>JAPQWS010000026.1:1600000-2217228 GCA_028651295.1 Catharanthus roseus
GCACAGACAAAGAGTACTTGATATAAGCCACGCTATCCAAAATATCTACCTACAACAATCAAATCCCGACATCAGTCGCCAAGTTGCGGAAGTAGTTAAATCGGCTTCCCATTGCCAACTTCAACATGATTAAAGATGCCAATTTCTTGACAAAAGATAGAGGCGATAATAGATCACCCCCTTCTATACGGTTTGAACAAGTAAGAAAAAATGAATTCTTTCTCTTACTAATTGAACGAGTGAATCGGTTCGTAGCACCATGACCTAACTAGTATTCATCTATGCTAGCATCTCTCTCTTTCTATATGATAAGATATACCTGCTCCCTTTTCGAGGGGGATCATAAATTGTTTAAGCAAGTTAGGAGTCAATGCCAAAAAAAAAAGATAATAATAATTTTCATTTTCTTGACCTAGGTTTAGGGTTCTAAAAAAAGAGTAGCCTACTACTGGTTCGCTAGCTGCTAGCTGTGACGAGAGGAGTTTAGGGATTAGCTCTTCTTTACTTCCTGCTGTTAGCAAGATGCAGCTATTGAAAATGTTATCTCACACCTTCTTGTTGAAAAAAAGCTATTTTCGGGGTTACCACTATCCGAATGAACTACCTTAACGCCTTGCCCCAAAAGGAAGGAAGCGGAAACCAAGGTTGAAACCTTAGCAAAAGGAACTGGCACTTAAATAGTTTAGCAAGAGTAAACAAGCTTTTTACAATGAGAAGATAAAGAGGGCTCAGGCAGCGAAATCAATCATTAAAAAGACTGATTTTCTTGTTTTCCTTTCCTCCTGTTTTATTCGTTAATTCCACCTTCCCGTGGGCACATTGAAACTACCCGTCGATATGTAGTGAATGAGTAGTTTACTGGGGAAGAAAAATTGCTTGGGGAGTAATCCCTTGGATGAGGCCATAGTGCTTTCTTCAAGTAGGATTTTTAAAAGAATCCTTCTCCCTCCTTCCTATAGCAGCCAATAAGGATCCTAATTTTCCTCATGTTATGGAATAAGAAAAGAAAGCTATTATGGCTAAGAATACTTGTAATCTTGTTCCACCTCCACAAAACACTAAGAGATCTTGTTTGAAAATATTTGGTGTACCGAATCAAACAGCGAGCTGATAGTTCTTTGGAGCGATACAAGGCTCGCCTTACCCCTCAAGGGTTTACTTTCCAACATTATCTTTATTTTTAGTAGACATATATCCCTTATGCCGCTAGAGAGCGCAGTCATAGCGAACCAAGCCTAAATGAGGGAGATTTTTTTATTCTGTGTTGGTGTGGGTGGTGCTCACTGGAATAACAACAAGTTTTATAAATTTGTTCCAAAACAAAACCAATGGCGCAAGGGGAACAAGCCATAACGGAATACCTGCCTTTCAGTGCGTGAAAGAAAGTCCGAAACGACTAGAAGAGACCTAGAAGCTAGCTGGAGCTTTTGAATGCCTTGCCCTACGCAAAAAGGAATAATTCAATAAAAGAAGAAAGAAGGTAGCGTAGAGTCCATTCGAGAGCTATTCTCTTCTCTTGTCTATCCCCTTTAGAGTCGGGTGGATACTTTTAACCGAAGAGATGGTCGTTAAGGGCTTTGATCGACCTTTTCCTTAAGCTTAAGAACTCTTTTTCTTTGTGTCATCCCCCAATACGACCTCAAGAGACGGAGGCAAGCCGGGTACCCTATGAGAAAGACTGACCGTGGCACCAAGGAGCTAGAGGAGTTACATACCAATTATCCAACTAGACGTGATGTAAGCGCTTATGACTGGCTTTACACTCTCACAGGCTCGAAGAAGGATTGAAAATGCCTGCCTTACAGGACACTCCAACTCGCTCCAAGGCTATATACAGACACTGGCTCACTGGATGTAAGATAAGAGAAAGAACTCGAACTGACTAGCCTGGACCCAGAGCAAAGGTACCTCCAACTGAATGCAGGGGAACTGGCCTTTTCCGACAGCAAAGAAAAGGAAACTCTCTACTAATTGGCTGGACTCATATAGAGGGGTTTCCGCGACGCACTGCGCTAACGAAAAACTTCCTGTTACCGTTAAGCGCAGACGCATCTTTCGAATGCATTCTTTTCGATCACTTTGGGAATGTGAGATACCTAGTTTGCTCTGCTCTCATTCCTGAAGATAGATTAGGCCTTAAGACGATCACAATCTATAGAGACAAATAAACGAGGAGGATAGGCAAGCAGAGATGAAATTAGAGAGCTAACCTAAACACAGGAAAAGATCTTTACAGAACAGAGAGGTTGGGACTCGCTATCTTTCTTCGCCTATTTTAAATACCCTCTGGTTCATCTTGATTCATCTTCGTTGGAAACTCACCACCCTAGGATATATATTTTCATCATTAAGATCGTAGAAAGTCTCAATAGGCTCTAGTAGCTGTTTGTTTAAACAAAATTTATCCCACTGCCGAAAGATCTTTTTTTCTTGAAAGCTTTCGCGGACCCATGTTAATAGTAAAAAATCTAACGAATAGACATCTTCTGAAAGCATATGAATGATCTAATATACCATCGAAAGAAACTTCTCCATAATAAGTAAAAAGTCTGCTACTTTTCTCTGCCTTTTTCCAAGACTTCGGGTCCCGCCGCTGCACCGTCAAGCTGCAAGTGGAAAGAAGGAGTCAAGTCAGCCTACGACCTCGAAGGAGAATCCCTCTAACACTTCAGTTACTGGTTTATGAAAAACCTTAGCCGCATATCTAGACCTCCAAGTATGAAAATCCTTAGTCACTAGGCAAGAAAGCTCGAAGGGCACAAAGTTAAAGGAGGCAAATAGTTCTTCATTAATACTTTCCACTTCATCAATATCCTCCTCAAAAGAAATTTCGTATTGCTCGTATACATAATTGGGCATGGGACAGTATTCACTAAACCGCGATACAAAATGAAGTGAATACAATTCAACCCCATAGGTCTTGTTCGGTGAATCCATATATACCTTATAATGTAAATCCCTAGCCACTAAATAGTTGGCCCAAAGAGTCAGGAATAATGGATATTCAGGAGTTTCACTAGAAGGAAGATGAGAGGAGTCATGTTTAAATAGAGGTTGCATTTCAAAAGTGGACAACCTGCTATCAAGCCCGTCCATGAATTTACCATTTCTCGTCCAGACATTGCATTTCCAGTTAGCGTAGTCGGCCAGTTTATGAAGACCCCTTGAGTTCTTCATTGGGAAGCTGCTATACGTACGGTATCAGAAGAAAGCTCCCATGTTGTATAAGCCCCACGGGCAGAAAGTTTTTCAGATGCTGATGGGGCTAGTTCTCCATTAGATAGGAGCTCTACTATCAGCTATTGTACATTTTTGCGAAGGTGGAAAAGTAAAAAGCAAAGCGAGGGTGCTCATTTTAGTGCGGAGGCAGATCCAAAGCCAGTAACTTACCTAACCTAGGAGCATACTTTGGTCTAGCCGACATACCCCTTTGACATAGGTGGAAAAGAGATCTATTAATATCAACCATTCGTTTACCCAGAAGCCTACAGAGCGATTTATGAACTTCCAGGCAGAGAGACTCTGGACAACACAAGCGAACCATCAAATAATCTTCCAATGAATGCATCAAACATTGGAGATACCACGACGCCATCCGACCTGCTCCTATCGATAGCTCCTCAAATTGCTAATGATGATTCTTCTTAAAAGGCAATTCCTTCTGGCCTGCAACCGAATGTGGAAGAGACAGCGGCCTTTAGTGGGACTGTTGTCTTAAATCCTGATGCTAGCGTTCCTAGCCGGCGGATACAACCAATGCGCATAAACGGAGAAAGTTGACCAAACCCCATGTTAAGTGGTGCAATGACGGACTCCGCTATCAAAGGAGGAACAGATGCGGCTGATCATTCTATGTCAAGCTCTTGACCACGCTGAAGATATTAGCTTCTGGAAGCGGTGAACTGAAGTGAGAGATCGAAGAACTAAAAATGGAAGAAGTAACAGATTTAATGAGCAAAGCCCTAGCTGCCATAGACATGGTCTTCACCTTCTACCCACTCATCTTTCATCAAACTTTATCAACCAGAAATCCATTGGCTCGAGCCCATGGATTAACGACACACCCAGAAAGCTCCCTAAATAAGACGTCAAAGCCACTAAAAAATCTCGTCAATCGACCTCGCCAAACTCTTTGTATCTAAAAACACATCAAAGAGTTTTGACTTAGCCTTGTTAACTCTCTGTCCCGATTGCTGACAAAAGTTAGCAAGAACATTCGCCATGAGAGAAGTTTGTTTCTCTGTTGCCTCACCAAAGGTCATCCGCAAAGAATAAATGTGAAATCTTAGGGCCGCTTCCTGCAACTTGGAATGCTTTCCTCCCTCCACCTCCTGAGTGATCCGTTGTCCAAACACCTCTATACAAAGGACGAACAGGTAAGGGGATAAAGGATCCCCCTGCCTAATCCCCCTTGAAGGCTGGTAGCTCTCTAGTTTCTCACCATTCCAGAGTGAGGTCGAAATTGTACAATCCATAATCAATCCAGCCAAATGATTGCTAAATCCCACACTTAGCGGCACTTGTCGAAGTAAACTCCAATCTATTTGATCATATGCTTTTTGAGGTCCACTTTCACAGCATTCTATTCGGAAGAATTGGTGCACCATCAACCCCAGGATTCTTTCCCCGACTATAAGAAAGGAAACCCTTGCCTTCTTCTAATTTTTTTTGGCATTCTAAAGAAAACCTTCCCCATAGACTCGATTCGATCCCATCCTAGACCCTTTATCCTAACTCTAGGGAAGAAAAAATGTCCTTTCCCGTCTAAATATTCTCTTCCCCTGCCTGTTCAAGTCATGTTAGGAAAATAACGATAATTCAATAAGGCAAGTTAGTCCAATCAAGTAATTCTAAGCCAATCAATCTCTTACTCTTAAGCCACGCAAGTCAGCTAGACTTCGATTTAGCTACATTAATAGAACTGTTTTTTAGTGTAGAAGGACGAACCCTTAAAGACTAGATTGCTTTGGAACCAGACCGGCTAGACATGTGGGAAATGTGAGGGACCCGGCCTAGAGACTCTAGAAGCCCAGAAAGTTCTAGAAAAGTCTACCAGGAGGCCAAATGGGGAGTTTATGATATTCGATTCGAAAGAGACCCATAAGAATGGGCTAACCCATATCAACAGATTGAGATGCCTATATGGTTTACATTCTACACCATCACCCAATGAGATATATATCTATTTTTCTTTATATTAAATAAGAAATTTGCGCAAAAAACAGGATATCGCATTTTTTATCATTAATACGACCCATTGAACACGCTTTCTTGCTTTCGTAGGCCCTCTCTTTATGTAGATTGACCTTTAGAGGTCAGAAAAAAGTATTTACAAGCATCAGCGAGAAAGCCAGGCATCAAGCTAATTCACTTTCTGAGAGAGACTTCTGTGTCTTTCTTTTCTTCTTTATCTACGCTATTTTGATCGAACGACTCATTCATGAACCAGCCATTTTTTCAACCAACCATTCATCCAAGCAGTCATCCAACCAGTTATCGAAGCAGTCATTCTCCCGTTCTTCTGGCTCTTCATCTAATCGGACATCCAATTCGCCTATCTGCTCCCTTAGAAAGACTTAGGGCGCCCCACAGCAAGCAGCCCTTATTTACAACTACGGACCAATCCAGAACCAAGGAATAAGGGTCCTTACCGAAGAGAGAGCAGAAGCTAACGCCGGCCCTCCCTACCCCTGATATTGTTAGTGGATAATTCAATTGCAAAACTGGAGAAAGGAAGGTAAACTAGGGGTATCAGTAGAGCCAAAGAAAGCGGAGGGAGCGAGTAAAACGGAAGGGCGCGCTAGCGCACACTTAGGTTCAATGTAGTTCCGTCACGGCCAGCAAGCACTTGGGCAACGTAGAGTTAAGCCGTTGCGCGCTAGCCTTTTGAAGAATATTTTCAGGGGCGAGCCGAGCAGTAATAGCGAAGATAGAACTCGTGTCGCAACGCAAGTAGTTTATCCAGCAGCATCCTATATAGTCCCCGGTCCAGCAGCAGGAATAACAGCTACAAGCCGAGCTGCCACTAATTGAAGGTGCGAGACCAGCTGCAAAAAAGGGAGATTTGGACAACCAACGACGCGTAGAGTCTTGCCTTCAAGCCAAGGGAAGAGGTTATTAGACAACTTAGCTACAAGTCCGAAAGCCAGGAAGGCAGAAGCGACTAAAGCACCTACTGAGACAAACAAGCCGGCCCCGCCCTGTATAGACGAATACTTCTTTATGGAAGCTCCTCGTTGCAAGCAGCACCTTCAGATGCTACAAGTGCCATGTTGTATTCACTCCTTTAGGGACGATTCAGAGGTATCACGACTTACTCCAAGCCGAGCGTAATTAGCTGCAAGAGCTGCCTGACTAGCGGCTTTAGTTGCCTAAGCTGATAGAGCTGTCATGCCTACTTGTCTGAAGGAGCCAACAATTCAAGGCGCTGGCGAGCTTCTCTGCATTAGCCCCTGCAGGAATTGAACCTACAAACAAAAGCAGATCTATTCTACACCCGAGTTGTACCTATACGAAATGGTAAGAGGTTGATACAAAGAAAACTGTGCAATGAAACCTAAAAGAATAAAACAAATATGTCCCAAGAGTTTCTACTCAAAAGGTCCAACGTAGTGTTTTTTCCAGTGCAATAAAGAACCGTAGTGTCGTATAGCGAATGAAAAAAGCGTAAACCGAGTTGAATCATAAGATAATATAGGAAAGAGACCGGGCTCCAGTGCTTTAGCCCCGACTTGAATACTATCCGATGAATTCCTTCCCTTCTTCCACTCCATCCCGAAGAGTAACTAGGACCAATTTAGTCACGTTTTCATGTTCCAATTGAACATTTTCCATTTTTGATTATTCTCAAAGAAGAAGATTATTCTCTTTAACAAACATATGCGGATCCAATCACGATCTTATACTAAGAACAAGAGATCTTTGCCCCTCATTCTTCGAGAATCCGAAAGATCCTTTGAATTTGTTCATTTGGAATCTAGGTTCTTCTATTTCATTTTTATTTAATATTTTTCCACTCTTTTTTTTTTATATCATTCCTTAAGTCTCATAAGTTTGATCCTGTAGAATTTTACCCATTTCTCATTGAACGAAGGGTACGAAATAAATTAGATTTATTTTTAATCAAAAGTACTATGTGAAATCTTCGATTTTTCCTCTTCCTCTATCCCTATCACATAGGTATAGGTATAGTGTTTGAATCAATAGAGAACCTTTTCTTCCATGTGAATCCGATATTCTTTTTATTCCATTCCAATTCCTTCCCGATACCTCCCAAGGAAAATCTCGAATTGGATCCCAAATTGACGGGTTAGTGTGAGCTTATCCATGCAGTTATGCACTCTTTGAATGGGAATCCGTTTCCTAGACTAGGCGTCAAGTCCAGTAGTGATAGGTCATTCTTCATTTAGGGAAAGAGCTAGGCGAACTGTACTTCGTTCCGTTCTTGCTTATCTCGCCCTTCCCCTCGAAAGAGCGCCATACTCGCGAGTCTCCCTGGCTTGATGGCTTCTTAAAGTAGTAGCATTTGATAGGATTCCTACCTCGAGACGTAGAGCTTTTAGTTCAGGGAAGAATATCTTGGCCAGCAGTAGTAGAGCAAGCTTATGCCTTTCCAGGTGGGATCACAACCCCTTCACGTCGAAAACATCTCTTTGAATTCGATTACTTGCTTCACCGGCAAAGCTGCTAATCTTCATATACTGGAGTGTGGTGGTATAAGAGTTCTGTTCCTTGCCTACTCTTGTACACAAAGAAGAAGCACTGACTGAAAGTGGTACATTCACTCCTTTTCACTCTTAGCATAACCCCTTGAAAGAGTTCCCGCACTAATGGATGGGAGAGATAGTATCTCTGTTCCAGCAAAAGTTGCTACTAGAAGGGATATCCATTCTGCAACAATTGGTCTTGACTCTGGCTTTCGCTCCTCTCACTAACGTTCGAGCTTCTTTTTTCTGCTCATCCCATGGGAAATTGGTAGCTTTTCCTTCTTTACAGCATCGGTTCCTCGCTTCCCCAGGTTAACTGATTAAACTGCTAATCGTAACTCTCCAGTGGGTGGGCTATTCTTTTACACCTCCTGCCCTACCTACTACTAACACTACTGCTACTTCAACTCGATGAGCATTGGTCTTTGTCACTAACCACTATGAGAGATTACGTTCAAAAAGCGAGTGGTACCCTAGTGTACCCATCACGTGCCCTTCTTCTTTTCGGAAGAATAGTGTTAACAAACTACCTGTATCCTCTTTCTGTGGCTCATAGCAACTCCTCTCTTCACTCTCTAAAGGGTTACTCAAGATAGCTTCCTTTTTCTGTACCTCATTGCAATACCCAATAACGAGTAACCACACATAGCGGAATAGCATTTCCCTCGGCCGTATCAGTGGCAAGGATGGAAGTCTTTCTAGCTGGCTTTACCCTTAAGACTAGCTTTTCTCACCACTACTAACCTATGAAAGGAATACAATCCGAAGCGGAACATTCCAGGTTTGATTTTTCAACTAAACTAAAGACGTTGTGACACACAATGGATCATAGGTTGCTCCTTTGAAGGTGAATTCACAACATCAGATAGCCGAGAAAGAATCCCCAGAGGGGGGCTAGTCTGTATGCTATTATTCTAATGCTGACATGTCAAATAGACAATGGATTCCTGGTTACTATAGAAAGCTTTCATCGTGTGACCCCATCTCTTTATGGGCAGAGGACGGGCATAGAAAAGAGCTTCAAGCTGGCATTACATCGATCCTGGTCTCAAAATCCTATAGATAGGGAAAGAGTGACAGCAAACAAAGATGAGGAGAAGGTGTGAAATGTAATCACTGACTCAGCTAGACCAGGAACATCAATTAGAGCTCTTCTTTCCCCTAGCTACAAGAAGAAAACCTCATCAAGTGGGGAAGAGCCATAGCGAGAGAACCCTCTCTTTCTGCTGCCTAGTTTATTGATGTAGTTGCTTATCCTTCAATCCCATCTGTCTAGCTCCATCCTAACTTTCGAAGCTCGTGAAAATAAAGTAAAGGACTTATGCTTAGTTAAGACTACATTTCTTTTATTAAGCGGTAGAGAATTCCCTTTTTCCTAAAGGATAGAACTCAACTAGCTTTGAAGAGAAGACAGAGGGAATAGGATGTAGCATGGTAGGTCTACGAACTTGGGCTTTAGAAAGACTTTTGATAGGCAAAAAGGAAAAGTCCCCCGCGGAGAAGAATCTTTCAATACCCGGAAACTCCCAGTAAAAGATTCAAAGGCAAGGTAAGTAAAGTAGTTCATTCGGTGCGGGTCGGGTGATGAATTTCACTCGTTAGGGCGAGGCCGATACGATTATAAGAGAAGGATCTCAATCCAATCTTTCAGGGGAAGACTATTATTAGTAAATTCTCCTTTACTTTCATCCAGCAGTGGCAACGGAGATCGAGTCAGTAACCGGAGCTCTATTGTATGTTGTCGAAGGAGGGGCTAGTACTAAAATAGAAATATCCCCGAGCTCTAATTCTTCCTCTCCGATCTAAGAGATCTTCGAACTTCTCCGAATCCATCTTTGTCGATCATCTTGTCCCCTCATCTTCTTAGCAGGGCTAGGAACCAACTTTCCAGCTTAGCTTAGTTTGGCAAAGAGCTTCCCTTTCTTGGTCGAGGGGTTTGCTTCCTACTTTCCTTTTTTAGTCGAATACCTCGCTAGTTCTAAGTAGCCTTCACTCATAAACTCCGGTTTATGGCAAAACCCTCTCCCTGTAGGTCTCGCACCCAAAGCCCCTATCTCTGCCTTCGAGGTCATGTATCTGAGAAAGATAAATACCTTTCGAGCTAACTGCAGCTCCTATTGCGATGTGGTAAGGCTACTTAATAGGAATTTTTTCGCTAAAACCTTTACGATAGTTCTTAAGGTACATTTAAGATCTACTCTTGTCCTATTGGGTGAATCGCCTTTGCTAGCTCGACTCTTTTTGTCTCAAAAGACTCCTTAGACTATCAGAAGCTGACTTGTTAGGATTCGATAACGAATTGTAGGTCCCGTTCTCCCCTCTCCAGAAGACCTTGGTTTACCACCTGTCACTGGCCATCTCGGTTGTTCCCTTGAGGGAGCGGGAAAGAGGTGCGAAGCATTTGCCACTGGTAATTATCTAAATCAGTGCTTGTTGAAGCTAGTACATACTTAGCTGGCTAGGGTGTTGAAAAGGTTACCACAGGATGGTACCTTTAATCAAATTGAACCCTTGGTCGGCAAACCTTTCTCTTATGATTTATCAGCAGAAACCGATAGGTGGCCTCTGGTAGTCATGTTTGAGATCTTTCAATCTCTGGTAGATCGCTCTTCTGCTTCAAGTGTTGTTAACTCATGCCTTGCCTACAATATATTCCTGGTTCCATTTGTTAAATGTAAATGGTCTAAAGTAAGCTTTGTGGCAGGCCAACCACTTGGTTATTACTTTTCTTGGCCACTGTTTGCGTTCAAAAATATATTATGATGTAGTGGTCAGCACAACTGGTGTACCCTGGTGTCCACTTTCGTGACTATGCAGTGTTGGGTGATGAGGTTATCATCGCCGATGCAAAGGTGGTGTCTGCCTATGCGTCTGTGTTGGGGTCTTTCAATATTGAAATGAAAATCCTTAATATCCAACACGGGGTGTATAGAGTTTGCTAAGAGATTTAAGGTCAACGGTGGGAGGGACGACTTAAGTCCTATCTTGATCTGTTGTCTCGCTAACTATTTGTACCCGAAGGGTTTGTTTGCCATTTGAACAAAATATTTGTGAAGCCTTTTAGTAATCTTTGCAGAATTGGTGGTCTTGGTTATAAATCTCTTGGTCGGATTGACCACTCTCTGTCCCTCACTACTTCGAGGCGACGGGCGATGTAGGACTGGACTCTATTTCCACTAGAGTTGTGGTTGGGTAGAGGCAGACCTTTGAATCCGTACCTAAAATCGGCTCTTGTGCATTATCTATTACGAGAGCTAAAACAAAAAGATCTTCTAGTTGTTCCAGACAATTTCTTTGAAGCCCTTACTCTATTTCCTTCAAGCAGGAAATAGAGGGCGGGAAACTTGTTGGGACTCCTAGTTGTGAAAGACACTTTTCTATGGGGGTCTTAAAACGGCTGGGGTCGCCATTTTTTTGGTCTTCTGAAAGAAGCTCTTTTCAGTTTCTTTCAGGAGGTCAAAAGGCTCCTATAGCTTTTTTTAGTAAGGTTTAGGTTTGTAGAGGTCTTTCTTTTGAGTCTTTTTGTTTTTTCCCCTTACGCGAGACGCTGCCGAGTCTTTCTATAGGATAGAGATTCATCATGGCAAGGGCATATCGACGTGCTTGACCTAAAGCGCTTAATGTTTACAGCTAGGTTCGCATTTGGCTTAAGTAGCCGAGTGGTCGCTGCCACTATAACGCTTGCCTACCTGAGAGATAGCGGTTTCTGTAGTGATCGTTGTCACCATACTCGCCTAGCTAATCCGATATTGGCATCTAGGAGCAGTGCTGCCATAAGAGAGTGCTGCAAAGACGCCCTCTCTCACGGAACATTTCCAAATTCGTTTTACACGATCATCAGAAGGTGACGATGAAAGAGGCCCATGAGCCCCACCGTATCAAGGCGTACATCCATGTGATCAATACTATAAGATACCGCTGAAAGCAGAAAGCGTAACTTTTTCAAAGCCTTGCTTCGCCATCAGGCTAGACGAAGAACAGACTCCCTAAAGTGAACTAAGGATAATACCTCGCTAATGCTAGCTTCTTTTGTGGAAAGATAAATCTCCCTTACTTTGTCTTTGTTAACTGACGTAAGGAGAGCACCTTTAGTACACCATTTTACTAGTATAAGGTAGTGTATCGATAGAAGCGTAGGATAGATAGATAAGAATGTGACTTTCACCCCTTGGGGACAAGAATAAGCTCAAGAAAAGCATCATTTTCTTTTATAGTGATCCCCTTCGTCTTTTGTAAGCAAGTCGAACTGCAGCGGCTCGCTTTCTTTTCTTTGGTCCAACTTGACTTCTTTTTTTCTCTTCAATAAGAGTAAGTTGATCTCGAAGATAAGGCATTTTTTTGAAAGATCTTTTTTGTATTCCCAGTAGGGATTCATATCATAGTTGGCTTTCTCCAGAGCACAACGAGATCCGTTGGTAGAAAAGATGCGGATCGAATGATCAAGGCGGATAGATTAGTTAAAATCTATCTATACATCTTCTCAGTGTCTAAGTTGATTCTTGTTCCTAAACAGAACAACTATCAAGTAGCATTGTGGATGACCCGTCGCGTCTACAGACGTCAAGAGTGCTTTGGAGAAATACGGCATCCTAGTGAAGGACCTTTTCTTAAGGTATATGCCATAACTTCCTTCCATCCCTATGGAAGTGGGGCGTCCTTTCTGGTCTTCATCTCCGGTGAAAGGTGTGATAAGGCCTTAGTGGGCCTTCCATCGGATTCATTTTTGAGCTGTTTGCAATCGCTTTATAAGATCGTACGGTTCTCAAGGGTTTGAACCCCCCAAAGATCCCGATAGGGTGGCTTTTCGGGCTTGGCCATTTGAAGGTTGGTTCCTTTACTGGAGCTTTATCTTTATACTGCCTCTGTTCAGCGAATTCTTTCTACCTAAGACCGTCTATCCTTGCAAAGTCGCAAGTGATGAGGATCGGCCTCTGCGTGTCCCACCTGTGAAGGTTTCAGAGTTACCTTCGAATTCCTTTAATAATGAACGGCAAAGTCATTTCAAAAGCAGTTGGTACTGCTAGTTTAGATGGTACAACTAGCGCTAGGGTTAGTAAGGCAAGAAGTCAAGGAGTTAGTTTACAAGGTCGAAGTCTGAAAGCAGAAGGCCATAGGAAGGATATTAACGACTAGTTCTGAAGGCCAGGAAGACCGAAAAACCTACTTCGCTCATCAAGTCAAGTTGAAAAAGGTACTAAACGTTCGTACTCGTACAATATGGCATTTTAGCCCAAGACAAGCTTAAGAAGGGAGCAGGGGCGCTAGCCCCCAACTAGTAAAGAGGTTCCTTTTAAATTAAGACCGTTAAGGAATTTCGTTTGATCAACTGAGCAAAAATGACTTGCTTTACTAACAGCAGCACCTGCCGTGGGTTTTACTGACTAACAAGTTCTCTGTCGCTATCCGCTTATAAGATAGTTTAAACGAACTTTTGCTAGGAATAGAGAGACGGTTTAATAATGTTGCTGATGCCGTGAGCGGCAAAGCTGAGTTAGCTGCATTAAAGCTATGCGAGCAGGCTAGAACAAGTGTCGCACGGACCGTGTTGAGATAAGTCCGTGACAGCTAGCAAACAAGTAGCCCAAAAAGCAAGGAAAACACACTAAAGCGCGCTCAATGGCTTTTTTGGCTTTTTGCGATGCCGAGATCACTTCTTCTTCTGAATTAGAGTTGTCACTCGAGGCCGGGTTCTTGGAGGCAGCAGGACAATCAATGCTGGTTTTTACAGCAGAGCTGATCAAGACTTTTATGGGAAAGATGGAATTAATTGGGACCTTGGAGTGGTCAATCAATCATACGAATGGGTTGAGAGGGCAATTGTGTTTTAGCCTGAACTTGAGAACTGGCAATCTGCCATTCGAGATGGATTTCTTGAGGCTGGGATCGGTCCTTACAATGGTTTTTCTCTAGATCACCTTGTGGGTACCAAGATTGGGGGTTCTACGTTTGATAGCACTAGTCGGAGACAGAGCGCTGCCGACCTTCTTAGCTACGCAAAGACTTCTAACATTAGGGTGACTGTACACGCAATTATTGAGAGAGTACTTCTTGCTACTTCATTACCTTATCCTCCATCAAAACCATCAGCTATTGGTGTAGTTTACCGTGATCAAAGAGGCAGGTCCCACCACGCCATGTTGAGCGATAAGGGTGAGATATTGCTCTTTGCTGGAGCTCTTGGGAGCCTACAACTTCTTCTCTTGAGTGGTATTAGGCCAAGCGCTTATCTCTCCTCCTGGAGAATTCCAGTGGCGCGTCACCATCCTTACGTGGGTAAGTTCATTTATGATAATTCTATAAATGTCATTTCTATTGTGCCGTAAATGCCGCTTGAACACTCCTTGATACAAGTGGTAGGAATTACTAATTCAGGAGCTTATCTGGAAGCAGCCTCAAATGTCATACCATTTTTTGCCCCGTCTCATGGTGCTTTTGTTAGGAGTTCTCCCTCTCCGGTATATTTTACTGTGGCAACCCTCGATGGAGAAAATTGTTGGCCCCCTCTCTGCTGGTTCTCTCAGACTAGCATCAACTGATGTTAAGGTGAACCTAGTAGTAAGGTTTAATTACTTCCGAAATCTTGGTGATGTGGAGAGGTGTGTGAATGGCACCCGAAAAATTCATGATGTACTTGAAAGCCGTTCCATGGAGGAATTCTAGTACCAACAATGGTTTGGTCCTAGAGATTTCACGTACGTTGGACCTTCATTGCCTGCTTATCTATCCAATGATTTTCCGATGGGAGAGTTACGTCAGCCGTGCTCTGTGACTACAATATGGCATTACCATGAAGGCTGCCTTGTTGGGAAAGTGGTTGATAGAAACTTCGAGTTTTTGGGGTTGATGCACTCAAAGTTGTTGATGATTCAACCTTTACTATGTCACTGGGCACCAATCCGCAGGCTACTCTGTTGATGCTTGGTCGGTAAGTGCTTTAATTTAATATGCATTGGATATTGCACAGAAGTGTGATTGCGACTAATTGGGAGCTTGCGTATATAAACAAAAGAGTAAAAATCTCCCTTGATAACTGAATGCAAGCGAGGCTGGACCTAGATTCGCGTATGTAAGTGAAAACAAAAATAAGGATTTCCCCTTTCTAGACAAGAAAGGAGGAGCTCAAACAAGGTTCAAAGACCTCCAAAGTATGGTTGAAAAAAACCCTTTCTTCTAAGATCATCCTTCTGTGCCCTTTTTCCTAGTGTAACTGCTTTGGATTTGTTCTGTTCCTATTGTTAGATTGTGTTCGTGGTGGAGGTTTGTTTCTTCGTTTTTTTTTGCTTGCGGGTATTGGTATTGTTTTGATGGAGCTTCGTCCTGAAGAAAGCTTTTTTCGTCTTTTAAAACCTGGTTACTATCCCGCCTCTGGGCCTAATCATCTATTGTAAACAGAAGCCTGTATCTTTGGCGCAAGAAGTCAGTTTGGAGCCATGCTTAACACTAGAGAATCGGCTTTTGCTTGAGATGAAGACTACCTGCAACTGTATTGAGGAGTAAGGAAAGGGCAGCTGGTGCCTGAAATCGTGCGTATCACTAGAGGCAAAAAATCGACGAGGGTTCCTTGATATTAAGGTATCAAGGCCAACCACTGGATTTTGGGCAGACATTAGATAAAATGCCCTACTTATCCCGATCAAACCTTTCCATAGCTATTTCCATGTGCATAGATGGAGATCTATGTATCCCTCTGCCCTGCAAGAACTGCCTTTTAGGTTTCTGTTCTTCGTGCCCGATTGAGAAATGCGACTAATGATGTTAAGCGGATCGGAAGAATTCATGAATGCAATGAAGCAAGCTAAGATCATAGGAGGGGCATCCAGTCAAGTACCTACATTCCGATTCCCAATCTTGGATGAGTCTCCTCTATGGATGCAAAGAACTCCTGCACCCTATTTCATGAATTGGGCAATCCGAGATGACTCGAAAGCGATTCGCTTATGAATCCCCTATTGAAGAGTTAAACTATGATCGCTCTATGGTCCCCATGGAGAAGCCTCTCGGAAAGTCATGTTAAAAAGCTTTCTATAGGAGAGGTCGTACAAGATCGTGCTTAAAGGTCTACAGAGTCAGGTTCAATGCCCATCAGCCTACCAGAGGCTGGGGATGAGGATGAACAGAAGCCCGAAGCAAAAGGGAGAGAAAGGGGGTAGGACATGGAGCGCCCAACGACTTGAACTTGAGAATCACGACAAACTATATGCTTATCTGGTAGATGCGCACTCTTTGACCTCTAACTCGAAATATCGTAAGAGAAGAAAGGCATTCTATCTCCTTTGTGTCTTTCTTCTATCTCAAAGGTTGCGTATATAGAAGAAGGAGCCGAAACCCTGGTGCACATGATAGAGTAATCTCTTCGTCTAATCACGAGGCCACATGGACTTTATCTGGGATTGACTGATTGATTCCTGTTAGATACATTGGTTGCTGCACAGTTAACTACCGACCCCGAAATTGCGAAGTAAGTCAGTGAACTTTTTCCCATGCTTTACATTGGAAAACAACCAACAAAAGTGTTCTTATCTTTAGTTCTCAAAGAGTCTCTCTCTTTTTTTTTTGGGGGGAGCAGTTAAGGAGGAAATAATCCAAATTTTATGACAAATCTTGTCCGATGGCTGTTCTCCACTAACCACAAGGATATAGGGACTCTATATTTCATCTTCGGTGCCATTGCTGGAGTGATTGGCACATGCTTCTCAGTACTGATTCGTATGGAATTAGCATGACCCGACGATCAAATTCTTTGTGGGAATCAACTTTACAATGTTTTAATAACGGCTCACGCTTTTTTAATGATTTTTTTTTTTATGGTTATACCGACGATGATAGATAGATCTGGTAATTGTTCTTTTCCAATTCTGATAGGGGTGCCTAACATAGCATTTCCACGATTAAATAATATTTCATTCTGGTTGTTGCCACCAAGTCTCTTGCTCCTATTAAGCTCAGCCTTAGTAGAAGTGGGCAGCAGAACTGGGTGACTGTCTATCCGCCCTTAAGTGGTATTACCAGCCATTCTGGAGGAGCAGTTGATTCAGCAATTTCTAGTCTTCATCTATCTGGTATTTCATCTATTTTAGGTTCTATCAATTTTATAACAACCATCTCCAACATGCTTGGACCTAGAATGACTATGCATAGATCACCCCTATTTGTGTGATCTGCTATAGTGGCAGCATTCCCACTTTTATTATCACTTCCGGTATTGGCAGGGGCAATTACCATGTTATTAACCGATCGAAACTTTACTACAACCTTTCCTGATCCCGCTAGAGGGGGAGACCCCATATCATACCAGCATCTCTTTCGGTTCTTCGGTTTTAAATGGCCCTTTTCAGATTCAAATCTGAATACACATTGCGCTATATGCTGGGACTGTCTGCTTAATGGTACCCCTACTATGTTCGTAAGTGGTTTTCTACCCTGATCTAGTAAAAATGGGGTATCTAAGTCACAATCAGCAGGTAACCAACGACATAAAAGCAGTCTAGTAGGAACCTCAGAGACTACACGCACAACAACTTATCCTAAATCTTTCTGGGAGTGGCTAGCTAGAATTATCGATGGTGATGGAAGTTTTCAAGTTAGTAAAAAAGTATATACTTCTCTTGAAATTACTATGGGACTTGAAGATCTACCACTACTACGACATATCCAACATATACTTGGTGGAAGTATTAAAATGCGACCAGGTGCTAAAGCTTATCGTTATCGACTACATAATCAACTTGATATGGTTAAACTAATGAATTGTATAAATGGTCATATTCGACATTCAGCACGACTACTTCAACTACATCGTGTCTATCAAGTACTGGATATCCCCGTAGTTCTACCTATTCCTCTAGATGCTCAATCAAATTGGTTTGCAGGATTCTTTGATGCTGATGGTACTATTAGTATAGCTATGAAGCATGGACTACCTCAACTAAGTATTCGAGCAACTAAAAATCTTCTACAAGATATAGAGTCTTATAAGGTAGTATTTGAAGGAAGTATCTGCTTTGATAGTAGTGAAAATAGTTACTATCAATGGTCTGTACAAAGTCAAAAAGATGTTATCATAATGCTAGATTACTTTAAATCAAATACTTTTCGAAGTCATAAATCACGACGATTCTTCCTTATTGAGGAATATTATAGTCTTTACGATCTCAAAGCATTTAAACCTGACAGTCTTCACCATAAAGCATGGCTAGCTTTCCTAGACAAATGGAGTAAGTTGATGAGATAGTCCACCTTTCTTCTATTCATCTACTTATATTAGTATAAGAGAGAAGCACCCTGAAGTTTACATCCTTATTCTGCCTGGATCCGGTATCATAAGCCATATCGTTTCGACTTTTTCAGTAAAACCAGTCTTCGGGTATCTAGGCATGGTTTATGCCATGATTAGTATAGGTGTTCTTGGATTTCTTGTTTGGGCTCATTATATGTTAACTGTGGGCTTAGACGTTGATATCCGGGCCTACTTCACTGCAGCTACCATGATCATAGCTGTCCCCACTAGAATCAAAATCTTTAGTTGGATCGCTACCATGTGGGAGGTTTCCATACAATACAAAACACCCATGTTATTTGCTGTAGGGTTCATCTTTTTGTTTACCATAGGGGGACTTACTGGAATAGTTCTAGCAAATTCTGGGCTAGACATTGCTCTACATGATACTTATTATGTGGTTGCACATTTCCATTATGTACTTTCTATGGGAGCCATTTTTCCTTTATTTGCAAGATTTCACTATTAGGTAGGTAAAATCTTGGGTCGGACATACCCTGAAACTTTAGGTGAAATCCATTTTTGGATAACTTTTTTCGGGGTTAATCTGACCTTTTTTCCCATGCATTTCTTAGGGCTTTCGGGTATGCCACGTCGCATTCCAGATTATCCAGATGCTTACGTTGGATGGAATGCCCTTAGCAGTTTCGGCTCTTATATATCCGTAGTTGGGATTTGTCGCTTCTTCGTGGTCATAACAATCACTTCAAGTAGTGGAAAGAACAAAAGATGTGCTCCGAGTCCTTGGGCTCTTGAACAGAATCCAACCACACCGGAATGGATGGTACAAAGTCCTCCAGCTTTTCATACTTTTGGAGAACTTTCAACTATCAAGGAGATGAAAAGCTATGTGAATAAAAGAAGAAAAGGTCGCCGATTGCTACTAAGAACCTAACAGAACTTATTCTACGCTAATAGACTTCCTTCTTTAGTTTCCGGTTCATTTTCTCTAGTAGTTGTCCCTGTCTCTTATGATCCAGTTGTAGTTGCTTTACTTTCCTTTTCCATGCTACCAACAACATTACCGAGTATGAAGCTTGTGTACTGGGGATGGAAATGGCTTTGGATCGTGGAATACGCTACCTGGATGTGTATGGAGATTGCGTCCTAATCATCAGTCAAATACAAGGGCAGTATAGGACCCGTGATTCGAAGCTACAGTCGTCCAATAAGCATCTGGAGTCCGTGGTATCCCGATTCTTATATGTTAGGTTCCACTACCTATTATTGAATCGTGGAAAGGCATTGGTCCCTTCTCCGACAGACATAATAGACTAGCTTGGAATGATTACTTGCTTCAGGTCAGTAGATAAATAACTCAAGGAAAAGCCGCTTACTCACACACTACGGCAAAAGTAAGCCACATATAGATGTACTTTTGAACGAGCTTCGGTCGCTCTCTATAGTTTGATGCGAGTTATCTGTGCAACCTCAATAGGTATAGCAAGAGAAATGGGGTGGGTTCGGGTCAACAATGAATCTACTCGCGCTTACTTACTCTAGTGGTAGTTCAAGCTCGCCTCTAGTACCCCTGACTGCTACTGCTTGAGTAAGCTCTCTCTCCCGAGACAGCCATTTTGACAGCCGACAAATGTGGGCTTTGAATTGCATTTATACTGGCTACAAAATGAGAAAATTCACTTATTGGCATCTTTCTTTGTTTCTGTATCGTGGTCTGCGCCCAACTAAGCCCTTACAGGGCATTTTGTACTAGCTTACCGCCTGAACTATAGTTAGAAGCCGAACCGATTACCAACCGTAAGCTTAAGGTTTGATCTACGGTGCCTCTCGCTAGACTGGCTGTACTGACTTACCTCACTAACTAAACCAATGGAACCCTGGGCGAGAACTAGAAGCCGAAAATGAAATTTCCCTAAAACCTTCTTATCTTAGGGGAAAAGAAGTCTTTCAATAAAGGGAGCAGCCACCCTACTACATGAACAACTATCCTTACAAGTATTTTTGCCGACAAAAGCCAAGCTAGCCTTCCTTCCTTTTCGAAATCCCATCCATTTTTGTTACCAGTTTAGACTGGTAGGACTCTAAGAGAGAAATTGATTTCCCGGACCGGACTACTTAAATGTCTTCCCCTATCTCTAGAAGCAGTTCCATTCCATGCCTTCTCTTTTTCGATGCCATCTCTTATTTCCCTTTAGATATCACTTCCTCTACTCATATGAGAAAGCGACTACAGCAGGGGAATGAGTTTCAGTCGTTAAAAAAGAAGATCTTCAAGGTTGAAACCTTTACTGCTCGGGACAACCCCACAGCAGCGTAAAGAAACTACTCACCCCCGAAAGAAATGTGGGCCGCTGAAGGGTGAATTATCAACAGGGAGATTATGAGGAGATCCAAAAGAGGTGACGCTTTAATAAAATTCTACTTGTCGGTATTATACGATTAATCATAAACTCCTCGCGCTTCTTCCAGCTGCGTGACAACTGTCTTATCCACCATGGAGATGAGCAGAGGTCATGGCCCCTCTGTTATGGGCAAGTAGCCTACTCTGTACTCCTCGGCGAGTGGTCTTCACGTTCTCCCCTGTGCAAGTGGCCTTCCTGGCCCCAGCTTGAGAAATGTTGAATTGTGTGCCACTTCTGCAGATGTTGGGCCACCTGGTGTGGTCTCGGGTACTTCTTCAGTTAAAGGGTATAATGGGCCTGTAGCCCCTTCACGTCCACCCGTTGGGGAAAGTCAACATGAAGCCCATTCTCTTAAGGTAGCAAACCCAAGACGGCCAGCTGAATCAATCTGGCCTATCTGGCCCCGGCCCCCATTGGAATTTCACTTCAGAGAAACCTTCGTCCCCTCCAGCCCGTGCCAGGAATCTCAGTTATGCAAGGCCTGTCCTTGCTTCATGTGGTACTTCTCCGGCTGCATTCTCGGGTAATTTTCCATCTCCTCAGTCTCTTTCATTTGTTGAACCTGTGAGGGACAATGGGAGAGTGAAGGTGATCCCCCCTAAGGGCATTTCTGAGGAGGGTAAAGGTGATTGGGAGAATACTCTAGTAGGCCATTTTCTTGGCCAGAAGCCACATTAGTCAGCAGTTAACACGTTGACGCGTAAACTGTGGGAGAATGATAGGCTAGAAGAGGTGCTATCCTCCGAAAATTCAAATTTTGCTTTTTGTTTCGGGACAAGGAGGCCATGGACCGTGGTTAATTGGGAGTGACTTTAATGTTGTAAGATCACCTTCTGAGTGTATGGGATCGCTTCCAGTTCTCTTACCAACCAATGCGGGAATTCAATGATGCAATTTCGCATTGTGGTTTTATTGATGTTCCTTTTACAAGAAGCTCATTTACTTGGTTCAGAAGTTCACCGTGGCCCTTCTGGAGAAGGTTAGATAGAATTTTGGTAAACTCTTCCTGGAATTCCCTCTTTCATTCCACGGCTCTAGAACACTTAAATCGAGCTGGGTCAGGTGCATCACCTCCCCGAATCCAAGCATCTTTGGAAGAAGATCTCAGTTTGCATAAGGATTAGGAAAAACTTTTCAGGTCGAGTAACCCGCCCTTCTTTGGTAGAAAAAAATGGAACCTATAAGATTAAGTCTAGATAACCCTTCCCACCTCATGTTCATATGAAGTTGAGTTGTCGAATCGGTTCCATTGGAATCACTCCCCGAGACTGGAAAAGGTACTACGGGCTACCAACAAGACTGACGAGTCTACAGAATCGAAGGACACTGGAAGAAGGAGATAGTCCAACTGAACTAGGATCTAGACTCCTTCCGAGAGGCAAGTTTCACTACAGACGGTCGCTCAATCGAACCTTCCTTACTGACCCTGTTCTCTAGCCCTGTGCTAAAAAAAAGGCTTTTGGTTGGAATCATTTCCCTAGGTCCATGACCATCCCCCATGGAATAATCAATTTCTTCATATGCTGAAGCGGTTCATGCCATCTTTCCCTTCCTCCTGGCATCGGCTTTGATAGTCCCTACTCTTCTCTTGTCCTCAACCCTCAAAAGAGAAAACTCGTCAAATCAAGGATCAGAATCGTACTTTCGGACAATCTCCGCTCTAGATAGGGAATAAACTCAAGAGATAAAGGTCTCCTTTTTTAGCTGGAATAACTGGAAGGGGGGCAAGGCAATCGCCCTTCATTCAGGAAGTCGTTTCTTTCTCGCGATACGCAAAGGGGAGAGCATGCCCTGTCTCAAGCAGTATATCAGTCCTTAAATCTTACCAGGACACATTAAATTTAAACTAGAATCCTAACGGTACTACTTGTGAGTAAGTGACTCTTTGAAGCAAGAAGACGGATACATAAGATTGAAAACCTCTTGACATCACAAACATTCATGATGCCTTGTAGACAAAAGGGATGAAAATAATTTAATAAACACGGGACAGGGATAGGAGATAAATCATCCTTTAACCCATTTACCATAAATCTTTTAGCATATTCTATACATCCACTATTTGATATAATGGATTTAGGAGCCGATATTTTAACTCCTAAATCATTAATTATGGATTTATAGACTGGCCCAACCTGCTTATAAGAATTAAGAACATCATCGCCTAAAAAGGCATACTTATTAAACACTTGTCCAGGGTACACCTCTTCCGCCGTTAACCACACAACTATATGGTGTTTTAGAGCGAATAGTGCCCACGACGAGTAATATCCCAATGGCTGATCAACAACAAAACATACTTGCAATAATCGTTTTGTAAACGTAGATATAAATTATTGTTGGCCAAACAGTTGTTTACCACTACGGATGCAAGGGATTTATCAAAGAGATACATCACTGTATCATGCATGAGAATCAACGGCCACCTATCCGTGGCTAAATATAAATCATACGAGAAACAGTCTGTTGCACCAACGAGTCGACGGAGTGGGGCACGCTGATTGAAAGTCCAATCCATGGGGATCCTTTTCAATACAAACATGGCCCAATCGTGGACCTGGTGCAACAATCTCTAATTGATATAATTACCTACTGCGAATACTCGCCGCTTTCTTGCCCCAGGAAATACACATAAGCTTTTCCCTGCATTAGAAGGGCGGGAAGTGTGGTTCCATGCTATGGAGGATTTAGAAAAGTTGATCAAGATAGTAGCATCAACTTTGTGGGGATAGAGAACAAGTAAGAGGTTGTAGTCCTGTCTGTCCTGTTTCACTAATGAATCTTTCTTTCCTTGCCTCTCCTTCCCTTGATTCGTTAGTGTCCAACATTGGTTAGTCTCAATTGGATGATAAGTATTTCATTAGGTTTTTTCAATTTCTATCCCTTCTCCCGGACCCGTTTCGGTATCCTCTATCCTTCTTTGCATGTCCTGCTAAGTACCTTGCCAACTTAACCGTTTTGGTGGATTTCTTCGCGGTCTCGATGGATTACTTTCGGTTAATTAGGTAGGTGTCGATAGCAGGAGAACACCATTCTTTTCTTTGCTTTGGTCCATAGTACGAAACAAGAAAAATATTCCTTTTATTTCACTAGATAGCTAAGGTCCTGTTATACCATACAGATGCGTGCTTGTCCAGTTTTTCAGGGATGGCTTCCTCAATAACATCTGTCACCGATAAAAGTTCTTACATGGATGTATGGAAACCAAAGGCTCCACATTTAAGTAAGTAAGCCCGCAGCATCACTACCAGATCAGGTCCCCTCAAGGGAATATGAACTTATGCGCCTACCTTCGTTATTGGGACTGAACTTGATCTATTCCCTAAATAGAAATAGGGGTGAGCTTCGTGCTGAAATCAAAACAGCTCTTGAAATTCCTGACTCTGGCTTTCCAAATTTAGGATGTGCTTTCCCTATTTCCGTGTCCATTGCCCTAGCTCCAACTCGATTTGTCAGTGCTTACGAAGAGCTTCAACCTTCTTTATGAATGGTCTTCCTCAAATGTTTCAGGTGTTCTTGTCTTGAAGTCCCTCCAGCCATATTAATGGCATCCGAAGCAGAGGTTTACCAGGAAAACAAGGGCAAAACGTCTCAAAAAAAGGACGTAGTCAAGGCCCATACTTCAAGAACTGCTCACATAATGCCCACCCCGAAAGAGAAATAATGGTAAATCTTGCCTTCAAGAAAAAGAATTGGGAGAGGATAAGAGGTTAGCAAGATACGAACTTTTTCAAGCCGGGAATCTTTGAGAAATATGCCTGAGCTTTCCACAATATAGAATAGAATAAAATGACTGACCATCGATCTGAAGAGCATCGCCTTTAGATTAGTCTTTAGAGAGGGTCCCGTCCTATTCCAACAATCCCACACCAGCACTTACCTGCCTCTGAGGCTAATGCCCTACTAGTTGAACTGCTTAAAAGACCACCAGGAACTCTAGTTGGAAAGAACTTGCTTATTTCCTCTCCGGCCAAGAGAAAGACTAGTTCTGGTCTAGCGTCTGCTTCTGCCTTTCTTACCGACTACTTAGATGCCGAAAAAGACTTGTTTGGTTTGGCTGCTTTGGAATATCTGCACTTCTTCTTCTGCTAATCTCGGAGTCGGATGCCGAATAAAAGGAGTTAGTGCCTGACTTTCTGTCTTCTGCTCTTCAACCTGGGCCGGTTAATAAGGGACTTCTCATCTGCAAATTCCATAAGGTTAGGACCTTTTTCTTCTTATTTCAGAGGAGCGTCCAGCTCACAATTCTTACCCCACTGATTCAATAATTGCTCAGCCATTGGGAAATTGCCTAATAGAAATAAGGGATGCAAAATTGATAGTTGAAGGACACGTCCTACCTCCCCTTTCCATCCAATAATATCTATCCTTCCCACTCCTGATCTATACTATTACTTTAACTGCGAGACTAAAGGATATGAAACCGCGCTGAGGGTGATGGAAATGAGTCCCCAGGAACTACGACTGATGTAAGACCCTCTAGGTGCAGCCCTATCCTTTTGATCGGGTGCTTCTTGATCACTATTAAAGGGAGCTGCTTTTTCGAGTGTCCAAGATAAGGAAGTACTGGGTTTCACGCCCTCAACAATAATAATATTGTTAGAGAAGAAGAGAAAAAACCTTTTTTGGGACCCATTCCCAAACAAAAAGCTTTCCGGATTGGTGGAAATAGAATGGGCAGGAGCCCCCTTAGGTAACAGGCACCGAAATGGAAAATCAGTCCATCTTCCTTTTCCAATAAGAGGGAAAGCAGAGCATGTTAGCACCGGTTGACTCTCGACAGTAATGTGGTGAATTCTCTGCCTTTCTCTACTGGCCATCTTTCCTGTTCTATTCATTAAAAGATAGTCTTATGGTGCGAAACGAACGCTAGTCTGATATCAGACGTGATCTGGAAAACAGCTCTTACTGTTTAGGTGGTTATGTGATTGTAAACTGTGAATTTTTTTTTATTTTCTTCTAGTGCTGGAGGAAGGTAGCTATTTAACACTGGATTGGTGTCTATCAGCACTTCTGTAGGCAGATACGTCATGGGAAGTCTAGGCAGTAGTTATTGGTGTGCTTTGTTACTTCAGGTTAAACTTATTATAGTCGAAGGTTATGTTCGCAATCTCATCACTAGAAATGCATGAATCCCTGAGTATCCCTGCCCTAACTCATATCTTCCTTCCTCTGGGACATTGGTGCACTTACAAACAAAGTACTCCTATCCGCTTGTAGAGAGTCTTTCTCCGACCTTTGAAGTTGAACACTTTCTCAATTGTGAGCTGGAAAGTGAGTCTGAAGCGAGTTGGTATGGTCTAGGGAATTTTTAAATTTAATTTCTTACCTTTTCACTGTAATTGGAGATGCTGGCTCGCTATCAAAGCACTCAGCACTTCATACTATAAGGCAGACTCTTTAGACAACTAATGGGGTAGATAGACTGGCGGGGAATAATCCCGGAAAGAGTCCAGAAAGCATGAAACATGATGTTAGGTCAGGGAAGATAGACCCTTTTTTTTTATGCGTTATCACACTCTTGTAACTTACATTACTGGAAACACAGGTATGTAAACAAAAAAAAAAGAGTATAGCACGCTGATAAAAGTTGCCACCTTGAGGAGAATATGTATCAAAAGCTTTCCTTTAGGGGCTATACGTCCTCTAAGCGATCAGGTAAATCAGATATATATTAAACTAAGAGATTTTGAAAAAGCATGGAATCCAACTATCTCCCCTGGAATATCCCAACCAGCCATGACAAGCTATGGGGGAAGTCTTAGAGGTGGAGGAAGAGCAGAATCAATCCTATAGATTATTAGGGCTGCCAGGACAGCCGCAAGGAAACTAACCTGCATCCTGTTTTAGACTCGGGATGGAAATTACCTCATAGGTAAATACCTCATACTATTGGTAGAAATGGGAATTGCCGCTCTCAAACTAGATGCGCTTACCGATGGCTGGCTTTCATCTTGACTTTCATAACTTTTTTTCAAAAAACTTTGTCCAAGAATAGAATCTGCTATCCTAAACTAGCTTATTGCCTCAGATGCCTAAGATAATAGGATGTCATACTTCCAATGGGGTATGCCTCTCCATCAGTCAATTAGTAACTTTTCCACAACAACAATTATGGACAAGGCATGAAAAAATCCTCGATAGAAGGAAAAAACTACAAAAGAAAGAGGCACTCCCACTTCATGTAATCTTTCTCCAACTAGCTCCCAAGGACTTATTAACAAGGGATTTCAAGAGCGCTTAATAAACCAAGACTGGCATTCATCTTCTCCTGCGTCTATGAAAGCAGTTATCTTCATCCTCTCATCTCTTGCCTCGTCTTCATAAACGTAAAAAGGAGCAATATGAACATTTCCCGGGGAAACTAACAACCTCAGTGGAGCGACAAAGTCAAAACCTAGCGTAACTTGCAATTTGATCAAGGGGAACTGAGGAGATTCTCTTAGCAATGTAACCGAACTCCCAGTCAATGTTCACACTAAAATTGGCACTAAAATGACTGAAGATGAGAGGGCTTCATCAGGATCAACTTCGAATCCAATAGAAGGACTTTCTATCTTGGAATGCTGCCGTTGGAGAGCTTTTAGATCCCGCCCGATGCCTTCCTTTTATTATATTCTCTTTTTCTAAATACTATGGATTCTTTTTTTCCAACTAGCTAGTACGCTTCAAAGCAAGTAGTTCGGTCTAGGCTCGGGTCTGCTTGCAAAGTAAATTAATCTCCTTCTACATTCGAATCCACCCCGTTAGCTTATCTTCCTACAGATAGTGGCGCCCGGGACTTCTTTGTCTTGGTTAATAAGCAAGAATGGGAGTTAGTATGACTCTTAACCGAGTGAGAGAATGGCCCTCTTCTAAGTTATCTCCTGCTAGCTAGCTGACTAGGCACACTTTCTCCGTAGGTGAATAGCACAGGAAGGAGAAGGCCCTGTAAAAGACGTTTGCATCGTATTTTCCTGTCCTGACCCCTGGACAGTTTGAAACCAAAGCTTTACACGATTTATAGCTTTACTGACCTTGCTCTCTTAAACCTATCGCTTATTCCTGGGATTAGGTGAAATAGCGCTTTATCTGTCTTTATAGGCATAGACAGGCGGGACTACTCTCCTACCTTTTATGCATTTGCGATCAGGCAGGAAATTGCGAATCAGAAGGCCAAGTCAAAAATAGTTCCCGCAGGAGCTCTGGTTCTTTGCATAACTCAGCCGATGATCTTTCGGCTCCAGCTACAGTAGTTCCTCTGTCGGTCATAAAACAGATATATGATGAAAGCAACAGTGAGATGGTCCAGAACATCACCCAACATCTTGTGGAAGTGATGAAGCCACTCATCAGGAACAAGCTATATTTTGCCAAGGAGCAGGAGCAGAAAGAAGCAAGGCAAAATCAGCAGCCGATGACTTCCCAGGTTGTATCGGCTATTGCCCCAAGTATGGATCAGCCTGTTAACACTGGGGGCAAACTTAAAATTTACAGTACGACCAAGTGACAGTTGCAAAGAAGCCGAGTTCAAGTTCCCAAGCATCTCTCTCTTAACGACGAAACTTGTATCACTCCTTTGGTCCTATATTGATAGTATAAAGCCTGTAAGGCGGGGATCTTACCTGTCTAAAGCCACTCAAACTCTATCTTTCCCAATCTCTCATTGAGGTTAGCAAATACAAAAGTACATTCACTTTTTGAAACCCTTTCCTATTGGCCAATGAGTTGAGGATGCTTTTTCTCCCTAATGCAAGGATAGAGTACAGATCAGATGCTATATGGTTGCCGTCCTACGCTCAATCGAGAGGTGATGTAAGCTCGCCCTCGTCTCACTATGGTTAGTCAGGGTTCGGAGTTAAATAGTTCTCGTACAAGCAAAATAATAGGCATGAATGACCCATAGTACGCCCATAAACCCCAATAGCCATAAGGGGAGAGAGATGGGCAACCATGATAGTACACATGTCATCTCCCAATGGAAGAAGCTACCTTTATCTATTGCTTAACGCCCTCGGGTGTGACCGATAGAACAACATTCGTTCCCGAAAGTAGTTCGTGTGAAAGCCTTTTCGCCTAACTAATATAGTTTTGGGATGGAAAACCTGGAGTCACAAGCATTTGCAGATGAAAGAAAGTTGTATAAGTTCCCGCTCCTCGCTCCATGCCTGCCCGCCCTCTTTCATTGACAGCTCTTGTATCCGGTGGCAGCTCTTACTGCTAGGCTATATTGAACAGAGCAGGACCTCTACCATGACTTCTTCACTTCTATTACTGAAAGGAATACGCTTCCTTCTTGTTTCTAAAAAGAGATTCTTTTTGCACAACTCCTTCGCCGAAGAACCTATACTTATTCTGAAAAGAACCTTTGTTTGCCCGAAAAATCATAAGAAAAGAAAGCTGCTAGCAGAGGGTGGAGAAGTGCCACACCTTTGTGGATAGATCGAGTCCCGTGTACTGATTCTTATCGAGATTGGGTTGGTGTTCAATGTACTGGGTACAAGATCGAAAAGAATGCGAGGTTTCAAAGACCTCTCGACTAAGTGATGTGCTAAACAAAAGAAGTTCCCTAAGACGGGATTTGTTTCGTCAATTCTGGGTGAAGCAGAAGCCCTGAAGAAGGAATTCAATAATTTTGTAATTATGCATTCTACAGCGTCGGTGTATCTAGGGTACCAAATTCCATCCTAGAGATTGCTGAGGTCGAAATGTCTGGTTGTCGATAATTATAGTGGATGGTCTATCAACCGGTAGAAGCACAGCTTAACGATCCTAAGTTGAACTCTAGATTGTTTAGCACATTACTTAGAATAGTTCGGAAGATAGTTTTTGAACACTCTTGGATGATAAAATCTTATTGGGTACTCCGCAGATTTAGGAAGAAAGTCTTCTTCTTATTGGGCAAACATGGTACTCTTTTTTTTAAGAAATCGAAGCCTTTCCGCTTTGTAGCAACAGTGTTCAGTCCTTTCGATCTTCTTTGTCTGAAACTCGAAAGAATAGATTTCTTTCAATCCCTACTTTCGAAAAGTAAAATCAAGTTCTTCGTAAAAAAGTGCTTTTAGTATGAGAAGTAGTTTTATCCATTGGGTAGTAAGTTTATCGCTCTCCCACCATGACTCTAGTCTGTCGGAAACTGTATCGGTATCAACTGTCGTAATTGGTCGAGCTGGCATCGGTCGATAGGTAGGCGCTTTTTTTCAGGCTTTCATTTTGAAAGCTTTTTAGGATTAGGATTCTCTTTCCTTTAACATTTAAATGTAATATAATAATGTGTAATAGCTTTTTTCTGAAGGAGTAGTTGAATATTTTATACCCCGCCAACACTTTTCACTTTCAGAGGTTTGACTCGATTCAATCATTCCTGCCTTCCTGTTATCTTACATTTTCATGCATTATGAACCTCTAATCAGTAACTATTTTCCAGAGAAAAGTACTTCTTTAGCCGATCTTTATTTCCCTTGTATAGTAATTCGTATCTGACTTTGTAATTTTCAATTGATTTCCCATGTCTAGCGATCTCTCTTTGCGTTTGTGGATTAGGACCAATCCCTTTCTTCTTGGAAGCTATACTCGGAAGATAAAGAGTTATTGTGGCCAGACCTGCTTAAAGCATTTCACTTATTGAACGGCTATATTCGTTACGTTCAAAATAAAAGGGTTGGACGGTATCAACTTTGAATTTTTTTAAAGAAAGTTGCTTGTGTTCAAAAACTGAGATGGAGCGTGAAAGATTTTCATAATTAGAGTTATCCAATTCAAGCGGATATGCCTTGGGAAGGATTTGAGACCGATGACTTCACAGATTTATATAGGAATTTTGAAGAAAGGTAGCCTTTTGAAAGGGTAGAAATGTCCATTTAGGAAAGGAATCATATGAAATAGAAAGGGTAAAATACCAGTCTCAATCTTGCAATAGATAAACGTTCTAAATGCCCTGAAATCATCGTTTTAAGCCGCTGATTGATTAGTTTCTCTTGGTTAATTATCGATCGATATAGCGCACGTAAACGTCCATAGAATGGATTTACCTCGCTCGTGGGTCTCCGTCGGGTAGCTGAACATGCTGAGAGTAGAGCATTGGCTTGGGCGTATAAAGAAAGCCAAGCCAGGCCTGAGGCCATGCCTTTGTCTGGAAGCCCTTATTGCTTTAAGCAAGAACAGTCAAAGTCTAGGCAGAAGACCTCTCTTTCCTCATTTCTAGATTGAGCGGATTTTTTCTTCTCCTATTGAGAGACAAACAAAGAGCATGTTCCCTTGGGTCAGATGAAAAGGAAAGTGCTTTCCGAAAAGTGTTCAAATTAGCAAATCTTCGAAAGCCTTAAGTTGAAGCAAGTACTGATTTGACTTTCTTAGTTGAAGGCGTGAAGTGACCCATTGGTCACAAAGGCTATAAAGCACTGTCTGCCCCCTCTATCTCATAGTCTTCCCTTTAGCAGTCAGTAGCTAAGGAGATCAAGGCTTATAGGTCTATCGCCATTCCCGCAGCCCTTTCAGTAAGCGAATCAGTAAGTGAATCAGCCATCGAGAAAAGCCCTAATCCTTCTGCCTTCTCTCAGTTCCGCCCTATAAGTTTGTGTAACTTCACCAATAAGATAATCAGCAAAGTGATTTCTGCAAGGATTTCGAGTGTCCTGCCGAAGATCATTTCTGAAAACCGAAGTGCATTCATCAAAGGTCACAGTATCGTAGTAGAAGTAGAGGTGGCAAGGCCAGACTTTGAGAATTTATAAAAGCAACTAATCCAAAGGCTCGGCCCTCACCTGATAGGGATTTGTTTCACTTGAACTATGCTTCAAAGATCAACTGAGTGAGATAACATCAACTAAGCTTGGGAATGTATGATGTGGAATGATCTTCAAGAGCATAAAATTTTGTCCAAGAAGTGAGGGAGAGAACAAACAAAACAAGTGTAATAAGTAGAAGAAAGTGCCTTTGAAAGGACTTGAAAATATTAAACTTCAAGCAACCTTGGATATATCAAATCCAAGACCTCAAGAAGGTTTAAACAAAATGTTTTCTTCAAAGTTCAAGCAACCTAAGGTATTTTGAACCTTCGACCTCAATGAAACAAGAAGAAGACCTCAAGACTAGTTTTTTACAAAAGTGTGGTATCTAGTATGAAGGAATTTTTTTTTTTTTTTTTTTTTTTTTATGATCAACCTTGAAGCTCTTGGAACTTTCAACAAGTCTTCAAAGTGATTTTTCTTTCAAGAAAGTTCACCCTTGAAGAAGATAGAAAAACTAAGCTAAGAACTAAGAATACTAAGAGAAGAACCTTTGTCTTGAAAAATTTCTTGATTACCTCTTCAAAATGGAAGACTACATATTTATAGAGACTTGAGGGAGAAAATAGGAATTTTTCCCTCTCATATTTTAAGCCCAAAGGATAGATATAACATATACATACACTTGATAAGACAATAGAGGTGTTTTAATTGCATTTGGACTATTCTAGAGCACTAGTCAACACATTGCCAAAAGTAGGAGGCAATTTTTCAGCTTGGGCAAAAGGGATTCGAACTATCTACCAAGGTAAATTTTCAATTTCTAACTTACTCAAAAATTAGGATATTGCCCCATAAAGTCTTGGACATCAAAATTTAATCCCCATAAAGTCTTGGACATCAAAATTTAAGCTTTGAAACTTCTCTTGCTCAATTTAATCCTTGTGACTCTTTAGTTGTTTTGCCTTCGCTCTTGTCACAACTCCTTCATGTTCTTGCATGTCTAACCGATTCACATCATCCTCCCCCTCTTGAAATGGATTCGTCCTCGAATCTCCATCACCTATATCAAATAAAGAGAAATCGATAACATTAAAAGTGGCACTAACATTATAATGTCCAGGAAGATCAACTTTATAGGCATTGTCATTAATTTTCTCAAGGATTTGAAATGGCCCATCTCCCCTATCATCAAGCTTAGACTTTCTTTGTTGGGGAAATCTTTCCTTTCTAAAATGCACCCAAACCCAATCACCGGGTTTGAATACCACTTTTCTTCTTCCCATATTTCTTTTCTCTACAAGCTTTTTGTTGGAGTTGACAATGGCTTCATAGACCTTTGCATGAATTGCTTTCACAAAATCAGCCTTATTCCTTGCATCCTTGCTTAATGCTTGATCTATAGGCAAAGGAACCAAATCAAAGGGAGTTAGAGGGTTAAAACCATAAACAACTTGAAATGGAGAATGAGAAGTAGTAGAGTGAGGTGCCCTATTATAAGAAAATTCAATGTGTGGCAAACACTCCTCCCATTGCCTCAATTTCTTCTTCAAAATAGCCCTTAGAAGTTGGCCAATTGTTCTATTTACCACCTCAGTTTGTCAATCCGTTTGTGGATGGCAAGCTGTAGAATAAAGCAAGTTAGTACCAAGCTTCTTCCAAAGAACTCTCCAAAAATGGCTCAAGAATTTGGTATCGGCCACCACATTCTCCTTACCTTTCTTGTAATGGATGACATATGGAAATGTTTCAATGAACTCCATCCATCTTGCATGTCTCTTATTGAGTTTATGTTGGCCCTTGAGAAACTTCAAAGCCTCATGATCGGTGTGCACAACAAACTCCTTTGGCCATAGGTAGTGTTGCCATTTCTTTAATGTTCTTATTAAAGCATAAAGCTCCTTGTCATAAGTTGAGTACCTCACGGCTGCCCCATTAAGTTTTTCACTAAAATAGGCTAAGGGCTTTCCATCTTGCATAAGTACACCACCTATACCAATGCCGGATGCATCACACTCCACCTCAAAAGTTTTCTCAAAGTTTGGTAGTGACAAAAGGGGTGCACTACACAACTTTTCCTTCAACAATTGAAATGCTTGTTCTTGCTTTGTTTCCCACTTAAATCCTTTGGTTTTCTTGATCACATCGGTCAAAGGGCTAGCAAGTGTGCTGAAATTTTTGATGAACAGCCTATAGAAACTTGCTAGGTAATGGAAACTTTTTACTTCCGATGCGTTTCTTGGTGTTGGCCATTCCTTAATTGCTTGGACCTTACCTTCATCTACTTGAAATCCCTGTGAGCTTACCACATAACCTAGAAATGTAACTTTCTCCAAACAAAACTCACATTTGTCAAGGTTAGCAAAAAGTTTTTCAATTCTCAAGACAGTTAGTACTTCCCTAAGAAGTTCAATATGCATTTCATATGTCTTGCTATAGACCAAAATATCATCAAAGTATACAACAACGAATTTCCTAATAAAATTCCTCAACACATGATTCATTAATCTCATAAATGTACTAGGAGCATTAGTTAATCCAAAGGGCATAACCATCCATTCATACAAACCAAAGTTAGTCTTAAAAGCGGTTTTCCACTCATCCCCTTCTCTTATCCTAATTTGATGGTATCTGGATTTCAAGTCAATTTTAGAGAAAAGATTAGAACCATGCAACTCATCAAGTAAATCATCAAGTCTAGGTATGGGATGCCTATACTTAATAGTAATGTTGTTTATGGCTCTACAATCTATACACATTCTCCATGTACCATCTTTTTTTGGAACAAGCAAAACCGGAACCGCACAAGGACTCATGGACTCATGCACATACCCTTTTGAAATTAGATCCTCAACTTGCCTTTTTAGCTCCTTAGTCTCTTCCGCTGGACTCCTATAGGCCGGTCGGTTTGGCAAGACCGCCCCGGGGACAAAATCGATTTGGTGTTCGATTTCTCTAATTGGTGGAAGACCTTCGGGCATCTCATCGGGAAATACGTCTTTGTAATCTTCAATAACCTGCAAAATTTTACTTGAAAAAGAGGGTGAGTGTTCTTTAGATGAAGTAAAAGATTCCCTACAATACAAGAGCAATACCACTTCTTTTCTTTCAATTGCTTCAATCACCTCACTAGGTTTTGCAAAGAAATAATTCTTTTCTTTCATCTCACTCTCTTTTTTTTGGTCACTCTTTTTCTTTTCACTCTTGTTTTTCATCACTCTTTTCTTTTTCCTCAACTCTCTTTCCCTCCCCAATTTTTTTCCTTTTGAGCTCACTTTCGGCCCTCTCTTTCTCCCTCATCTTTTTTTGTTCATCTCTCACTTGTTGAGGTGTAAGAGGATTCATAGTGAATGTTCTTCCATCCTTCACAAAAGAATAAGTATTCTTCTCCCCATTGTGGAGGGACTTTCTATCGAATTGCCAAGGTCTTCCCAAGAAAAGATGGCATGCTTGCATGGGCACCACATCACATAGTATCTCATCTTTGTAAGCTCCCATTTCTATTGGTACCACTACTTGTCTCAACACTTTAATTTCTCCACTATCATTTAGCCAATGGAGTTTGTAGGGTTTATCATGTTTTGTAGTAGGTAGTTTCAACTTCTCAACAAGATAAGCACTAGCCACATTTACACAACTATCACTATCAATGATAAGGTTGGCAATCCTTCCCTCAACTTTACATTTAGAATGGAAGATGTTTTCTCTTTGTTCAATCATGTTATCATCAAAAGTTTGAGCGCTTAGTACTCTTATGGTAACTAAGCTCAAGACATTGTCATCACTTCCTAAAGGATTCAAATCAACTTGTTCATCATCCTCACCATTTTCTTCACCCTCAACACATTCGTTACTTTCATCCTCCTCCTTCTCAATCCAACCATTCAAATCCTCCCTAAAGATCGAAGCTCTCTTTGTCGGACAACTACTTGCACAGTGTCCTACACCATTACATTTAAAGTACTTTGGAGGGTTAGAAATGATTTTACTTCTCTCTTCCATCTTTGGTTTGTTTGGAGGTTGGAAAGTACCTCTAGGAGCCTCCTCCTTTTTTGGCCATGGCTTGAAGTTGGAAGTAGGTGGTTTTGTTGTGGCAACTTGTCTTTTGTTGGGAAATGAGGATTGCATCATCCCATTCTTTTTCCTTTGTGATTCGATCTTGTTAGCAAAGTGTCACATGTTTTCATAAGTTGCATGTGGATACAACTCAAGTTGGTTGGCTATCTCTATATTGAGACCACTAAGGAACCTAGCCATTGAAGCATCCTTGTCTTCTTCCAAGTTCAACCTCAAGATGTAGAGCTCAAGCTCTTGTCTATACTCTTCTACACTTTTTTCACCTTGTTTTAAAGTCATGAGCTTATAATGAAGCTCTCTATAGTAGTACTCGGGCACAAATCTTTCTCTCATCAAAGCTTTTAACTCTCTCCAAGCATCAACCGGTGGTCTACCACTTCTAACTCTTTGGTTTACTACCCCTTCCCACCAATGTAAAGCATAGCCGGAAAATTCGGCTATTACAAGTCTAGCTTTTAAGAACTCATTACAATTTTTCAACATAAACATGTTTTCTACTTGCCTCTCCCAATCTAAGAAAATGTTAGGGTCATTCTCACCCTTAAAACTAGGGAGCTTCCACTTCATTCGGTCCAAGGTTTGGTCACCTTGGTCTCTTCCACAGTTTGCAACAAATGGAACATGTTCATGATCATCATATAATGGCTCTCCATGCCTAGCTTGTGGCCTTGGAACTTCTTCAAAGTGTCTAGGCATGCCTCTTCCTCCAAAACCGCCTCTTCTACCACCGTAAGGAGGTGGATGAAGTTCTTCATCAAAATGTGGAGGTTGGTGGAACTCGGTTGTCCTAGAGCAATTGAGTGGTCCATTGCTCCTTGGGTAGTAACATTGAGACTACCATGAGGACTAACCTCCCTTTGTTGATTAGAGAGATTAGTGACATCCCTTCTAATATCCCTCATCTCATCTCTTAGGGATTGTAACTCTTGCATTATGAGTCTCAAAGGGTCATCTTATTGGGAGTTGCTAGACTCTTCTCCAAAAGGAGTTGGTGCTTGAGCTTGGTTTGACATCTTGGTAGTGTTTACCTCACAAAACTCTATTGTTTAACTCTCTTTGGCCTTTTTGAGGATATTCTCACAACTCTTGCCTTTTTCTAAAGGTTCAAGTCTCAAAGAGTTCTATGAGTTCTTAACAAAGATTTAACACCTCTACTCAAGTTTAAAACAACCAAAATAAAAAAAATCACAAACAAAAACTAGTTGAGAAATATGAGAAGCAAGGAAAATGATATTGAGTCATCCATTCATTTTAAGGAAGTTCAACAACATTTCCAAGAGCATTTGAGTCAATAATGGTAGATTAACCAAATGAAGAAATAAGTACTGAGAAAGGAAAGAAATTCGACCACAAATACAAACACAAAGCTAGGACATTTCAAGAACACAAAAGAATACACAACAAAAGTTTCCAGCAAGCAGAGTAGATGATACTCGGCTTGTTTGTAAAACTGGTATTTAACCACAAGTCTAAATTGAATGAGGTTTGTCTAGAAAGAATCCTCACTCAAAATTCTTAAGTTTAGGCTCAAGAATCAAAGAAAAAAGGATTTGTAAAAAGGAAGATATGCTCAGATCATTTCAGTACTTTTTTATCTGCAGAAAAGCCAGGTACACCTTCAAGTTTTGACAATTTTGAGATATCAAATGAAGTCCAAATTAGATGAAACTTGTTTCATTTGTTTCCCAGGTCAATGTAGTATAACTCCATGTAAAAATATTGCAAAGTTCTAGTCATATTCCAGGTCGTTCAAGCATTCTATTTTTGTGATGCCATTTTCCAGCAATCTTGTCTCTTTTCTCTTTTTTTCTTTTTTTTGTCTTGTATTTTTTTTTTTTTTTTTTTTTTTTTTTTTTTGTATGTAAGATATCTCAAAAACACTTACTTGAAGGTGGCTCTGATACCAAATGATGTGGAATGATCTTCAAGAGCATAAAATTTTGTCCAAGAAGTGAGGGAGAGAACAAACAAAACAAGTGTAATAAGTAGAAGAAAGTGCATTTGAAAGGACTTGAAAATGTTAAACTTCAAGCAACCTTGGATATATCAAATCCAAGACCTCAAGAAGGTTTAAACAAAATCTTTTCTTCAAAGTTCAAGCAACCTAAGGTATTTTGAACCTTCGACCTCAATGAAACAAGAAGAAGACCTCAAGACTAGTTTTCTACAAGAGTGTAGTAACAAGTATTAAGGAATTTTTTTTTTTTTTTTTTTTATGATCAACCTTGAAGCTCTTGGTACTTTCAACAAGTCTTCAAAGTGATTTTTCTTTCAAGGAAGTTCACCCTTGAAGAAGATAGAAAAACTAAGCTAAGAACTAAGAATACTAAGAGAAGAACCTTTGTCTTGAAAAATTTCTTGATTACCTCTACCAAATGGAAGACTACATATTTATAGAGACTTGAGGGAGAAAATAGGAAATTTTCCCTCTCATATTTTCATCCCAAAGGATAGATATAACCTATACATACACTTGATAAGACAATAGAGGTGTTTTAATTGCATCTGGACTATTCTAGAGCACTAGTCAACAATTGCCAAAAGTAGGAGGCAATTTTTCAGCTTGGGCAAAAGGGATTCCAACTATCTACCAAGGTAAATTTTCAATTTCTAATTTATTCAAAAATTAGGATATTGCCCCATAAAGTCTTGGACACCAAAATTTAATCCCCATAAAGTCTTGGACATCAAAATTGACATCAAAATTTAAGCCTTGAAACTTCTCTTGCTCAATTTGATCCTTGTGACTCTTTAGTTGTTTTGCCTTCGCTCTTGTCACAACTCCTTGATGTTCTTGCATGTCTAACCGATTCACATCAATGTAGTTCCAAGGGCTTAGTGAAAAGGGCTTACCCTCCAACTTTTAGGACTGAAACCGTAACTTAAGCATCAACCGTTGTGAGCTTAACTTATCGCTGAAATTGGGCACACTCCAACAAGCTAAACAAAGGCTGTAGGGGCGTACTTTCTGTCTCCAAGGCAGAAGGAAAATATCAGCCAGAAGGAATGTCACTAGAAAAGACTCCTAGACTGGGGATTCAATTGTACAGGTAGCAGTTGATTCTCCTTTCCTTTAGACTCACAGCTTTGTATGGTTCGCTTCATTCATTCCGCTCCTAGCTCGCAGGGCTCGTTAAAGGTATTCCACTCGTCTTTATGCTCGCTTCATTTCATTCCGCTCGTTTCACCACTTTCCTATTATTTGAATTAGAAAAAGAAGCCACTTCTCTTACCATTTCATGTAGCTCCTACGGTCTCGTCCCTTGCTTGCGACTGGCGTACTCACTCAGATAACTCTCCTGACTTGCTCGGGCCATACTTGAGGGAACAGGCTTTCTTGCTTTCCTAATATCCTTATACCATCCCTTGCCCGTGAAAAGCGCTTTTTCTGCTATGAATGAAAGCCCTCTCTCTTAATCTTAATAAATTAGACTTGTGGCCAATGTGGCATTCGTAAGACCGCCCCTTTTCAATACTTCTGATTGGATTCGCATCACATATAGAGAAGCCATAAAGAAACTATTTGACACAAGCCGTTCCTACGATTCCTGCTTTCTTCCTTACCTTAAGAGGCAAGCGATTTCATACCTTATTGTCTTAGTACTTAGTGATCCGGCTTTCATGCGTAAGTGAAGTCGACACTTGAATAAAAGAAAGATCCGTCTCACCTGATCCGCCGTATCCCTACGGATAATCATAGCTTACAAGATCTATTTCTTTCTCTTACGTGCCAGTACAAGAGTAAGGATATACGATAGGTTGCCCAGCTACAAAACATAGTGACGATCTTGCTCGCTTGCTTCTTTTCATTCTATTCTAGCTTGCCTTCTTACATCTTCCGCAGCAACCCCCTATAGTAAGTCGTTTCATAGTCTCCCAAAAGAAGTACTTTCGTGAACTGCACTTTGCCTATTTCTCCTTCGGACCCTAGGACTGGGCTAAAGGGCGAGTGAAGGTCTTACCGAGAGAAGGAGGTGGTGTCTATGCAAGCACCTTTCCGAGTCCTTTTGTAACTATAGTGGCCATGTTGAGTGAATCGTGGATCGAAAAGCCTCTACAATAAGAGCAGAGCGGATTTTGTCACTTCTGAATTGCACCTTTCCCAACCCAAATGTCTGCAAACTTCTCTTCATATGGAGGAGTCGAGTAAGGAACTTCTCTCCCGTACTGAATGCTTCCTTATTCACTATCTTTCTCTAATCCTACGCCCCCCTCGGTTCACGTCAAAGCCCGGAGAAAGCCCATCGCGACAGCATAAGACACGACAAAAAAGAAAAGACTGGAAAGTGCCCTCTTAGGTAAGAGGTTCACGCACTATGTGTAGGTTACTTAAGTCTTATGGCCTGATAGTGTCACCGATGCAGCGTCTTAAGACCATGCACAGACTGACTACTATGCACTGTGTATCCACAGTAGCAACAAGGAAACCAAGACAGATAAGTACTCCTTGATGAGTCAGTAAAATCACGCGGATCAGGATTAAGCACTGGAGGAATAGGAGCCTGACCAGGACCTAACACTAAACCCATGTAATCATAACTGACATCTTACACAATGTTGTGGGCACGCCAAATTAGCCCCCATCGAGTAAGATCAGGATCTTCCCGACGAATGAACCAATGGGTTTCCACAACTGGGACTTACAAGATCTCATCAAGAGAAGTTGAAGGATCCATAAGGATACAGCAGTACCACCTAAGGTGATTTTAACCAAGATCCCATCGTCTTTATTAAAAGAGAGTACTCTAAGAAATACCTTTGAATTTGACCTAAAAAATAGGGATTCAATGGTCGATCACCACCAACCACAACAAGGTGAACCAGCTCCCGGAGACGAGCATTCTTGCCATACCATTCAACGAGTCCAGTCCAGCTCTTCACACGGTCCAACCTTGCCATTGTGAAGAAGATCGGCTTGCTCCGGTCCTTTAGCACACATCAGTATTCTTTGTTCTCAACATGGTTGTAAAGGAGCTCCTCAATCTAAGTATAGAAGTAATTCCACCTCCTGTTCTCTTCGTGTAGGGGAAGTCAAGACTCGTATCAGCACCAGGTGAAAAAAAATGTTTCACTTGGATAAAAAAACATCAATCCCATGAACAACTCAGTAGAGCCCAGTAAGAGCGAAAGTATTATGACTCTCATCTTGTCCAAGAGTGTCCTTGCTTCCAGCGATTTCCTAAAAGGTACTGGCAATGATGAAATCTGTATGATTCATCATGGCAATGAGATCAGCAGTTAATTGGCAGGAAAACTCCTATAACATTTTTTTAGACAAACGAGCGCATGCACGTCTTTATTTTACTTTTGCGGGATTTTATTCATAGATAATGTTCTCGCTACACTTGAAACTTCCTTTGTTTCTTTATGTGAGGAGTTAAGGGCAATGAAAGTCTCTGTATCATATTCTCCCGCTATAAAGCGGCTGTTGCCTCTTGATTGCTTCTTTCATACAGTCGGACAGTCTTTCCTTTCTGACAGCGACGGTACTGATTGAACTCGGGCTTTGGTCCCCGCTTTCCTATATTCGATCCAAGTATCCGAATCCGAAGTCAGTCTTGGAGCTGGTAGGGGCGGGCATAGCAGCGTATTGTGGTGACTTGGGGTCTAAGGGAATTGCCAGGCAGGGTTTCAGAGCGATAGTCCCTTTCGTTTCGTAGGCGATCCATCTCTGGAGCTACTGAGATTTGCTTTTCTGACAAGACAGTTCTCATCAATTTCATTCCATAATCTGTTTTTGGAATTTCTCTGAGAGAGCCTTAAGGCGAGTGATCCTATGCAGAGTGATATTAGCAAAGCAAGTTCTTTACTTGCCTAGATCCTGATATCCCTTCTGCAACTCCTGGACTGTACGTGTAATTGCTAAACCGAGGTGAGTTTGACGCTTTGGGTTTGTGAAGTGAGCTCACTTATTCTGACGAAGAGAAGTTCAACCGGTGGTTTGTACCTCAAAGGAAATGTAGGTCGCCTATCGTCTCGGGACGTAATCTGGTGAGATTACTTTAGTATCTGAACTGCGTTAGCTGATCCATGGGTAGAACCCCCTTTCTACTTTTGGTTAGAATCTCCCAATAGAATTTGTCACCATAGGAAACAGTTGGAATTACTCTCCTTCCCATGCGCCTCTACTAGTAAGTAGTTTGAACTCTTTTCTATGAGCTTTTGGTTGGCATAGATGGAGCTCAGTATTTTCTACTGATCGTGACAAAGACAGAAAAAAATAATGCCCCTTTAGGCGCCGACCTACCATCTTTTTTATCCTAACAAGCTTTGAAGAAAAGTACTTTTTTGATTAGCCCCTTATGGAAATAAATAAAACCAATTGCAAAACAAGTTATGAATACCAATACTCACCAGATACAACTGGCTTAGAGCGATTGGACAGCTTTCACTTTTAGTGCCTTGCTTCACTTACATTTATTTCATAAATCCTCACTCTTTCTTTCCATGAGGTTTGTCATGCAGAAGTTGGTAGATTGCTATAGCAAGTTGTTTAATAGATAAGCATGAGCTATATGCTAGGTTATTGATAGGAATCTAGAAGATCTTAGAGTCGAGGCTTGAGACCTGCTACTCTAGAAATCCAGGCATCGAACATAGTAAACCATAGTTGATATTGCTTTTTCTAACACATGGTGGTTATGGCCTAGCCGCTATTCTGCTGCGTGGTGGCCCTTCATTAATTTGAAAGCTTCACAGTTATCATGAACTCTCCCTAGCTGACCAGAAAGAGAACTCTTCCAGGCAAGCGGGTTACCTATTTCTTTATTACTATCCTACTAGCTTCTTAGCCGCTTGAACGATAAGCACGATTGGATTGAGAGCCTCCTCCCCTCGTCCTAAAAGATTCATACTTAATCTATGCCACTAAATTGACGTCCCCCATCTCCTTCGGGAAAGTGTTCCACTTACGATTTCGTTCCAGTCTAGTAAGAAGTTAATATCTTAGAATAAGTACAGTCGGTTCTATGCAGTCAGTTAGCTTAGTGAGCGGATCTAATTCCTCTGCTTGAGGCAATAACTATTATATCCATTAAAGGAGGCCTCCCGACTGCGACTTCTTAAATAAAGCGGTGAATCGGTCTTTTAATGATTCTGGTGCAAGCAAGGGGTTTTGCCCAACATTTGGCTCCTTTCGGTGGTTTTGAACTATATTTTATAGTAGTAAATTTAGTCCGAGAGTGAATCAAGGTAGTACATCGATGGGTTGGGGAAGCAGGCTATTCGTTGGTGCTTAGCTTTCACCCTAAAAAGCGGATGCTACTAGTAGGTTTTTTTCAACTTCAGCGCGAGAATCAACTGCTCCCTCAGTCCAGGGTCTGGCCCATCTTACTAGGTCCCCTTCCTCGCTCTCTTTTTTACTTGTCTTTTGAGTATTCAATTTAGAAACTATTATGAATATGAACCTCCGCTATGTGATTTTTACTACTTATTTCTTTGTTGTCTCTCTTGCTATTAGCAGTGTTCTATCGAGAGGAAATCTTTGAGTCGGGTTTCACCCCAAGCAGTCCAACGTACTATCCCTTAGTCTTTCTCTTAGATCGAGGGTAAGAGCTTGCAGGTCTAGATGGAGCCCATTCCCCAGCCTCAAATGTCACCCAAAGCCAAGCCAAATACCTATTCTCATCCTTGAGTCAGGAGTAGTTGCCCATCTAAAAACATACCTTCGCTAGCCTAGAAAGGCTAACTCTTAACTAACTTAAGCAGCTCACGTTTTTCAGCAGGGTCTGGGCTACGGGGGAATCCACCGGCACGGATTCGTAGATTTCCAAATAAGCTTATCTGTAGGCTTGCTTTTTTCGGCTCGTCTGCTTGCGGTGAAACGGAACCCTTATTTCGAGTCTTTGAGGTTTGGTCAATCAACAGCTGACCCCCCTTTGGGCGAATTAAGGAAGAATAAAAGAATGCGTAAGATAGCGGAAAACTGATAAATAAAGAACCCCTTTAAGTAGAGGATGGAGATTTCTATTATTCTAGAAAGCGACAGGGGGCTACATACTGATGGGGCCTAAGCCTTTTCAGGGGCTAGGATTGGTGTGGGTTGTTTGCAAATAGAATAGGAAGAAGGTTCAAAGGCGAATTCTGATTCCTGATCTGGACCCGGTTCTTATAACCCGAGAGGAGGACTCATTTAGAAGAAATAGAGAGGCTTTATCAGTAGGAATCCCTCTCGTACACTCAAGAACAACTTGACTAACTAGCGACAGGGAGATTGAAAAGACTGATGGGGGGCCCGGTCGTAACTACCGCTTGAACGGGAAAGAAAACAGGACGATCAATCCCTCGTAGGAGAAAGAGAGCTATAATTTTTTCTATTATAAAGGGTGAAAGGCGGGTGAACTAGTCAAGAACGAGAGTCTGTAGTGCGCTTCAGAGAGTCTGAAATACCGGTGAAAGCTTAATCTCATCTCTAGTTGTACCAAGGAGGAGAGTCAATCTCAACTACGCTAAATGAGGATCGAATCGAAGCCTCTCCTATCGCGAAGAATGGAAAGAAAGAGAGATATAGGGAAATGACATAAGTGAAGAAGGCCTACTCGCTTTTAGTCTAAAGGAATGAGAAAGAGAAGGTTCTTGGACGACAAAGAAGACAACGTGTCAAAGAATCTTCTTACGGTCGAAGAGTGGTAACTGCGTGCCGGTCTGAAAGAGACTCACCCAAGCTCAGACCACTAAGAAAGTCATAACAAAGTAGTTACGGGGAAGTCGGTGGCTGGATTGTGTCACTCCCTATTGTAAAGTGTTAAGGGCTTTTGCGTTTGGGTAGAAGGGAAGTTTGATTGAAAGCTTGACTTTCATTTGGCATTTTGGAAGGCACTTTCGTATATAAAGAAGTAAAGTAGTGGATCAAGGCTACCTGGCATCAGGACTACCAGCACCTATTGAATCCCATTCCCTGTCAGTACCAAGCTATCTAGTGGAAGTGCTTCTTTGCTGTTTGAATTCCAATGGCAATTGCTATCAAGGGATATGTTCCAGCTAGTGTATGGTGGAACTGAGGATAGAGCTAGGGTTCTAAGGAAAAGAAAAGCAATGGCAGTAAAAGGAGATATCTAGGTTAAGCCCAAGGCTAGATGGTAGAGCAATCAGTTTATCTGAACAAAGGTAGAGAAATCCTTTGGTATGCTCCGATTTTTTATTTTTTGAAAGTCCCATTCCTTTTACACATTTTCCATCCTCACAGACACAATACGATATAAGCAATGTATTTCACCACTTCTAGCTTCTTTTGGAACAGCAGGGTAACAGGGGTAAGAGGTCAACTCTATCTCATTTTTTCTCTGAGTTTCTTCATACCCAAGATACCTGCCAAACCAAAGCAACAAATTTGCAACCTCTCTCACAATCATCAATCCTACAACACTTTTCAAGCATTCGAAAAACAACAAACATTTACCTAACAAGCATCAAAAGAGTAGCCCGAGGATTGGTCCCCGATGATAGAGTTCGATATGAACTCTATCACCACGCCTTCAAACTAAGCGCCAATTGAACCTTGTTTTATATGAGTTGAGTGAAAGAGAGTCCTGGGAAAGCATCTGTCTATAGTAAACGAAATCATACGTATTTTCTTAGGGAAGGTTGAATGCTTTTTTCTTTCCTTAATTCTATTTAAGAACTAACCTAGCGAAAGGGCAGATTTGACTTTATTCGTTGAACGAGGGTAAGAGGTTACTGTTGCAGCACCATTGGCCTAGTCTTTCTTTTCCATACGGATAAGTGGGACCTCGCTCAATCAGAAGCTGGAGACTCGCCTACAATGTGAAAATGAACTCAGTAACGCCTTCCTGCCCCTGCGCCATGAAATGCTTTTCTTTACGGGTGGTCTTTGTGGAATCATCAATCTTGACTGCTGACTGGCAGCCTTACCAACCAATAATTAGCTCAAAGTCGATGGTCAGATGGGCGGGTAGGGGCTCCAAAACCAAAAAGAGATGCGAGCTTTATTTCTTTCTCTGCTATTGGCTGTCATAGTATAGGATGCACTTTCTCAACTCTAATGTTAGCGGGTCTGCTTTATTTATGATTTTCTTTCAAATAGGGTTTTCAAATCCTTAGTGAAAGGAAATCATAAATGGATGAAAAAAGGGCGGCTTCCGCAACGGGCTACAAAGCCAATTCCATACCCATAGTCATTCCTCTCTTTGCTAGCAATCTGGTCCCCAGTCGGTGGTAGTACAGGAAGAAAGGCTAGTTATACTTTCAATAGGAAAAACTAAACTTTGAATAGAAGGATCAGTGCCCGTAGCAGTCCTGGAGTTAGGTTATGATGGTTGTGATGAGCTTTACTAGAAAGAAAAAAAAAATCTCTTCTATTCTTAGAGGAGGTGCTATCTAAGGGGCTTATAAGTCCAGCCCTTGAATTCCGTTCCGTAGTTCAATCCGAAACTCCAGATGTGTAAGAAGCGGGCAAGCGGCTCTGCCCTTTTCAAAGAGGTTATCCTTCTCTGTCCCCGCTTATTATTGTTATAGGATAGCTCCCCATTCAAGTAAGTCACTTTTCCCGGGTGCGCGGTTGCTGTCTTCTTTGTAGCCCTTTTTTTAAGATTGATAGCAGTCTCTTTTTAGAACCACCTTTCCTTTTCTTCTCTTTCGGTAGCCTACCATCCGTAGGCCAGCTGAAGACCGAATAAAGCAGTTTAAGCCCGCTTCTGATCTTAACAATAACATCTCAACGATCGCAATTCGTAGGCCTTGAAGGACCAAACCTAAAACCTTCACTTCAGGATAAACAAAGTATCGCGGGAAGCTGAGATGGCCGTGGGGGAGGGAGCTGGGTCCGTAGCTCATGTTCAAGCAGGGGTTTCTGCGCCCGCCCAGGAATACAGACAAGGAAGTGCAGTCGAAGGTAATGTAATTGTGGAATTCCGTTTAAAAAAATAGAAAGCTTTTGGCCAGTTCAAGGAAAGTGAAACAAAGTGTTTCCTTTATTGAGTCGTTCTCACTCACGGAACACTTGCCTATATGGCTGACGGCTTGCTTGTCATCTGGTTAGGTTTACGTACTGAACAGTGACAACAACCATTTTTTGATAAGATGAAATGACTAGTATCTAACAAGTCCCTTGGCTCAATAAGGTGGAGTGGAAGGAGGGGACCCCCAAGAGGGGACCGAGTGGAAAGGTCCCTGTTTAGTTCGTGCAGTTCTCCCACCGAGGGTTAGGATGGCAAGACGCCAAGTTGCTTAATTTCTTCCTTTAGTCGTTTTAGGCGGGTTAGGCTTGTTGGTTTAGACTTCTGGTTTGGTTAGTCAGTAGTAGGGAAAGAATGAAGTTCTGGTTAAAGTGCTTTCATTTCCTCTTATGCTTCGCCATAATGAAAGAGGATAAAAGAGAATTGCTTAAGTAGATTCTAGAGAACACCTAATCAGTTCTCCGGGATGACGAATGTTGTTGACAATCGTACCACCTTTTTCTTTTATTACAAGTATTTTCTTTGATCCAAAAAACATAGAGGTACTCACGAGCGAACGAAAGGTTTTTACTTTATGGGTAAGTCCCATTTTGTGAAATATCATTACTTAACTATAGAAAGTACTTCATCTCTACTCTTCAGGAGATATATCCAGGTGTATCTAGTGCAGTCATCAATAAAGGAAATAGAATTACGAAATCCAAAGATAGAAAGCACTTGGGTGGGTCCCCACACATCAGAATGTATAAGAGAAAGTGGACTTTCACTTCTACTTCGAATATGGAAATGTGGTTCTACAATGTTTTGAGAATTGACAGGTTTCACGCTGAAAATCCAAGTCACTAGAGAAACTCCATTTCTTAGGAAATAATAGTTTAAGACACTTCAAAGATGCATGACCTAGACGAGTATACCAAAGGCGTACTCGCTCTTTATTGTTGACAGACTATGAATGAGAATCCTCAAAAATAGCAGAAAGGCTCCTTGTGTCGAACAAAATAAGTACAGCCCGTTGGCTTCACGACCACCACCAATCGTCTTCCTCGTTCGTAGGTCCTGAAAAACACAGTGAGATGGCTACAACTCAATTGTTTTGTCAGCTGACTAACTGAGAGAAGGTTAGAAGGAAAAGTAGATAGATAAACAACATTGGGTATTGATAAGCATGAAGAAAGTGGAGAAATCTCTATTCTAGATGCACTAGATAGGGATCCATCTGCAAGTCTTATGCCACTAGAGATAGGACTATAGGAGAGGAAGCCATCACGCTTACCTATCATATGGTCTTAAGCACCGGAATCAAGGATCCAGGAGGTGGAAGATTGGGACTGGGTAACATGGTTGGCAGATTCAGATGTACCCGACTTCTCCTTGAAATCAAGGCTAGCTTGAAGAGCAGCCACCTTCTGTTGTAGATCGCTGATGGCTTGATCCCTTGGGTCTGGCGTCGCACTATCAGAGGTAGGTTGATGTGTAGGTGCATACTCCTCTTCAAGCTCTGCCGTGTTTGAACTTTTTGACTCTCTTTCGGTCTCAAATGAGGATGTAAATCCCAACACCACTCCTTCATGTGCCTCCGTTTGCCACAATGAGTACAACTAAGCTTCTCTCTCTATCCGCAGAAGACATGTGGGCCCAGGAACTTTCCCACAAACTCCTTTTCTTAGGTTAGGTGTAAGACCTAAAATCGAAGTCCATTGCGCATATTACCTCTTGCGTGCCTTCCCAACCATTGGAGTTGTAGCTGCTTTCGATCCAGTAATCGTGCCGGGCTCTATCAATTAAGTAGTCCCTCCCTCCTTCTGTTCTTGGTCTCGAGCTAATAGGGTTATAGGCGGACTTATCATTTCTTTGATCAGGGAGTATAAGTTCTTATGTCTATAATTTTTTATCTTTTGAACAGAGCCGGCTTTTGCTTTGTAAATAAGCTTGTGCTTTGTAGCACTATTTCACCCGCTTTAAAAGTGCTTATAGCAAGTGGTTTGTAAGAAGCCCTGCCACGGAGTAATCTCCTATTTTAGGCATTCCTACTCCTTCCATGAGAGTGCTCGGACTTTCCTATCCTTTTATCTTAGTAGAACTGTTGAAGACAACTTAATAGGGAATTCTTTCTTTATAGAACCAATTCGTGAGATGACAGCGATTCTTTAACCTCTAAAGAGAAGGGTCTTTTTCATCTCCTGCGATAGGACTGGGAAGGGGAAGACTAAATTCATTCACCCGGGTTTGGATGCAATTGAAAGAGGTCAAACTCTTTTAAGAATTAACTCAAACCAGCCCTAAGAGATTGAAGAGTTAATTCACAACAAATTGAATTTTCGCTACGCCCCTTTTTCACTCCTAAATAAGTTAACCATTACTCATCCTGCTACCGCCATGGAAACGCATCTCGAACTTACCAATTTGGCTATCTCGAATGAGTTCAAAGATCTCTCCTCTACGTCGGCCTTACGAGTGCTATTTCAGTATTCCCTGCACGGTTCGTTGATTACCGGAATTTGAGGAAAAAGTCACCATCCTCTTTTCCTATGTTACATAATTAGTGAATCAGTCTATTGACTCCCTTACAAAGCTTGAAGTAAAGTAAGGACTATCCTCATTTGAAAGAAAGATAACTAGTAAAGGAAGCAGTAGGATTCTCACTTCATTCGTGAGAACGATTTGTTGCTTCCTCCTTTGCTACTACTATTGATATGGATTCCCCGGAAGGTAATATCTTTCCAGCCTTTTCAAACCTAGGAGTCACTCGCAAGTAAAGGCTAGTCTCCACCTCGCTACCGGTGGTGAAGCTTAACTAGTAGATCGCTCTCTAGCCTAGCATCAGAAAGTAACTTGGCTTTTAGGAGAAGGGAAAGTCAATCTAAAGGAAAGGGTTGTAGCCGCTTACTCTTCTTTTGTTCTATCTACGAGTTCACAGCATCTCCCGGGCTGGAAAAAGATAAGGATGAGTAAACCGGAAGACAAGTAAGGAAACTAAAGGGCTGCTGATTCAATTCACTAGCTAAGCTTGAAGTGGACTATGGGACATCTCAATACGAAACAGCCAATGAATGAATAGCAGGAATGCAGGACTAAGCACAAGGTTACGTACTGGCACTTGAAGGATCCTAAACCTGACCTCGTTTGGCTTATTTCAGTAGTACCATCTCTAGGACGAAGTGAGTCAACCAAGAGAAGATCCACTAATAAGGCCCACGGAGCGGTACGAACTCTACTGATAAGTTGAGGATTGGATTGAATTCTAGGTGAAAAAAGAAGGAGTTTTCCTCATCCCCTCCCCCCCGGGAAGAACAGAGGAAGCAAGGCAAGCTAAACCATTCTATTAGCTTTTGAGGGAGGCAATTTACCACCCTTGGAGGGCATTAGCACTTGACTGTTGATGCGTTTATTAGTTCGGCGGTAAGCACAGGAGTTTGATTACTGGAATGACATTCTCGGGACAAGACCCTTTCCTACCCTTCGAGGGACGTACCTTTTCCTCAAGGAAGCATTAACACGCTGGTTCATTTAGAACTTTCCCTTACCCATTGAACGAGGACACGAGAGTGAGAGGGTGATATAAGACGGAAGCAAAGAAAGATTAGGCGAGTGCCGGTTTCTTTCTTGCAGCTTCCGCTCTTTTTAGAATTTGTATTATCCCCAGAATTCGCTAACTCTCAAAAGGGGACTCTCTCTAGACTAGATGCCGGTGCCATGAAACTAGCTGCTAGAGTGAAATCGGTAAGCAGGCAGGGCCAAGGCTAGAACTTAACTGAAAGCAAGGGTCTATGTTAATTGAGCTTAGTCCGTTGGTGGAAAAGTTACCGTTACCTAACTGACTGGGAGGTGAGCTAAGCTAAGCGATTTGCCTTTCCTATCCTTGAATTCTTCCGGTGATACTTAAGTGTTCGGTACGTTACCACTTCACTCGCTTTTATTAATAGTCACTCTATTGTCTTTTCCATTCCTGAGAGTGTGGGTTAGCTCATCCGTTAGCTCGCATTAAAGCAAGTAATCTTGTTTTGATGCAGAGAGGGAGGTTTTTCCATGCCATGAATCGCTAAAGCCCCTTCCTTACTAGATAAGAAAGCTTCAGCTCGTGTTCGTGTCCTTTTCCTTCCATTATTGCTTTCGCCCGGTGCGACAATTAGACTGGCCTATGGAACCCTTTCCCCCCTTATCAACCTTTAGTTCAATAGATTCAGATGAATTTCTTTCTTCTTTTGTCTTTGGTACTTAAGCTTCCCCTTATCTTGGGGCGGGCTCAGTAAGAGTGTCAGCGAACTGGTAGGTGTCGGATCTAGAAAGATTGAGCAGGTGATCTTTGCTGGGTCGGAGTTGAGACAGGGAAGTAGATTGATGAAGAGCTCCTGAATGTGCTTGCTGCATGTGAACAGTATCCTTTGTTCTTCTTGACTTAGAAATTCGGTTGTATTTTAGAGATTGTCTCTAAGAAGAAAGGAACTGAGAGAACATAACAACTCGATCTTAAACTCACATAACGTTTATGCTATTTGAATCTCTGCCTTCTGAGGGCGAAATGAGAGCATTGACATTCAATCTGGCATATTCTCTTACTCCATTTATGTTTGGGAATTTACCCTTGATTTGATTAAAGGGAACCTACCGCCCTTCCCGTCTCAAATTGAACAGCAAATCGAATCACAACAATGGGCTTGACAGGGTGCTCTCTTCATTTTCCCTTCAATCTAGTATGAGAGGAAAGCGTCCGTTCACTATCCTTTTCTTATGATATTTCGAATGAAAAGAGCGCTCCTAAATCTAGATAGATAGCCTAGACCGCTTACAAAGTCAATCAAGATAGTAGGAAGGATCGAAGCACTTCTCGTCCGACTTGCATGTCTTAAGCATAGTGACATTTCAAATCAAAGAGAAGAAAGAGATATTCTTTCAAAGAGCAGTAGAAGGGCTGCTTTCTTCAATCTCGAGACATCGTGCTCTTTTGGACCTGAAGAAGGGAATTCCACCGGCGAATAGGGCTTGTGCCCATTAGTCTATGTCCTACCCTAGTTAGAAAATCACTCTATCTTAGAGAAAAGGGAAAGAGGAAGTGCTTGCTGGTATTAAGGGAACTCTCCTCTCCCAAGACGAGGGATGGTCCCGCTTCTTCATTGAGAAATTCTAGGTTCACCGAAAGGGGCAGTCAGTTGGAACCCCGTACTGAAGCAATTTTCCTGTCTTAGTCATCAAATCGGCGGAATAGTCCTTTCTTGCGAAGTCTCACCTCTCTTTGATTAAATAGTGGTGGGTCAGCTAGCTATAGATAGAAGTCCGGCTGTAAGCCCTTACTCAAATAGGGCTTGCTTGGTTAATGATGTCATTCACTTCTCACCTGAACATTTCTATTGGAAAAGTAGGCTGTCAAAGTTTTGGGTTTAGGGCATTCTTACTTCTTTCCTTTCTTTATCCTGAGCAGTGAGCTTAGTAGCGATGCCTTTAATTAATGACTGGAGGGAGTAGGAAGAAATCATCAGTTTACGGCATATCCGCTGAAGCCTTGTCCCTTACGTCGCGTAATCGAGGTGGCTAAGGGTTTAAAGGGACCTCCTACGTTAGGAAAAGGAATAGAACTCTTAAGCTTTAGTAGAGTTGGAAGCTTTAGGAACCAGACCATTTCATCGAAAAGATGATCTGCCTACTTCCCATCGTGAACAGAGTTCCGAGTCGCTAAGAGAGAGCTTATCCACTACATCTACATAAGGCTTTAAGAGGAGCAATTCCCTGTGTCAGCAGAACTAGCTACGATTAAAGGAAATGGTTTTCCAACCGAATACACAAATCCTCGGTTTCGAAGACTTCAAAGACCTAGAGACTGATAGATAGACATAACACATAAGAGAGAGAGAGAGAGAGAGAGAGAGAGAGAGAGAGAGAGAAAGACAAAGAAATTCCGCCCTAAAAGAGGATTGATTGTTGTCGGGGACTACTACACCACCTGCAAGACCATAACCTACATAGAAGACTTCGACTGCTGTCCGTAAATAGGCCAATAAGATAGGGGAATGAGTCCAAGGCTAGACCCTAACTATATACCACCTACAATTCCACTTAGAAAAAAGATAAAAGACAAGATAAAGATTCACTCTCAATCAAGATTGAAGGTGTAGAAAGAAATGCCACATCGTCAACCGCCTGGAAAGTGGATGTAGAATTACCAGTCTTAGCAGCACTTAGCTCCTTCCTCCTCAGATGAATAGGCTGTCACTGTTCTAGACTCAGCTGTGGCACTTTCTTTTGGAATTAGGTATCCTTTGAGGCTTTAAGTCAAATACCTCCGAAGTTTGAAGGTGCAGATGAATTGAATTTGTTTTTTGAAAGCTTTCACGTAAGCAAAAGCTTAACTCACAGCCTAAGACTTTTGCTAAGTTTGGACGAGAATTCACTATCCGAGACTCGAAGGGAAAGACAATTGCATCTTTCCCCGATGCGAGTCTAGCAAAGCCTAACAAGTTCTCTAGATCCAATTTCAATCCTCTACGACGACTAGAACAACTATCTCACATTACGTTCCGTACAATTGGGGCACTAGGAGCACCTTGCCAAATATGTGGTTCAACAACATAAGTGGAGATGCACCATGTATGAAAACTCCGATCTAAAACTGACCAGGTGAAGAAGGACTATTACCTTAACATGATGAGTCTGATGAATCGAAAACAGATTCCAGTATGCCGAGACTGTCACATGACTATCCATGGGAAGAACGAATCTTTAATGAGTTAGTACTCTTAATTATTACTGATTAGATATTTACACTGCATTTGTGGAAAGCCGTATGAGAGGAAACTTTCACGTACGATTTGGGAAGGAGCTTCCTGACCTAACGCAAATTCTTTTTGCTAAGGCTCAGTCGACTTACTTCACTTATCATTACTGCTCATGCGTTTTTAATGAGTACGCCGTCTAACTGTATCGTAGTTAGCAAGATAGTCATACTGGGGATATCATTTTATGTAGTAGGAACCGTGGGATTTTATATACTACTAGTATATTTATCTTCTCTGCCTGGCATAGTAAAACCTAAAAATACTACTAGCAGTGTAGTAGGGTATAGCGTCAATGTAGTGAACCGTTGAATGCGATGGGGAACTTATTGATGAGAAGAAGTCTAGTATCGGTGATGATGAAAAAATTTGACACGCGCTTCGCGAATTAGAAGGAACCCCAGACCCAATGCATCTTTGACGGTCTATGCTCGGCTGCAGTAATCAGATGGTAACACCACGGATGAAGACACTCAATGGTATCATTAACTTTGATAGTATTCTACTGGACGAGGCGAACCCTAACGAAGGGAACACCAGCGCAGAAACACCTACCCTTGACGCCCAGGAGCCTTCTCCATGTTCAACCTCTCCAGAGGGACCAGAAAATAAAGACTCAAATCTTTATATGGTGATCGTTATAGGGACTGACCTTACACTGCCTATAATGGAGTAGGAATGAATTGAAGGGCGAAGAACTAAAACCACATGGGATTACCCCAAGACTCTCCCTGAATGAAGGTTTTTCCCAATGCCTAGACTTCCTTCATTACCTCCAACCAGATTTGTTACGATTTCTATTTCTCTTCCCCCGATTTAGTAGTTGTTGTGCAACATGGATGAAAGGGAACAGGTATGGGCTCTTTTTCCCGTGAAAGGTACATGTCCGAGCAGAAGCGTTTGATTATATGATCCGAGCAGACGCGGGGGTAGGGGTAACTATCTTCTCCTTTTATTTCATTCGACTAACAATTCCAATCTTTACGTCTCAACGTCGACTTTCACCTTATCTATAATCTATATCAATTTCTTTTACCTTTTTTTAGAGGCTATAAACTTTCCGTTAATTACATCAACCCTCGAGTCGCTTCGTATTCGACCATCTTGTTCGTACACTCGAATGGTTACTTGAAAAGTTATCCCGATGAATGAGATTTGCCTGAGTGTCTTTTATTTTGTATGGAGAGATTTCTTTTCCTTAGGTCCATAAGTTCAGTTGAAATTTGAATTTCAACCCTTTTGTGTGTCAATGAAAAAGCTACTGGACTTTCTGGAGATAAGGGAAATCCAGTGATCAGGCCTGTTCCTCGAGTACCATTTACCAACTACACGCCTAACGAAACTAGTAACCGTTGACTGCTTCTTCTCTTGTCTTTAACGAGTAACTCTAACTCTTTCTTAGTTTACTATCTATACTAGTAGTATTATAATATAACGAGATGACTGTCTTATTATAAGTTAATCGAACTACAGTGATCTGATACCAAGAATTGACAAGCGGAAAGATCACTGAACCGGACCCCTTCCCCTGCCTTCCATCTATCTATCTTTTGAAAGTCTGACCTCCGTCCCTACGCCCCCAACTTTCTTTCGTCTTTTGACTAATAATGAGTATAGTTAGAAGCAGCACTTTGTCATTTTTTCTTTCTCTACCGGGGCTTTTACCGCTTTATAACTATAAGAGTAAGGGCGTTATATGGCACTTTCGGTCAATCAATGTAGGGTACCCTTATGGTGTACGTTCGCTTAAAATTCATTGAGCAAAGCGTGGCATTTACCTTTTATATTCCTTTGTGAATCTGGGTGAGGAAATAGGTGATTCATTTACACATATGCCCTAGACTAGGGTGCTGCTAATAGATAGGGCACAGACCAAGGTAAGAAGTCCGTTTCATGTAGGATGCCACTTTAGCCCTTCCATTTCTTAGAGCTGGAGAGGGCTAATCAAGAGAAATTACTAGATGCTTTAGGTCCCTATGGTTGTTAATGTCAGCAAAGAGAATGAAACCGATCCCGAATTCCTTCCCTCAAGGTTTACCTATCACTAGACTCAACTCAACATAGGAATCCTAAAGAAGAAGGAGAAACGTCATCCCTGCACTTATGGCGGAAAAGGAGGGCAAATAGTCACAGAAGTCAAAGCTGGAAAGCCAGGTATGAGTGACGCTTAACTTATTTAGGAGTGAAAAAGGGCATAGCGAGCAGTCTACTCATTTACGAAAGACAGATATTCTGACTCGATGCAAGAAGGAGAAAGTGACGGAAGGAACTTCTTGCCCTAACCCTAAGACTAACTAAAGAAGATGGCATAAAGCCTATGATTCCATTTAAGCCGATTCATGTAAGATTTTTGCATTCAAGGGGGAAAAAGGTCCTTATACTTAAGTCTAATTGAGACAACATCGGAATGCCTTATATAAGACTTGTTGCGCACCTGAACTACCCATAGTCTATCTAGTTACGGGGTTGTACTCAATAGTCAATCAATTCCTTTTTCCGTAGGTTGATGCTTTGTATCGCACACTTGTTATATTTCTTTATATAGTGTGTGAAGTCTAACTAATTGAAAGGGCCTATGAATGAGTTCCAAGAAAGCGTCCGTTCACGTCAGGGATAGAGGCCGTTAAGGATGTACTTGCTTGTACTTTTCTTCATCGAGATTTTCTTTGTGTTCAATGTACCGCTTGTGTAGCCTATGCGAAGTAAGCCTACATAGGGTACAAGATCGAAAAGAATGCATTGGATGGATGCCCGGGCAGGACGTTTTCAGAGGTGAAAGGCCATGGGGAGATACCGTCTGTGATCCATGGATCTCCGATCGGGAAACCTTATCCAAGCTCCGTGGCTAGCCTACGCTCTTTGGACTTTTCAAACTTATCGAACTGAAACATCTGAGTAGCTAAATGAAGGGAAATCAAGAGACCCCATTAATAGCGGCGAGCAAGAGCGGATTGGGGGTTTGAAGAAAAACAAACACGAAGCTTCCTCTCCTTTTAGTCGAGTTACTTCTACCTTCCTCTCCCTATCGGTCGACATCTTTTAGAACCTCAGCTTTGTGTTCACTTCTTTTTCGCCAGATTTCATTCGATTTGTTGTGGATTGGATTATGGAAAACCAAGCAAGCTATGGCTTCTAAGCTTACCTTATTATTATGAAAGGACAAAGGGCTTTTTTTTTTATAGAAGGAGAGGTTGAGTAAGGGGGGCGGAGCTTGAAGAGCGAAGTGAGCCGCGCTAGCCTGTTACGTTTTTCAGCAGCAAGGTCCTTAGTAGGTTGGGGCGAAAACTCCAAAACTAGGGTGTTAAGCGCCTTTCATAAGGTAAGCTTTCAAGCCTTTCTTGACTTTCTAGTAAAGAAAGCGCAGTGAGCTGTAATTGTGAAAAGATTGGAAGATCTGGCCAAAGAAGGTGATAGCCTTGTAGATTTGTTCCCATGGTTCGATCCTTCCCAGTAAAACGCAGTGTGTTCGAATTCTGATCACTTTTACGTGAGAAAAAGGGACCACCCTCTAAGCTTAAGTATTCCTCAATGACCGATAGCGTACAAGTACCGTGAGGGAAAGGTGAAAAGAACCCTATTTAGGGAGTGCAATAGAGAACCTGAGATCCGATGCGAACAATCAGTCGAAGGAGCGGAGCTTAGAGCCTTTACTTTCTATTAGTAAAGCGAACTCACTCTAATAGCGTACCTTTTGTATGATGGGTCAGCGAGGAAATGGGAAGAGCGGCTTAAGCCATTAGGTGTAGGCGCTTTCCAGAGGTGGAATCTTCTAGTTCTTCCTATTTGACCCGAAACCGATCGATCTAGCCATGAGCAGGTTGAAGAGAGCTCTAACAGGCCTTGGAGGACCGAACCCACGTATGTGGCAAAGTACGGGGATGACTTGTGGCAAGGGGTGAAAGGCCAACCAAGATTAGATATAGCTAGTTTTCCGCGAAATCTATTTTAGTAGAGCGTATGATGTCGATGGCCGAGGTAGAGCACTCAATAGGCTAGGGTGGCCCCATTTTGCCTTACCAACCCCAGAAAAACTCTGAATACAGGCCTAGATCGTTTGTACAGACAGAATTTTTGGGTGCTAAGATCCAAAGTCGAGAGAGAAATAGTACAGATCGTATGCTAAGGTCCCTAAGCAATCACTTAGTGGAAAGGGAAGTGATCGAGTGATGACAACCAGGAGGTGGGCTTGGAAGCAGCCATCCTTTGAAGAAAGCGTAATAGCTCACTGGTCTAGCTCCATGGCACCGAAAATGTATCAGGGCTCAAGTGATTCACCAAATTGACGAGACCTTGAAAGCTGTTTTTTCAAGTATCAGTAACGGAACATTCTTTCAATTGGGAAAGGTTTTTGGTGACAAGAGCTGGAGATATCAGAAGTGAGAATGTTGACATGAGTAACGAGAAATCCTATGAAAAACATTATCACCTACCAGTGGAAGGTTTTTTGCGTTCAGTCAATCTACGTAGAGTGAATCGATCCCTAAGGAACCCCTGAAAGGGCTGCCGTCCGATGGGTACATAAAAGTGACGAAGTTGCTTTGACTACAGAACCATGCTTGTCTGTTGGAGCGAATTGGATGATTGAGCCGAGGGCTGCCCCTTCTTCCCCTCACTCTCCTTTCCCTAAGCTTAACGTTCTTGAGTCATCAAAGCCTTTCTGACTCGGCCTGGCCTGGTTGCCCTACACGACTGGCGCTTCAAAAGGCGAAACTCTCGTCGTAGTTTGGTGACCTATCTTCAATAGGGGCTTTTAGTATTTTGATTAGAGTAGGGGTCGCGAGAGAGCAGAGCGTAGCGCCCTGCCATAGTCACGAGTTTTTTTATAGTCGCGATTGTTGTCATAGTTAACAAGGTTGAAACTTCCAGGAAAAAACTTCGAATTGGGAGGGCGATCCTCCCGGTGAACTGACCGTACCCCAAACCGACACAGGTGAACAAGTAGAGTATACTAGCAGCAATGAAAAAACTTCGAATTGGGAGAGCGATCCTCCCGGTGAACTGACCGTACCCAAAACCGACACAGGTGGCCCAACCTTCTTATCAGCAATGAGAACATCATCGCCTAAAACGTCATACTTATTAAACACTTGTCCAAGGTATACCTCTTCCGCCGCTAACCACACTATTATATGGTGTGTTAGAGTGAATAGTGCCCAAGATGAGTAATATCCCAATGGCTGACCAACAACAAAACATATCTGCGATAATCGTTTTGGAAACGTAGGTATAAATATATTGTTGGCCAAACAATTGTTTACCACTACGGACGCAAAGGATTTCTCAAAGAGATACATCACTGTATCATGCATGAGAATCAACGGCCACCTATCCGTGGCTAAAGATAAATCATATGAGAAAGAGTCCGTTGCACCAACGAGTTGACGGAGTGGGGCACGCTGATTGAAAGTCCCATCCATGGGGATCCTTTTCAATACGTACATGGCCCAATCGTGGACAGGGCATAGCAATCTCTTATTGATATAATTACCTACTGTGAATACTCACCGCTTTCCTGCCCTAGGAAAATGCACATCAGCTTTCCCTTGCATTAGAAGGGCAGGAAGTGTGGTTCTATGCTATGGAGGATTTAGAAAAGTTGATCAAGACCGTAGCATCAACTTTGTGGGGATAGAGAATAAGTAAGAGGTTGTAGTCCTGTCTGTCCTGTTTTACTAATGAATCTTTCTTTCCTTGCCTCTCCTTCCCTTGATTCGTTAGTGTCCAACATTAGTTAGTCTCGATTGGATGATAAATATTTCTTTAGGTTTTTTCGGTTTCTATCCCTTCTCCCGGATCCGTTTTGGTATCCTCCATCCTGCTTTGCATGCCCTGCTAAGTACCTTGCCAGCTTAACCGTTTTGGTGGATTTCTCCGCGGTCTCGATCGATTACTTTTGGTTAATTGGGTAGGTGTCGATAGCAGGAGAACACCATTCTTTTCTTTGCTTTGGTCCATAGCACGAAACAAGAAAAATATGCCTTTTATTTCACTAGATAGCTAAGGTCCTGTTATACTATACAGACACGTGCTTGTCCAGTTTTTTAGGGATGGCTTCCTTCACCGAGAAAAGTTTTTACATGGATGTATGGAAACCAAAGGCTCCACATTTAAGTAAGTAAGCCCGCAGCATCACTACCAGATCAAGTCCCCTCAAGGGAATATGAACTTATGCGCCTACCTTCGCTACTGGGACTGAACTTGATCTATTCCCTAAATAGAAATAGGGGTGAGCTTCGTGCTGAAATCAAAACAGCTCTTGAAATTCCTGACTCTGGCTTTCCAAATTTAGGATGTGCTTTCTCTATTTCCGTGTCCATCGCCCTAGCTCCAACTCGATTTGTCAGTGCTTACGAAGAGCTTCAACCTTCTTTATGAATGGTCTTCCTCAAAGGTTTCAGGTGTTCTTGTCTTGAAGTCCCTCCGGCCATATCAATGGCATCCGAAGCAGAGGTTTACCAGGAAAACAAGGGCAAAACGTCTCAAAGAAAGGATGTAGTCAAGGGCCATACTTCAAGAACTACTCATATAACCTGAAAGAGAAATAATGGTAAATCTCGCCTACAAGAGAAAGAATTGGGGGAGAATAAGAGGTTAGCAAGATACGAACTTTTTCCAACCCGGGAACCTTTGAGAAATATGCCTGAGCTTTCCGCAATATAAAATAGAATAAGATAACTGACCTTCGATTCGAAGAGCATCGCCCTTAGATTAGTCTTTGGAGAGGGTCCTGTCCCATTCCAACAATCCCATACCCGCACTTACTTCCAATCCTGCCTTTGAGGCTAATGCCCTACTAGTTGAACTGCTTAAAAGACCGCCAGGAGCTCTAGTTGGAAAGAACTTGCTTATTTACTCTCCGGCCAAGAGAAAGACTAGTTCTGGTCTGGCGTCTGCTTCTGCCTTTCTTCCCGACCGCTTAGATGCCGAAAAAGACTTGTTTGGTTTGGCTGCTTTGGAATATCTGCACTTCTTCTTTTGCTAATCTCGAAGTCGGATGCCGAATAAAAGGAGTTAATGCCTGACTTTCTGTCTTCTGCTCTTCGACCTGGGCCGGTTAATAAGGGACTTCTTATCTGCAAATTCCATAAGGTTAGGACCTTTTTCTACTTATTGCAGAGGAGCCTCTAGCTCACAATTCTTACCCCACTAATTCAATAATTGCTCAGCCACCGGGAAATTGCCTAATAGAAAGAAGGGATGCAAAACTGATAGTTGAAGGACACGTCCTACCTCCCCTTTCCGTCCAATAATATCTATCCTTCCCACTCCTGGTCTGTACTATTGCTTTAACTGCGAGACTAAAGGATATGAAACTACGCTGAAGGTGATGGAAATGAGTCCCCAGGAACTACGACTGATGTAAGACCCTCTAGGGGCAGTCCTATCCTTTTGATCGGGGGCTTCTTGATCACTATGAGAGGGAGCTGCTTTTTCGAGTGTCCAAGATAAGGAAGTACTAGGCTTCACGCCCTCAACAATAATAATATTGTTAGAGAAGAAAAGAAACAACCTTTTTTTGGACACCTTCCCAAACGGAAAGCTTTCCGGATTGGTGGAAATACAATGGGCAGGAGCCCCCTTAGGTAGTAGGCATCAAAATGGGAAATCAGTCCATCTTCCTTTTCCACTAAGAGGGAAAGCAGAGCATGTTAGCACCTGTTGACTCTCGACAGCAATGTGGTGAATTCTCTGCCTTTCTCTACTGGCCATCTTTCCTATTTTATTCATTAAAAGGTAGTCGTACGGTGTTCAACGGACGCTAGTCCGATATCAGACGTGATCTGGAAAACAGCTCTAACGATTTAGGCGGTTATGTGATTGTAAAATGTGATTTTTTTTAATTTTTTTCTAGTACTGGAGGTCAGTAGTTATTTAACACTGGATTAGTGTTTATCGGGGCTTCTGTAGGCAGATACGTCATGGGAAGTCTAGGCAGTAGTTATTGGTGTGCTTTGGTGCTTTATGTTAAACTTATTATAGTCGAAGATTATGTTCGCAATCTCATCACTAGAAATGCACGACTCCCTGGGTATCCTCGCCCTAACTCATATCTTCCTTCCTCTGGGACATTGGTGCACTTACAAACAAAGTACTCTTATCCGCTTGTGGAGAGTCTTTCTCCGACCTTTGAAGTTGAACACTTTCTCAATTGTGAGCTGGAAAATGAGTCTGAAGCGAGTTAGTATGGTCTAGGGCATTTTTAAATTCAATTGAATAGGCTTACCTTTTCACTACAAGTGGAGATGCTGGCTCGTTATCAAAGCACTCAGCACTTCATACTATAAGGCAGACTTTTTAGACAACTAATGGGGTAGATAGACTGGCTGGGAATAATCCCTGAAAGAGTCCAGAAAGCATGAAACATGATGTTAGGTCAGGGAAGATAGACTCTTTTTTTTTATGCGTTATCACACTCTTGTAACTTACATTACTGGAAACACAGGTAAGTAAACAAAAGAAAAGAGTATAGTACGCCGATAAAAGTTGTCACCTCGAGGAGAATCTATATCAAAAGCTTTCCTTTAGGGGCTATACATCCTTTAAGCGATTAGGTAAATCAGATATATATATATATTAAACTAAGGGATTTTGAAAAAGCATGGAATCCAACTATCTCCCCTGGAATATCCCAACCAGCCATGACAAGCTATGGGGGAAGTCTTAGAGGTGGAGGAAGAGCAGAATCAATCCTATAGATTATTAGGGCTGCCAGGACAGCCGCAAGGAAACTAACCTGCATCCTGTTTTAGACTCGGGATGGAAATTACCTCATAGGTAAATACCTCATACTATTGGTAGAAATGGGAACTGCCACTCTCGAACTAGATGCGCTTACCGATGGCTGGCTTTCATCTTGACTTTCATAACTTTTTTTCAAAAAACTTTGTCCAAGAACAGAATCTGCTATCCTAAACTAGCTTGTTGCCTCAGATGCCTAAGATAATAGGATGTCATACTTCCAATGGGGTATGCCCCTCCATCAGTCAATTAGTAACTTTTCCACAACAACAATTGTGGACAAGGCATGAAAAAGTACACGATAGAAGGAAAAACTACAAAAGAAAGAGGCACTCCCACTTCATGTAATCTTTCTCCAACTAGCTCGCAAGGGCTTATTAACAAGGGATTTCAAGAGCGCTTAATAAACCAAGACTGGCGTTCATCTTCTCCTGCGTCTATGAAAGCAGCTATCTTCATCCTCTCATCCCTTGCCTCGTCTTCGTAAATGTAAAAAACAGTAATATTAACATTTCCCGGGGAGAACTAACAACCTCAGCAGAGCGACAAAATCAAAACCTAGCGTAACTTGCAATTTGATCAAGGGGAACTGAGGGGATTCTCTTAGCAGTGTAACCGAAGTCCTAGTCAATGTTCACACTGAAATTGGCACTAAAATGACTGAAGATGAGAGGCTTCATCAGGATCAACTTCGAATCCAATAGAAGGACTTTCTAGCTTGGAATGCTGCCGTTGGAGAGCTTTTAGATCCCGCCCGACGTCTTTCTTTTATTATATTCTCTTTTTCTAAATACTAGCTATTCTTCTTTCCAACTAGCTAGTACGTTTCAAAGCAAGTAGTTCGGTCTAGGCTCGAGTCCACTTGCAAAGTAAATTATTCTCCTTCTACATTCGAATCCACCCCGTTAGCTTATCTTCCTACAGATAGTGGCGCCCGAGACTTCTTTGTCTTGGTTAATAAGCAAGAATGGGAGTTCGTATGACTCTTAACTGAGTGAGAGAATGGCCCTCTTCTAAGTTAACTCCTGCTAGCTAGCTGACTAGGCACACTTTCTCCGTAGGTGAATAGCACAGGAAGGAGAAGGCCCTGTAAATGACATTTTCACCGTACTTTCCTGTTCTGACCCCTGGACAGTTCGAAACCAAAGCTTTGCACGATTTATAGTTTTATTGACCTTGCTCTCTTAAACCTACCGCTTATCCTTGGGATTAGGTGAAAGAGCGCTTTATCTGGCTTTATAGGCATAGACAGGCGGGACTATTCTCCTACTTTTTATGCATTTGCGATCAGGCAGGAAATTACGAATCAGAAGACCAAGTCAAAAATAGTTCCCGCAGGAGCTTTGGTTCTTCGTATAACTCAGCCAATGATCTTTCGGCTCCAGCCGCAATAGTTCCTCTATTGGTCATAAAACATATATACGATGAAAGTAACAGTGAGATGGTCCAGAACATCACCCAGCATCTCGTGGAAGTGATGAAGCCACTCATCAGGAACGAGCTATATTTTGCCAAGGAGCAGGAGCAGAAAGAAGCACGGCAAAATCAACAGCCGATGACTTCCCAGGTTGTATTAGCTATTGCCCCAAGTATGGATCAACCTATTAGCACTGGGGGGCAAACTCAAAATTTACAATACGGCCAAGTGACAATTGCAAAGAGGCCGAGTTCAAGTTCCCAAGCATCTCTCTCTTAACGACGAAACTTGTATCACTCCTTTGGTCCTATATTGATAGTATAAAGCCTATAAGGCGGGGATCTTACCTGTCCAAAGCCACTCAAACTCTATCTTTCCCAATCTCTCATTGAGGTTAGCAAATACAAAAGTACATTCACTTTTTGAAACCCCTTTCCTATTGGCCAATGAGTTGAGGATGCTCTTTCTCCCTAATGAATGGATAGAGTACAGATCAGATGCTATATGGTTGCCGTCCTACGCTCAATCGAGAGGTGATGTAAGCCCGCCCTCATCTCATTATGGTTAGTCAGGGTTGGGAGTTAAACAGATCTCGTACAAGCAAAATAATAGGCATGAAAACCCATAGTACGCCCATAAACCCTAACAGCCATAAGGGGAGAGAGATGGGCAACCATGATAGTACACGTGTCATCTCCCAATGGAAGAAGCTGCCTTTATCTATTGCTTAACGCCCTCGGGTGTGACCGATAGAACAGCATTCGTTCCCGGAAGTAGTTCGTGTGAAAGCCTTTTCGCCTAACTAATATGATTTTGGGATGGAAAACCTGGAGTCACAAGCATTTGCAGATGAAAGAAAGTTGTATAAGTTCCCGCTCCTCGCTCCATGCCTGCCCGCCCTCTTTCATTGACAACTCTAAGCTCCGGTGGCAGCTCTTACTGCCAGGCTGTACTGAACGGAGCAGGACCTCCACCATGACTTCTTCACTTCCATTACTGAAAGGACTACGCTTCCTTCTTTTTCCTAAAAAGAGATTCTTTTTGCACAACTCCTTCGCCGAAGAACCTATACTTGTTCTGAAAAGAACCTTTGTTTGCCCGAAAAATCATAAGAAAAGAAAGCTGCTAGCAGAGGGTGGAGAAGTGCCACACCTTCGTGGATTGATCGAGTCCCGTGTACTGATTCTCATCGAGATTGGGTTGGTGTTCAATGTACTGGGTACAAGATCGAAAAGAATGCGAGGTTTCAAAGACCTCTCGACTAAGTGATGTGCTAAACAAAGGAAGTTCCCTAAGACGGGATTTGTTTCGTCGATTCTGGGTGAAGCAGAAGCCCTGCAGAGGGAATTCAATAATTTTGTAATTATGCATTCTACAGCGTCGGTGTATCTAGGGTACCAAATCCCATCCTAGAGATTGCCGAGGTCGAAATGTCTGGTTGTCGGTAATGATAGTGGATGGTCTATCAACCGGTGGAAGCACAGCTTAACGATCCTAAGATGAACTCTAGATTGTTTAGCACATTACTTAGAATAGTTCGGAAGATAGTTTTTGAACACTCTCGGATGATCAAATCTTACTGGGTACTCCGCAGATTTAGGAAGAAAGTCTTCTTCTTATTGGGCAAACATGGTACTCTTCTTTTTAAGAAATCGAAGCCTTTCCGCTTTGTAGCAACAGTGTCCAGTCTTTTCGATCTTCTTTGTCTGAAACTCGAAAGAATGGATTTCTTTCAGTCCCTACTTTCGAAAAGTAAAATCAAGTTCTTCGTAAAAAAGTACTTTTAGTATGAGAAGTAGTTTTATCCATTGGGTAGTAAGTTTATCACTCTCCCACCATGACTCTAGTCTGTTGAAAACTGTATCGGTATCAACTGTCGTAATTGGTCGAGCTGGCATCGGTCGATAGGTAGCCGCTTCTTTTCAGGCTTTCATTTTGAAAGCTTTTTAGGATTAGGATTCTCTTTCCTTTAACATTTAAATGTAATATAATAATGTGTAATAGCTTTTTTCTGAAGGAGTAGTTGAATAATTTATACCCCGCCAACACTTTTCACTTTCAGAGATTTGACTCGATTAAATCATTCGTGCCTTCCTGTTATCTTACATATTCATGCATTATGAACCTCTAATCAGTAACTATTTTCCAGAGAAAAGTACTTGTTTAGCCGATCTTTATTTTCCTTGACTTTGTAACTTTCAATGGATTTCCCATGTCTAGCGATCTCTCTTTGCATTTATGGATGAGGACCAATCCCTTTCTTCTTGGAAGCTATACTCGGAAGATAAAGAGTTATTGTGGCCAGACCTACTTAAAGCATTTCACTTATCGAATGGCTATATTCGTTACGTTCTAAATAAAAGGGTTGGACGGTATCAACTTTGGATTTTTTTAAAGAAAGTTGCTTGTGTTCAAAAATCGGGATGGAGCGTGAAAGATTTTCATCATTAGAGTTATCTAATTCAAGCAGATATGCCTTGGGAAGGATTTGACACTGATGACTTCACAGATTTATATAGGAATTTTGAAGAAAGGTAGCCTTTTGAAAGGGTAGGAAATGTCCATTTAGGAAAGGAATCATATGAAATAGAAAAGGTAAAATACCAGTGGGAGAGATCTCAATCTTACAATAGATAAACGTTCTAAATGCCCTGAAATTATCGTTTTAAGCCGCTGATTGATTAGTTTCTCTTGGTTCATTATCGATCGATATAGCACACGTAAACGTCCATAGAATGGATTTACCTCGCTCGTGGGTCTCTGTCGGGTAGTTGAACATGCTGAGAGTAGAGCATTGGCTTGGGCGTATAAAAAGAGCCAAGCCAGGCCTGAGGCCATGCCTTTGTCTGGAAGCCCTCATTGCTTTAAGCAAGAACAGTCAAAGTCTTGGCAGAAGACCTCTCTTTCCTCATTTCTAGATTGAGTGGAGTTTTTCTTCGCCTATTGAGAGACAAATAAAGAGCATGTTCCCTTGGGTCAGATGAAAAAGTGCTTTCCGAAAAGTGTTCAAATTAACAAATCTTCGAAAGCCTGAAGTTGAAGCAAGTACAGATTTGACTCTCTTAGTTGAAGGCGTGAAGTGACCCATTAGTCACGAAGGCTATAAAGCCCGTTTGCCCCCTCTATCTCGTAGTCTTCCCTTTAGCGGTCAGTTGGTAAGGAGATCAAGGCTTATAGGTCTATCGCCGTTCCCGCAGCCCTTTCAGTAAGCGAATCGGTAAGTGAATCAGTCACTGAGGAAAGCCCTAATCCTTCTGCCTTCTCTAAGTTCCACCCTATAAGTTTGTGTAACTTCACCAATAAGATAGTCAGCAAAGTGATTTCTGCAAGGATTTCGAGTGTCCTGCCGAAGATCATTTCTGAAAACCAAAGTGCATTCGTCAAAGATCGCAGTATCGTGGATAATGTACTCATTGCAACTAAGATGGTTCACTCTATTGACCGAAAAATTACTAGTGGTAACATTGTTATCAAATTGGACATGATGAAGGCTTTCGATAGAGTCTCTTGGGATATCTTGTACAAATTCATCTCGAGTTTTGGATTTAATAAGCACTTCCTCTATTTGATCCGCAATTACATTTCATTGAAAATTTTTTTTGTGTTGGTAAATGGCAAGCCATGCGGCTTCTTCCACTCATCTCGCGAGATAAGGCAGGGAGATCCCTTATCACCCTCTCTTTTTATTATTGTATTGCTGCTGAATTCCTCTCGAAAGGTTTGAATAATTTAATGGAGGAAAGATCTATTGCCTCTTTTCACTTGCCGAGAGGTTGTTTGCATGTTTCTCATTTTAGCTTTACAGACGATGTGATTATTTTTTCTACAGGAGCTAAGCGGAACATACAACGCCTTAGGAATTTTCTTAGTATATATGAGCAGATTTCTAGTAAGAAGATTAACAAAGAAAAGAGTGCATTCTTGACTGGGAATGCTTCATCACCAGAAAGAAATGCTCTCATCCACCAGATGACTTGATTTTCCCAAAAATCTTTCCCTTTCACTTATTTGGGGTGCCCTATATTTAAAGGTCAAAGAAAGATAATCACCACTCATTGAAAAAGTTAAGGTGAAGCTATAAGGGTGGCAGCGCAAATTTCTCAGCCCAGGTGGGTGGTTGATCTTGATCAAGCATGTTCTGTAGTCCATACCTATGTACCCTCTTCATGCTCTATCTCTTCCAAGGATGGTTTTTATATCAATTGAACGCATTTTTGTAGACTTCATTTGGGGTTTTAATTCAGAGAGAAAGAAAAAACACTGGATGTCTTGGAAAAAAATATGTCGGCCAACATCTGCCAATGGCTTGGGATTGAATTCTCTCAAAGATATATCAACTGCGTACTATTATAAACTTTGGTGGCAGTTTCGTACTAGCTCGTCCCTCTGGGGTACTTTTATCCGCTCAAAATACAAGCTCAAAGCCGCTCTCATCAATAATCTGCAGGCCGCTCTTTCGTGTTCACACACATGGAGAAAGGTGCTACAAATCAAAGACCAAGCAGATCACCACATTGGTGTCTTCATTCGGAATGGAGAATCTAGCTATTGGCATAATCAGTGGCTACCTTGTGGAAGGCTTGCTGCCTTATATCCTTTTCATCCTACTAAATGATCTCTCGGTGAGGGATGCTTTGGTGAGTGAAGATTGTAGGCGAATTCTCCTTCAACATTCTCCTTGGCCTGTTCACTTACAACAAGATCAACAAGATATATATGTTTGGAAACTGACATCCTCTGGCTCTTTCAACCTTTCTTCAGCACTACAGGTTAAGCAAGGGATTCTCCTCTTCTCTCTCTTGCAAATCCATTTGGCACAAAGAAATTCCTCTTTCTATTTCCATCTTTATATGGAGGCTATGTAAGAGATTCTGGGCTTTGGATGATGTGATTAGAAGCTTTGGTTTTTCACTTGCTTCATGGTGCTTTTGTAAATCCTCAGAAGAATCAGTTGATCACACATTTCTTCATTGTTCTTTTGGCCGCTCTTTATGGAATTTTTTCAATGACATGTGCGCTTTGAAGTCTGAAAATTGATCCTCCGTACGACACATGTTGCAACTTTGATGGATCCAATCTTCGATAGTTTATTATGTGATACATTCTCTTGTATGTTGGGAGCTATGGAAAGCTAGAAATATTTTTCGCTATGAAGGCTTCATGCCTTCAGTGCATGCAATGAAGTCCGCTGTCTTAGAGGCCATATATCAATTGTCTTGTGCCCACAAATTACCTATTGACGTGGTAGGCTTCCCTTCTACCTTCAAACAATCCGTAGTAAAATGTTGGACTATAGTGTGGTGGAAACAAGAGGGCCGAGCACCTGTGGTTTTGACTATTGATGGAGCTTCTCGTGGAAATCCTGGACTTTCTGCATCAGGAGGCATTTTGAGGTTCTGAGATGGTATTTTCATTGCGGGATTTTGCTAGTTTATTGGTCTTGCTACAAATAGCAGAGGCTGATGGCCTTGCCAAAGGTATTTCTTTGTGTTTATCCTTGGGGCATTACATGGTCGATATCCAAAGCGACTCTCTAGTATTTGTTAATACAATTTGAGATTGTAAAAAAGGCCCATGGAAGCTTGATTTTTCCCTTCAGCACATTCGATATCTTCTTAAACAACTTGATTACCAGTTGGATCACATCTTCAGAGAAAGGAACAAGGTTGCGGATTGTCTGGCAAATTACGACTATGATTCTGCTAAGACCCAACAATTTCTTTCTTATTCTTCTTTGCCTAAGGAAGCTAGAGGTTTTTGTTTCTTCGACAAACTATCAGTCCCAGATATTCGTTGTATTAAAGGGGCCTGAGCTATCCATCGTCCCCCTTATTCTGTACTTTCTTTCATTACTATCAATAAAGCTCACCAGTTGGTGTTAAAAAAAAGAAAAAAAAGTGGAGTGTAAGGTAGGTTTGGGTATAGTAGGACTTGAACCTACGACCATTAGGTTAAAAGCCCAATGCTCTACCAACTGAGCTATACACCCAAAAAAAGATGTAGTAGTAAATAAGGATTGGTACGGAAAAGAGGCGGCCCCCCTTCTTCTCATCATATTCAAATGAAAGGAGCGTGGCTCTGTATAAGGCTCGTACTGCAAAGCAAGCGTAAGGGCGCGCGTTAGCACTCTTGCAAGAAAACGACCTAGCTAAGGCGTCCCCTTATTTATTAAAAACTAAAGGTAAAGGGCATTAAGCATATGAGAAAGATGCGATCAAGCACCCAACCTAATAAAGGGGGGCTTGGGCTCGAAAACCGGCCTTACTCAACAAGCACCTTTCTTAGGTTGCTTGTTTCCACTCATTGAAGATTCTATCTACAAAAGAAGGTCAACAGTGGATACTAAAATGGCTCTCACTGACACCATTTACGAGAAGGTGAGGTCGTCTTTCTTTCCATCCGCCATACGGTTTCGGCTTAAAGCCTTAAAGATGGAGAATGGGAGAAGCAGTTATCTATGTAATTACGGTCTTTGTTGGCCGTAGTTCCAGTCGAGCACTCTCTTTTCTTTGTCCAATTCTGTCTTACCAAACAAGACTTACTTCCTTACCAACCTGCGAAGAGTTGTGAGGCTGGACCAGGTACGAAGAATGAATCTATATCTGATCTGTGCACGGAAGGGTCGGCGGCCGCTCAACTGTTCCAGGGGACAAATCAATAGGAAATGCTACTTGCTTCGTAAGAATAATAATTCACTTCTATGAAATGAAAGAGTTCTATCTTTTTTTTCAGTTCGTTCCTCATTCAAGTAAAGATGGTACAGTGAGAAAGCAGGTCCCAAAGTATGCAGCGTTCAGAACCAGTCTTGAAGTCAATGAACAAGAATTTGTAAGTCGACAGGCCGATACCGTATAGGCGAACACCCCCTTCAAAGGCGATAAGAGTTCGTTTAAAGAACAGAAAAAGAAGAAAGAGCGTTATGAGCTAAAGGACTTTCCCTCGAGTTAGAGACGAAAAGGGCGATATAAAGACTGAAGGCATACAATTCAAAGAAGGCCGACCACTAGTCGCTATATAAATAGACACTACAGGTAACCGAAAAAGGGCGTATTCAAAGAACAGAAACTGAGCAGACACGGGGGAGTAACTGGATTCGGCATCCTCAGCTACGGAAACAAGATTAAAGTCCTGTAATGAAGGAAGGTGCTTCAAATTAGTCTTTCTAGTTGCTATATTCCCGTCTAGTGACTCAACGAAGAAATTCATTGATGACCAATCTCATGAGAAATGAAAAAAGTATTTTTGTTTTTGATCTTCCGAGCTTTTAGCGTTTGATCACATCTTCCTATACGTACAAGATTAGGCTAGGGGTCAGCCCAAAACTACAATAGCAATCGGGTACCTAAACGAAAGAATTAGTCTTATCCTAGTGGGGAAAACCCCCTATTCAATGAGATGAGGTAGGTAGGTGTGCAATTCATTATTACACTTGAACTCAGATCTCATCTCGTGATCTGGCAAGCAGTGGAATTCTATTTTACACTATCACTAAGCTAATGTGAGACCCTTGGACTTGGTATGTGAGGAGAAACAAAACAAACCAAGACAATCGATGGTAGGCATTTCTTTACTATAGATCGAGCGAGAAGGCGAACTCGCAGTCTAGTTTTTTAAAGCGTGGAAAGTTGACCGACACACACCTTCGGGTGCTGCTGCCACACACAGGCCTATACTTTTATATTGGGCCTGTTTCCCAAGAGTGAAAAGCTACTATCCACAAAGCGGCTGGCTTGAGAGTGAATGGTGTCCGCCGTTGAACGTGAACTAGAAAAGTGTAGAGAATCTCGCCTATTGGGATTTGTCCCAACATTAGAACTCTGGTCTCCTACTTACCTTTGGGAGGAGGATTATAGTTGCTAATGAACAGACAGACTCGTGAGGCCTTCCCCCAGCTGTCTCTTTTGCATTTTTCCTAGGAGTGAAAACAAAGTCTTCATCCAGCTTTAGGCTTGACAGGCAATGGTGACTACTGTTTAGATCAGAGGGAGTTCAACACTCGGATACTGCTAGCTTGCCTCGAAACGACTTGCATGGCTGACAACAAAGCACCTGATTCACTCTTTAAGCTAACCACTGTCCCTGAAGTGAAGCCAGGGGATCGGTCTACCAACTATTATAGCCTAGCCTATGGGTGAATTCGAATGTACCGAAAATCAAAATCCAACAATCTCTTCTCATCGAAAGGTTCAATCCCATCTACTCGTGGGTTCGTAGAATCTCTTGCACACAGGTAGTTTTGGCCAAAGGTAGGAGGATCGAGACCTTAGTGTGGCCAAGTTCGTCTTCGCTTATCGAGTCTAAGTAGAGGTTTGAGCTCCAACCTTCTTAAAGACGTAGCTTTGGGTTCTTTTCTTGAAGTTTAATGAAATACTTTGAAAAAGATATTGAGAATTGCTAATGTGCTAGATACTCGCTCAGTAAGAGGAGCGAACAAAGTATATATGACTTTAACAACTTCCGTACTAAATGAAATGGATTTCGTTCAGTGAGCGAGCCTTCCTATAATGTATCGGCGGAGTCAAGCTCCTTTACCATGTTCTTGGACTGATGACTCATGGCTTAGGGTGAACAAAAAATGGATTGATGAATCGAAGCTCTACTCGACTCGCTACGCATGCCATGTTAACTTAAAAACTAATCATAGTAAAATCATAGTAATAGTAAGTAAGTGGTTTCATTCGTTGAAGCATTATTCCCATCCACTGAAGCCTTAAAATGTTTAATATTTAGTTCTATCAGGAATGAATTTCCCACCTACCTTGGGATAAGAGGTTTCCGGACGCTTGAAGCTGACTATAATGGGCAACACTTCCTCGTAGGGCCACAAAAGCAAGCTCCTTAAGCCGCATTTTTGTTAAAGCTTACTTCACACCAACAGAATCGTAAGCTCCGCCTCCTTGAGAGCTCCTTTCTACATCAAGATCTGGCCCTGCCACAAGGTAGGTAGGTTTATCCTCCCTCAACCGACTCCAGCTATGGTGTGATTTCTGGCATATTACACCATAGTAACTAAGGCCTATTATTCTCACTTTGTTCGTACGAGCTCTAATTGGCCTTATAACGCGTTGATGAACCTCATATGGTAAAGTTATTATATATAAAAATAAATAAGGTGCATAAAGTAAGAAAGGAAATCGTAGTAAGCTGGGAGAAAGACATTCATATTCAACTAGGCAGGGATAAAGGGGAAGATAAAGCCGAAAGCCGGGAATGCAATCAAAAGTCTAAGAGCTAGAAGGCGGGGTTCGGCTCATTTCACTAGCTTTATAGAAAATAGTTCTAGCAGAAGACGAAGAAAAGAAGTATAAGGAATTTAGAGATAAGCTTTGCTCAATGCAAAGAAGAGGTTTGTCCTGACTTCGGAAAGTCTATTCAGAGAGAGTTGCATAAGGTCAGATAGAAACTATAGCCAGTTCAGAAGGCGGGCCTATCAAATAGTAACGGGTAGAAGAGACAGGCTGGTGGCAGTCGACTTGTCAGCGGTTGATCCGTCTGGTCCTTCTATCAATCTATTGTTTTATCCGCATCTTCCTGTCTTTCAGGATTCCCCTGCTAACTGATAATCAATACACACCAACAAAATCTAGATTAAGAAAGCAAACTAAGCATGAAAGAGATCGAATAGCCTTTCTAGTTTCAAGTAAGAAGAGTGCATTCAAGCTCGGTTTTTTGATTGAAATCCGTTTTGTACTTCCAGCCTACGTTCGGTTAACCCTCTCTGGCTCTGGGATGGCAGCCTTTTCAGGTGCTGCTTTACTTCCCTAGTTCGTGTCTAGCTGGTTAAGTGAGAGAGACCTATTCGATCTTTTGTTACCGATTCAAGCAGGCCTGCCAGCAATGAAAGATCAGAGTAAAGAGCCATGTCCTTTACCGATTAGACACGACACGCTACGGACCCTTTCTTTCATGAAGAGTGGAGTGTTCCTTCTATTCCCTATTCTCGATAGAGAGATGAGAGAAGGCAGGCCAGACAGATGCTTGGGAAAGTAATTGAAGAGAAAGGAGCCGACCCGAGGCGTAGGAGTGTAATGAACATGGTAAGAGCGTAAAGCAAAGGAGCGAAAGCAGCTCGACCATAAGGGAGAGGAAGGTAGATGTCAACAAGGTATCATGATAGGCTCGATCCATAAGTTCTTTTTAGAATTAGCCAAATCAACTGATCGTGGAAACTCTTCCTCACTTCTGTTGCGAATTCCTAATTCCAATTCTAGGGTACGAACAGTTCCTGTAGAAGAGTGTCAAACCTAGGACGCCAGTGCTATGAACTCATGCGTTCGAAGGGAATGCTTTTCTGGGAAAGCAACGAGTTACATACGGTCATGCCAGATTTTTTATTTATAAGTATCAATTTAGAATAGGGGATTAAAGGACACTATTTTCATTAAACAGTAGAGAGGGTGTTTAGCCCACCGTAATAGATTTAGCGAGCGGTATATACATTCCTTCACCCCTAGCCGATGCAACAAGTGCCGAGAGATTTACCACATTATGTGGTTTATTACTCTTCTCTCTTTTTTATCATCCGAAATGACCAGCTAAGCATCATTGGCTTGGCCTTTACCTGATTAACTACCTAATTTTTTTCTATGTGGATAGGAGTCCTGACTAAATAGTAGAATCCGCAGGTTAACTGCACGATTTTATGTTAATATTACACCTTTCACTTGTGATAACTCACACAGCATCCAAGTCATCCAAATCTGTCAGGCGAGGCCTATGTATTATGGTAAGGGTAAGCTTTCTATGTGGATCCTTCATACAAGTTTACTGCTAGGAGCCCTGGGACTCAATTCAAGGTTGGACAAAAATAGGACTGTCTTAATAAGATAAATAAGTCACGAGAGGACCCAACGACTTTTATGTATTCGTGAAAGCGGAATCCTAAAAAATATCTATAGCTTTGGTGCCCTTAATCTTGAAAGCTTTGTCTAAAAGTCTGGATACTAAAAGGTTTGAATTTCTGGGTCTTGAATTAGAATGGATAGCAGGGTAGGGAAGAAGATGAATACGATCTGAAGTAAATAGGATAGAAGTCGGCACGCGGGAAGTCAAGCTTTGTGCGGCAATCTTGGTTATGAATGTTGGTTCCGTCTCTTTCGGCCCGATAATGGCATCTTGGATTGGATGTAGCTTTTGTTCCCGATCCTTTGGCTTCCGGCTTGAGCCGAACGAATCAGCTTGTCTCGCGGTAGGTGGGCGCGGTGATTAAATGAGACCACTAAGACTTATAGGCATTCTGCCAAAAGGGGCAAGTTTCTTATAGGATCCGCCCTTCCAACAAAAAAATCATTCCTTGCTGTGGAAAAGCTGTTCAAAGTGCATAAAGTAAGAAAGGAAATCATAGATAGAAAAATACCGAGAATATAAAGACTATTTGGATAAGAAAAATATTGCATATTTCCTAGATGTTAGCAGTAGTTATCTCTTAGCAGTTGAATGTGATTGAATGCGATCCCCGTTAACTCTTGTTCTTAGAGCTAGGAGTTTCAGAGTGAGATAGCCGTGTAAGTTTGAATGTTTATCGAAAGGGCTAGGCTAAAGGAATGATTCCCCGTTTTCAGGCTTACCAAGTGGGAATAGCAGTCAATCTGAGATTGCTTCAATCTCATCTCATAAAGTAGACCTCCCCGAGGCAGCAGTATGTATGGCCTAGGCCCCCTTTTTCCCAATCAGCCGGGAAGAATCTCATAGTAAAGAAGAAGAGAGAAGAACGAGGGCAAGCATAAGAAGAAGCAGTCATTGAATTACAGAAGGAAGACAAAAGGAGCTGATCCGATGGATGAAGATAGCGATCAAGGTAAACTACCAGCTATGAAGCTAGATGGCAATAAGGTTATGCTAATATGGATGGCTTGACTGGCATGTGAAAGAATACCGCTTACCCTGTATAAAAGAAGAAATTTCTTATATAAAGAAAAATTGAGTTTCTTAAGCAGGGTAGAGGAATTGGTCAACTCATCAGGCTCATGACCTGAAAATTGCAGGTCCGAATCCTGCCTCTGCCTAACCTAGTAGGGGGAGTTCCCGTTCGTACGTGTGGATGCAAAGAGCCGATCCCATAAGAACTCGACCCTCCCATTATCCATTGCGATACACTCTCACCCAGCTTCATGGTCACATTGAAAACTTCCATCTGCCTGCTGATTAAGTTTGTGTTCCATGGCAATGTCCACCCTCTAAAATATAGCAAGTGAAAACTAAGATGATTAAATAATATAATAAATAAGTGAGTTATCAAAAAACTCCTTAAATTGGGAAAATTCTGTTCTGGACTCGGTTTATGTCCCAACTTATGGACCATGTGGCCTGTATTAAGCCATATCACTATCCTTGTTATTCTTGTCTCTAGAAATGGAGATATAATTAATAACATGAAGTGATGTGGCTTAATACATGGCTTAAGGTCCATTAGTTGAGACATGAATCGGGTCCGTAACATAATATTTCCTAAAGTTGAAGTTACTTATCAATTGAGAACATAAACCATATTTTCAAGACAAGGACCCCTCAAAAGCTCAGCTAATATGTTTGAAATAGCTTAAGGCAACACCAAATTTAAGGGCGCAACTCCCAAAATATTCATTTAATTTTATTCCCCTCATTCTCCAACCGTAAAATTCTCTCAAAACCCCATGTTCAAATCTTCAAGTTAGAAGCATCATACAACGAATCTTCACAAAAAAGGTTAGTATATCGATCTTTAAATGTTTTTAATCATTTTTACCGATTTAAAATTTAAAAAACGATATCAAATCGTCCCAGATCTGAAAAAAATTTCACAGCTTTGCATCCTTTAAAGGCCACCCCTATCGTTGGACCAGGGGAGCCACGGCTCACCCCTCGCCACCGATCAGGCGTGCTGTAAAGGTGCCCCCTTGCTAGCGACCAGGGCTGGGCCGAGGCTCCCCTGATCCCGCACAAGGGTCGAGCCGAACCAACTTTAATTACTTTTTTAACTAATTAATTTTATTCTATTTTTTTAGTTTATTTTGTTTAATTTTTGTTTTATTTTATTTTATTATTGCAATGTCTTATTTACTTATTTATTTTTAATATATATTCTATTTCAAATAAGCTTTTATCTACTTAATTTATTTTAATTTGTATTTATTATGTTTAAAGAATTTGATGAATTATTTTAATTTGTAAATAACAAAAAAAAAAAAAAAAAAAGCTTTGACACTTGCAGTTCACAAGGGGTTCGTTCACAGTTCCCCTGGTTGGTCGTAAGGGGAATGGCCAGCGGTCCCTTGTAACCAACCAAGGTCATTGTTATCAAGCCCCTTGTGAATTGCAAGGAACAACATCTGGAATGTTAAGAAAAATCATAAATTTTCTTGTTTTGAGATTAAATTTTATCTCAAAATCGATGTTTTTCAAGACCTACATAGTGATTGTCTACTTTGAGGTTAAAAGCATATGAATAGTTTCTCATACAATTTATGTGTAAACAATTTCCTAATTTAAGCAAAAGATGAAAACAAGGAAACTAAGCAACAAAAAATAAACAAAAAGGTAAATCTAGTCCAATTGAAAATTCTATAAAGTAGAAGTATTTTTTTTCTTCAAGGGGAGAAAATTAAATCTGGGTTAGATTAAATATGGATTCGTCCATTCATTAATTGCTTATTTGCTTTGGTACACAATTTTTTATATTTTTTACATGTGAATAGATAGTAGTATACATGTCAATCATTCATTGAGTGAAGTGTACACGTGTCGAGCATTCATTAGTGCACAAAAACTTTCCACTTGACAAAAAGTTGTTGCCATCATTATAGTTGATTCCTTCTTTAAAAAAGCAGGATTACTTCCAAAACTATTAATTTCCATTATAAATTGCGCAACTCAAAGTTTATGAACTTATAGAATACGAATCCTTAAAATGTAAATAATTTATGGATAACAATGCGTATATTTATTAGAAAAAAGAGAAGTAATGAATATAATTATGAATTCACCATGTGACCATATTTTCATTAGTTCCTATGAATTTAAAGAAGAAAATTTCAACGTTGAAAATATTGTATTAGATTATGTTAAGTAAATTATATATTAGATGAAAGATGTGTGATGCCATACCCCATAAGTACGTCACACATGACATATAAGTGTTGATGTCACTAATGTAGAGTTTGGAATCTGACTTAGTGGAGCAAAGTTTTGGGATATAACGATAGGTTTCTAGATGCTTAGGAAAGAGAGTAAAATTTTATTAATACAAGTATTCGTTAGGGGAGTTTACGAATATCTTATGTTGATAACTTTTTTCAGTATACTTAGCATGCACATTTTAGGGATCTAAAAGTAATTTTTGTGGAACACTATAAATCTTCTAGATAGATTTTTATTGGTCTAAAATTAAGATTAGATAAATTTTATTATTTGTATAATATTAGTATTATTGTTATCTGGCAATTATTTCTTCTTATGACACATGCATGATTAATTCATACCATTAAGGAGAAAGTTATCAACGAAAATTCTTAAGAAGAAAACCCCCTTACACACCCCCTTCCTCACCGTCACGCACCACCTACCCCCTCCCCTTCCCTCCCCTCCCTTCCCAACCAAGTTTTTGTCAATATTCATACGGTGTCTTACCTTCTAAGTTTCTCCCTTTCCCTCATTTGTTTTTGCTTCTCCCTTGTGCAATCTCAGAGAAGCCGTAAGAAAGTTTTCTTCTCTCTTCTCCTTTCTTATTGGATTCTAGTTCTCCCTTTTGTCGATTAAGTTGTATAAAGAGCTTTGAATTAGTTCACTATTCATTCTTCTTTAATCGAATATTAGGGTGATGTTAAACAAAAAAAGAAATCTTTCTTTTTTGTTCTTCAGGAAAGTTGTCAATTGAATAACGTAGGGTATCTTTCATCAAGAAAAAGGGTCATATCCTTAATTAATAAACCATCACAACTTTAAGATATTTTTTTCTCTCAGAAAATGTTCACGCCCTCAGTTTAAAAGTACCCCAAACTTCAGGGGTTTCTTGGGTATTACTAAAATTAAGCATTTGAATAGTTTCTCATAGAATTTATGTGTAAAAAATTTCCTAATTTAACCAAAAAGATAAGAAAAAAGAAACCAAAGAGCAGAAAAAGAAACAAAAAGCTAAATCTAGTCCAATAAGAAGATTCTTTTTTTTTTCCTAAAAAAATAGGAATACTTCCTAAACAATTAATTTTTATTATAAATTGAACAACACGAAGTTTATAAACTTCTAGAGCAAGAATCCGTAAAATGGATAGAATTTATGCATAACAATGTTATATTTTACTAGGAAAAAAAAAAAGAGAAAGTGAATTTAATTATGAATTCACAACGTGACCATATTTTATTTAGTTCCTAAAAATTAAAAGAATAAAATTTCAATCTTAAAAATTTTGTATTAAATTTATCTTAAATAAACTACATATTAGATGAAAGGTATGCAAATTGAGTAAAATACTTGGTAGACGTATGTAGTGATGCGTTGTCGGAATACAATCAAATAAAAAGGGTATATAGATTAAGTCAACCTTACCCGACCAATACTAAAGCAAGTAAAATATAATCAATGTTCATCCTCTTCTGTCTTCCGAGATTGAATAGATTCACAGTGCGCAAAGAAGTCGAATTCAAAAACTGGCCCCTAGGTATCACAGGCAAGTAACTTTGATTTTAATTTATGGATATAATTTCCCTATTTATACAAGCTCAGTTGATTTCTCTTTAGGAGAAATATATGCCTAGCTAGCCCCTATCTCTGAGCAATTGAAAAATACTTTGATTTTCGCACCATACATGTTAATTAATGCAAGTCAAGTCAACTCCTCTATCAAAGGTATTAAAGAGGAGAAGTTTGTGTTAGAGCATTAAAAGATTGTTAAAGAAAAAGTTTTCTTAAGGACATGTTATATTTATTAGTCATATAAAAAAATATATACATCTAAAATGTGACTTGATTAATTTTAGTTTCCTAATTCTTCCTCTTTTTAAGTACTTTAGAGTTTATTTGAGCATATATTTAAATGAAATGGGGGATGCTCCATCCTAACTAGCTTATTGATTCTTTTGGACTGTAGACAATTTTTATAGTGCATTTTGCATTGAGCTAAGTACTTGTTGAGTAGTTCAATTGGTGAGGAAGGTCAAGGAAGAGTTTAGAGATATTTTTATTTGGCTTGCTGTCAAGTAATTCAATATATGTAAGACATGGATTCAAAAACAAAGGATGTCGTAGAACATGTAAGATCTCATACAACAAAGTTTAGCTACATGCACAATCCTGGACAAAATGAGAAAGCATCGGTTAGCTTGTATAAGGAAGTGAAAAGAGAGTATGCTCATAAACGCATGGAGGGTGAAGATAGTGACTTTCTTAAATGTTTGAATGCGGAATATACGTAAATTCTTGATGATCCAAAACCCAGATTTTCAATTGATTGTGGTGATGATCCAAACTATGCATTGTTTTTTAGCCGTTTGAAGAATGAGACGTCCTCTTATGTGCTCGAGGCCAATGCAAAAGCTGGGTTAACAAAGCCACTAAAGTATATGGAAAATGATCCAAATGGTGAAGATGAAAATGATTTGGATAGTCATGTTAAAACGGAGTTGAGTTTCAAAGTAATTATGATTGCAACTATAAATTGTTCTTTGAAAACATGAGGCTTGAAGGTTCTAATGTGATATATCAATATAAGAATGGTGCATCTGTAGTTTATGATGGTCTTGTCTTCCTTAATTCTCAGAAAGATGACAACATTGTTTCTAAGAAACGGAAGTATACAGACGCCATTCAGCATGAAACAACAAGCAAGGGCATAAGTTATCCCTTTCCACTATTTTGGATACTTTTATCGAATTGATCCTTCTTTAATTTTCCTTCACTTTATTGCGAATATTTCTTATCTAATTTCTATTTTGTTCTTGTACCTTTATTAAGTGAAAAGATGCCAACAACCATTGTGGCAGTCCACAACAAAAAATGTGTTCTAACTTCAGGGTGCAAATATTAAAAATTCTTTGTAAACCTTATGATAAAGAGGAGCATGAAAGGCTTATGCAGGAAATCACTAAGCAGAAGCCTCAACATAAGCATAGAGATTTGCTCTTTGGAGGGGTAAAATTTTATCTGTCAGATAAAATGGGAAAACCATTGCTTGATCATTATTTGGGTGAGTCGATTATTATCTTGGATTTTTCATATTACCATTATTGATCTCCTTATAAATTGTCGAATTAAACTCATCAATGCATGAAAAATATTATTTCTCCTATGTTTACATATGATAGCGATCTACTCCTATTATCGACTTTTGTGATACTTCTTTACTATCGACTTTATTATTGGTTTATTTATTTATGAGTGATTCATTTGCCGAAAATTAAAGATCCATTCAATGCAAATTATATGTAAAGTTGAAATAACTAATTTTCACAGAAAGGTGTCCCCTTGCTAGTGAACAGATTATTTTGAATAGATATATTTACTCTCACTATTTCTTAAGTTTATATTACAAGTAAAACGATGGCAATCTTTGATCTTCATAATTTCCACATTTTGAAATAAAATCTACAGTTCTTAAAAGGAAGATTGAAGGAGCAGTTGCCGCCAATAATGATCTTAAGTAGTTGAATTTGTTACGTGGCTTTCTCTTTCGGCTACAGGTAATGGAATTATTTGTGTTGCATATTATTGAGATTGTTCTTGTTCCTTTTCTTTAAGCAAATAAATTATTTTTAAAAAAGTTAACAAAGACAGTATTGGCAGGGGGAGGAAGGCATGTCCCTAATTTTATTTCTAGCTAAACTAGAATTACTATTATGTTTTATGATGGCCGGATTCTAGTCATATTGCATGGCTAAATGTTTTTAACAAGGTCACATGACTAGAAAATCTCAAGAAGTGATGGTCAAAAGAGGTAAGTTTAGGAGGAACAATATCTAGCGTCACCTCTTTGCTTCAAAAGTAAAGTACTCTAGCATAGTCAGATTTTTACAGTTAGGAGCTTATTTAATAAAAATACCTCGATATGTTGGAAGCTATTTGTTTCCATTCTTATGGTTCTCGTGTCTGATTAACATAACAAAATTATGACTATAAGGGTATGCATAAGCTTCATTAATCACATTATGCTTTCCACCATGCATAAATAGAATTTAGCAATATTGTTCTATTAGGGCTGCTCCATAATGAAGTAGTAGCGGGTTTAATGGATTTTTTTGTACCGTACAAATCTTTCATTTTGAGGATAAAATCATTTAACATTGCCAGTCTAACTTTTTAGAGCATATAGTGACGAGTAAACTTTTCCTATGAAAGTTAATCAACAATGTATTGTTATTTATCTTTTCATTTGTCTTCATATTATATCTATTCTAGTGGTTAATTTATTCAAATAAGTAGCTTCTTATATGGAAATTTATTGTATATTGCTTTAGAATCTCACTAATGACGAATCATTCATTCCATGGAATGACAAAGAATGTGTTGATGTGCAGCCAAAAGGATCCTAAGGTTTCAGTTGCTTGATTCCTTAAAATATATAAAGGATGAAGAAATATTTTTGTACACGATCACATATTCTACAGTTTAGTGAAATAGAGTGCAAAATCTATTTTTCATTATAAAGGAATCATTGACATACATTTCTCTTTATTGAACTTTTTGACGTATGTTGTGCAAGAAATTTAAAAGAATAATAAACAAAGTTCTTGAACTAAAACGCGATTGTCTTGTTTGTAATGTAACATATATCTTCATTCTGCAACACGTATAATTAGAGAATATTATTAAATTCTCTATGTTGAAGTTTGAACTTATTTATTATTGGAATTCCAAATGAAATGAATAACAATATTCTAGTTTACTAGTGACAATGCTTGGAACTTTTAGCTTGAGAATCCAGGCTTGTGAGTCCTGGTTATCTTGATATGTAGGCAAATATTTTAGACATTTTTCTTGACATTAGGCAAAGATTTTTGAGCTTTGTTTGAGTTTATGCAAGCTTACATTCATATAGAGTTCTCAATTTTATGTGTCTTCCTTTATTAGCTGGCAAAGTAGAATTTTAATTAGATATTTAAAGTGGAAATGTAAAACACTACGGAATAGACATGTCCATAACAAATCTGGAGAACGTTTGAGAAAAAAGTACTACCTACGAGACAAGATACCTCTAATGTTAGATCGGTATAAGCAAATGCAAATACAGTTTACAGGCATTAAGCATAAATCTATATAAGATTTTTCTTATTTTCAAATACAGTTGACTCAAAGGGTGCTTAGATTGGGTACTTTGTTCAGTTAGTTACTTTATAAGGAATAACTTACTTTCGAGTTCTACTACTACTAAAAAATGCAATCACTTTGCAACAATGACAAAACTCTCCGTAACTATATTCCCAGTCAAAAGTTGTCACAAACTTATAGAAAGTCACAAATTAACACTATTGTCTGTTAACTGAAGTTTTCTATCAATTGCCCAGAAGTTTCACCACTGGATAAATACTCTATGCTAGGTCAGGATTTTTTTTTATAAAAAAGTAATTTGTAAACATTTATCACAATTTACTATGAGTTTCTGATAGATTTATATCTAACATTCACTTTGTAAAACTAGAGGCTTTTGCAAATCCGTTGCAATTATCTTGCACATTTAAATGAAATTAAAATTTATACCGGTTAATTATTATATTGTGTTTTATTTTATTTTGGTTTCAAAATTAACACATATTGGTCGCAAATTGTGTATATTTTCTTTGTTTTCTTGCAAATGTATCATTTCAAATTACTCGCAACTTCATCGCTAATATTCTTATTTAAAAAATGAAATAAGAAATGCATATATTTATTAAAATATCTAATTTCATAAATAAATAAATAACGAATATCTAAAATTCTAATTCTAAATTTTCTGACAACTATGATCCTATAACAGCAGTCGCAGCGAGAGGAAGTGGCCAAAGTAGATGACCTTGGGATTTGAGGCATAGTATGGCACCTGTCATGTTAATTATGAAATTTATGAAATTTAACATTTCTAATTTAGTACTCCTCCATCCCAAATCCTTGGTCCCATTTCAAATTTTCACATGGATTAAGATATTTAGTTAGACTAATAAATTTTATTTTGATTTGTCTTTTATACCCTTCTATGATATTAAAAGAATTCGACTTTTTGTCCTGAAAGTTTTCAAATGCAGATATAAAGTTATTAGAGTAGTGGGTGTTTTATTAGTATTTCTTGGAAAATGGATATATTGAGTTGATAAGATTTATGTTGATTGTTTAACTATCATTTATAAAAGGAAATGAGACCATAATTTAGGACGAAAGAAAAAGGAAAGTGAGACAAAAGATTTGCGACGGAGAGAGTATATTTTACTAATAAAACTTACAAATAAAAGATAAACCTTAAAAGAAAAAGATAAGCACTAAAAAGAAAATATATTACTATAAAAAGAAGATGTTAGCAGAAATGTTAAAAGACGTTCCTGGGTTATATATATAGAGAACAATGTCAAATATTTAAAGCTGTAAATCAAGGGGAAGATATTGTAAATCAAGACATAAAGCACATTAATAAGCAGTAAAATAAGGAATTCATATATACAAGGACAGAGTAATTATCCACCTATACTATCGAATTCTTGGAAGCAACTTAATCTAATTATGTGTAAACTCAACATGTAGCTAGCTGCTAAGATAAATAACAACCAACATTTACTTGTAACATTTCAATCATCTTTGATACATTTCTTTAGCTCTATACAAGAAGTTTCGATGTTTCCTTCAACAAGAAGTTCCAAGCTAGTAATGTAGCTCCAGTTACAAGTTCCACCTTGTTATAATGATGCAAAAGTTGCATGATTGTATAAATGATAAAGCAGCTTCATGCTTTTTTTGATAAGGCGTTGTTATGACAAATAGAAAAGAAAGCATATATATGAGAAACCAATGAAACAAAACCCCTGTAACAATCCAGTATTTTTTTCTTTTTTCTTTCTAGCTTCAAGGACCGTAGAGGAATAAATTACTGACGATTTTAGCTTTTTTTTGCTTACAAAGCAATCTGGTAAGTTGCTGGCAGGTTCAGTGGATAATTCAAGGCCAGATGAGGAAATTACTGTTGACAGGGACCCTCCAATCTATCTCATATATTTTAGATTTATTTTTTTCATTAAGAAATGGGGAATTCTAGTTTCTCGACATGAGAACCTTGTGAAGATTAATTGAACATAATGATTTTTCTTTGGATTAGGATGAAAAGTGAATGCAAGAAGTGATACATAATCATTCATGTTACAATGACAATGATTATACCACTACTACCACAAGTATTACTATTAAGGCAGAGCCGATATAAAATTGATATATAAGTTCAAGGGAGGATTATAGATTCAAAATTTTGTTCCACAAATACTTTTGAAATACAATTGGCCACATAATTTAGTTCTCCATAAGTGAATTCTAGTTTAGCCTGTACTGGACCTATTTAGTTGACAGCTAGATATGTTTTACACGTCACACTAAAGTAAACGAGTATGATCCATAAGGAAAAATAGGTTTGTGGAAATGCTTCTGTCGAATGGATAAACGAGGAGGGTTTAAAAACGCTAGGATAGTGGCATAAGCTATTGACTCTCTTTGAACAATATAGTCATCAAGCACCTATATTTTGACCACCTGGCTTCATTATGTATTTTTCTCCTGATAATCGTATTTCTTATTTCTAAAAAAATAGATTTAAATTATTGACCAACCATCATTTCTTCGGGTTTTTACAAAAATATTCCAATATTGATTAGATTAAACACTTTTTAATTCAAAATATAGGTATACATAGTCTTAGTTTCAGCGGGACTTGTAAAAAAAAGTATTTAAAGGAAATGTTTCTGTAGTCATGAATAAATATTATAGCACAATGTTTACAAAACGGGTTTTACTTGTTTCTTTGTAATGATATATCCTCAATATTTTGTAAGTACATAAAAAATGTTATAATAATTTTCTTTCTAGGAAAGTAAAACACAAAGTGAAATTAGAAAATTGCTCTCTTAACTACTAAATTTTTTTCTAGAATAGTTTTTTTTGCAATGACCATATTCGTTGCAAATGACCACCTGTTTCCAATGGATTTGCAATGGAAAATGTCCTGTTGCAAAAATGCCCGTTGTTAATTTTTGTAATGGTTGCTTTGGTGTCCGTTTTTAATTTGCAACCAACAGGTCATTGTAGACTCCCTTACAAATTAATTGAGAAAATTTTTTACTTTTTTAAACGAATTCGCAACGACAAGTTAATTAATTTTTTTGAAATTACATAATTTTTTAGTTGTTGTGAAATTCTTTTGCTTTTCAACAGATTTTGGCATTGCGAATTAAAATTAAGTATTTATTGCACTTTCATTATTAGAAATTGTTTGCTAACCTCTTATGGCATCGGTTGTTGACGAACTTTCCTTTCCTTAATCCTACTTCGGAAAGTGTCTTTTTGTAGTACTATTTTGGTGAGAAGTTGCCCCACTTTTTGACGTTTCAAATAGAATGGAAAAATTATAAAATAATTAGGGAAATCAAGATGTTTCAACTTACCATTCTCTTCTTATGCTCGGTAAAAGAAATGGAGTCACCGTTGTGAGAAGGCCTACTCATTGTAACCTAGTTTCGCTTTGAACTGGATAAAGCACACTATCAATCCAATGATTCTTATTTCTTATACATCGCTCTCCAGTGCTCACGATCAATCTACTTTAAATGTAGTGTTGTAGATAAAGCGTATTAGATATGTTAGACAATTCTGGCAGCGTGAGACCTTGACTAATATGGCAATTAGAGACAATATGGTAAGAGAAAAATGTTCTTGTTGGAAAGTATAACGACAAAGAGGCCACTCATTCATTTAGGCTTTTAACCAAAGATTATGTACCAGAATGAAGAAATATCCATTTTATTGAGTACTGAAGAATTTTTAGATTTAATTTAGATTTAGAGTTGGTGCATCGTCTATATTGGCAAGAATTTTGTGGCATTGGAAACCTCTGCACGGGTGGATAAGAATTATGTAACTACAGGGAAAGAAATCTAAAACCTTAGGTTTGAGTAAGCTATTCATGCATTTTCTCATCCTTGGAAATAAGTAAATAAGTAGATTCTTAATAAAGTTGCGAATACCATTTCTGTTTTTTAGAAAAAAATGATTATAAATTATGCTCGACTATCATAAAAGAAACATTAGAAGGTAAATTCCACTAACTCTTTATTTTTTTTTCCCAAAAAATAGATGTTTTTCAGTACGAGTTTCTTGGAACAACATAGTCTTCAAGCGCCCATATGTTGTTACGTTGCTTTGTTATGTATCTTTTTAATAATTGAAATCCTATTTCCACAAAATGTATTTAAACTACTAACAAACATTCACTGTTTTTGGTTTTTACAAAATTACTTGTAAATTTATTAATGCAAATACTTTTTTTTTGAAAATAAATGTACGAAGATTGTTTAGTTTTATAGAGCTTAGAAATAATAGTATATTAAGAAAAATGTGGTACTTAGTAACTACTGTAGCACAATGATTATTTTTTTGGAATCATAATTCCTCAAGGTTTTGTAAACATATAAAAAATAGTTATAGCAATTTCCTTCGTGGTAAAAGAGAGCAAATATTATATATAAGAGGTTTAATATATACTAATTAAAAAGAAAAAAAAGATATTTCTATTATTATGAATGTTTTTTTTTTATCTATAAACTAAGGCCATCTAAATTGGTGGAGGGTTAGGCATTGACCCATTTAAAATCATTAAAAGAGCAAAGATAAAAAAAAATAGAAAAAATTGTCTTAATAGAGAAGGAGAAGGTATGTCCACCCTTGAAAATATAGCAAGTGAAATCCAAAATTATTAAATAATATAATAAATCAGCGAGTTATAAAAAAACTCCTTGAATTGGAAAATTTTGTTATGGACCCGGTTCACGTCCCTACTTATGGACCATGTGGCCTGTATTAAGCTATATCACTATCCTTGTTATTCTTCTCTCTATAATTGGAGACATAATTAATAATATGAGGTGATGTGGCTTAATACATGCCATAAGGTCTATTAGTGGAGACATGAATTGGGTTCGTAGCATAATATTCCCTAGAGTTGGAGTTACTTATCAATAGAGAACATAAAACTTTTTTTCAAGACAAAGACCCCTCAATAGTTGAGCTAATATGTTTATGAACTTATAGAATACGAATCCTTAAAATGTAAATAATTTGTGGACAACAATATATTTATTAGAAAAAAGAGGAGTAATGAATATAATTATGAATGCACCATGTTACAATATTTTCATTAACTCCTATGAATTTAAAGAAGAAAATTTCTTTGTTCAAAATAATGTATTAGATTATGTTAAGAAAATTATATATTAGATAAAAATTCTGTTATGCACCCGGTTCATGTCCCTACTTATGGACCATGTGGCATGTATTAAGCCATATCACTATCCTTGTTATTCTTGTCTCAGGAATTTGAGCCATAACTAATAACATAAGGTGATGTGGCCTAATACATGCCATAAGGTCCATTAGTGGAGACATGAATCGTGTCCGTAGCATAATATTCCCTAGAGTTTGAGTTACTTATCAATTAAGAACATAAAACCTTTTTTTTGAAGACAAGGACCCCTTAAAAGTTCAGCTAATATGTTTGAAATAGCTTAAGGCAACACCAAATTTAAGGGCACAACTCCCAAAATGTTCATTTAATTTTCTTCCCTTCCTTCTCCAGCTGTAAAATTCTCTCAAAGCCCATGTTGAAATCGTCAAGTTAGAAGCATCGAAAAACGAATCTTCACTAAAAGGTTAGTATATCAATCTTAAGTGGTTTTATTCATTTTTACCGATTTTAAATTTAAAAAACGATTTCAAATCATCCTAGATCTGAAAAAAATTTCAAAGCTTTATCCTTTAAAGGCCACCCCTGTCGTTGGACCAGGAGAGCCACGGCTCGCCCCTCGCCATCTACCAGGCTTGTTGTAAAGGAACCCCTTGCTAGCGACCAGGGCTGAGTCGAGGCTCCCCTGATCCTACACAAGGGTCGAGCCGAACCAACTTTAATTTTTTTGAAACTAATTAATGTTATTTTATGTTTTTATTGTAATGTCTTATTTATTTATTTTTAATATACATTCTATTCAAAACAGGCTTTAATCAACTTAATTTATTTTAATTTATTTTAGCTTGTATTTATTATGTTTAAATTATTTAGTAAATTATTTTAATTTGTAAAGAACAAAAATAATCAGTTCGGCGCTTGTAGTTCACAAGAAGCTCGTTCACAATGTCCCTGGTTGGTCGCAAAGGGAATCGCCAGTGGTCCCTTGTAACCAACCAAGGCCATTGTTTTCAAGCCCCTCGTGAATTACAAGGACCAACGTTTAGAATGTTAAGAAAAATCATAAATTTTCTTGTTTTGAGATTAAATTTTATCTCAAAATCGATGTTTTTCAAGACCTACACAGTGATTGTCTACGTTGACCTAAAAACCATATGAATAGTTTCTCATACAATTTATGTGTAAATCATTTCCTAATTTAAGCAAAAGTTGAAAACAAGGAAACTAAAGAACAAAAAAAAAAACAAAAAGGTAAATCTAGTCCAATTGAAATTTCTATAATGTAGAAGAATTTTTTTTTCTTAAAGTGGAGAAAATTAAATGTGGGTTATTAGATTAAATTTGGATTTGTCCATTCATTAATTGCTTATTTGTTTTGGTACAACATTTTTTATATTTTTTACATGTGAACCCATGGTAGTACACGTGTCAATCATTCATTAGGTGAAGTGTACATGTGTCGGGCATTGATTAGTGTACCAAAATTTTCCACCTAGACAAAAAGTGGTTGCCGTCAGAATAGTTGATTCCTATTTTGAAAAGGCAGGATTACTTCCTATACTATTAATTTCCATTACAAATTGCACAACACAAAGTTTATGAACTTATAGAATACGAATCCTTAAAATGTAAATAATTTGTGGATAACTATGTGTATATTTTTTAGATAAAAGGGGATGATTATGAATTCACCATGGGACAGTATTTTCATTAGTTTCTATGAATTTAAAGAAGAAAATTTCAATGTTGAAAATATTGTATTAGATTATGTTAAGTAAATTATATATTAGATAAAAATTCTGTTATGCACCCAGTTCATGTCACTGTTTATGGACCATGTGGCCTGTATTAAGCCATATCACTATCCTTGTTATTCTTGTCTCCAGAATTGGAGACATAATTAATAACACGAGGTGATGTGGCTTAAGACATGCCATAAGGTCCATTAGTGGGGAGATGAATCGGGGTCCGTAGATAATATTCCCTAGAGTTGGAGTTACTTATCAATTAAGAACATAAACCTTTTTTTTTCAAGATAAGGACCCCTCAAAAGTTGAGCTAATATGTTTGAAATAGCTTAAGGCAACACCAAATTTAAGGGCGCAACTCCTAAAATGTTCATTTAATTTTCTTCCCTTCCTTCTCCAGCTGTAAAATTCTGTGAAAGCCTGTGTTCAAATCTTCAAGTTCGAAGCATCAAATAAAGAATCTTCACAAAAAGGATAGTATATCAATCTTTAAGTGTTTTTATTCATTTTTACTGATGTAAAATTTAAAAAACTATATCAAATCGTCCTAGATCTGAAAAAAATTTCAAAGCTTTTCATCCTTTAAAGGCCACCCCTGTCGTTGGACTAGGGGAGCTACAGCTCGCCCCTCGCCATCGACCAGGCGTGCTGTAAAGGTGCCCTTTGCTAGCGATCAGGGTTGAGCTGAGGCTCCCCTGATCCCGCACAAGGGTCAAGCCGAACCAACCTTTAATTATTTTTTAAACTAATTAATGTTATTTTATGTTTTTATTTGTAATGTCTTATTTATTTATTTTTAATGTATGTTCTGTTTCAAATAAGTTTTTATCTACTTAATTATTTCAATTTGTTTAGTTTGTATTTATTATGTTTAAATTATTTAATGAATTATTTTAATTTGTAAAGAACAAAAAAAATTGGTTTGGCGCTTGCAATTCACAAGTGGCTCGTTCACAGTGCCCCAGGTTGGACGCAAAGGGAATGGCTAGCGGTCCCTTGTAACCAACCAAGGCCATTGTTATCAAGCCCCTCGTGAATTACAAGGAACAACGTTTAGAATGTTAAGAAAAATCATAAATATTCTTGTTTTGAGATTAAATTTTATCTCAAAATCGATGTTTTTCAAGACTCACATAGTGATTGTCTATGTTGACATTAAAAGCATATGAATAGTTTCTCATACCATTTCTGTATAAACAATTTGCTAATTTAAGCAAAAGATGAAAACAAGGAAACTAAAGAACAAAAAATAAACGAAAAGGTAAATCTAGTCCAATTGAAAATTCTATATTGTAGAAGAATTTTTTTTTCTTCAAGTGGAGAAAATTAAATGTGGGTTGTTAGATTAATTTGGATTCGTCCATTCATTAATTGCTTATTTGTTTTGGGTTTAGGGTTTTTTATATTTTTTACATGTGAACCCATGGTAGTATACATGTCAATCATTCATTGGGTGAAGTGTACACGTGTCGAGCATTGGTTAGTGGACAAAAATTTTCCACCTAGACAAAAAGTGGTTGCCGTCATTATAGTTAATTCCTATTTTGAAAAGGCAAGATTACTTCCTATACTATTAATTTCCATTATAAATTGCACAACACAAAGTTTATGAACTTATAGAATACGAATCCTTAAAATGTAAATAATTTGTGGATAACTATGTATATATTGATTAGGAAAAGGAGGAGTAATGAATGTAATTATGAATTCACCATGTGACAATATTTTCATTAGTTGCTATGAATATGATGAAGAAAATTTCAATGTTGAAAATATTGTATTAGATTATATTAAGTAAATTATATATGAGATAAAAATTCTGTTATGCACCCGGTTCATGTCCCTATTTATGGACCATGTGGCTTGTATTAAGCCATATCACTATCTTTGTTATTCTTGTCTCCAGAATTGGAGACATAATTAATAACATGAGGTGATGTGGCTTAAGACATACCATAAGGTCCATTAGTGGGGACATGAATCGGGTCCGTAGCATAATATTCCCTAGAGTTGGAGTTACTTATCAATTAAGAACATAAACCTTTTTTTTCAAGATAAGGACCCCTCAAAAGTTGAGCTAATATGTTTGAAATAGGTTAAGGCAACACCAAATTTAAGGGTGCAACTCCTAAAATGTTCATTTAATTTTCTTCCCTTCCTTCTCCAGCTGTAAAATTCTGTGAAAGCCTGTGTTCGAATCTTCAAGTTTGAAGCATCAAACAAAGAATCTTCACAAAAAGGATAGTATATCAATCTTTAAGTGTTTTTATTCATTTTTACTGATGTAAAATTTAAAAAACTATATCAAATCGTCCTAGATCTGAAAAAAATTTCAAATCTTTGCATCCTTTAAAGGCTACCCCTTTCGTTGGACTAGGGGAGCCACGGCTCGCCCCTCGCCATTGACCAGGCATGCTGTAAAGATGCCCTTTGTCTAGCAATCAGGGTTGAGCCGAGGCTCCTCTGATCCCGCACAAGGGTCAAGCCGAACTGGCTGTAATTATTTTTTAGACTAGTTAATGTTATTTTATGTTTTTATTGTAATGTCTTATTTATTTATTTTTAATATATGTTCTGTTTCAAATAAGATTTTATCTACTTAATTTATTTTAATTTGTTTTAGTTTGTATTTATTATGTTTAAATTAATTAATGAATTATTTTAATTTGTAAAGAACAAAAAAAATTAGTTTGGCGCTTGCAGCTCACAAGGGGCTCTTTTGCAGTGCCCCTGGTTGGTCGCAAAGAGAATGGCCAGCGGTCCCTTGTAACCAACCAAGGCCATTGTTATCAAGTCCCTCGTGAATTGCAAGGAACAAAGTTTAGAATGTTAAGAAAAATCATAAATTTTCTTGTTTTGAGATTAAATTTTATCTCAAAATCGATGCTTTTCATGACCCACATAGTGATTGTCTACATTGACATTAATAGCATATGAATAGTTTCTCATACAATTTCTGTGTAAACAATTTGCTAATTTAAGCAAAAGATTAAAACAATGAAACTAAAGAACAAAAAATAAAAGAAAAGGTAAATCTAGTCCAATTGAAAATTCTATAATGTAGAATAATTTTTTTTGCTTAAAGTGGAGAAAATTAAATGTGGGTTGTTAGATTAAATTTGGATTCGTCCATTCATTAATTGCTTATTTGTTTTTGTACACAGTTTTTATATTTTTTGCATGTGAACGCATGGTAGTAAACGTGTCAATCATTCATTGGGTGAAGTGTACGCGTGTCGAGCATTGATTAGTTTACCAAAATTTTCCACCTAGACAAAAAGTGGTTACCGTCATTATAGTTGATTCCTATTTTAAAAAGGTAGGATTACTTCCTATACTATTAATTTCCATTATAAATTGCAAACACAAAGTTTATGAACTTATAGAATAAGAATCCTTAAAATGTAAATAATTTGTGGATAACATGTGTATATTTATTAGAAAAAGAGGAGTAATGAATATAAATATGAAATGGTTAGCCCGACTTATTCAAACTTCAGCTACCTATCTTGGTTTGAGGCCCATGAATTCTTCATTGGGTTAAAAATAGATGGGCCTGGAAAAATGTAAATATTGGGAGAAAATTGGCCTAGAAAGCCTACAAAGGATTCCGAAAGTTCATTAGAAATGTGACCTTCATCACCATGTACAATTGTAATTAATAAGTAATGAATACCCTCATGAGTGTCATAGACAAGAAAGATTAGGAGTTATCACATTTGTCACATCCATTTTAGAGATCACTTCCCCTATTATTTCCATGACTTTAGTGACTTATGATAAGATGGTTAGCCTATACGTGCAAGTAGGCTTCTTAATCCCCTTCTCACAACGCAACAAATCTGCGTCCTATGCCATTACAATACATATATCAAGAGAGTTAAGAGGTGAAAGATAAAGTAGCTCATACTTTTTCCATTAGTAACAGTAATATGACGCAAAGGGTGCTTAGTTTGAGTACTGTGTTTAGTTAGTTACTTTCCAAGGAATAACTCATTTTTGAGCTCTGCTACTACTAAAAAATGCACTCAATTTGCAACAACAAACAATATAGCAACATAGCTGTGGAAAGCAATCGTATTTATGGCTTTGTGACCAAACTCTCCATAAACTATATTCCAAGTCAAAAGTTGCCACAAAATTATACAAAGTCACAAATCAACACTATTGTGTGTTAACTGAAGTATTTTGTCAATTGCCCAGAAGTTTCACCATTGGCAAAATACTGTGCTAGGTCTTTTTTTTTTTTTTAAACTAATTCGTAAACATTTATCACAATTTACTATGAATTTTTGATAGATTTCATATCTAACATTCACTTTGTAAAACTAGAGGCTTTCTCAAATCCATCACAATTTTTCTTGCACATTTTAATGAAATTAAAATTTATATCGGTCAATTATTATATTGTGTTTTATTTTTGAAAAACCTTTGATAAGGTTTTTGGCTAATTTTTGAAAAACTCTTTTGTGTAATTAAAAGATAAACCTCCAATTTTGTTTGAGAAAGAATTCTAAAACACTTTTTAATAAATTTCCCAACCAAACAAAATCTTATAGTTATGACAATCTAGCAAAAAACTTAGAGTGAAGAGGCACAACAATTTGTAGTGGTTCATTCTCTCAAAGAACTACATCCACTACCTTGACTCAACACCCAAGGATTTTTCAAATCCACTATAACAAAAGGTATACAACGATCACAATTTTGAGGATCACCCACCAAGGGATTTGCAAGCAACGTCAATCACTAACACAAATACAACCAAAGGATTACCCAAGCGGTTTTTCTACACAATAGATGAGCTAAGAACAATGTACCAAATGAGCTTGACAAGAGAGAATATTACTCAATGCAATACTTCTACAAGCTCTTCTTCACTTCTTTTTTGATGATGATCAACAATGAAGCTCAAGAAGATGTATTTTTGAGATGAAAAGGTGTTTGAAAAATGTACTTTAAAGCTCTTTAAATGTTCTTAAATGATCTCAATAAATATTTCATCAAACTTGTTACCTTTATAGCTGATCAAAAAATTAATATATATAGGAAGGAGAGAGAAAGTAACCGTTGCACCGTGTAACGGTAATATTTTTCACAGTAAAAAGGAAAACCGGATGACTGGTTTCTAAAAGCGGACGTCCGAGTTTCAAACAGAAAGATTCAAATGCTTCTTACCAAAATTGGACGACTGGTTTTTCTAAAACTAGAAAAATAAGACGAACGATTTTAAAACCGGATGACCGGTTTTTGAAAAGGATTCTTGATACTCTTTTTGAGATCAGAAAAATTTTCAAACGCATAAAAAATTCTATCAAGAATACTAGAATTTCAAGAAGAATTTTTAGAAAGATATTTATGCAAAGAGCTTCATACATGATCAACCATCAAAGATAAGAGTTAGGGAGTTTTACAAAGAAATACCTTAGCACTTCCCAAACAAAGACACAAGTCTTCAAGGTCTTCAATGGCTTGATCTTTTCTCCTTCATTTTGCCTTGATCACCAAGATCTTTTGCTTCTAAGAGTGTAGCCTTGAAACTTCAAATATGCTTCTTTTGTTCTATGGAAACTATGCTTAATACTCACACAAACTTATGTTAATCATAATCAAAATCATATGCAATAATGCCCTTAGGGCTAACAATCTCCCCTTTTTGATTATGACAAATACATATGCAAGAAGAACAAAAGAACAAATATTAAATATGGTGATGCTTTAAGAAGATCATCAATAAGAGTAAAGCATACCAAAAACACCATAAGGGAGATAACTCCCCCTATGAATTTGAAAACATGCCAAGGTTTTGAAACATAATATAACACAAAATAAGCTCACCTTAAAAGCATGCTTTACACCAAGAATAACATCAAACAATCATCAAACCAGGCACATTACCCATAAGACATGTAGCCAACCAGAAGAAAGCATAAAACTTAAAAGCAACACAATAAGCATCTTGCAACTATTTCTCACCCTTAATTCATGCACATATTTCTCCCCCTTTCATCATAAATCAAAAAGATAATTGGGAATGTTTTTAAGGGATCATAGAAAAGAAAGCTACAATTAGACTTGCAACATTAAAGTATCATCATGAAGTCTATGAAAAGTTAGCATCAAGATAACACATCACCAATATGAAGAATAAAACATAGCATATATCAAGTCATAAAAAAATAGCCATAATAGAGTTTGATAAGGAGCCAAGAAAAAAAAAACAGTGGTAGTGTAAGGAGTTTTTGAAACAAGGAAAGGGTAGGGATTTAAAAGGAATCCTCAATCATATTTATTTTCATCTTCATCGATATCCTTTCCTCCTTGCTCCAATCTCGTAACCCGGTTTTGAATATCTACAATCTTATCATTGAGGTCATCAAGTCGGTCATCTAGTTGTGCTTGCATTACAGCAATTCTATCCAATATTAGAGCCGTATCTACTGAGGATTTTCCTTCCTCCATTCTTTCTTGCCTTTTCTTCTATCCAATATTAGAGCCGTGTCTACTGAGGATTGTCCTTCCTCCGTTCGTTCTTGCTTTTTCTTTGATCTCATTTCTCTTCGAATGTCCTCTTCATTTGTATCTTCTTCATCCATGCTTTCCGGCTCATTTCCCTCTTCTTCATCACCATTATTATCTTCATCATCATCATCACTTCCTTATTGACCACCTCTTATCAATAGTCCATCATCATTTCTTTCAAACCCCATTCTCTTGAAGGCATTCTGATTGTAAATCTTACAAGGGCCAATTTGATCACCAACTCCAACCAAATTGATCAAGAATTGTTGAAAGATTTTTGTAATGAAGCATCCATACAATAAGCATTTGGTGGAAAAGGATTGTGTGGCTAGCATGTGTTCTATAGCCATGAAACCAAAGTTCATCCTCCTATGTTCATGAAGAACACGCATGACAAAGAAGTGCATATTTGTGATGTAAGACTTGTGCCCAACATTTGGAATAATAATGTTAGAAATCATATGATGTAGTAATCTCCCGTAGGCATAAAGTTTATTCACAGTCCTATCATCATGCCTTTTTAGAACTTCTCCGTGAGTGAAAATCTCTTCAAACCTTCTTTCACAATATAAATTTTGATCGAAGCATTTCTTATTCTTAGTGTAGAATCTCATGCTATCTTGAGGGGTTTCTAGAATGGTATTTAATAGCCTATCATCAAATGAAGTATTTCTTCCTCCAATTCTAGACAATACCCATTGATGAGGTATCTTATCCACTCTTTCAACTCTACCCTTATGTAGATTGGCATAGAATTCATAAATCATTTCAGTATAATATAGCTCATTAACAGTAAGCAAAGGTGTCCACCCAATAGCATCAAAGAGATTTGGTATAGCTTCCATACCTTGCATATCATTCAAATCCACTCGGTGTCTAGCAGTGACTTTTTTTCGATTTCTTGTCCATTCTTTAAAGTTTGCAGCCTCCTTTGCATAGATGAACTTATCTGGAGTCCTAATTCCAGAAGGTACCCTTTTTCCTTTGCCTCTTCCTCTACTGCTCCCTCCTTTTTCAATATCTACTCCTCTTCCAATGTTGGCATTTTTAGTTTTCACTATTTTGAAGCAATCCCGACTTAGGGTTTGAGAGGAACTTGAATATGAAGATTTCTGATACAGAGGATATATATATATATATATATATATAGAGAGAGAGAGAGAGAGAGAGAGAGAGAGAGAGAATAAAAACTGATAGAGTTTCTTATTTGAGGAGGAGAGAAATTTAAAAGATTTGAGAAGAAGTGTGAAAATTGGACTGAGAAATCGGATGGGCTTTGTGAGAGAAAGGAGTCTTGGTCGAGAGAGTAAGGGAGAGTTGTGAGAAAAAGATAGAAATAAGAGGGAGGCTGTGATGCGATCAGTTTTTATAAAACGCAGCCCCGACAATTTTAAAGAAATCGATCGATTTTAGAAACTTTGTCGTCTAGTTTTGTTGAAAAATAGAAAATCGGACGTTCGATTTTTATCAAGGTCGTCCGGTTTTGTCGTCCGAATATCTCGGGAATTTTTTGTGAAGAAAATCCTTGAGTCTGATTTTTAAACTGGACATCCAGTTTTTAAAAGAAGCGTCCGATTTTTTTGAAAATTTCTGTAAGAACAGGATAAATAAGAGAAAAACCGATAACTCAAACAACACACATTATTCATGAAGTCTACCAATACCAAGCAATTTTCTCAAATAGCAAAAACGTTCTTATAGAGCAGTTTTGTAAAAATATCGGCAATTTGATCCTCTGTGCAAATATATTATAAAAATACATCACCTTTAGCAACATGATCTCTAATAAGGTGATGTTTGATTTCAATATATTTTGTTTTGAATGTTGCACAGGGTTTATGGAAATGTTTATGTCACAAGTATGATCACACATCATAGGTATAGTTTTAAAAGAAAAACCAAAATCAGTCAAGGTGTGTTTCATCCAAAGTACCTGGGCACTACAACAACCGGTTGCTATATATTCCAGCTTCGGCGGTTGATAAGGATATGCACGATTGCTTCTTGCTGTACCAAGGTACTAAGCATCCTTCCAAGAATTGGCGATTTCCACTTGTACTCTTCCTTTCTACCTTACATCCGACATAATCCGCATCGTTGTAGGAAATAAGACCAAAACAATATTGTTTAGAGTACCATAAGCCATAATCATATGATGAAACTAAATATCTCAAGATACGTTTTACAGCTATTAAATGGGATTCTTTGGGGCAAGCTTGCAATGTAGCACACAAATATACCGCAAATACTATATCCGCCCTACTAGCTTTAAGTAAAGCAAACTACTAATCATACCTCTATACCTTTTCTCATCAACATTCTTACCTTTTCCATCCATGTCAAGCTTTAATGATGAGCTCATAGGAGTGCTAATACCTTTTGCATTGCTTATCTTGAATCTTTTGAGAAGTTCTTCGGTGTACTTCTCTTGGTTGATGAAGATGCCTTCTTTTGTTTGCTTGATTTGTAGTCCAAGGAAGTAGTTCAATTCTCCCATCATGCTCATTTCAAACTCATTTTGGATAAGGGAGGCAAATTCCTCACACAAAGAAACGTTGGTAACACAAAAAAATAATATCATCTACATAAATTTGGACAAAAAGAAGATCATTGTTACAAGAGGTTTTTATAAAAAGAGTAGTATCCACCACACCTCTTGAAAATTTTTGAGAGAAGAAATCCACTTAATTTTTCATACGAAGCTCTTGGAGCTTGTTTTAGGCCATAGAGAGCTTTTGAAAGTTTGAAAACATGAGTTGGAAATTTTTCATGCACAAAACCAGGAGGTTGTTCAATATAAACTTCCTCCTCAATATCAGCATTTAGAAAAGCACTTTTAACATCCATTTGGAAAAGCTTGAATCCTTTAAAACATGCAAAAGCCAAAAGCATCCTAATGGATTCAAGTCTAGTAACCGAAGCAAAAGTTTCATTGAAGTCTATGCCCTCTTCTTGATTGAATCCTTGGGCAACAAATCTAGTTTGTTTCTAATAACTTCTCCAGATTCATTTAGTTTATTTCTAAAAACCCATTTAGTGCCAATGGTGGGGTGACCATGGGGTCTTGGGACTAAAGTCCAAAGTTTGTTTCTTTCAAATTGGTTTAATACCTCTTGCATAGAAGTCATTCAAAACTCATCATACAAAGCATTATCAATAACTTTAGGCTCAATTTGAGATAATAATGCAAAGTTGTCTATGAAGTACCTTCTTGTTCTTACCCCTTATGATACATTGCCAATGAATTCATCCTTTGAGTGCCCTTTGGGATATATCAGATCTTGAGGAAGACTTTGAGTTTCTTGATCATTTTCTTGTTTTTCCTCAATCTCTTCTTCCTCCATAACATGCTCTTCCATTGTTTGAGTGTATAATGGTTGGTAGCTTAGAGAGTTATCTATGTCTTCATCATTTCTCTTTCCAAAAATGTTAGTTTCATCAAAGTTCACATGAACGGACTCTTCAACACAAAAAGTTCTTTTGCTGAAAATTCTATAGGCCTTTTTGTTTGAAGAGTAGCCAAGAAAAATTCCCTCATCAGATTTTTTATCAAATTTCCCAAGATTTTCTTTGGTGTTTAAAATAAAGCATTTTCATCCAAAAACTTTAAAATAGCCAATTGAGGGAGTTTTGTTAAAAATGATTTCTAAAGGAGTTTTCTTCAAAAAAGGTCTCAAGAGAACACGATTCATAACGTAGCATGCGGTGTTAACGGCCTCGGACCAAAAATATTTAGGAAGGGAGTTTTCACAAAGCATTAATCTTGCCATTTCTTGTAAAATACTGTTTTTCCTTTCCACAACACTATTTTGTGGTTATGTTTTAGCGGCCGAAAAATTGCATGTTATGCTCATCACAAAGTTTTGTAAAATCTTGGTTGTTAAATTCTCTCCATTATCACTTCTCATAGAGATCAATTTACAATCAAGGGAGGTTTGAATGTTTTTGGAAGGTTTGACAAATTCTTGAAATACCTCATCCTTTCGGCTTAAGAATAAAGCCCAAGTGAATCTTGAGAAATCATCCATTATAACAAAAGCATACCCCTTACCACAAAGACTAGTGGTCTTCATTGGTCCAAATAAATCCATGTGAATGAGTTCTAAAGGTTTTGAAGAAGAAATCATTTTCTTTGGTTTAAAAGAGGTCTTAATTTCTTTTCCGAATTGGCTAGCATCACAAAGTTTAGTTTTCTCAAAGTGTTTTTGGTAAACTTCTAACAAGTTCTTTTAAAGAAAGTTGGTTCTATGAATCCATACTAATATAACCAAGCCTTCTATGCCACAAAAATGCATCATCATCATGAAACGAGAGACACTTTAAGTTTTGGAAAATAAGATCTTCCAGATGAAAGACATAGACATTTCCAACTCTTTTAGCAACAAAAATAGTTTTGTTTTCATGCTTATCAATGATAGAAGAAGAATCACTTCCAAAAACAACCTTTTTTCCATTATCACACAATTGACTAATACTAAGCAAATTGAATTTTAAACCATCAATTAAAAAAACATCCTTAATAAAAGAAGAAGAATTGTTACCAATGTTGCCTATACCAATGATTCTTCCCTTCTTCTTATTTCCAAAGGTGACGAAGCCACTTTCGGTTTCTTTAAGCTCACTAATGAGAGATGCATACCTGGTCATATGCCTTGAGCATCCACTATCCAAATACCACTTAGTTGAGCTTTATTTGGGTTCCTACAAAAGAAGAAGTAGACTTTTGGTACCCATATCTTTTTGGGTCAATGAATGTTAGTTGAGTATTCTTTTATTTTCCAAACCGTTTTTATTCCCCTTTCAAGTTTTGTTTTTATAAAGCATTTTGTGGCTTTATGACCACTCTTTTCACGAAAAGTACAACGAAAGTGTGAAAGGGATGAGGAAGCTTTTACAAAACGTGTTTGTTTAGAAAAATCATTGGAATGATTATATCCAATACCATTTTTGTCAAAAGCTGATCTTTGAGAGCCAAGAAGTTTTTCAAAGTTTTCTTTTCCTTTTGTGAACTTTTCAACACATAGAGTGAGATCACTCACCTTTTTCTTCAAAGCATTGTAATCTACCATCAATTTCTCAAGCGAGAGGACTTTTTCACAAAGATTTTTGTTTTCTAAAATGAGTTTTTGAAATTCTAATTTTGAGAAGTCCTTTTCCTTTTTCAAAATATCTAGTGATTCAAAAAGAGTCTTGTTTTCACAAACTAGTTTTGAATTTTCATTTGATTGGTTATCAATCTTATTCTTTAACTCCTTGTTCTTTTTGGTGATCTTTTCCAATTCATAATACATTTCGATAAGCAAAGAATTTAGATCATCATCATCATCATCATCAACAAGATTAGATAGATTTGAGGGTGCAGATTGTACCTCATTTTCTAATACTATGAAGCATAGGTTGGGGTTTTCTTCTCCTTCTCTTTTGCTTGAGTCTTAATCCCAAGATCCTATTAGGCCCTTTCCTTTCTTCTTTTTCTTTAATGCCTCAAGCTTTGCTTCTAAAGCTCCTTTTTCTTTTTCAATAGCTTTGGGACAATCGGCTACAAGATGATCGGTGCTATTGCATTCAAAGTACCTAGCCTTGAAGAGTGATGAATTTTGTCCTCCCTTCTTGAACAGAGGTCTCTTTCCTTTATTGTTGAAGCCTTTCTTGTAGAATCTTTTAAATTTCCTCATTACCAAGGCCATCCTCATCATTATCCATCTCATCTTCATTGTTTGATGAGTATGTTTGACAATCCTCATTTGCTTTGAGTGTTACGCTTTTTCTTCCTTTGTCTTCATCTTCCATTTCATTTAACCTTTTTATTTTCATTTCATAGGTGAGTTCTTCAATAGGAAGTAGTCTCAAATCTTTTGATTCCTCAATAGCAAGAGTTTTTGGTTGCCATGCTTTTGGGAGTGCATCAAGAATCTGTTTACTTCTCCCCTTGTGTACTCTTTCCCATACGCCTTTATGCCATTAGTGATGTTGGTGAACCTTGTGAACATGTCACTAATGCTTTCATTTTATTTCATCATGAATAGTTTATAATCTCTTACCAACATAGCAAACTTTGACTCCTTTACTTGATTGGTACCTTCGTGAGTAACTTCAAGTAACTTCCATATTTAATGAGCCGAGTTGCATCTGCTCACTCTATTGTATTCATTAGCATCCAAGGCACAATTCAATATATTCATAGCTTGAAAGTTTAGAGTCATCTTCCTTGAATCAAGCTCATCATATTCTTCAACCTTCTTGACAATTCCATCCTTTTTTGGAACATAAGGTCCTTTTTCTACAATGCTCCAAAGATCAAAGTTAATAGAGAATTCTAATTCTTGACTTCCAAAAAGTTTAGTTAGTTCCATTAAAAAGAGGAGGCCTATTTGTAGAAGAGCCTTCTACATAGGGTAGGTTTGAAATACTAGCCATATTGGAAAGGATCTTTTGCTTCTTCAGATGTTAAGCCCTAAAAAAAAGACCCGCTCTGCTACCAATTGAAAAACTTTAGGGGAGAAGGGGGTGAATAAGATTTTTGGCTAATTTTTGAAAAACTCTTTTGTGTAATTAAAAGATAAATCTCCAATTTTGTTTGAGAAAGGATTCTAAAAACACTTTTTAATAAAATTCCCAACCAAACAAAATCTTACAATTATGATAATCCAGCAAAAAACATAGAATGTAGACGCACAACAATATATAGTGGTTCACTCTCTCAAAGAGCTACATCCACTACCTTGAGTTAACACCCAAGGATTTTCCAAATCCACTATAACAAAAGGTATACAACAATCACAATTTTGAGGATCACCCACCAAGGGTTTTGCAAGCAATCTTTAATCACCAACACAAATACAATCAAAGGATAACCCAAGCTATTTTTCAACACAAACCTTTGATGTTAATAAAAGAAAGATGAGTTAAGAACTGCAGGAACTAATTACTATTACAAAACTCTATTTACTATTATAAACTAAAAAGAATAAACAACAAGAAAAGTAAATGCCTATTCTATTACAAAACAATCCTCCTTCTTCTCCAAATAGATCGGTAATGGCTGATCAAGTGTGCCGAAATAGAGCTACAAAATAAAACAGTTAGTAGATAAAAAGAAATTGAACAAAAGAAGACTTACCACTGCCACAGAAGATACCGCCGGCGGGAAGGATGGAGGCACCGAGACCGAGACGACGCCAAGCAACAGTTGCCGTTCACGAAACGCATCGAGGCATCGGCAGTACGGAGATCCGGAGTCCCTCAGATCCAAGCCTCAACAGTGAAAGAGTCACCAGAGTCACTCCCCTCTCTCTCTCTCTCTCTCTCTCTCTCTCTCTCTCTCCCCTTTTCGGCTCTCACTTAAACACTTACCCGACAGATGATCGGACAACAAGAAGACGATCAACAGAAACCGAAGGTAGTGACAGCATCACAGAGGATCGACGGAGGGGAGCAGCAGATGTGGAAAGCCGCGATGAAGAAAGGGTGAAGAAGAAGAGACCAAGTCGGATACCAACAACCAAGGCAAAAGAAGAAAAGAAGAAAAATAAAAGAGGAGAGAAAAACGGTCGCTCACATACCAAGGGGGAAAGGGGATAATATAGGTCAAGTCAAAATAGACAGCCCGGCCCAGCCCTGTATCTCTGACCCAATCAAAATAGATCACCTACTCTTCAGCTGAGGGCCATAGTCATGATTGAGTTAGGTAAATAGGCTGAAAAATGAAAAAATATTGGGAAGACATAGGCCCAAAAGCCTAGAATCTCCACTTCGAACAATATTTTTCCAACCGTCGTGTCACTTAACAAGAGTCAAACTACGTCCAAGTGAAGGAAATCCCTGCAAAACATAAACTTGTTAGAGCTCAAAATTTTAGAAACACAATCTGCAGGATTATTATCAGTATTGATCTTGTCTATGTCAACTAAACCATTAGCGACTTTTTCCCTGATAAAGTGATATTTGACATCTATATGTTTTGTCCATTCGTGATAGACTGGATTCTTACATAAATGTAAGCAACTCTGACTATTAATATAAATAATGGCTTTTGAATGTAAAACTTGTAATTCATTCAATAACCCTTGAATCCTAATGGCTTCTTTGATAGCTTCCGTAGCTGCGACGTATTCAACCTCAGTTGTTGATAAAGCAACTACCGGCTGCAAGAGATTTCCACGAGACGCAATTACCCACTAAGGTTGATGTGAATTGGTTAGACATGCAAGAACATCAAGGAGTTCTGACAAGAGCGAAGGCAAAACAACTAAAGAGTCACAAGGATCAAATTGAGCAAGAGAAGTTTCAAGGCTTAAATTTTTATGTCAATTTTGATGTCCAAGACTTTATGGGGATTAAATTTTGATGTCCAAGACTTTATGGGGCAATATTGTAATTTTTGAATAAGTTAGAAATTGAATATTTACCTTGGTAGATAGTTGTTGGAATCCCTTTTGCCCAAGCTGAAAAATTGCCTCCTACTTTTGGCAATGTGTTGATTAGTGCTCTAGAATAGTCCAAATGCAATTAAAACACCCCTATTGTCTTATCAAGTGTATGTATAGGTTATTTCTATCCTTTGGGCTGAAAATATGAGAGGGAAAAATTCCTTTTTTCTCCCTCAAGTCTCTATAAATATGTAGTCTTCCATTTTGAAGAAGTAATAAAGAAATTTTTCAAGACAAAGGTTCTTCTCTTAGTATTCTTAGTTCTTAGCTTAGTTTTTCTATCTTCTTCAAGGGTGAACTTCCTTGAAAGAAAAAAATCACTTTGAAGACTTGTTGAAAGTTCCAAGAGCTTCAAGGTTGATCATAAAAAAAAAATTCCCTCATACTAGTTACTACACTCTTGTAGAAAACTATTCTTGACGTGTTCTTCTTGTTTCATTGAGGTCTAAGGTTCAAAATACCTTAGGTTGCTTGAACTTTGAGGAAAAGATTTAGTTTAAACCTTCTTGAGTTCTTGGATTTGAATATCCAAGGTTGCTTGAAGTTTAACATTTTCAAGTCCTTTCAAAGGCACTTTCTTCTACTTATTACACTTGTTTTGTTTGTTCTCTCCCTCACTTCTTGGACAAAATTTTATGCTCTTGAAGATCATTCCACATCATTTGGTATCAGAGCCACCTTCAAGTAAGTGTCTTGAGATATCTTACATACAAAAAAATAAAATAAAAAATACAAGACAAAAAGAGAAAAGAGACTAGATTGCTGGAAAATGGCATCACAAAAATAGAATGCTTGAACGACCTGGAATATGACTAGAACTTTGCAATATTTTCACATGAAGTTATACTACATTGAACTGGGAAACAAATGAAACAAGTTTCATCTAATTTGGACTTAATTTGATATCTCAAAATAGTCAAAACTTGAAGGTGTACCTGGCTTTTCCGCAGACAAAAAAGTACTGAAATGATCTGAGCATATCTTCCTTTTTACTAATCCTTTTTCTTTGATTCTTGAGCCTAAACTCAAGAATTTTGAGTGAGGATTCTTTCTAGATAAACCTCATTCAATTTATACTTGTGGTTAAATACCAGTTTTCCAAACAAGCCGAGTATGTCATCTACTCTGCTTGCTGGAAACTTTTGTTGTGTATTCTTTTGTGTTGTTGAAGTGTCCTAGCTTTGTGTTTGTATTTGTGGTCGAATTTCTTTCCTTTTTCAGTACTTATTTCTTCATTTGGTCAATCTACCATTATTGACTCAAATGCTCTTGGAAATGTTGTTGAACTTCCTTAAAATGAATGGATGACTCAATATCATTTTCCTTGCTTCTCATATTTCTCAACTAGTTTTTGTTTGTGATTTTTTTTATTTTGGTTGTTTTAAACTTGAGTGGAGGTGTTAAATATTTGTTAAGAAATCATAGAATTCTTTGAGACTTGAACCTTTAGAAAAAGGCAAGAGTTGTGAGAATATCCTCAAAAAGGCCAAAGAGAGTTAAAACAAGAGAGTTTTGTGAGGTAAACACTACCAAGATGTCAACCCAAGCTCAAGCACCAACTCCTTTTGGAGAAGAGTCTAGCAACTCCCAACATGATGACCCTTTGAGGCTCATAATGCAAGAGTTACAATCCCTAAGAGATGAGATGAGGGATATTAGAAGGGATGTCACTAATCTCTCTAATCAACAAAGGGAGGTTAGTCCTCATGGTAGTCTCAATGTTACTACCCCCAAGGAGCAATGGACCACTCAATTGCTCTAGGACAACCGAGTTCCACCAACCTCCACATTTTGATGAAGAACTTCATCCACCTCCTTACGGTGGTAGAAGAGGCGGTTTTGGAGGAAGAGGCATGCCTAGACACTTTGAAGAAGTTCCAAGGCCACAAGCTAGGCATGGAGAGCCATTATATGATGATCATGAACATGTTCCATTTGTTGCAAACCGTGGAAGAGACCAAGGTGACCAAACCTTGGACCGAATGAAGTGGAAGCTCCCTAGTTTTAAGGGTGAGAATGACCCTAACATTTTCTTAGATTGGGAGAGGCAAGTAGAAAACATGTTTATGTTGAAAAATTGTAATGAGTTCTTAAAAGCTAGACTTGTAATAGCCGAATTTTCCGGCTATGCTTTACATTGGTGGGAAAGGGTAGTAAACCAAAGAGTTAGAAGTGGTAGACCACCGGTTGATACTTGGAGAGAGTTAAAAGCTTTGATGAGAGAAAGATTTGTGCCCGAGCACTACTATAGAGAGCTTCATTATAAGCTCATGACTTTAAAACAAGGTGCAAAAAGTGTAGAAGAGTATAGACAAGAGCTTGAGCTCTACATCTTGAGGTTGAACTTGGAAGAAGACAAGGATGCTTCAATGGCTAGGTTCCTTAGTGGTCTCAATAGGGAGATAGCCAACCAACTTGAGTTGTATCCACATACAACTTATGAAGACATGTGCCACCTTGCCAACAAGATCGAATCACAAAGGAAAAGGAATGGGATGATGCGATCCTCATTTCCCAACCAAAGACAAGTTGCAACAACAAAACCACCTACTTCCAACTTCAAGCCATGGCCAAAAAAAAGGAGGAGGCTCCTAGAGGTACTTTCCAACCTCCAACCAAACCAAAGATGGAAGAGAGAGGTAAAATCATTTCTAACCCTCCAAAGTGCTTTAAATGTAATGGTGTAGGACACTATGCAAGTAGTTGTCCGACAAAGAGAGCTTTGATCTTTAGGGAGGATTTGAATGGTTGGATTGAGAAGGAGGAGGATGAAAGTAGCGAATGTGTTGAGGGTGAAGAAAATGGTGAGGATGATGAACATGTTGATTTGAATCCTTTAGGAAGTGATGACGATGTCTTGAGCTTAGTTACCATAAGAGCACTAAGCGCTCAAACTTTTGATGATAACATGATTGAACAAAGAGAAAACATCTTCCATTCTAAATGTAAAGTTGAGGGAAGGATTGCCAACCTTATCATTGATAGTGGTAGTTGTGTAAATGTGGCTAGTGCTTATCTTGTTGAGAAGTTGAAACTACCTACTACAAAACATGATAAACCCTACAAACTCCATTGGCTAAATGATAGTGGAGAAATTAAAGTGTTGAGACAAGTAGTGGTACCAATAGAAATGGGAGCTTACAAAGATAAGATACTATGTGATGTGGTGCCCATGCAAGCATGCCATCTTCTCTTGGGAAGACCTTGGCAATTCGATAGAAAGTCCCTCCACAATGGGGAGAAGAATACTTATTCTTTTGTGAAGGATGGAAGAACATTCACTATGAATCCTCTTACACCTCAACAAGTGAGAGATGAACAAAAAAAGATGAGGGAGAAAGAGAGGGCCGAAAGTGAGCTCAAAAGGAAAAAAATTGGGGAGGGAAAGAGAGTTGAGGAAAAAGAAAAGAGTGAAGAAAGAGTGATGAAAAACAAGAGTGAAAAGAAAAAAGAGTGACCAAAAAAAAAGAGAGTGAGATGAAAGAAAAGAATTGTTTCTTTGCAAAACCTAGTGAGGTGATTGAAGCAATTGAAAGAAAAGAAGTGGTATTGCTCTTGTATTGTAGGGAATCTTTTACTTCATCTAAAGAACACTCACCCTCTTTTTCAAGTGAAATTTTGCAGGTTATTGAAGATTACAAAGACGTATTTCCCGATGAGATGCCCGGAGGTCTTCCACCAATTAGAGGAATCGAACACCAAATCGATTTTGTCCCCGGGGCGGTCTTGCCAAACCGACCGGCCTATAGGAGTCCACCGGAAGAGACTAAGGAGCTAAAAAGGCAAGTTGAGGATCTAATTTCAAAAGGGTATGTGCGTGAGTCCATGAGTCCTTGTGCGGTTCCGGTTTTGCTTGTTCCAAAAAAAAGATGGTACATGGAGAATGTGTATAGATTGTAGAGCCATAAACAACATTACTATTAAGTATAGGCATCCCATACCTAGACTTGATGATTTACTTGATGAGTTGCATGGTTCTAATCTTTTCTCTAAAATTGACTTGAAATCCGGATACCATCAAATTAGGATGAGAGAAGGGGATGAGTGGAAAACCGCTTTTAAGACTAACTTTGGTTTGTATGAATGGATGGTTATGCCCTTTGGATTAACTAATGCTCCTAGTACATTTATGAGATTAATGAATCATGTGTTGAGGAATTTTATTGGGAAATTTGTTGTTGTATACTTTGATGATATTTTGGTCTATAGCAAGACATATGAAATGCATGTTGAACATCTTAGGGAAGTACTAAATGTCTTGAGAATTGAAAAACTTTTTGCTAACCTTGACAAATGTGAGTTTTGTTTGGAGAAAGTTACATTTCTAGGTTATGTGGTAAGCTCACAAGGACTTCAAGTAGATGAAGGTAAGGTCCAAGCAATTAAGGAATGGCCAACACCAAGAAACGCATCGGAAGTGAGAAGTTTCCATGGCCTAGCAAGTTTCTATAGGCGGTTCATCAAAAAATTTCAGCACACTTGCTAGCCCTTTGACCGATGTGATCAAGAAAACCGAAGGATTTAAGTGGGAAACAAAACAAGAACAAGCATTTCAATTGTTGAAGGAAAAGTTGTGTAGTGCACCCCCTTTTGTCACTACCAAACTTTGAGAAAACTTTTGAGGTGGAGTGTGATGCATCCGGCATTGGTATAGGTGGTGTACTTATGCAAGATGGAAAGCCCTTAGCCTATTTTAGTGAAAAACTTAATGGGGCAGCCGTGAGGTACTCAACTTATGACAAGGAGCTTTATGCTTTAATAAGAACATTAAAGCATTGGCAACACTACCTATGGCCAAAGGAGTTTGTTGTGCACACCGATCATGAGGCTTTGAAGTTTCTCAAGGGCCAACATAAACTCAATAAGAGACATGCAAGATGGATGGAGTTCATTGAAACATTTCCATATGTCATCCATTACAAGAAAGGTAAGGAGAATGTGGTGGCCGATGCTCTATCTAGAAGGTATACTCTCTTATCCACCCTTCAAACAAAAAATTTTGGGTTTTGAAATGCTTAAAGAAATGTATTCTAGTGATCATTACTTTAAGGAAATTTTTTGAGAAATGCTTGTTAGCACCTTTTGGAAAATATTTTTTGCATGAAGGATTTCTTTATTGTGAAGGTAGATTGTGCATACCATCTTGTTCTACTAGAATTCTACTTGTCAAAGAAGCACATTGTGGGGGTTTAATGGGACATTTTGGTGTCACTAAAACCTATGAAATTCTTCATGAACATTTTTTTTTGGCCACATTTAAAAAGAGATGTAGAAAGATTTGTAGGAAGTTGTATTGAATGCAAGAAAGCTAAATCTAGAACTCTTCCACATGGACTTTACACACCATTAGAAGTTCCTAAAGAACCTTGGGTTGATATTTCTATGGATTTTATTCTTGGTTTACCTAGGACCTCTAGAGGTATGGATTCTATTTTTGTTGTTGTGGATAGGTTCTCTAAAATGGCACACTTTATTCCTTGTAGGAAATCCGATGATGCTAGTCATGTAGCTAGCTTGTTCTTTACTTGGATAGTTAGATTCCATGGAATTCCAAGGTCTATTGTGTCGGATAGGGATACCAAATTCTTGAGCCATTTTTGGAGAGTTCTTTGGAAGAAGCTTGGTACTAACTTGCTTTATTCTACAGCTTGCCATCCACAAACGGATGGACAAACCGAGGTGGTAAATAGAACAATTGGCCAACTTCTAAGGGCTATTTTGAAGAAGAAATTGAGGCAATGGGAGGAGTGTTTGCCACACATTGAATTTGCTTATAATAGGGCACCTCACTCTACTACTTCTCATTCTCCATTTCAAGTTGTTTATGGTTTCAACCCTCTAACTCCCTTTGATTTGGTTCCTTTGCCTATAGATCAAGCATTAAGCAAGGATGCAAGCAAGAAGGCTGATTTTGTGAAAGCAATTCATGCAAAGGTCCATGAAGCCATTGTCAACTCCAACAAAAAGCTTGTAGAGAAAAGAAATGTGGGAAGAAGAAAAGTGGTATTCAAACCCGGTGATTGGGTTTGGGTGCATTTTAGAAAGGAAATATTTCCCCAACAAAGAAAGTCTAAGCTTGATGATAGGGGAGATGGGCCATTTCAAATCCTTGAGAAAATTAATGACAATGCCTATAAAGTTGATCTTCCGGGACATTATAATGTTAGTGCCACTTTTAATGTTTCCGATCTCTCTTTATTTGATATAGGTGATGGAGATTCGAGGACGAATCCTTTTCAAGAGGGGGAGGATGATGTGAATCGGTTAGACATGCAAGAACATCAAGGAGTTGTGACAAGAGCGAAAAGGCAAAACAACTAAAGAGTCACAAGGATCAAATTGAGCAAGAGAAGTTTCAAGGCTGAAATTTTGATGTCAATTTTTATGTCCAAGACTTTATGGGGATTAAATTTTGATGTCTAAGACTTTATGGGGCAATATCCTAATTTTTGAATAAGTTAGAAATTGAAAATTTACCTTGGTAGATGGTTGGAATCCCTTTTGTCCAAGCTGAGCAATTGCCTCCTATTTTTGGCAATGTGTTGACTAGTGCTCTAGAATAGTCCAAATGCAATTAAAACACCCCTATTGTCTTATCAAGTGTATGTATAGGTTATATCTATCCTTTGGGCTGAAAATATGAGAGGGAAAAATTCCTATTTTCTCCCTCAAGTCTCTATAAATATGTAGTCTTCCATTTTGAAGAAGTAATCAAGAAATTTTTCAAGACAAAGGTTCTTCTCTTAGTATTCTTAGTTCTTAGCTTAGTTTTTCTATCTTCTTCAAGGGTGAACTTCCTTGAAAGAAAAAAATCACTTTGAAGACTTGTTGAAAGTTCCAAGAGCTTCAAGGTTGATCATAAAAAAAAAAAATTCCTTCATACTAGTTACTACACTCTTGTAGAAAACTAGTCTTGAGGTCTTCTTCTTATTTCATTGAGGTCTAAGGTTCAAAATACCTTAGGTTGCTTGAACTTTGAAAAAAAGATTTTGTTTAAACCTTCTTGAGGTCTTGGATTTGATATATCCAAGGTTGCTTGAAGTTTAACATTTTCAAGTCCTTTCAAAGGCACTTTCTTCTACTTATTACACTTGTTTTGTTTGTTCTCTCCCTCACTTCATGGACAAAATTTTATGCTCTTGAAGATCATTCCATATCAAAGGTAAAGAAATATGATAAGGTAGATTTTCTACAATCCTTATATCCTGCAAAATCAGCACATATCCAATTAGTTCAAATATATCAGACCAATTATGATAGTGTAACCCTCGCGCTAAGGTTCTGTTAAGATAATGCAGTAACCACTTGAGAGAAGCCCAGTGATCTCTCCCAACGTTAGACATGAATCTACTGGGGAAGGCTTATAGAAAAAGCAATGTCTGATCGGGTAGATATCATTGAGTACATGACCGAGCTTATGGCTATTCTGTAGGGGATATTCACCACATCACTTTCCTCACTCTCAGTTTTCAGACAAGTTATGTCAGAAAGTTTGAAATGGCTCGCAAGCGGGGTTATAACGGGCTTACACAGGCACGTAGAAAATTTGGACACAATTTTCTGAAGAAAGGGCTTTTGATGTAGAAAGAGTGAATGATCGGCTCTATCTCTAGTAATACTCATCCCAAGAGTCCTGGATGCAACCCCATATCAAACTCAGATTTTAGCAAGGTTTTTAGATGATCGATCTTAGCTTTAGGTTTGCAAGCAATTAGCATATCATCTACATAAAGTAATAAGTAAATAGCACTATCCACATTATTACCAGAGAAATAAAGACAGATATCGTAGTTGCTTTATGTAAAAACCAACTTTTAACATAAAAGAATCAAATTTCTTGTACCATTGTCTGGGTGATTGTTTAAGTCCGTATAGGGACCTTTTCAGAAGACACGCCATGTGTTCTTTACCTTTAAACTCAAAACCTGGTGGTTGACGCATATGTATAGTCTATTTGAGATCACCATGCAAGAAAGCGGTTTTAACATCGAGATGTTCAAGATTGAGATCATAAAAAGCAACAAGAGCAAGAATAATCCTAATCGTTTTTTATTTAACGACAGGAGAAAATATTTCATTAAAATCAATGCCCTCAACTTGTGAAAAACCTTTTGCAACCAACTTGGCCTTGAACCTTGGAGGTTCATCAGAAGACTCTAGTTCTTTTATTTTAAAAATCCATTTGCAATCAACTAATTTTTGTTTTGAGGGTTTTGGAACAAGAATCCAAGTTTTATTTTTATTTAAAGAAGACACTTCTTCATCCATAGCACGTAACCATAAAGAGAAATTAGGGCTTTTCAAAACATCAGAAAAACATAATGGTTCTTTCTCTTCCCCGTATGATGCAATAGCAAAAGCATATGAAACTATATAGGAATAACCATATCGAGGATGTTCCTTAGGCACTCTTCTAACCCTATCTCTCGCATGTTTGTAATCCCTAAGGGCTTGGGCTTGGGCGTTAGGATGCTCTTCCTCCTCATCAGAACCTTCTAAAACAAATCAAGGGTTTTAGGAATACTAGGAGGATCAGTGTGCTACTAGATGGTGCAGGTAACTCTCCATTAATTTCAAGTTCCTAAGGGGATTCTAAAAAGGGTTCAAAGGTGACCTCCACCTCCATAGGAATACTACTAGGTGTGGGAACACTCGGTGGGCTATCAGAGACAGGTTTGTGTTGGAATCCTTAGGCAAAAACAAAGTAAAATAAAACTACGGAAATCCACCAACAGGATCTACACATACTAGAAAAACCGATTGGATAGAAATTACCTCAATGTTTTGATTGTTCGTTGTGGAGGCGCTGCTTTGTACGCTTCGCCCTCTACTGGTATCCACGCGACGAACTCCTCTGCAAGCGATCGGGATGCTAGCTCCTTCTGTTTTCTGAAAACTGTTCAGAACTGATCCTGACTATCTGGTAATCGATCGTATTTCGGAGAGAGGAGGCTAGATACTATATCACCATTCTAGGGTTTAGGGTTTTGTTTTTCTTTAATTAGATAAAGGACGGCTCCCAAGAAAAGGTTAACATAACCTTTTATAGCTGTCAGTATCAAAACCCTAACTGTCATCTAATGACAGTTTAATCTCGTCCGTCTATTCCTATAATCATCCAACGGTTGGATGAGTAATTAATTTCATTGATTCGATTAAATAAAATTAATTACTTATTAACCTACCAGAAAATACAATATGGAATCTGATTCCCTTTTTGTATACGTTCAACGAATTTGGACACAATCTAGAATCATTGAACGTGGACATTATGCTCACAAGATCGTCTATGCATGTGACCCTGTAGGTTTATTTAACGTTGGCAGTGAATGAAAAAATGTCCTAGACATTTATTCACAAAACATAAGCGGCCTCTAACAAGACATTATGCTTACCTAAGTTAAGTAAATGTAATAATAACCTAGCATCAGATTTAATATTTAGTCCTTTTGTCACACGATATCCTAATTAAGTATAAGGCATGGATATCTCTCTCTAAAAAGAGAGGGACAAATCCCTTTCACTATCTCCAATATTCAAGCCATGACGAGAAAATAAGCCAGCCAATAATCATAATGATCACCTAATTAAAAGTGATGTTTGACTATGTCAAAACATAATTTTCTCCCCATGCAAGAAACATTAGGTCGAAGGACACCAAATATAAAACTAAGAAGAAATACTTATAGCTTAAACCCATGCAATATTTCTTCTTCACTTTGGGTCATGTCCAATACAATATTCTCAATATGTATTTATGAATTGATTTTATATCTCATATTCATGATCAGTAAAACTTGACCATCAATCAACTTCACACTAGTTTACAAGATGTAATAAACTAGGGACAAATAAGAATAGTATTTTATTAGCTATAAGGGTTTTACTATCAAGTCACATACTTGATGACCAAGAGCATAAAATACAATTCAAAAATACATGCTTCATAAATCATAAATGTGAGTCAATTGGTCTTAGGACATATACTGACAGTTTGTCCTTAAGACAGGACATATCTAACTCGTTGAAGATGACATCCCTATTGATAACTACCCTTACTCTTGGTTCACCCTTTAACCACACTCTATAACCCTTCGCCCAACTAGGATATCCTATGAACAGTCCCTTTCTAGACCTAGGGTCTAGCTTACCCTGCTTCTAATCCGCAAAGGCCGCACACCCAAAAACTCTAAGGTTGGAAAGGTTAGGATGTTTACCACGCTAGAGTTCTATGGGAGTCCTAAAGTTTATGGCTGTAGAAGGGGATCTATTAATGAGGTAGACAGCCGTACTAACAGCTTCCCCGCAAAAAGGTTTTGGGACACCCGAAGAAACTAGAAGACATCTAACCTTATCCATAATGGTATGGTTCATCCTCTCAGCTACTCCGTTCTGCTGGGGGTTATAACTAACCATCCTATGGTGTAGGATGCCATGCGATGTACAAAAATAAAAAAACTTCTGTTTACAAAACTCAAGACCGTTATCAGTCCTGATAGTTTTTAGTTTATTTCTAGATTGATTTTGGCAAAACGGGTCAATTCACAAAACTTTTCAAAAGTTTGATCTTTAGTTTTTAAAAGAAAAACCCAAACATGCCTTGAAAAATCATCGATGATAGACAAGAAATAAACATTACCACCATAAGTTAGAACCGTTTCAGGTCCCCACATATCACAATGCACATAATAAAGCATAGTAGAAGACTTGTGTGTGTGCTAGTTGAAAAACTGATTTTGTGTTATTTTCCCAAAACGCAATGGTCACAAAAATCCAAGGAATCAATTTTGTTTAGCAAACGGGTTCTATTTGTTTCCTTGTAATTATATATCCTCCAGATTTTGTAAGCACATAAGAAAATGTTATCATAATTTTCTTTCTAGAAAAGTAAAATGCAAAGTGAAATTGGAAAAATTGCACTCTTAACTACGAAATTTCTTTCTAGAATAGCTTTTTTGCAACGACCATATTCATTGCAAATGACCACCTGTTTCCAATGGATTTGCAATGGAAAATGTTCCGTTACAAAAATGCCCATTGTTAATTTTTGTAATAGTTGCTTTGGTGTCCATTTTTAATTTGAAACCAACAGGTCATTGTAGACTTCCGTACAAATTAGTTGAGAAAATTTTTTACTTTTTTAAAGGAATTCGCAACGACAAGTTAATTAATTTTTTTGAAATAACATAATATTTTAGTTGTTACGAAATTCTTTTGCTTTTCAACAGATTTTGGCATTGCGGATTAAAATTAATTATTTATTGCACTTTCATTATCAGAAATTGTTTGCTAACCTCTTATGGCATCAGTCATTGACGAACTTTCCTTTCCTTAGTCCTACTTTGGAAAGTGTTTCTTTCTGTAGTACTATTTTGCTAAGAAGTTGCCCCACTTTTTGACATTGCAAATAGAATGGACAAATTATAAAATAATTCAAAATTAGGGGAATCAAGATGTTTCTACTTACCATGCTCTTCTTATGCTCAGTAAAAGAAATGGAGTCACCGTTGTGAGAAGGCCTACTCATTGTAGGCTAGTTTCGCTTTGAAGTGGACAAAGCACACTATCAATCCACTGATTCTTATTTCTTATACATCTCTCTCCAGTGCTCACGATCAATGTACTTTAAATGTAGTGTTGTAGATAAAGCGTATTAGATATGTTAGACAATTCTGGCAGTGTGAGAGCTTGAATAATATGGAAATTAGAGACAATATGGAAGAGAAGAATGTTCTTGTTGGAAAGTATAACGACAAAGAGGCCAGTCATTCGTTTAGGCATTTAACCAAAGATTATGTTCCAGAATGAAGAAATATCCATTTTATTGAGTGCCGAAGAATTTTTAGATTTAATTTAGATTTATAGTTGGTGCATCGTCTATATTGGCAAGAATTTTGTGGCATTGGAAAGCTCTACACGGGTGGATAAGAATTATGCAACTACAGGGAAAGAGATCTGAAACCTTAGGTTCGAGTAAGCTATTCATGCATTTTCTCGTCCTTGGAAATAAGTAAATAAATAGATTCTGAATAAAGTTGCGAATGCCATTTCTGTTTTTTAGAAAAGAATGATTATAAATTATGCTTGACTTTCAAAAAAGAAACATTAGAAGGTAAATTCTACTAACTCTTTATTTTTTTTTCCAAAAAATAGATGTTTTTCAGTATGAGTTTCTTGGAACAGTGTAGTCTTCAAGCACCCATATGTTGTTACGTTGCTTTGTTATGTATTCATCTTAATAATTGAAATCCTATTTCCACAAAATGTATTTAAACTACTAACAAACATTCATTGTTTTTGGTTTTTAAAAAATTACTTGTAAATTTATTAATTTACTTTTTTTTATAAATAAATGTATGAAGATTGCTTAGTTTTATAGAGCTTAGAAATAATAGTATATTTAGAAAAATGTGGTATTTAGTAAATACTGTAGCAGAATGATTACCAATGGGGAGGCCTTCAATTTTATCTTATTTTTTATGTAATCATATTTCCTCAAGGTTTTGTAAACATGTAAAAAAAAGTTATAGTAATTTCCTTCGTAGTAAAAGAGAGCAAATATTAAAGATAAGGTTTAATATATACTAATTGAAAAGAAAAAAAGATATTTCTATTCTTATAAATGTCTTTTTTCCCTATAAACTAAGGTCATCTAAATTGGTGGAGGGTTAGGTGTTGACCCATTTAAAATTATTAAAAGTGTAAAGATAAAAAAATAGATAAAATTGTCTGAATAGAGAAGGAGAAGATATGTCCACCCTATAAAATATAGCATGTGAAATAAAAAATTATTAAATAATATAGTAAATAAGCGAGTTATCAAAAAACTCGTTGAATTGGAAAATTCTGTTATGTACCCGGTTCACGTCCCTACTTATGGACCATGTGGCCTGTATTAAGCCATATCACTGTCCTTGTTATTCTTGTCTCCAGAATTGGAGAAATAATTAATAACATGAGGTGATGTGGCCTAATACATGCCATAAGGTCCATTAGTGGAGATATGAATCGGGTTCGTGCCATAATATTCCCTAGAGTTGGAGTTACTTATCAATTGAGAACATAAAACTTTTTCTCAAGACAAGGACCCCTCAAAAGTTGAGCTAATGTGTTTGAAATAGCTGAAGACAACACCAAATTTAAGGGCGCAACTCCCAAAATGTTCATTTAATTTTCTTTTCCTCCTTCTGAAACTGTGGAATTCACTCAAAACCCCATGTTCAAATCTTCAAGTTGGAAGCATCGTACAATGAATCTTCGTAGAAAGATTAGTATATCAATCTTTAAGTGTTTTTAATTCATTTTTACCTATTTAAAATTGAAAAAAAAAATATGAAATCGTCCTAGATTTGAAAAAAAATTTCAAAGCTTTGCATCCTTTAAAGGCCACCTCAATTGTTGGACCAGGGGAGCCACGGCTCACCGCTCGCCACCGGCCAGGCATGCTGTAAAGGTGGCCCTTGCCAGCAATCAGGGCTGAGCCGAGGCTCCCCTGATCCCACACAAGGGTCGAGTCAAACCAACTTTAATTATTTTTTAACTAATTAATTTTATTTTATATTTTTATTGTAATGTCTTATTTATTTTATATATATTATATTTCAAATAAGCTTTTATCTACTTAAATTATTTTAATTTGTTTTAGTTTGTATTTATTATGTTTAAATTATTTAATAAATTATTTTAATTTGTAAAGAACAAAAAAAATCAGTTTGGCGCTTGTGTTCCCAAGGGGCTCGTTCACAGTGCCCTTGTTTGGTCACAAAGGGAATGGCCGGTGGTGCCTTGTAACCAACCAAGACAATTGTTATCAGGCCCCTCGTGAATTGCAAGGAACAACATTTAGAATTTTGAGAAAAATCATAAACTTTCTTGTTTTGATATTAAATTTTATCTCAAAATCGATATTTTTCAAGACCCAGATAGTGATTGTCTACTTTGACATTAAAAGCATATGAATAGTTTCTCATACAATTTATGTGTAAACAATTTCCTAACTTAAGCAAAAGATGAAAACAAGGAAATTAAAGAACAAAAAATAAACAAAAGGGTAAATCTAATCCAATTGAAAATTCTATAATGTAGAAGAAACTTTTTTTTCTTAAAGTGGAGAAAATTAAATGTGGGTTGTAAGATTAAATTTGGATTCTTCCATTCATTAATTGCTTATTTGTTTTACAGGTGATAAAAAAATCAATATATATAGGAAGGAGAGAGAAAGTAACCATTGCATTGTGTAACGGTAATATTTTTCACAGTAAAAAGGAAAACCGGATGACCGGTTCCTAAAAGCGGACGTCCGAGTTTGAAATAGAAAGATTCGAACGCTTCTTACCAAAATTGGATGACCGGTTTTGCTAAAACTAGAAAATCAGACGACTGATTTTAAAACCGGATGACCGGTTTTTGAAAAGGATTTTACAAAGAATAGCTTTCCTTACTATTTCAAAAACATGTATTCTTGATACTCTTTTTGAGATAAGAAAAATTTTCAAAGGCATAAAAAATTCTATCAAGAATACTTGAATTTCAAGAAGAATTTATAGAAAAATATTTGTGCAAAGAGTTCATACATGATCAACAATCAAAGATGAGAGCTAGGGAGTTTTACAAAGAAATACCTTAGCACTTCCCTAACAAAGACACAAGTCTTCAAGGTCTTCAATGGCTTGATCCTTTCTCCTTCATTTGTCTTGATCAATAAGAGTAAAGCATACCAAAAACACCATAAGCGAGATAACTCCCCCTATGAATTTGAAAACATGCCAAGGTTTTGAAACATAATATAACACAAAATAACCTCACCTTAAAAGCATGCTTTACACCAAGAATGACATCAAACAATCATCAAACCAAGCACATTACCCATAAGATACATAGCCAACCAAAAGAAAGCATGAAACTTAAAAGCAATACAATCAGCATCTTGCAACTATTTCTCCCCCTTAGTTCATGCACATATTTCCCCCCCTTTTGTCATAAATCAAAAAGATACTTGGGAATGTTTGTAAGGGATCATAGAAAAGAAAGCTACAATTGGACTTTCAACATTAAAGTATCATCATGAAGTCCATGAAATAGTTAGCATCAAGATAACACAACACCAATATGAAGAATAAAACATATCATATATCAAGTCATAAAAAAATAGTCATAATAGAGTTTGATAAGGAGCCAAGAAAAGAAAAACAGTGGTAAAGTAAGGAATTTTTGAAACAAGGAAGGGGTCGGGATTTAAAATGAACCCTCAATCATCTTCATCTTCATCGGTATCCTTTCCTCCTTGCTCTAATCTCGTAACCCGGTTTTGAATATCTACCATCTTATCATTGAGGTCATCAAGTCGGTCATCTAGTTGTGCTTGTATTACACAATTCTATCCAATATTAGAGCTGTATCTACTGAGGATTGTCCTTCCTCCGTTCGTTCTTGCCTTTTCTTTGATCTCATTTCTCTTCGAATGTCCTCTTCATTTGTATCTTCTTCATCCATACTTTCGAGCTCATTTTCCTCTTCTTCGTCACCATTATCCTCTTCATCATCATCATCACTTCCTTGTTGACCACCTCTTATCAATAGTCCATCATCATTTCTTTTAAATCCCATTCTCTTGAAGGTATTCTGATTTTAAATCTTACCAGGGCCAATGTGATCATCAACTCCAACCAAATTGATCACGAAATGTTGAAAGATTTTTGTAATGAAGCATCCATACGGTAAGCACTAGGTGGAAGAGGATGTGTGGCTACTATGCGTTCTATAGCCATGAAATCAAAGTTCATCCTCCTATGTTCATGAAGATCAAACATGACAAAGGAGTGCATATTTGTGATAGAAGACTTGTGGCCAACATTTGGAATAATGATGTTAGAAGTCATATGATGTGGAAATCTCCCGTAGGCATCAAGTTTATTCAAAGTCCTATCATTATGCCTTTTTAGAACTTCTTCGTGAGTGAAAATCTCTTCAAACCTTCTTTCATAATATAAATTTTGATCAAAGCATTTCTTATTCTTAGTGTAGAATCTCATGCCATCTTGAGGGGTTTCTAGAATGGTATTTAATAGCCTATTATCAAATGCAATATTTCTTCCTCCAATTCTAGACAATACCCATTGATGAGGTATGTTATCGACTCTTTCAACTCTACCCTTATGTAGATTGGCATAGAATTCATAAATCATTTCAGTATAATATAGCTCATTAATAGTAAGCAAAGGTGTCCACCCAATAGCATCAAAGAGATTTGGTATAGCTTCCATACCTTGCATATCATTCAAATCCACTCGGTGCCCAGCAGCAATTTTTCTTCGATTTCTTGTCCATTCTTCAAAGTTTGCAGCCTCCTCAGCATAGATGAAGTTATTTGGAGCCCTAATTCCAAAAGGTACCCTTTTTTCTTTGCCTCTTCCTCTACTACTCCCTCCTTCTTCAATATTTACCCTTCTTCTAATGTTGGCATTCTTAGTTTTCACTACTTTGAAGCAATCCAGACTTAGGGTTTGTGAGGAACTTGAATTTGAAGATTTCTGATAGAGAGGATAGAGAGAGAGAGAGAGAGAGAGAGAGAGAGAGAGAGAGAGAGAGAGAGAGAGAGAGAGAAAGAGAGAGAGAGAGAGAAAATAGAAACCGATCGAGTTTCTTCTTTGAAGAGGAGAGAAATTTGAAAGATTCGAGAAGAAGTGTGAAAATCAGTCTGAGAAATCGGATGGACTTTATGAGAGAAAGGAGTCTCGGTCGAGAGAGTAAGAGAGAGTTGTGAGAAAAAGACAGAAATAAGAGGAAGGCTGTGATGAGATCAGTTTTTATAAAATGCAGCCTCGACAATTTCAAAGAAATTGATCGACCGATTTTAGAAAATCGGTCGTCCTGTTTTGTTGAAAATAGAAAATCGGACATCCGATTTTATGAGGTCGTCCGGTTTTGTCGTCCGAATATCTCAAGAATTTTTTGTGAAGAAAATCCTTGAGTCTGATTTTGTAACTGGACGTCCGGTTTTCAAAAGAGGCGTCCGATTTTTTTGAAAATCTATATAAGAACAGTATAAATAAGAGGAAAACTGATAACTCAAACAACACACATTAGTCATGAAGTCTACCAATACCAAGCAATTTTCTCAAATAGCAAAAATGTTCTTCAGAGAGCGGTTTTGTAAAAATATCAGCAATTTGATCCTCTGTGCAAATATATTCTAAAAATACATCACCTTTAGCAACATGATCTCTAATAAAGTGATGTTTGATTTCAAAATGTTTTGTTTTTGAATGTTGCACAGGGTTTATGGAAATGTTTATGGCACTAGTATTATCACACATAATAGGTGTATTTTTAAAAAGAAAACCAAAATCAATCAAGGTGTATTTCATCCAAAGTACCTGTGCACAGCAACAACCGGCTGCTATATATTCCCGCTTCGGTGGTTGATAAGGATACGCACGATTACTTCTTGCTGTACCAAGGTACTAAGCATCCTCCCAAGAATTGGCAATTTCCACTTGTACTCTTCCTTTCTACCTTACATCCGGCATAATCCGCATCGGTATAGGCAATAAGATCAAAACAATATTGTTTAGAGTACCATAAGCCATAATCATATGTTGAAACTAAATATCTCAAGATATGTTTCACAGTTATTAATTGGGATTCTTTGGGGCAATCTTGGAATCTAGCACACAAACATAGCGCAAATACAATATCCGGCCTACTAGCTATTAAGTAAAGTAAACTACCAATCATACCTCTATACTTTTTCTCATCAACCTTCTTACCTTTTTCATCCTTGTCAAGCTTCAATGATGAGCTCATAGGAGTGCTAATACCTTTTGCGTCGCTCATCTTGAATATTTTGAGAAGTTCTTCGGTGTACTTCTCTTGGTTGATGAATTTGCCTTATTTTGTTTGCTTGCTTTGTAGTCCAAGGATGTAGTTCAATTCTCCCATCATGCTCATTTCAAACTCATTTTGCATAAGGGAGGCAAATTCTTTTCACAAAGAAACGTTAGTAGCACCAAAAATAATATCATCTACATAAAGAGGTTTTTGTAAAAAGAGTAGTATCCACCACACCTCTTGAAAATTGTTTGAGAGAAGAAATCCACTTAATTTTTCATACCAAGCTCTTGGAGCTTGTTTTAGGCCATAGAGAGCTTTTGAAGGTTTGAAAACATGATTTGGAAATGTTTCAGGCACAAAACTGGGAGGTTGTTCAACATAAACTTCCTCCTCAATATCACCATTTTGAAAAGCACTTTTAACATCCATTTGGAAAAGCTTGAATCCTTTAAAACATGCAAAAGCGAAAAGCATCCTACTAGATTCAAGTCTAGCAACCGGAGCAAAAGTTTCATCAAAGTCTATGCCCTCTTCTTGATTGAATCCTTGGGTAATAAGTCTAGTTTTGTTTCTAATAATTTCTCCAGATTCATTTAGTTTATTTCTAAAAACCCATTTAGTGCCAATGGTGGGGTGATCATGGGGTCTTGGGACTAAAGTCCAAACTTTGTTTCTTTCAAATTGGTTTAATTCCTCTTGCATGGAATCCAAAACTCATCACACAAAGCATCATCAATAACTTTAGGCTCAATTTGAGATAGTAATGCAAAGTTGTCTACGAAGTACCTTCTTCTTCTTATCCCTTATGATACATTGCCAATGATTTCATCCTTTGAGTGCCCTTTGGGATATATCAGATCTTCAAGAAGACTTTGAGTTTCTTGATCATTTTCTTGTTTTTCCTCAATCTCTTCTTCCTCCATAGCATGCTCTTCTATTGCTTGAGTGAATAATGGTTGGTAGCTTAGAGAGTTATCTATGTCATCATCATTTCTCTTTTCAAAAATTTTAGTTTCATCAAAGTTCACATGAATGGACTCTTCAACACAAAAAGTTCTTTTGATGAAAATTCTATAGGCCTTTTTGTTTGAAGAGTAACCAAGAAAAATTCCCTCATCGGATTTTTTATCAAATTTCCCAAGATTGTCTTTGGTGTTTAAAATAAAGCATTTGCATCCAAAAACTTTAAAATAGCCAATTGAGGGAGTTTTGTTAAAAATGAGTTCTAAAGGAGTTTTCTTCAAAAAAGGTCTCAAGAGAACACGATTCATAACGTAGCATGCGGTGTTAACGGCCTCGGCCCAAAAATATTTAGGAAGGGAGTTTTCACAAAGCATTGATCTTGCCATTTCTTGTAAAGTACAGTTTTTTCCTTTCCACAACACCATTTTGTTGTTGGGTTTTAGCGGCCAAAAAAATTGTGTTATGCCAAAATCATCACAAAGTTTTGTAAAATCTTGGTTGTTAAATTCTCTCCCATTATCACTTCTCATAGAGATCAATTTACAATTAAGGGAGGTTTGAACCTTTTTGAAAAGTTTGACAAATTCTTGAAATGCCTCATCCTTTTGGCTGAAGAATAAAGTCCAAGTAAATCTTGAGAAATCATCCATTATAACAAAAGCATACCTCTTACCACCAAGACTAATGGTCCTCATTGGTACAAATAAATCCATGTGAATGAGTTCTAAAGGTTTTGAAGTAGAAATCATTTTCTTTCGTTTAAAAGAGGTCTTAATTTGTTTTCCAAATTGGCAAGAATCACAAAGTTTAGTTTTCTCAAAGTGTAGTTTTGGTAAGCCTCTAACAAGTTTTTTTAAAGAAAGTTGGTTTTATGAATCCATACTAATATGACCAAGCCTTCTATGCCACAAAAATGCATCATCATCATGAGCCGAGAGACACGTTAAGTTTTGAGAAATAAGATCTTCAAGATGAAAGACAGAGACATTTCCATTTCTTTTAGCAACAAAAATAGTTTTGTTTTCATGCTTATCAATGATAGAAGAAGAATCACTTCCAAAAACAACCTTTTTTCCATTATCACACAATTGACTAATACTAAGCAAATTGAATTTTAAACCATCAATTAAAAAAACATCCTTAATAAAAGAAGAAGAATTGTTACCAATGTTGCCTATACCAACGATTCTTCCCTTCTTCTTATTTCCAAAGGTGACGAAGCCACTTTCGGTTTCTTTAAGCTCACTAATGAGAGATGCGTTCCCGGTCATATGCCTTGAGCATCCACTATCCAAAGACCACTTAATTGAGCTTGATTTGGGTTCCTACAAAAGAAGAAGAAATGACTTTTGGTACCCATATCTTTTTGGGTCCATGAATGTTAGTTGAGTTTTCTTTTATTTTCCAAACCGTTTTTATTCCCCTTTCAACTTATCTTTTTATAAAGCATTTTGTGGCTTTATGACCCCTCTTTTCACAATAAGTACAACAAAGCTGTGAAAGGGATGAGGAAGCTTTTACAAAACGTGTTTGTTTAGAAAAATTATTGGATTGATTATATCCAATACCATTTTTGTGAAAAGGTGATCTTTGAGAGCCAAGAAGTTTTTCAAAGTTTTCTTTTCCTTTTGTGAACTTTTCAACACATAGAGTATGATCACTCACCTTTTTCTTCAAATCATTGTAATCTACCATCCATTTCTCAAGTTAGAGGACTTTCTCACAAAGATTTGTGTTTTTTAAAACGAGTTTTTGAAATTCTAATTTTGAGAAGTCCTTTTCCTTTTTCGAAATATCTAGTGATTCAAAAAGAGTTTTCTTTTCACAAACAAGTTTTGAATTTTCATTTCATTGGTTATCAATCTTATTCTTTAACTCCTTGTTCTTTTTGGTGAACTTTTCAAATTCATAATACATTTCGATAAGCAAAGAATTTAGATCATCATCATATCATCAACAACATTAGATAGATTTGAGGGTGAAGATTGTACCTCATTTTCTAATGCCATGAAGCATAGGTTGGCTTTTCTTCTCCTTCACTTTCGCTTCAGTCTTGATCCCAAGATCCTATTAGGCCATTGCCTTTCTTCTTTTTCTTTAATGCCTCAAGCTTTGCTTCTAAAGCTCTTTTTTCTTTTTCAGTGGCTTTGGGACAATCGGCTACAAGATGATCGGTGCTATTGTATTCAAAGTACCTAGCCATGAAGAGTGATGAACTTTGTCCTCCTTTCTTGAATGGAGGTCTCTTTCCTCTATTGTTGAAGCCTTTCTTGTAGAATCTTTTAAATTTCCTCATTACCAAGGCCATCTCCTCATCATCATTCATCTCATCTTTATTATTTGATGAGTATATTTGATCATCCTTATTTGCTTTTTCTTCCTTTGTCTTCATCTTCCATTTCATTTAACCTTTTTATTTTCATTTCATAGGTGAGGAGTGATCCTATGAGTTCTTCAATAGGAGGTAGTCTCAAATCTTTTGATTCCTCAATAGCAAGAGTTTTTGGTTGCCATGCTCTTGGGAGTGCATCAAGAATCTTTCTGTTTACTTCTCCTCTTGTGTACTCTTTCCCATATGCCTTTAGGCCATTAGTGATATTGCTGAACCTTGTGAACATGTCACTAATGCTTTCATTTTATTTCATCATGAATAGCTCATAACCTCTCACCTACATAGCCAACTTTGACTCCTTCACTTGATTGGTACCTTCATGAGTAACTTCAAGTAACTTCCACATTTAATGAGTCGAGTCGCATCCACTCACTCAATTGTATTCATTAGCATCCAAGGCACAACTCAATATATTCATAGCTTGAAAGTTTAGAGTCATCTTTCTTGAATCAAGCTCATCATATTCTTCAACCTTCTTGACAATTCCATCCTTTTTAGGAACATAAGGTTCTTTTTCTACAATGCTCCAAAGATCAAAGTTAATAGAGAAAATATAAATTCTAATTCTTGACTTCCAAAAAGTGTAGTTAGTTCCATTAAAAAGAGGAGGCCTATTTGTAGCAGAACCTTCCACATAGGGTAGGTTTGAAATACTAGCCATATTCAAAAAGATCTTTTGTTTCTTAGGATGTTAAGCCTTAAAAACAAAGACCCGCTCTGATACCAATTGAAAAACCTTAAGGGAGGAGGGGGTGAATAAGGTTCTTGGATAATTTTAAAAAACTCTTTTGTGTAATTAAAAGATAAACCTCTAGTTTTGTTTGAGAAAGAATTCTAAAACACTTTTCAATAAAATTCCCAACCAAACAAAATCTTAAAGTTATCACAATCAAGCAAAAAACATAGAATGTAGAGGCACAACAATTTATATTGGTTCCCTCTCTCAAAGAGCTACATCCACTACCTTGAGTCAACACCCAAGGATTTTCCAAATCCACTATAACAAAAGGTATACAACAATCACAAATTTGAGGATCACCCACCAAGGGTTTTGCAAGCAACCTCAATCACCAACACAAATACAATCGAAGGATAATCCAAGGGATTTTTCTCCAAAAACTTTTGATGTTAATAAAAGAAAGATGAGTTAAGAACTGTAGAAACGAATTACTATTACAAACCAAAAAGAATAAACAGCAAGAAAAGTAAATGCCTATCCTATTACAAAACAATCCTGCTTCTTCTCCAAATAGATCGGTAATGGCCCATCAAGTGTGCCGAAATAGGGCGGCAAAATAAAACAGTTAGTACATAAAGAAACTGAACAAAACAAGACTTACCACCGCCACGGAAGATACCGCCAGCGGGAAGGATGGAGGCACTGAGACCAACACGACACCAAGCAGCAGTTGCCATTCACGAACCACATCAAGGCGTCGGCAGTACAGAGATCTGGAGTCCCTCAGATCCAAGCCTCAACAGTGAAAGAGTCACCGGTGTCACTTACTCCCCTCTCTCTCTCCCTTTCGGCTTTCACTCAAACACTCACTAGACACATTATCGGACAATAAGAAGATGATCAACAGAAGCCGAAGGTAGTGATAGCGTCACAGAAGATCAGTGGAGGAGAATAGCGGACGCGAAAAGCCGCGATAAAGAAAAGGTGAAGAAAGAAGAGATCAAGTTGGATACCAATAGCCAAGGCAAAAGAAGAAAAGAAGAAAAATAAAAGAGGAGAGAAAAACGGCTACTCACATATCGAGGGGGAAAGGGGATAATATAGGTCAAGTCAAAACGGGTAGCCCGGTATCTCTGACCCAATAAAAATAGATCACCTACTCTTCAGCTGAGATCCATGGTCATCATTGGGTTAGGTAAATAGGTTGGAAAAATGATAAAAATCTTGGGAAGACATAGGCCCAAAAGCCTATAATCTCCATCTCGAACAATATTTTTCCAACCGTCGTGTGACTCAACAAGAGTCTAACCGCGTCCAAGTGAAGGAAATCCCTGCAAAACATAAACTTGTCAAGCTCACAATTTAAGTACCAAAACCTGCAAGATTATTATCAGTACTGATCTTGTCTATTCAACTAAACCACTAGAGACATTTTCCCTAGTAAAGTGATATTTGACATCTATATGTTTTGTCCGTTCATGATAGACCGAATTCTTACATAAATGTAAGCAACTCTAACTATCAGTATAAATAATAGCTTTTGAATGTAAAACTTTTAATTCATTCAATAATCCTTGAAGCCAAATGGCTTCTTTGATAGCTTCCGCAGCTGCAATGTATTCAGCCTCGGTAGTTGATAAAGCAACTACCGGCTGCAAGAGATTTCCACGAGACGCAATTACCCACAAGGGTAAAGAAATATGATGAGGTAGATTTTCTACCATCCTTATCACCTGCAAATCAGAATCAACATATCCAATTAGTTCCAATATATCAGACCAATTATGATACTGTAAGCCTCGCACTAAGGTTCCATTAAGATAACGCAGTAACCACTTGAGAGAAGCCCAGTGATCTCTCCTAGGGTAAGACATGAATCTGCTGAGAAGGCTTATAGAAAAAGCAATGTCTGGTCGGGTAGATATTATTGAGTACATGACTGAGCCTATGGCTATTCTGTTAGGGATATTCGCCATATCTCTTTTCTCACTCTCGATTTTAGGATAGGTTATGTCAGAACGTTTGAAATGGCTCGCAAGGGGGTTATAACGAGCTTACACAGGTGCGTAGAAAATTTGGATACAATTTTCTGAAGAAAGGGCTTTTGATATAGAAAGAGTGAATGATCGGCTCTATCTCTAGTAATACTCATCCCAAGAATCCTGGATGCAACCCCTAAATCCTTCATATCGAATTCAAATTTTAGCAAGGTTTTTAGATCATCGATCTTAGCTATATGTCTACAAGTAATTAGCATATCATCCACATAAATTAATAAGTAAATAGCACTATCAACGTTATTACCAGAGAAATAAAGACAACTATCATAGTTGCTTTTAGTAAAACCAACTTTTAACATAAAAGAATCAAACCTCTTGTACCATTGTTTGGATGATTGTTTAAGTCTGTATAGGGACTTTTTCAAAAGACACGCCATGTATTCTTTACCTTTAACCTCAAAACCTGGTGGTTGACGCATATATATGGTCTCTTTGAGATCACCATGCAAAAAAGCAGTTTTAACAACAAGTTTTTCAAGAGTGAGATCATAAAAGGCAACAAGAGCAAGAATATTCCTAATTGTTTTGTATTTAACGACAGGAGAAAATATTTCGTTAGAGTCAATGCCCTCAACTTGTGAAAAACCTTTTGCAACCAACTTGGCCTTGAACCTTGGAGGCTCATTAGAAGACTCATGTTCTTTTATTTTAAAAATCCATTTTAATCAACTAATTTTTGTTTTGAGGGTTTTGGAACAAGAATCCAGGTTTTATTTTTATTTGAAGAAGACACTTCTTCATCCATAGCATGTAACGATAAAGAGCCATTAGGGCTTTTCAAAACATAAGAAAAACATAATGGTTCTTTTTCTTCCATGTATGATGCAATAGCAAAAGCATATGAAACTATGTAGGAATAACCATATTGAGGATGTTCCTTAGGCACTCTTCTAACCCTATCTCGAGCAAGCTGGTAATCCCTAAGGGCTTAGGCTTGGGCCTCAGGATGCTCTTCCTCCTTATCAAAACCTTCTAAAACATGATCAAGGGTTTCAGGAATACTAGGAGGATCAGGTGTGCTACTAGATGGTGCACGTAATTCTCCATCAGTTTCAAGTTCCTGAGGGGATTCTAAAGAGGGTTCAAAGGTGACCTCCACCTCCACAAGAATACCACTAGGTGTGGGAACACTCGATGGGCTATATCGGAGACAGGTTTGTCCTGAAGATAGTGTATATCTAACATGTTGAAGATGACTTCCCTATTAATAACTACCCTTACTCTCGGTTCACCCTTTAACCACACTGTATAACCCTTCACCCCACTAGGATATCCTATTAACACTCCCTTTCTAGACCTAGGGTCTAGCTTACCCTCCTTCTAATGAGCAAAAGCAGCACACCCAAAAACTCTAAGGTTGGAAAGGTTAGGAGGTTTACCACACCAGAGTCCTAAAGGTTATGGCTACAGAAGGGGATCTATTAATGAGGTGGATAGCCTTACTAACGGCTTCTCCCCAAAAATGTTTTGGGATACTCAAAGAAACTAGAAGACATCTAACCTTATCTATAATGGTACGGTTCATCCTCTTAGCGACTCCGTTCTGCAGGGGGCTATACCTAACCGTCCTATGGTATAAGATGCCATGCGATGAACACAAATCAAAAAACTTCCAGTTACAAAAATCAAGACCGTTACTAGTCCTGATAGTGTTTAGTTTATTTCTAGAATAATTTTGGCCAAACGTTTCCATTCACAAAACTTTTCAAAAGTTTGATATTTAGTTTTTAAAATAAAGACCCAAACATGCCTTGAAAAATCATCAACGATAGACAAGAAATAAACATTGCCCCCATAAGTTGGAACCTTTACAGGTGCCCGCATATCATAATGCACATAATCAAGTATAGTAGAAAACTTGTGTGTGTTAGTTGAAAAACTGATTTTGTGTTGTTTTCCCAAAACGCAGTGGTCACAAAAATCGAAGGAATCAATTTTCTCACCACATAAAAGATTTTCTTTTTGTAAATAATAAAGTCCATTTTCACTAATGGGGCCAATCCACTAATGCCACAACATAGCTTTCTCGAGAACAATTTTTGAAATCAAAGCAATTGGATTACAAACTACTTTGCCAATAAGAATGTATAAACTTTCTCTTTTAAAACCTTTTAGCATAGCTAGGTTTCCTTTGCAAATACGTAAAATACCATTTTTGGATTTAAAAGAAAGACCAAGAGAATCCAAATAACCAAGAGAGATAAGATTCCGACGAAGGTCGGGCATGTATCTCACCTCAGTGAGTTTCCTAGTCACATCGTCATGCATTTTAATGAAAATATTTCCAATGCCTTTAACAATACAAACTTGATTGTTTCCCATGTAAATCTTTCCTTGATTTAAGGGTTGGAAATTTGAAAACCAATATTTATTGGGTGTCATGTGAAATGTACAACCAGAATCAAGAATCCAATGATCAACAACTTTAGAACAAGAAGGGGAAAGGGAAGCACACAAAACCTCTGAAAACATAGAATTACCATCTGAATCAAAATCGTGGGTTTTGTTTATTTTATTACTCCCTTCACCATGTTTACGTTGTTTTTCATCTTTAATCCATTTAAAACACTTGTTTTTCATATGATCCTCCTTACCACAATAAAAACACTTCACTTTGTTCTTTTCTCGAGATTTAGACTGCCCTTTACTTTTAGACCTGTGACTAAGAGGTTCCCTCCGGTCAACTCTCCCTCGCACATAAAGATTTTCACCGTGTGATTTATTTTCTTTTTGTAAATCCAATTATTTCAATTTCAAAGCGTTTTCAACACGGAAAGAGATAAACCATCTCGCCATATTTCATAGCATATTTTACATCATTGAAAGAATCAGGTAAGGCATTTAATAAAATAACTGCAATATTTTCATAAGAGATTTTCTCTCCAACGTTTTGAAGTTCCAAAACGATTTTATTTAAATCATCCATATTTTCTGAAATTGTTTTTGACCCACTCATTTTAAAACCGAAAGCTGTTCTTTTAAGTAAATTTTATTTGAGCGTGATTTTCCGAAATATATCTTTCCCAGTTTAGTCCATATTTCAAAAGCATTGTCTTTTTTTCGTCGATTTCTCGTAAAACATTATCGGTTAAATGCAAGGTGAGGTAGCTTTGTGCATCACCTAGTTTTTCTGTAAGAACTTCGCCCTTCCAAGATCCGGATACTCTTTGGGGCTAAAAATAGTGGGTGCAATTTTATTTTCTACCAAAACTTCTTTCATTTTCCTCCACCGCATTACAAAGTCAAATTTGCCATCAAACTTATCAGTTTCAATTTTTCAAACTGACATGTTTTAAAGGCAAATAAGTGTAATTAAGTGGCTAGAAAAATGAAAGATTTGGACAGTATGATTTTTTTAAAAACAATTAAAAATAAAAAAAAGGCCCGGATTTTTCATAAAAGAAAAATTCCCCCTTTTTGTTTAGAAAAACGACACTGGTTTTTTTTATTAATTTGTTAAAAAAAGAAACGGTGCAACAACGTATGAGGGACGGTACCCAATAAAACACGTAATGCAGATAGTATATATAACCGAAAACAACAAACAACAAAAAAATAGTAATATCTCAGAAAGATCAGAAAAGGACAAACAGAGAGAATATAATAAATAAATATTTTGAAAAACTAAAAAATGTGCCATGGCACAGATACTTGAAATCTCACCGACTCAAGCCAAGCTTAGATTTTGTGTATTTTTCAAAACCGAATAAAAGGAAAAAAATGCAGCAAGAAAATAAAAAAGAATCGATAATAGCAGATCAAGCATCTACAGTAGAACCTTAACGCGTTTCACAGAAAAAAATAGAAAAAGTAAATAGAGAACCGAACTGTAACGCGATTCAGAAGCAAAATAGTAATAGCAATCAATCCAAACAGAAACAACTGGCGGTAAGCCGAAGCAACCAAAAAAATAGAAGCAGGAAAATAATGATAATCGAAAAACAGGATGAGTTTAGCACTACTTCATTGGCCATTTCTGAGGAACTCAACAGTTACCTCAGATCTGGATTCTGCCGAGGATGCCGGCGCCGATGAGAAAACCGTGCTCTGATACCACTTGTAGGAACTAATTACTATTACAAAACTCTATTTTCCATTACAAACTAAAAAGAATAAATAGCAAGAAAAGTAAATGCCTATTCTATTACAAAACAATCCTCCTTCTTCTCCAAAAAGATCGATGATATCACGTGTGCCGAAATAGAGCTGCAAAATAAAACAGTTAGTACATAAAGAAACTGAAGAAAAGAAGACTTACCACCGTCACAGAAGATACCAGCAACGGGAAAGATAGAGGCACTGAGACAGAGATAATGCCGAGCAGCGATTGCCATTCACGGACTGCGTCAAGTTGTCGGCAGTAAAGTGATACCGGAGTCCCTCAGATCCAAGCCTCAACAGTGAAAGAGTCACCGGTGTCACTCCCCCCCCCCTCTCTCTCTCCCTTTCAGCTCTCACTCAAACACTCACCCGACAAATGATCAGACAACAAGAAGACGATCAACAGAAGCTGATGGTAGTGACAACGTCACAGAAGACCGGTGGAGGAGAGCAGCGGACGCGGAAAGCCGCGATGAAGAAAGGGGGAAGAAGAAGAGACCAAGTCGGATACCAGCAGCCAAGGCTAAAGAGGAGAAGAAGAAAAATAAAAGAGGAGAGAAAAACGGCTGCTCACATACCGAGAGGGAAAGGGGATAATATAAGTTAAGTCACAACGGGCAGCTCGGGTTGGCCCGGCCCGGACAGATCACCTACTTTTTAGCTGAGGCCCATGGTCATTATTTGGTTAGGGAAATGGACTGGAAAAATGAAAAAATATTTGGAAGACATAGGCCTGAAAGCCTACAAGAACAATGTTACCAAATGAGCTTGAGAAGAGAGGATATTACTCAATGCAATACTTCTACAAGCTCCTCTTCACTTCTTCTTTGATGATGATCAACAATGAAGCTCAAGAAGATGTATTTTTTAGATGAAAAGGTGTTTGACAAATGTACTTTAAAGCTCTTTAAAGGTTCTTAAATGATCTCAATAAATATTTCACCAAACTTGTTACCTTTATAGCTGATCAAAAAATCAATATATAGGAAGGAGAGAGAAAGTAACAGTTGCACTATGTAACGGTAATAATTTTCACAAAAAAAAGGAAAACCAGACGACCGGTTTCTAAAAACTGAGATCTGAGTTTGAAACAGAAAGAATCGGATGCTTCTTACCAAAATCGGACGACCGGTTTTTCTAAACCTAGAAAAATTGAACGACCGGCTTTAAAACTGAATGACCAGTTTTTGAAAACGATTTTTCAGAGAAGAGCTTTCCTTCCTATTTCAAAAACATGTATTCTTGATACTCTTTTTTAGATAAGAAAAACTTTCAAAGGCATCAAAAATTCTATCAAGAATACTTGAATTTGAAGAAGAATTTATAGAAAAATATTTATGCAAAGAGCTTCATACATGATCAACAATCAAAGATGAGAGTTAGGGAGTTTTACAAAGAAATACCTTAGCACTTCCCTAACAAAGATATAAGTCTTCAATGGCTTGATCTTTTCTCCTTCATTTTGCCTTGATCACCAAGATCTTTTGCTTCTAAAAGTATAGCCTTGAGACTTCAAATATGCTTCTTTTTGTTTTATGGAAATTATTCTTAATACTCACACAAACATATGTTAATCATAATCAAAATCATATGCAATAATGCCCTTAGGGCTAACAATTTTATTTATGTTTCAGAATTAACACATATTGGTTGCAAATTGTGTATAGTTTCTTGTTTTCTTGCAAATGTGTCATTTCAAATTATTCGAAACTTCATTGCTGATATTCTTATTTAAAAAATGAAATAAGAAATGCATATATTTATCATAATATCTAATTTCATAAATAAATAAATAAAGAATATCTAAAGTTCTAATTCTAAATTTTCTAACAACTATGATCCTACAACAGCAGTCGCAGCGAGAGGAAGTGGCCAAAGTAGATGACCTACGGATTCGAGGCATAGTGTGGCACCTGTTGTGTTAACAGTGAAATTTAGGTTATGCTTATCTTTGTCATCAACAACTATTACAATGGATAAACAATTAATTTGAATGACTTCAGACGGACTAGTTTAGTTCATTAGAAAAAAATGACTAACTTATCAAGCGTGATATATTGATTATTAGAGTGTATATATATGAACTGTTCAAATTGTCGGTACCATTTCTTATAACATTTCTAATTTAGTACTCCCTCCATCCCAAATCCTTGGTCCCATTTTAATTTTTCACATGGATTAAGATATTTAGTTACACTATAAATTTTATTTTGATTTTTCTTTTATGCCCCTCAATGATATTAAAGAATTCGACTTTTTCTCCTGAAAGTTTTCAAATATAGATATGAAGTTATTGGAATAGTGGGTGTTTTATTAGTATTTCTTTGAAAATGGAGATATTGAGTAGATAATATGTATGTTAATTTCTTAACAATCATTTATAAAAGGAAATGAGACCATAATTTAGGACAAAAGAAAAAGTAAAGTGAGACCAAAGATTTGCGACGGAGGGAGTATGTTTTGTTAATAAAACTTGCCATATAAAAGATAAACCTGAAAAGAAAAGATAAGCACTAAAAAGAAAATATATTAATATAAAAAGATGTTACAGGAAATGTTAAAAGACGTTCCTGGGTTATATTCAGAGAACAATGTCAAATATTTAAAGCAGTAAATCAAAGGGAAGATATTGTAAATCAAGACATAAAGCACATTAATAGGTTGTAAAATAAGGAATTCATATATACAAGGACAGATTAATTATCCAACTATACTACCGTATTATTGGAAACAACTTACTTAACCTAATTATGTGTAGACTCGGTATGTAGCTAGCTGCTAAGATAAATAACAACCAATATTAACGTGTTACATTTTAATCATCTTTGACACATTTCTTTAGCTCTATACAAAACAAGGGATATTTGTCACAAGTTATCTATGGTCATTTGCCGATGTTTCCTTCAACAAGAAGTTGCAAGCTAGTAATGCAGCTCTGATTACAAGTTCCACCTTGTTGTAATAATGCAAAAGTTGCACGATTGTATAAATGGTAAAGCAGTTTCATGCTTTTCGATATATAGATAAGGCATTGTTATGACAAATAGAAAAGAAAGCACATATATGAGAAACCGTTGAAACAAAACCCTTGTAACAATCTGGTATTTCTTTTTTTTTTTTTTTTTTAGCTTCAAGGACCCTAGAGGAATAAATTACTTACATTTTTAGCTTGCGAAACAATCTGGTAAGTTGCTGGTAGGTTCAGTGGATAATTCAAGGCCGGATGAGGAAATTATTATGGGCAGGGACGCTCCAGCCTATCTCACATATGTTTGATTTATTTCTTTCATTAAGGAATGGGGAATTCTGGTTGCTCGACATGAGAACCTCATGAAAATTAACTGAACCTGATGATTTTTCTTTGCATTAGGATGAAAAGTGAATGCAGGAAATGATACATAATCATTCATGTTACAATGAACAATGATTATACCACTACTACTACAAGTATTAATATATATATATAATAGATATATAAGTTCAAGGGAGGATTATGGATTCAAAATTTTGTTCCACAAATACTCTTGAAATACAATTGATTGCATAATTTACATCTCCACAAGTGAATTCTAGTTTAGCCTGTACTGGACCTATTTAGTTGTCTGCTAGACATGTTTTACATGTCACAATAAAGTAAACGAGGATGATCTATCAGGAAAAGTAGGTTTGTGGAAATGCTTCTGTCGAATGGATAAACGAAGAGGGTTTAAAGAGGCTAGGATAGTGGCATAAGCTATTGACTCTCTTTGAACAATATAGTCATCAAGCACCTGTATTTTGACCACCTGGTTTCATTATGTATTTTTTCTTGATAATCGTGTATTTCTTATTTCTAAAAAATATATTTAAATCATTGACCAACAATAATTTCTTCGGGTGTTTACAAAAATATTCCAATATTTATTAAATTAAACACTTTTTGATTCAAAATATATGTATACATAGTCTTAGTTTTAGTGGGACTTATAAAAAAAGTATTTAAATGAAATATTTCTGTAGTCATGAATAAATATTATAGCACAATGTTTACCAAACGAGTTCTATTTGTTTCTTTGCAATCATATATCCTCAAGATTTTGTAAGCACATAAGAAATTGTTATAGTAATTTTCTTTCTAGAAAAATAAAAGACAAAGTGAAATCGGAAAAATTGCTCTCTAAACTACAAAATTTCATTCTCGAATAGTTTTTTTGCAACGACCATATTCGTTGCAAATGACCATTTGTTTCCAAAGGATTTACAATGGAAAATGTTCCGTTGCCAAAACGCCCATTGTTAAATCTTGTATTGGCTGCTTTGGTGTCTGTTTTTAATTTGCAACCAACAGGTCGTTGTAGACTACCTTACAAATTAGTAGAGAACATTTTTTACTTTTTTAAACGAACTTGCAACGACAAGTTATTTAATTTTTTTGAAATAACTTAATTTTTTAGATGAATAGTTGTTGCGAAATTCTTTTGCTTTTCAACAGATTTTGGCATTGCGGATTGAAAGTAATTATTTATTGTACTTTCATTATCAGAAATTGTTTCCTAACTTCTTATGGCATCGGTCGCTGACGAACCTTCCTTTCCTTAGTCCTACTTCGGAAGGTGTCTTTTTGTAGTAAATAGAATGAAAAAATTATAAAATAATTCAAAAATAAGGAAATCAAGATGTTTCAACTTACCATGCTCTTCTCATGCTCAGTGAAAGAAATGGAGTCACCATTGTGAGAAGGCCTACTCATTGTAGCCTGGTTTCGATTTGACGTGGACAAAGCACACTATCAATCCAATGATTCTTATTTCTTGTACATCTCTCTCCAATGCTCACGATCAATCTATTTTAAATGGGGTGTTGTAGATAAAGCATATTAGATATATTAGACAATTCTGGAAGCATGAGACCTTGACTAATATGTCAATTAGAGGCAATATGGTAAGAGAAGAATGTTCTTGTCGGAAAGTATAACGACAAAGAGGACACTCATTCGTTTAGGCTTTTAACCCAAGATTATGTACCAGAATGAAGAAATATCCATTTTATTGAGTACCAAAAAATTTTTAGATTTAATATAGATTTAGAGATGGTGCATTGTATATATTGGCAAGAATTTTGTGGCATTAGAAACCTCTGCACGGGTGGATAAGGATTATGTAACTACAGGGAAAGAGATCTAAAACTTTAGGTTCGAGTAAGCTATTCATGCTATAAAGTCACGAACGCCATTTCTGTTTGTAGAAAAAATAATTTTAAATCATGCTTCACTTTCATAAAAGAAAAATTAGAAGGTAAATTCTACTAACTCTTTATTTTTTTCCAAAAAATAGATGTTTTTCAGAATGAATTTCTTGGAACAACATAGTCTTCAAGCACCCATATGTTGTTACGTTGTTTTGTTATGTATTCATCTTAATAATAGAAATCCTATTTCCATAAAATGTATTTAAACTACTAACAAACATTCATTGTTTTTGGTTCTTACAAAATTACTAGTAAATTTAACAGTTCAAACACTTTTTTTCAAAATAAATATACGTAGATTGTTTAGTTTCATAGAGCTTAGAAATAATAGTATATTTAGATAAATATAGTATTTAGTAAATACTGTAGCACAATGATTACCAATGGAGAGGCCGTCAATTTAATCTTATTTTTTTGTTATCATATTTCCTCAAGGTTTTGTAAACATGTCAAAAATAGTTATAGTAATTTCCTTCGTGGTAAAAGAGATCAAATATTATATATAAGAGGTTTAATATATACTAATTAAAAAGAAAAAGAGATACATCTATTATAAAGAATGTCTTTTTTCCCTCTAAACTAAGGCCATCTAAATTGGTGGAGGGGTAGGCATTGACCCATTTAAAATTATTAAAAGTATAAAGATAAAAGAATAGAGAAAATAGTCTTAATAGAGAAGGAGAAGGTATGTCTACCCTCTAAAATATGGCAAGTGAAAACTAAAATTATTAAATAATATAATAAATAAGTGAGTTATCGAAAAACTCCTTAAATTGGGAAAATTATGTTATGGACTCGGTTCATGTCCCTACTTATGGAGCATGTGGCCTGTATTAAGCCATATCACTATCCTTGTTATTCTTGTCTCTAGAATTGGAGATATAATTAATAACATGAAGTGATGTGGCTTAATACATGCCATAAGGTCCATTAGTGGAGACATGAATCAGGTCCGTAACATAATATTCCCTAAAGTTGGAGTTACCTATCTGAGAATATAAACCTTTTTTCAAGACAAGGACCCTTCAAAAGTTGAGCTAATATGTTTGAAATAGCTTAAGCAACACCAAATTTAAGGGCGCAACTCCCAAAATATTCATTTAATTTTCTTCCCCTCCTTCTCCAACCATAAAATTCTCTCAAAACCCCATGTTCAAATCTTCAAGTAAGAAGCATCATACAATGAATCTTTACAAAAAAAGGTTAGTATATCGATCTTTAAGTGTTTTTAATCATGCTTACCGATTTAAAATTTAAAAAACGACATCAAATCGTCCTAGATCTGAAAAAATTTTCAAAGCTTTGCATCCTTTTAAAGCCACCCCTGTCATTGGACCAGGGGAGCCTCGGCTCAGCCCTGATCGCTGGCAAGTGGCAACTTTATAGCACGCCTGATCGGTGGGGAGCGGTGAGCCGCGGCTCCCCTGATCCCGCACAGGGGTCGAGCCGAACCAACTTTAATTATTTTTTTAAATAGTGAATTTTATTTTATTTTATTGTTTAAGTTTTGTTTTATTTTATGTGTTCATTGTAATGTCTTATTTATTTATTTTTAATATATATTCTGTTTTAAATAATCTTTTATCTACTTAATTTATTTTAAATTTTTTTATTTTGTATTTTATTATATTTAAATTTTTTATTGAATTATTTTAATTTTTAAAGGACAAAAAAAAAAAAAAAAGTTTGGCACTTATAGTTCACAAGGGCTCCTTCATAGTGTCCTTGGTTAGTCACACGGGGAATGGCTAACTATCCCTTGTAACCAATCAAGGTCATTGTTATCAAGCCCCTCGTGAATTGCAAGGAACATCATTTGGAATGCTAAGAAAAATCATAAATTTTCTTGCTTTGAGATTAAATTTTATCTCACAATCGATGTTTTTCAAGACCTACATAGTGATTGCCTACGTTGACTTTAAAAGCATATGAATAGTTTCTCATACAATTTATGTGTAAACAATTTCCTAATTTAAGCAAAAGATGAAAAAAAAAGGAAACTAAAGAACAAAAAATAAACAAAAAGGTAAATCTAGTCCAATTTTAAATTCTATAATGTAGAAGTATTTTTTTTTCTTCATGGGGAGAAAATTAAATGTGGATTGTTAGATTAAATTTTGATTAGTCCATTCATTAATTGCTTATTTGTTTTGGTACACAATTTTTTATTTTTGTACATGTGAACACAATACTATACGTGCCAATCATTCATTAAGTGAAGTATACACGTGTCGAGCATTCATTAGTGCACCAAAATTTTCCACCTGGGAGAAAAAGTGGTTGCTGTCATTATAGTTAATTCCTTTTTTGAAAAGGCATGATTACTTCCTAAACTATTAATTTCCATTATAAATAGCACAACTCAAAGTTTATGAACTTATAGAATACGACTCCTTAAATGTAAATAATTTGTGGATAACAATGTGTATATTTATTCGAAAAAGAGAAGTAATGAATATAATTATGAATTCACCATCTGACCATATTTTCATTAGTTCCTATGAATTTAATGAAGAAAATTTCGACATTGAAAATATTGTATTAGGTTATGTTAAGTAAATTATATATTAGATGAAAGATGTGTGATGCCATACCCCTTAAGTACCTCACACATGACACATAAGTGTTGATGTCACTAATGTAGAGTTTAGAATCTGACTTAGTGGAGTAAAGTTTTGGGATATAACGATAGTTTTGTAGATGCTTAGGAAAGAGAGTAAAATTTTATTAATACAGGTATTCGTTAGGGGTTACAAATATCTTAAGTTGATTAACTTTTTTTCGGTATGCTTAGCATGCACATTTTAGGGATCTCAACGTAATTTTTGTGGGACAGTATAAATTTTCTAGATAGATTTTTATTGATCTAAAATTAAGATTAGATAAATTTTATTATTCTTATTATTAATATTAGTGTTATTGTTATGTGGCAATTATTTCTTCTAGTGACACATGCATGATTAATTCTTACCATTAAGGAGAAAGTTATCAACGGAAGTTCTTAGGAAGACAACCTGCTCACACACCCCCTTCCTCACTGTCACGCACCACCTACCCCTCCCCTCCCAACAAAGTTTTTGCCACTATTCATACCGGGTCTTACCTTCTAATTTTTTCCCTTTCCCTTATTTGTTTTTGCTTCTCCCTTGTGTAATCTTAGAGAAGCCATAAGAAAGTTTTCTTCTCTCTTCTTCTTTCTTACTGGATTCTAGCTGTACCTTTTGTCGATTAAGGTGTATAAAGAGCTTTGAATTAGTTTACTATTCATTTTTCTTTAATCGAATATTATGGTGATGTTAAATGGAAAAAGAAATCTTTCTTTTTTGTTCTTCAGAAAAGTTGTCAATTAAATCATTCAATTGACAACTTTCTAACGTGGGGAATCTTCCATCAAGAAAAAGTTCATATCCTTAATTAATAAACCATCACAACTGTAAGATATGTTCATGCCCTCAATTTAAAAGTACCCCAAACTTCAGGGGTTTCTTGGGCGTTAGTAAAGTTAAGCATATGAATAGTTTCTCATACAATTTATGTGTAAAAAGTTTCCTAATTTAACCAAAAAGACAAGAACAAAGAAACCAAAGAGCAAAAAAGAAACAAAAAGGTAAATCTAGTCCAATAAGAAGACTTTTTTTTTTTTCAAAAAAGTAGGAATACTACCTAAACAATTAATTTCTGTTATAATTTGAACAACGCAAAGTTTATAAACTTCTAGAGCATGAATCCGTGAAATGGAAATAACTTATAAATAACAATGCTATATTTTACTACAAAAAAAAGAGAAAGTGAATTTAATTATGAATTCACCACGTGAACATATTTTATTTAGTTCCTAAAAATGAAAAGAATAGAATTTCAATATTAAAATTTTTTTACTAAATTTATATTAAGTAAACCATATATTAGATGAAAGATATGAACATTGAGTAAAATACTTGCTAGATGTATGTAGTGATGCGTTGTCAAAATACAATCAAATAAAAAGGGTATATAGATGAAGTCAACCTTACCCGACCAATACTAAAGCAAGTAAAATATAATCAAAGTTCATCCTCTTCTGTCTTTCGAGACTGAATAAATTCACAGTGCGCAAAGAAGTCGAATTCAAAAAATTGGCCCCTAGGTATCACATGCAAGTAACTTTTATTTTAATTTATGGATTTAATTTCCCAATTTATACAAGCTCAGTTGATTTCTCTTTAGAAGAAATATATGCCCTAGCTAGCCCCTATCTCTGAGCAATTGAAAAATACTTTGATTTTCGCACCATATGTGTTAATTAATGCAAGTCAAGGCAACTCCTCTATAAAAGGTATTAAAGAGGAGAAGTTTGTGTTAGAGCATTAAAAGATTGTTAAAGGAAAAGTTTTCTTAAAGACTTGTTATATTTATTAGTCCTATAACAAAATATATACATCTAAAATGTGACTTGATTAATTTTAGTTTCGTAATTCTTCCTCTTTTTTAGTACTTTAGAGTTTATTTAAGTATATATTTAAATGAAATGGGGGATGCACCCTCCTAACTAGCTTATTGATTCTTTTGGACTGTAGACAATTTTTATCGTGCATTGTACATTGAGCTAAGTACTTATTGAGTAGTTCAATTGGTGAGGAAGTTCAAGGAAGAGTTTCGTGATATTTTTATTTGGCTTTCTCTCAAGTAATTTAATATAGCTAAGACATGGATTCAAAATCAAAGGATGTAGTAGAAGATTTAAGATCTCATACAACAAAATTTAGCAACATGCACAATCTTGGACAAAAATAAGAAACATCGGTTAGCTTATCTCAGGAAGTGAAGAGACAGCATGTGCATAAACGCATGGAGGATGAAGATAGTGACTTTCTTAAATGTTTGAATGCGGAATATATGTCAATTCTTGATGATCCAAAACCCAGATTTTCAATTGATTGTGGTGATGATCCAAGCTATGCATTGTTTTTGAGCAATTTGAGGAATGATGGATCCTCTTATGTGCTCGAGGCCAATGAAAAAACTAGGTGAACAATCATAGTTTTTTACATTTATGTAAAAATCCGGCTTATCATGAACGAACCAAACATATAGATGTCAAATACCATTTTATTAAAGAAAAGGTTTCTAGTGGTTTAATTGACATAGACAAGATTAGTACTGATAATAATCTTGCAAATTTTGGTACTAAAATTGTAAACACTGACAAGTTTATGTTTTTCAGGGATTTCCTTAACCTGGATGTAGTTTGATTCCCGGTAAATTTAAACAACAGTTGGAAAATATTGTTCGAGGTGGAGATTGTAGGCCTTTTGGGCCTTGAAGTCTTCTAAGTATTTCCATTTTCCTGCCCATTTTATCTCTCTATGATGAATTGGACCTCAGTTGGAGAAGAGGTGCTCATTTGATTGGGTCAAGAAATACTAGGTTAGATCGGGCCTGGCCACCCGGGCTGCCCGTTGATGTCTTAGCTTTTCAATTCCCTCTCTCACCCACTCGTTTCCAGTGCAGCCGTTTCTCCTTCTTCTCTTAAAGTTCATTCTTCTCTACCTCTTTGACTGTTGGTTTTCCCGACTCTTCTTCTCTTCTTCTCCGCGGCTTCTTCCGACCGTCGACTTCCTTGGATCATTGCGTGATCTTTTATTCTGTGTGTTTGAGAGAAAGCCAAAAGTAAGAGAGAGAGAGAGAGAGAGAGAGAGAGAGAGAGAGAGATGGGGGTATGGTGCCGGTGATGGTTTTTTGGTTGAGGTCCAGATCTGAGGGTTCCGATCACCTCATTACTCATAAGCGATGCCTCGACGCGGCCCTTTCTACACAGCTACTGCTCGGCGTCTTGTCTCTCTCGGCTCGTCAATGTTCCCGCCGGCGGCCATTGTCTGCGGCGGTGGTAAGCCTTTCTTCTGATTTCTCCACCTTTATTTTTACTATTAATTGTTTATTGTTTTTGCAGCACTGGAGTTTTATTTTTCCTTGTTGATCAGAGAGAGGATCATTGTGTAATCCTTGTTCTGTTTTCTTTCCGCTGTTTTGTCTTTTTGTTTTTTTTGCTTGTAATAGTAAATAGCCGTTGTAATAGTAATTTGTTTCTACAACATGATAGATTTCTGTCTAACATTGCTTTTGCAAATCCGTCACAATTTTCTTGCACATTTCAATGAAATTAAAATGTATACCGGTCAATTATTATATTGTGTTTTATTTTATTTTGGTTTCAAAATTAACACATATTGGTAGCAAATTGTGTATAGTTTCTCTATTTTCTTGCAAATGTATCATTTAAAATTACTCGCAGCTTCATCGCTAATATTCTTATTTGAAAAAAGAAATAAGAAATGCATATAGTTATTAAAATATCTAATTTCATAAATAAATAAATAACGAATATCTAAAATTCTAATTCTAAATTTTCTAACAACTGTGATCCTACAACAACAGTTACAGCGAGAGGAAGTGGCCAAAGTAGATGACCTAGGGATTCGAGGAATAGTATGGAACCTGTCATGTTCACTATGAAATTTAGGTTTTGTTTATCTTTGTCTTCAACAACTATTACAGTAGATAAACAATTATTCTGAATGACTTCAGATGGACTAGTTTTGTTCATTAAAAAAATGACTAGCTTTATCAACATGGATATATTGATTATTAGAGTATATATATATATGAATTGTTCAGATTGTCGGTACGATTTCTAATAACCTTTCTTATAACATTTCTAATTTAGTACTCTCTCCATCCCAAATCCTTGGTCCCATTTAAATTTTTCACATGGATTGGGATATTTAGTTAGACTAATAAATTTTTTTTTATTTGTATTTTATACTCTTCTATGATATTAAAAGAATTCGACTTTTTGTCCTGAAAGTTTTCAAATGTAGATATGAAGTTATCGGAGTAGTGGGTGCGTTATTAGTATTTCGTGAAAAATGGAGATATTGAGTAGATAAGATGTATGTTGATTGTTTAACTATCATTTATAAAAGGAAATGAGACCATAATTTAGGACGAATGAAAAAGAAAAGTGAGACCAAAGATTTGCAATGGAGGGAGTATATTTTATTAATACAACTTACCAAATAAAAGATAAACCACTCACACACTCCCTTCCTCACCGTCACGCACCACCTACCCCTCCCCTTCCCTCCCAACCAAGTTTTTGCCACTATTCATATGGTGTCTTACCTTCTAAGTTTTTCCCTTTACCTCATTTGTTTTTGCTTCTCCCTTGTGTAATCTTAGAGAAGCCGTAAGAAAGTTTTCTTCTCTCTTCTTCTTTCTTACTGGATTCTAGTTCTCCCTTTTGTCGATTAAGTTGTGTAAAGAGCTTTGAATTAGTTTACTATTCATTCTTCTTTAATTGAATATTATGGTGATGTTAAATAGAAAAAGAAATCCTTCTATTTTGTTCTTCAGAAATTCAATTGATAACTTTCTAACGCGGGGAATCTTTTATCAAGAAAAAAAGTTCATATCCTTAATTAATAAACCATCACAACTTTAAGATATTTTCTTGTCTCAAAACATGTTCACACCTTCAATTTAAAAGTATCCCAAACTTCGAGGTTTCTTGGGCGTTACTAAAATTAAGCATATGAATAGTTTCTCATACAATTTATGTGTAAACAATATCCTAATTTAACCAAAAAGATAGGAACAAAGAAACCAAAGAACAAAAAGAAACAAAAAGGTAAATCTAGTCCAATAAGAAGATTCTTTTTTTTTTTTTTCAAAATTTAAACAATTAATTTATGTTATAAATTGAACAATATGAAGTTTATATACTTCTAGAGCATGAATTCGTAAAATGTAAATAATTTATGCATAACAATGTTATATTTTACTAGAAAAAAAAAAGAGAAAGTGAATTTAATTATGAATTCACCACATGAGCATATTTTATTTAGTTCCTCAAAATAAAAAGAATAAAATTTTAGTATTAAAAATTTTGTATTAAGTTTATATTAAGTAAACCACATATTAGATGAAAGATATCCAAATTGAGTAAAATACTTGGTAGACATATGTAGTGATGCATTGTCGAAATACGATAAAATAAAAATGGTATATAGATGAAGTCAACCTTACCCAACCAATACTAAAGCAAGTAAAATATAATCAATGTTTATCCTCTTCTGTCTTCCGAGTCTGAATAAATTCACAGTGCGCAAAGAAGTCGAATTAAAAAAGCTAGCCCCTAGATATCACATGCAAGTAACTTTTATTTTAATTTATGGATTTAATTTTCCTATTTATACAAGCTCAGTTGATTTCTCTTTAGGGGAAATATATGCCCTAGCTAGCCCCTGTCTCTGAGCAATTGAAAAATACTTTGATTTTCGCACCATACAAGTTAATTAATGCAAGTCAAGGCAACTCCTCTATCAAAGGTATTAAAGGGGAGAAGTTTCTACTAGAGCAATAAAAAATTGTTAAAGGAAAAGTTTTCTTAAAGACTTGTTATATTTATTAGTCTTATAAAAATGTATATAAATCTAAAATATGACTCGATTAATTTTAGTTTCCTAATTCTTCCTCTTTTAAGTACTTGAGTTTATTTAAGTATATATTTAAATGAAGTGGGGGATGCTCCATCCTAACTAGCTTATTGATTCTTCAGGACTGTAGACAATTTTTATCGTGCATTGTGCATTGAGCTAAGTACTTATTGAGTAGTTCAATTGGTGAGGAAGGTCAAGGAAGAGTTTCGAGATATTTTTATTTGGCTTGCTCTCAAGTAATTTAATATAGCTAAGGCATGGATTCAAAAACAAAGGATGTCGTAGAAGATTTAAGATCTCATACAACAAAATTTAGCTGCATGCACAATCCTGGACAAAACAAGAAAGCATCGGGTAGCTTGTCAAAGGAAGTGAAGAGAGAGCATGTGCATAAACACACGGAGAATGAAGATAGTGACTTTCTTAAATGTTTGAATGCCGAATACACGTCAATTGTTGATGATCCAAAGCCCGAATTTTCAATTGATTGTGGTGATGATCCAAGCTATGCATTGTTTTTGAGCAGTTTGAAGAATGATGGATCCTCTTATGTGCTCGAGGCCAATGAAAAAACTGGGTTAACAAAGCCAATGTAAATGATTTGGATAGTCATGCTAAAACGGAGGGAATTGAGTTTCAAAGTAATTATGATTGCAACTATAAATTGTTCTTTGAAAACATGAGGCTTGAAGGTTCTAATGTGATCTATCAGTATAAGAATGGTGCATCTGTAATTTATGATGGCCTTATCTTCCTTAATTCTCAGAAAGATGACAACGTTGTTTCTAGGAAACGGAAGTATAAAGACGCCATTCAGCATGAAACAACAAGCAAGGGCGTAAGTTATCCTTTTCCACTATTTTGGATACTTTTATCGAATTGATCCTTCTTTAATTTTCCTTCATTTTAATGCGAATATTTCTTGTCTAATTTCTATTTTGTTTTTGTACATTTATTAAGTCAAAAGATGTCAACAACTATTGTGGTAGTCCACAACAAACAATGTGTTCTAACTTCAGGGAACAAATATTAGAAATTCTTCGCAAACCTTATGATACAGAGGATCATGAAAGGCTTATGCAGGAAATCACTAAGCGGAAGCCTCAACATAAGCATAGAGCTTTGCGCTCTGGAGGGGTAAAATTTTATCCCTCCAATAAAATAGGAAAATCATTGCTTGATCATCATTTGGGTAAGTCGATTATTATATATGATTTTTCATATAACCATTATTGATCGCCTTATAAATTTTCCAATTAAACTCATTAATGCATGAAAAACGTTATTTCTCTTATGTTGATATATAATAGCAATCTACTCTTATTATCGACTTTTTTGATACTTCTTCACTATTGACTTTATGTATTGCTTTATTTATTTATGAGTGATTCATTTGCCCAAAATTAAACATCCATTCAATGCAAATTATATGTAAAGTTGAAATAATTAACTTTCACAAAAAGATGTCCCCTTGCTAGTGATCAGATCATTTTGTATAGATATATTTACTCTCACCTTTTCTTGAGTTTATGTTATAATTAAAACGATGACAATCCTTGATCCTCATAATTTTCGCATTTTGAAATAAACTTTACAGTTCTTAAAAGGAAGATTGAAGAAGTAGTTGCTGCCAATAATGATATTAAGCGGTTGAATTTGTTACGTGGCTTTTTCTTTCGGCTACAAGTAAGGAAATTATTTATGTTGTACATTATTGAGATTGTTCTTGCTTTCCTTTTTTTTTTTTTTTTTTTTTTTTTTTTTTTGCAAATAAATTATTTTTAAAAAAGTTAACAAAGACAGTATTGGCAGGGGGGAGGAAGGCATATCCCTAATTTTATTTCTAGCTAAACTAGGATTACTATTATGTTTTATGATTGTAGGATTTTAGTCTTATTGCATGGCTAAATGTTTTTTGCGTGATCACATAACTAGAAAATCTCAAGAAGTCATAGTCAAAACAGGTAAGTTTAGGACGAACAATTTCTAGCGTCACCTCTTTGCTACAAAAGTAAAGCACTCCAGCAGAGTCAGATTTTTATAGTTAGGAGCTTATTTAATAAAAATACCTCGATATGTTGGAAGTTATTTGTTTCCATTCTTATTGTTCTCGTGTCTGATTAACATAACAAAATTATGACTACAAGGGGTATGCATAAGCTTCATTAATCACATTATGCCTTCCACCATGCATAAATAGAATTTAGCAATATTGTTCTATTAGGACAGTTCCATAATGAAATAGTAGTGGGTTTAATGGAATTTTTTGTATCTTACAAATCTTTCATTTTGAGGATTAAAATCATTTAACATTGCAAGTCTAACTTTTAGAGCATATACTCAGGAGTAAACTTTTCCTATGAAAGTTAATCAACAGTTTATTGTTATTTATCTCTTCATTTGTGTTCATATTATCTCTATTCCAGTGGTTAATTTATTCAAATAAGTAGCTTCTTATACGGAAATTTATTGTATATTGCTTTAGAATCTCACTGATGACGAATCATTCATTCCATGGAACACAAAGAATGTGTTGATGTGCAGCTAGAAGGATCCTAAGGTTTCAGTTGGTTGATTCCTTAAAATATAGGAAGGATGAAGAAATATTTTGTACACGATCACATATTCTACAGTTTAGTGAAATAGAGTGCAAAATCTATTTTGTCATTATGAAGGAATCATTGACATACATTTCTCTTTATTGAACTTTTTTACGTATGTTGTGCAAGAAAGTTAAAAGAATAATGAACAAAGTTCTTGAACTAAAATGCGATTGTCTTATTTGTAAGGTAACATATATCTTCATTCTGTAATAAGTATAATTAGTGAATATTATTAAATTATCTATGTTGATGTTTGAACACATATATTTATTATTGAATGAAATGAATAACAATATTCTAGTTTACTAGTGCAATGCCTGGAACTTTTAGCCTGAGAATCCAGGCTTGTGAGTCCTGGTTATCTTGATATGCAGGCAAAGATTTTAGGCATTTTTCTTGACATTAGGCAAAGATTTTTGAGCTTTGCTTGAGTTTATTCAAGCTTATGGTCATATAGAGTTCTCAGTTTATGTGTCTTCCTTTATTAACTGGCAAAGTAGAATTTTGATTAGATATTTAAAGTGGAAATGTAAAACACTAAGGAATAGATGTCCATTGCAAATCTAGAGAACGTTTGAGAAAAAGTACTACCCACGAGACAAGATGCCTCTAATGTTAGATAGGTATTAGCAAATGCAAATATAGTTTACGTGCATTAAGCAGAAATCTATTTAAGATTTTTCTTATTTTCATTATTCCCTCTATTACAATGATTCCTGTACTACAAAGGTATGAGTCATCCTATGTATGATTAGAACCTTCATTAGATTTAAGTACCTAATTAGGATTTTAGAATTTACATATGGAGGATTCCGAAAATTCATTAGAAATGTGACCTTCAACACCACGTACAATTGTAATTATAAGTAATGACTACCCACATAAGTGTCATAGACATGATAGATTAGGAGTTATCTCATTTGTCACATCCATTTTAGAGACCAGTTCCCCTTATTATTTCTATGACTTTATTGACTTATGATGAGATGGTTAGCCTATACAGGCAAGCAGGCTTCTTAATCCCCTTCTCACAATGCAACAATTTGTGTCCTATACCATTACTACACATATATCAAGAGAGTTAAGAGATGAAAGATAAAGTAGCTCATACTTCCATTAGTAATAGTAGTATGACTCAAAGGGTGCTTAGTTTGGGTACTTTGTTCAGTTAGTTACTTTATAAGGAATAACTTATTTTCATGTTCTGCTACTACTAAAAGATGCATTCAACTTGCAACAACAAACAATATAGGAGCATAGGTATGGAAAGCAATGGTATTTATGGCTTTGTGACAAAACTCTCTGTAACTATATTCCATGTCAAAAGTTGCCAGAAACTCATTCAAAGTCACAAATTAACACTATTGCATGTTAACTAAAGTTTTCTATCAATTGCCCAGAAGTTTCAACATTGGAAAAATACTCTGTGCTAGGTCTGATTTTTTTTAAAAGTAATTTGTAAACATTTACCAGAATAAAGAAATATCCATTTTATTGAGTGCCGAAGAATTTTTAGATTTAATTTAGATTTAGAGTTGGTGCATCGTCTATATTGGCAAGAATTTTGTGGCATTGGAAACCTCTGCAATAGTGGATGAGAATGATGTAACTACAGGGAAAGAGATCTAAAACCTTAGGTTCGAGTAAGCTGTTCATGTATTTTCTTGTCCTTGGAAATAAGTAAATAAGTAGATTCTTGATAAAGTTGTGAATGCCATTTCTATTTTTTAGAAAAAAAATTATTATAAATTATGCTTGACTTTCATAAAAGAAACATTAGAAGGTAAATTCCACTAACTCCTTTTTTTTTCCAAAAAATATGTTTTTTAGTATGAGTTTCTTGGAACAATATAGTCTTCAAGCACCCAGATGTTGTTATGTTGCTTTGTTATGTATTCATCTTAATAATTGAAATCCTATTTCGATAAAATGTATTTAAACTATTAATTTCCATTATAAATTGCACAACACAAAGTTTATGAACTTATAGAATACGAATCATTAAAATATAAATAATTTGTGGATAACAATGTGTATATTTATTAGAAAAAAGACGAGTAATGAATATAATTATGAATTTACCATGTGACCATATTTTCATTTGTTCCTATGAATTTAAAGAAGAAAATTTCAATGTTGAAACTAGTGTTCGATTATGTTAATTAAATTATATATTAGATAAAAATTCTGTTATAGACCCAGTTCATATCCCTACTTATGGACCATGTGGCTTGTATTAAGCCATATCACTATCCTGGTTATTCTTGTCTCAAGAATTGGAAACAAAATTAATAACATGAGGTAATGTGGCTTAATACATGCCATAAGGTCCATTAGTGGAGACATGAATCGGGTCCGTAACATAATATTCCCTAGAGTTGGAGTTACTTATCAATTGAGAACATAAACCTTATTTTCAAGACAAAGACCCCTAAAAAGTTGAGCTAATATGTTTGAAATAGCCAAGGCAACACCGAATTTAAGGGCATAACTCCCAAATTGTTCGTTTGATTTTCTTCCCCTCCACCAACTGTAAAATTCTCTCAAAGCCCAATGTGCAGATCTTCAAGTTAGACGTATCATACAACGAATCTTCACAAAAAGGTTAGTATATCAATGTTTAAGTGTTTTTATTCAATTTTACCGACTTAAAATTTAAAACACAATATCAAATCTACCTAGATCTGAAAAAAAAAATTTAAAGCTTCGCATCCTTTAAAGGCCACCCCTGTCGTTGGACTACGGGAGCCGCAGCTCACCCCTCGCCATCGACCAGGCATGCTGTAAATGTGCCCCTTGCTAGCAATCACGATTGAGCTGAGGTTTCCCTGATCTCGCACAAGGGTCGAGCCGAACCAACTTCAATTATTTTATTAACTAATTAATTTTATTTTATGTTTTTACTGTAATGTCTTATTTATTTTTAATATATATTCTATTTAAAATAAGCTTTTATCTACCTAATTTATTTTAATTTGTTTTAGTTTATATTTATTCTGTTTAAATTATGTAATGAATCATTTTCATTTGTAAAGAACAACAAAATCGGTTTGGCGCTTGCAGTTTACAAGGGGCTCGTTCACGGTGCCCCTGGTTGGTCACGAAGGGAACGGCCGGCGGTCCATTGTCACCAACCAAGGCCATTGTTATCAAGCTCCGTCGTGAATTGCAAGGAACGACATTTAGAATGTTAATAAAAATCATAAATTTTCTTGTTTTGAGATTAAATTTTATCTCAAAATCGATGTTTTTCAAGACCCACATAGTGATTGTCTACGTTGACATTAAAAGCATATGAATAGTTTCTCATACAATTTATGTCTAAACAATTTCCTAATTTAAGCAAAAGATGAAAACAAGGAAACTAAAGAACAAAAAATAAACAAAAAGGTAAATCTAGTCCAATTGAAATTCTATAATGTAGAAGGATTTTTTTTTTCCTTAAAGTGGAGAAAATTAAATGTGGGTTGTAAGAATAAATTTGGATTCTTCCATTCATTAATTGCTTATTTGTTTTGGTACACAATTTTTTATATTTTGTACATTCGAACACATAGTAGTATACGTGTCGATCATTTATTGGGTGAAGTGTACAAGTGTCGAGCATTGATTAGTGTACCAAAATTTTTCACCTAGACAAAAAGTGGTTGCTGTCATTATAGTTGATTCCTATTTTAAAAAGACAGGATTATTTCTTAAACAATTAATCTTCGTTATAATTGCACAACACAAACTTTATCAACTTATAGAGTACGAATCCTTAAAATGTAAATATTTTGTGGATAACAATTTGTATATTTATTAGAAAAAAGACGAGTAATGAATATAATTATGAATTCACCATGTGACCATATTTTCATTCGTTCCTATGAATTTAAAGAAGAAAATTTCAATGCAGAAACTATTGTATTAGATTATGTTAAGTAAATTATATATTAGATAAAAATTCTGTTATAGAACCAGTTCATATCCCTACTTATGGATCATGTGGCTTGTATTAAGCCATATCACTATCTTTGTTATTCTGTTCTCAAGAATTGGAAACATAATTAATAACATGAGATGATGTGGCTTAATACATGCCATAAGGTCCATTAGTGGAGACATGAATCACGTCCGTAGCATAATACCCTAGAGTTGGAGTTACTTAACAGTTGAGAACATAAACCTTTTTTTTCAAGACAAGGATACCTCAAAAGTTCAACTAATATGTTTGAAATAGCTTAAGGCGACACCAAATTTAAGGACGCAACTCCCAAAATGTTCATTTAATTTTCTTTCCCTCCTTCTCTAACTGTAAAATTCTTTCAAAGCCCCATGTTCAAATCTTCAACTTAGAAGCATCATAAAACGAATCTTCACAAAAAGGTTAGTATATCAATCTTTAAGTGTTTTTATTCATTTTTACCAATTCAAAATTTAAAAAACAATATCAAATCGTCCTAGATCTGAAAAAAAAAATTCAAACCTTTGCATCCTTTATAGGCCACCCCTGTCGTTGGACCAGAGGAGCTGCAGCTCACCCCTCGTCATCGACCAGGCATACTGTAAAGGTTCGCCTTGCTAGCGATGAGGGCTGAGCCATGGTTCCCCTGATACGGCACAAGGGTCGAGCCGAACAAACTTTAATTATATTTTAAACTAATTATTGTTATTTTATGTTTTTATTGTAATGTCTTATTTATTTATTTTGAATATATATTCTGTTTCAAACAAGCTTTTATCTACTTAATTTATTTTAATTTGTTTTAGTTTGTATTTATTATGTTTAAATTATTTACTGAATCATTTTAATTTGTAAAGAACAAAAACATCGATTTGGCTCTTGCAGTTTACAAGGGGCTCGTTCACAGTGCCCCTGGTTGGTCGCAAAGGGAATGGCCAACGGTCCCTTGTAACCAACCAAGGCCATTGTTATCAGGCCCCTCAAGAATTGCAAGGAACAACGTTTAGAGTGTTAATAAAAATCATAAGTTTTCTTGTTTTGAGATTAAATTTTATCTCAAAATCGATGTTTTTCAAGACCCACATAGTGATTGTCTATGTTGACGTTAAAATCATATGAATATTTCCTAATTTAAGCAAAAGATGAAAACACGGAAACTAAAGAACAAAAAATAAACAGAAAGGTAAATCTAGTCCAATTGAAAATTCTAAAGGAGTTTTCTTCAAAAAAGGTCTCAAGAGAACACGATTCATAACGTAGCATGCGGTGTTAACGGCCTTGGCCAAAAAATATTTAGGAAGAGAGTTTTCACAAAGCATTGATCTTGCCATTTCTTGTAAAGTACGGTTTTTCCTTTCCACAATACCATTTTGTTGTTGGGTTTTAGCGGCCGAAAAAATTGTGTTATGCCAAAATCATCACAAAGTTTTGTAAAATGTTGGTTGTTAAATTCTCTCCCATTATCACTTCTCATAGAGATCAATTTACAAACAAGGGAGGTTTGAACCTTTTTGAAAAGTTTGACAAATTCTTGAAATGCCTCATCCTTTTGGCTTAAGAATAAATTCCAAGTAAATCTTGAGAAATCATCCATTATAACAAAAGCATACCTCTTACCACCAAGACTAGTGGACCTCATTGGTCCAAATAAATCCATGTGAATGAGTTCTAAAGGTTTTGAAGTAGAAATCATTTTCTTTGGTTTAAAAGAGGTCTTAATTTGTTTTGCCAAGAATCATAAAGTTTAGTTTTCTCAAAGTGTAGTTTTGGTAAGCGTCTAACAAGTTTTTTTAAAGAAAGTTGGTTAAATGAATCCATACTAATATGACCAAGCCTTCTATGCCACAAAAATGCATCATCATCATGAACCGAGAGACACTTTAAGTTTTGGGAAATAAGATCTTCAAGATGAAAGACATAGATATTTCCATTTCTTTTAGCAACAAAAATAGTTTTGTTTTCATGCTTATAAATGATAGAAGAAGAATCACTTTCAAAAACAACCTTTTTCCCATTTTCACAAGGGATGAGGAAGCTTTTACAAAGCGTGTTTGTTTAGAAAAATTATTGGATTGATTATATCCAATACCATTTTTGTCAAAAGGTGATCTTTGATAGCCAAGAAGTTTTTCAAAGTTTTCTTTTCCTTTTGTGAACTTTTCAACACATAGAGTGTGATCACTCACCTTTTTCTTCAAATCATTGTAATCTACCATCCATTTCTCAAGTGAGAGGACTTTTTCACAATGATTTTTGTTTTCTAAAACGAGTTTTTGAAATTCTAATTTTGAAAAGTCCTTTTCCTTTTTAAAAATATCTAGTGATTCAAAAAGAGTTTTGTTTTCACAAATAAGTTTTGAATTTTCATTTCATTGGTTATCAATCTTATTCTTTAACTCCTTGTTCTTTTTGGTGAACTTTTCAAATTCATAATACATTTCGATAAGCAAAGAATTTAGATCATCATATCATCAACAAGATTAGATAGATTTGAGGGTGAAGATTGTACCTTATTTTCTAATGCCATGAAGCATAGGTTGGCTTTTCTTCTCCTTCACTTTTGCTTGAGTCTTGATCCCAAGATCCTATTAGGCCATTTCCTTTCTTCTTTTTCTTTAATGCCTCAAGCTTTGCTTCTAAAGCTCATTTTTCTTTTTCAATGGCTTTGGGACAATCGGCTACAAGATGATCGGTGCGATTGTATTCAAAGTACCCAACCTTGAAGAGTGATGAACTTTGTCCTCCTTTCTTGAATGGAGGTCTCTTTCCTCTATTGTTGAAGCCTTTTTTTAGAATCTTTTAAATTTCCTCATTACCAAGGCCATCTCCTCATCATCATCCATCTCATCTTCATTATTTGATGAGTATATTTGATCATCCTTATTTGCTTTGAGTGTTACGCTTTTTCTTCCTTTGTCTTCATCTTCCATTTCATTTAACCTTTTTATTTTCATTTCATACGTGAGGAGTGATCCTATGAGTTCTTCAATAGGAAGTAGTCTCAAATCTTTTGATTCCTCAATAGCAAGAGTTTTTGGTTTCCATGCTCTTGGGAGTGCATCAAGAATCTTTTTGTTTACTTCTCCTCTTGTGTACTTTCCCATACGCCTTTAGGCCATTAGTGATATTGGTGAACCTTGAGAACATTTCACTAATGCTTTCATTTTATTTCATCATGAATAGCTCATAATCTCTCACCTACATAGCCAACTTTGACTCCTTCACTTGATTGGTACCTTCGTGAGTAACTTCAAGTAACTTCCACATTTAATGGGTCGAGTCGCATCCGCTCACTCAATTGTATTCATTAGCATCCAAGGCACAACTTAATATATTCATAGCTTGAATGTTTAGAGTCATCTTCCTTGAATCAAGCTCATCATATTCTTCAACCTTCTTGACAATTCCATCCTTTTTAGGAACATAAGGTTCTTTTTTCTACAATGCTCCAAAGATCAAAGTTAATAGAGAAAATATAAATTCTAATTCTTGACTTCCAAAAAGTGTAGTTAGTTCCATTAAAAAGAAGAGGCCTATTTGTAGCAGAACCTTCCACATATGATAGGTTTGAAATACTAGCCATATTCAAAAAGATCTTTTGCTTGTTAGGATGTTAAGCCTTAAAAACAAAGACCCACTCTGATACCAATTGAAAAACCTTAGGGGAGGAGGGGGTGAATAAGGTTCTTGGATAATTTTTAAAAAACTCTTTTGTGTAATTAAAAGATAAACCTCCAGTTTTGTTTGAGAAAGAATTCTAAAACACTTTTTAATAAAATTCCCAACCAAACAAAATCTTACAATTATGACAATCAAGCAAAAAACATAGAATGTAGAGGCACAACAATTTATATTGGTTCCCTCTCTCAAAGAGCTACATCCACTACCTTGAGTCAACACCCAAGGATTTTCCAAATCCACTATAACAAAAGGTATACAACAATCACAAATTTGAGGATCACCCACCAAGGGTCTTGCAAGCAATCTCAATCACCAACACAAATACAATCGAAGGATAATCCAAGGGGTTTTTCACCACAAACCTTTGATGTTAATAAAAGAAAGATGAGTTAAGAACTGTAGAAACTAATTACTATTACAAACTAAAAAGAATAAACAGCAAGAAAAGTAAATGCCTATCCTATTACAAAACAATCCTCCTTCTTCTCCAAATAGATCGGTAATGGCCCATCAAGTGCGCCGAAATAGAGCGGCAAAATAAAACAGTTAGTACATAAAGAAACTAAACAAAACAAGACTTACCACCGCCACAGAAGATACCGCAGTGGGAAGAATGGAGGCACTGAGACCGACACGACACCAAGCAGCAGTTGCCATTCACGAACCACATCGAGGCATGGGTAGTACAGAGATCCGGAGTCCCTCAGATCCAAGCCTTAATAGTGAAAGAGTCACCGGTGTCACTCTCCTCTCTCTCTCTCTCCCTTTCGGCTCTCACTCAAACACTCACCAGACACATGATCGGACAATAAGAAGACGATCAACAGAAGCCGAAGGTAGTGACAGCGTCACAGAAGATTAGTGGAGGAGAATAGCGGACGCGGAAAGCCGCGATAAAGAAAGGGTGAAGAAAGAAGAGACCAAGTCGGATACCAATAGCCAACGCAAAAGAAGAGAAGAAGAAAAATAAAAGAGGAGAGAAAAACAGCTACTCACATATCGAGGGGGAAAGGGGATAATATAGGTCAAGTCAAAACGGGTAGCCCGGCCTAGCCCGGCATCTCTGACCCAATAAAAATAGATCACCTACTCTTCAGCTGAGGTCCATGGTCATCATTGGGTTAGGTAAATAGGTTGGAAAAATGAAAAAAATATTGGGAAGACATAGCCCCAAAAGCCTACAATCTCCATCTCGAACAATATTTTTCCAACCATCGTGTCACTCAACGAGAGTCAAACCGCGTCCAAGTGAAGGAAATCCCTGCAAAACATAAACTTGTCAAGCTCACAATTTTAGTACCAAAACCTGCAAGATTATTATCAGTACTGATCTTGTCTATGTCAACTAAAATACTAGAGACTTTTTCCCTAATAAAGTGATATTTGACATCTATATGTTTTGTCCGTTCATGATAGACCGGATTCTTACATAAATGTAAGCAACTCTGACTATCAGTATAAATAATAGCTTTTGAATGTAAAACTTTTAATTCATTCAATAATCCTTGAAGCCAAATGGCTTCTTTGATAGCTTCCGTAGCCGCGATATATTCAGCCTCGGTTGTTGATAAAGCAACTACCGGCTGCAAGAGATTTCCACGAGATGCAATTACCCACTAGGGTAAAGAAATATGATGAGGTAGATTTTCTACCATCCTTGTCACCTGCAAAATCAAAATCAACATATCCAATTAGTTCAAATATATCAGACCAATTATGATACTGTAAGCCTCGCACTAAGGTTCCATTAAGATAATGCAGTAACCACTTGAGAGGAGCCCACTGATCTATCTCAGGGTAAGACATGAATCTACTGTGAAGGCTTATAGAAAAAGCAATGTCTGGTCGGGTAGATATCATTGAGTACATGACTGAGCCTATGGCTATTCTGTTGGGGATATTCGCCATATCTTTTTTCTCACTCTCGATTTTAGGATAGGTTATGTCAGAACGTTTGAAATGGCTCGCAAGGGGGTTATAACGAGCTTACACAGGTGCGTAGAAAATTTGGATACAATTTTCTGAAGAAAGGGCTTTTGATATAGAAAGAGTGAATGATCGACTCTATCTTTATTAATACTCATCCCAAGAATCCTGGATGCAACCCCTAAATCCTTCATATCGAATTCAAATTTTAGCAAGGTTTTTAGATCATCGATCTTAGCTATATGTCTACAAGTAATTAGCATATCATCTACATAAAGTAATAAGTAAATAGCACTATCAACGTTATTACCAGAGAAATAAAGACAACTATCATAGTTGCTTTTAGTAAAACCAACTTTTAACATAAAAGAATCAAACCTCTTGTACCATTGTTTGGGTGATTGTTTAAGTCCGTATAGGGACTTTTTCAAAAGACACGCCATGTATTCTTTACCTTTAACCTCAAAACCTGGTGGTTAACGCATATATATAGTCTCTTTGAGATAACCATGCAAAAGGGCGGTTTTAACATCAAGTTGTTCAAGAGTGAGATCATAAAAAGCAACAAGAGAAAGAATATTCCTAATTGTTTTGTATTTAACGACAAGAGAAAATATTTCGTTAAAATCAATACCCTCAACTTGTTGAAAACCTTTTGCAACCAACCTGGCCTTGAACCTTGGAGGTTCATCGGAAGACTCACGTTCTTTTATTTTAAAAATCCATTTGTAATCAACTAATTTTTGTTTTGAGGGTTTTGGAACAAGAATCCCGGTTTTATTTTTATTTGAAGAAGACACTTCTTCATCCATAGCATGTAACCATAAAGAGCCATTAGGGATTTTTAAAACATAAGAAAAACATAATGGTTCTTTTTCTTCCATGTATGATGCAATAGCAAAAGCATATGAAACTATGTAGGAATAACCATATCGAGGATGTTCCTTAGGCACTCTTCTAACCCTATCTCTCGCAAGTTGGTAATCCCTAAGGGCTTAGGCTTGGGCCTCAGGATGAACCTTCTAAAATAGGATCAAGGGTTTCAGGAATACTAGGAGGATCAGGTGTGCTACTAGATGGTGCACGTAATTCTCCATCAGTTTCAAGTTCCTGAGGGGATTCTAAAGAGGGTTCAAAGGTGACCTCCACCTCCACAGGAATACCACTAGGTGTGGGAACACTCGATGGGCTATATCGGAGACAGGTTTGTCCTGAAGATAGTGTATATCTAACTCGTTGAAGATAACATCCCTATTAATAACTACCCTTACTCCCGGTTCACTCTTTAACCACACTCTATAACCCTTCACCCCACTAGGATATCCTATGAACACTCCCTTTCTAGACCTAGGGTCTAGCTTACCCTCCTTCTAATGTGCAAAGGCCGCACACCCAAAAACTCTAAGGTTGGAAGGTTAGGAGGTTTACCACACCAGAGTGCTATAAGAGTCCTAAAGTTTATGGCTATAGAAGGGGATCTATTAATGAGGTAGATAGCCGTACTAACGGCTTCTCCCCAAAAAGGTTTTGGGATACTCGAAGAAACTAGAAGACATCTAACCTTATCTATAATGGTAAGGTTCATCCTCTTAGCTACTCCGTTCTACAGGGGGCTATACCTAACCGTCCTATGGTATAAGATGCCATGCGATGCACACAAATAAAAAAACTTCCGGTTACAAAAATCAAGACCGTTACTAGTCCTGATAGTGTTTAGTTTATTTCTAGAATGATTTTGGCAAAACGTTTCCATTCACAAAACTTTTCAAAAGTTTGATCTTTAGTTTTTAAAAGAAAGACCCAAACATGCCTTGAAAAATCATCAACGATAGACAAGAAATAAACATTGCCCCCATAAGTTGGAATCTTTACAGGTCCCCGCATATCATAATACACATAATCAAGTATAGCAGAAAACTTGCGTGTGCTAGTTGAAAAACTGATTTTTTGTTGTTTTCCCAAAATGCAGTGGTCACAAAAATCGAAGGAATCAATTTTCTCACCGCATAAAAGATTTTGTTTTTGTAAGTAATAAAGTCCCATTTCACTAATGTGGCCAATCCACTGATGCCACAACATAGCTTTCTCGAGAACAGTTTTTGAAATCAAAGCAATTGGATTACAAACTATTTTGCCAATAAGAATGTATAAACTTTCTCTTTTAAAACCTTTTAGCATAGCTAGGTTTCCTTTGCAAATACGTAAAATACCATTTTTGGATTTAAAAGAAAGACCAGGAGAATCCAAATACCAAGAGAGATAAGATTCCGACGAAGGTCGGGCACGTATCTCACCTCAGTGAGTTTCCTAGTCACACCGTCATGCATTTTAATGAAAATATTTCCAATGCCTTTAACATTACAAACTTGATTGTTTCCCATGTAAACCTTTCCTTGATTTAAGGGTTTGAAATTTGAAAACCAATATTTATTGGATGTCATGTGAAATGTGCAACCAGAATCAAGAATCCAATGATCAACAACTTTAGAACAAGAAGGGGAAAGGAAAACACAAAAAACCTCTGAAAACATAGAATTACCATCTGAATCAAAATCGTGAGTTTTGTTTATTTTATTACTCCCTTCACCATGTTTACGTTGTTTTTCATCTTTAATCCGTTTAAAACACTTGTTTTTCATATGATCCTCCTTACCACAATAAAAACATTTCACTTTGTTCTTTTCTTGAGATTTGGACTGCCCTTTACTTTTAGACCTGTGACTAAGAGGTTCCCTCCGGTCAACTCTCCTCACACGTAAGGATTTTCACCGTGTGATTTATTTTCTTTTTGTATATCCAAATATTTCGATTTCAAAGCATTTTCAACACGGAAAGAGATAAACCATCAGGTAAGGCATTTAATAAAATAACTGCAATATTTTCATAAGAGATTTTCTCTCCAACGTTTTGAAGTTCCAAAATGATTTTATTTAAATCATCCATATTTTCTGAAAGTGTTTTTGACCCACTCATTTTAAAACCGAAAAGCTGTTCTTTTAAATAAATTTTATTTGAAAGTGATTTTCCCAAATATATTTTTCCTAGTTTAGTCCATATTTCAAAAGCATTGTCTTTTTTTCGTCGATTTCTCGTAAAACATTACCGGTAAAATGCAAGGTGAGGTAGCTTTGTGCATCACCTAGTTTTTCTGTAAGAACTTCGCCCCTCCAAGATTCAGATACTCTTTGGGGCTAAAAATAGTGGGTGCAATTTTATTTTGTACCAAAACTGCTTTCATTTTCTTCCACCACATTACAAAGTCAGATTTGCCATCAAGCTTATCACTTTCAATTTTTGGAACTGACATGTTTTAAAGGCAAATAAGTGTAATTAAGTGGCTAGAAAAATGAAAGATTTGGACAGTTTGATTTTTTTAAAAACAATTAAAAATAGAAAAAGGCCCGGATTTTTCATAAAAGAAAAATTCCCCCTTTTTGTTTAGAAAAACGGCGCTGGTTTTTTTAATTAATTTGTTAAAAAAAGAAACGGCGCAACAACGTATGAGGGACGATACCCAATAAAACACGTAATGCAGATAATATATAACCGAAAACAAGAAACAAAAAAAAAATAGTAATATCTCAGAAAGATCAGAAAAGGACAAATAGAGAGAATATAATAAATAAATATTTTGAAAAACTGAAAAATGTGCCAAGGCACAGATATTTGAAATCTCACCGACTCAAGCCAAGCTTAGGTTTTGTGTATTTTTCAAAACCGAATAAAAGGAAAAAAAATGCAGCAAGAAAATAAAAAAGAATGGTTAACAGCAGATCAAGCATCAATAGTAGAACCTTAACGCGTTTCACAGAAAAAATAGTAAAAGTAAATAGAGAACCGAACTGGAACATGATTCAGAAGGAAAATAGTAATAGCAACCAATCCAAACAGAAACAACTGGCGGCAAGCCGAAGCAACAAAAAAAAAATAAAAGCAGGAAAATAATGATAATCGAAAAAAAGGAGGAGTTTAGCAATACTTCATTGGCTATTTTTGAGGAACTCAACAGTTACCTCAGATCTGGATTCTTCCGAGGTTGCCGGCGCCGATGAGAAAACCATGCTCTGATACCACTTGTAGGAACTAATTACTATTACAAAACTCTATTTGCCATTACAAACTAAAAAGAATAAATAGCAAGAAAAGTAAATGCCTATTCTATTACAAAACAATCCTCCTTCTTCTCCAAAAAGATCGATGATATCAAGTGTGCCGAAATAGAGCTGCAAAATAAAATAGTTAGTACATAAAGAAACTGAACAAAAGAAGACTTACCACCGTCGTGGAAGATACCAGCAACGGGAAAGATAGAGGCACCGAGACTGAGAAAATGCCGAGCAGCGATTGCCTTCACGGACCGCGTCAAGGTGTCGGCAGTAAAGAGATACCGGAGTCCCTCAGATCCAAGCCTCAATAGTGAAAGAGTCACCGGTGTCACTCCACTCCCTCTCTCTCTCCCTTTCGGCTCTCACTCAAACACTCACCAGACAGATGATCAGACAACAAGAAGACGATCAACAGAAGCCGATGGTAGTGACAACGTCACAGAAGACCGTTGGAGGGGAGCAGCGGACGCGGAAAGCCGCGATGAAGAAAGGGGGCAGAAGAAGAGACCATGTCGGATACCAACAGCTAAGGCTAAAGAGGAGAAGAAGAAAAATAAAAGAGGAGAGAAAAATGGCTGCTCACATACTGAGAGGGAAACGGGATAATATAAGTTAAGTCACAACGGGCAGCCCGGGTTGGCCTGGCCCGGCATCTCTAACCCAATCAAAACAGATCACCTACTTTTTAGCTGAGGGCCATGGTCATCATTGGGTTAGGTAAACGGACTGGAAAAATGAAAAAATATTGGGAAGACATAGGCCTAAAAGCCTACAAGAACAATGTTACCAAATGAGCTTGCGAAGAGAGGATATAACTCAATAAAATACTTCTACAAGTTCCTCTTCCTTTCTTCTTTGATGATGATCAACAATGAAGCTCAAGAAGATGTATTTTTGAGATGAAAAGGTGTTTGACAAATGTACTTTAAAGCTCTTTAAAGGTTCTTAAATGATCTCAACAAATATTTCACCAAACTTGTTACCTTTATAGCTGATCAAAAAATCAACATATAGGAAGGAGAGAGAAAGTAACCGTTGCACTGTGTAACGGTAATAATTTTCACATAAAAAAGGAAAACCAGACGACTGGTTTCTAAAAACTGACATATGAGTTTGAAACAAAAAGATTCAGATGCTTCTTACAAAAATCGGACGACCGGTTTTTCTAAAACTAGAAAAATTGAAAGACCGGCTTTAAAACCGAATGACCGGTTGTGATGCCCCCAACCCCGCCACTAGGTCAACAGCGGCTAAGTAGGGCATCTGCGTGCCTCTCAGCACTAAATTATAAGTTCCACACTAAAACAAAACCCTAGAACAATACTAACAGCTATACACAAAGTACGCGGAATACTTAAGTAAATTAGAAACTACCGGTGCGCTTACACAGGATAAAAAAAAACTTCTCATTTCTGTTTTATAATAAACATAAAAGTAATCCTACATCAACAACTTACATAAAACATAAAAAAAAAAAACTCTACAGACGATTCGAGTCTAAAAAGATAACACATAAATCTATGCCCTTACGGGGAGATTTGATTCAAAAACTCCTGGCCTAAAACTTCAGTGGCTCGCGAGACCCCTGATCGTTCCAAGCTAACCTGAGAAGAAAACATGATATGGAAAAATGTGAGCGTGAACGCTCAGTGAGTCCACTTGTGTGTGTGCGGTAGTGATTTCTTTAAAACCATGACGATGTCATTTTACAAAACAATTCATGCAATGTTATAAGAAAATATTTCCTTTGCTATTTTAACAAAACTGATGCCTGAACCTACATGAGGGTTTCAAGCGCAGCGGGGAAATCTGAGCGAATCAAGACACATCAGCGCAGCTCTATGCCCCAATTTTAAAAGAACATGTAATGCAACAGTGGGGCTCCACAGACAAAGTCTGGATCCCCAAAACGAGGCCATCGAAACTAAGTTCCAGCATCTCGTAGTCAAATACCAGCCAAACAACATACGAGCACTCGATTACAAACAACCGCACTCCCATAACACTGGTCAAAACAGGCTACAGATCCCTGGGGCACCTACCAGGTCTGCCCTGGAACCAACCTCGGTGTCGAACCCCTCCTGACTCTCCACTAGGCTGTCGAACCCCACCGTAGAGCATGATGCGGTGTCCACGTAGACCGATTGGGCCACACCCTCCGCGGTCTACGCCCCTCTTAAAGTGGGTCCACCCTTATAGTCAAAAACCCGTCCACGTCATCGGAAGAGGCCCTAGTACAGGGGACTAGCCACGTACAGTGCAATCCGCTAATACGTTCGTTCACTTGATTATCAATAAACTTTAATCTTGGTCGGAATGAGGTTTTCGCATGTATTTACAAATCAATGGGCCATAATAACATATTCAAATCATAAACATTTCAGAATACAAAAGAAAATCCTCATCCGCCAGTCATCACATGCTTATGCAATTTCACAATTATGTCAATGCCAAATCTATATTCATGCATACCATGTACGTAACTTTTCAAGCTAAAACATTTTTCAATATATAAATATTTCTGAAAAAAAAACTTGCGTACAACAAACTTCTTATGCACCACCGTAATAGTCTGTTTTAAAAGAGACACCTATTTGGAGCACCGCTCCTATGCATTTTTCTACGAAACGCGTAACACATTAGGGAGAACATCGCCAAAAATACGTTGAGAAATATCGTTCCAAAAATAGCAAAATTTTGTAAAGGTTAAAAAAACTGTATTTATATGTCTTGTACTATTTGAAATAAAATGGAGTTTATGGACTCACCTGGATGTAGATCTAGTGCTAAGATTCTACAAAATAATAATGCAAAAATAGTTAATACCTGGGTATCGATCAAATAATCCTATTCCCTAAATAATATCGAAATCTTATAAAATGAACTTTAGGATGTATAATAATACATACACTTATATAATTCTTTAAAAAGATCGAAAAATCCTATACTCTAAAAAAAAATATACTCTCCCAAGAAACCATAATTAACTATATACTTTATACCAAAAAAAATCCATTTAAAATATTGAAATCTTAAAATAAATAACTAGCTTAAAAATATATAATCTAACTAGAAATAGATCTCACTATATATTGAAGAAAACAAATAAATATATACTATATATATATACATATATATAACCTAACTAACTAAGTAAAAAAAAGAAACGAAACACGCAAATAAATAACTTACTTTAGTTGGCTGCCTATTCTTTCTTATTCAAGAAAAGGAAATGATATGTCTATGTATATATGCTCAAAGATGAGAAAATTGCATGAAGAAAAACAATTTGCTTGCATGCCTATATATAGGGGATAAAATGGCGGCTCAAGGCTGGAAAAATTCGGGATGGTGGCAGGTGGATGGCTAGGTGGCTCACTTTCTTAATTGTATGGTTTAGTTTTTTTTGTTAATTCCTATATGAAAATGCCAAGTATTTTAAATTTCTAAAATAAATATACTAGGTATTAAAAATAAAAATCCACTTAAAGGCATTTATAAACCTTAATAATAAAACCTCAATAAAATAATAAAATTTATTCCTATTCCTCAATATCCCCATAATACTGCTAAGTGCCAAAAACACTATATCCCACCATATAGATCAAAACTCTATTTTCATCACGTTCTTAATTTTAAAGTCATGCTAGGTGCTTACGGGGTAGGGCGTTACATTCTACCTTCCTTAAAAAAAATTTCGTCCTCGAAATTAAATAGTTACGTACCTATAAGCTCTGGATACTTTTTCTTCAAGTACTCCTTAGTTTCCCAGGTTGCCTCTTTGATCCCATGATGTTTCCATATCACTTTACACATTGGAATCTGTCTCCTGCGTAACTCTTTTACGCTTCGTTCTATAATCTCAGTTGGTTTTTCTTCATATGACAGATCAGCTTGTAATTCCAATTGGTCATCATTGAGAACATGATCAGGTGCAGGGTGATACTTCTTTAATAGTGATACATGGAACACATCATGTATACCTATTAGTTCATTTGGTAAGGCGAGTCCGTATGCTACTTTACCAATCCTATCAATAATTTCAAACGGTCCGATTTATCGGGGGCTTAACTTTCCTCTCCTAGGATATCGCAGCTTCCCGCGATGTGGTGTAAGTTTTAAGAAAACTCGATCTCCTACATTAAACTCCAGATCCCTTCTTCGATTGTCGGCATAGCTCTTCTGTCTACTTTTAGCTGTTTGAAGCCGGTCTTGAATTATCTTAACTTGTTTCTGCATCTCTTCCAATTCTGGCATCAAGTTTCTTTGCCTCCAATGGGATCGAACTCCGACTTCATCCCAGTACAAAGGTATTCTGCATCTCCTACCATACAATGCTTAAAATGGTGCCATTCCTATCGAAGAGTGGTAGCTATTATTATAAAGCAAACTCAGCACAAGCAAGATTGTCAACCCAATTATTTCCAAAGTCTAAAGCGCAAGTCCTTAACATATCCTCTAGAGTTTGAATTGTTCTTTCAGACTATCCATCGATTTGGGGATGTGCTGTAGTGCTTTAACTTAGATTGGTCCCCATAGCTGCCTGGAACTTAGGCCAAAACCTTCAGGTAAACCTTGGGTCTCTATCGGATACAATATCAACGGGTACTCCATGTAGTCGAACAATCTCATCTACATAAATCTGTGCCAACTTGTCCAAAGGGTATGACATATTAATAAAATGAGCCACTTTTGTTAAATGATCAACGATTACCCAGATAGCATCCTTATAACCCTTGGTCCGGGGCAATCCTGCGATAAAGTCCATTGTCACATGATCCCATTTCCATTCGGGAACAGGTAACGGTTGTAGTAGTCCCGCTGACTTTTGATGTTCCGCCTTAACCCTTTGACATGTAAGACAGGCCGCTACATATTCCGCAATTTCTCTCTTCATTCCGTTCCACCAAAACTTTTGCTTTCAGTCTTTATACATCTTATTCTCTCCAGGATGCATCGAATACTTACTTCTGTGGGCTTCCTCCAGAATATTGCGCTTAAGTTCAGTATCATTGGGTACACATAACCGATTCCGAAAGTACAGGTTCCCATCAGCTTCTAATGTTCGAAAATCTTCCAATCCCTTAGCTTCCACACGGTTCTTGAACTCTTGGAACTCCTTATTACTCTTTTGGGCACTTCTAATATCCTCTTGTAGGGTGGATCTTAAGCTAAGACTTGATATCGTTGCTTTTCTACTCAATGCATCCGCCACCACATTCGCCTTTCCTGGATGATAGTTAATCGGGCATCGATATTCTTCCAGCAGTTCCATCCATCGACGTTGTCTCATGTTCAAGTCCTTTTGAGAAAACAGATACTTTAAACTCTTATGATCAGTAAATATCTCATACTTAGCCCTATACAAGTAGTGTCACCACTGCTTAAGTGCAAACACGATGGCTGCTAATTCCAAATCATGTGTCGGATAATTCCGTTCATGATCCTTCAACTTTCTTGAAATATATGCTACAACTTTCCTGTCTTGCATCAACACAACTCCTAGTCCTTCTCCTGAAACATCTGTATATAATGAAAACTCCTTGTTATGATCGGGTAATGTTAACACTGGTGCCGACGTTAGTTGGTTCTTCAATTCTTGAAAACTCCTCTCACACTTTTCCGTCCACTCAAACTTGGTTGCTTTTCTGGTTAATTGGGTTAGAGGTCCAGCAATCCTTGAAAAGTCTTTTATGAATCTCTGATAGTATCCCGCCATACCCAAGAAACTACGTACTTCAGTTGGTGTTTTGGGTTGTGTCCAATAAGTCACTGCTTCTACTTTCGCTGGATCCACCGAGATTCCTTCCTGGGTGATAACATGTCCTAGGAATGTAACTTGACTCATCCAGAATTCACATTTGCTAAACTTAGCATATAACTTATGTTCCCGTAGGGTTTGCAAGACTTTTCGAAGATGTTGTTCATGAACTTCAAGGTTGGGTGAATAAACAAGAATATCATCAATAAAAATCACTAGAAACTTATCAAGTAAGGATTAAAGACTCTATGCATCAAGTCCATAAATGTTGCAGGTGCATTAGTTAATCCAAACGGCATAACCACAAACTCGTAATGTCCGTATCGTGTGTTGAATGCCGTCATTGGAATATCCTTTTCTCTTATCCTGACTTGATAATACCCCTGTCTCAAGTCCAATTTGGAAAAACATCCCGCTCCTCGGAGTTGGTCAAATACCTCATCAATGAGGGGTAGTGGGTATTTGTTCTTAACTGTCACATTATTCAATCCTCTATAGTCTATACACATCCTCAGCATTCCATCCTTTTTCTTTACAAACAAAACTGGCGCACCCCAAAGAGATGTACTTGGACGAATATATCCTTGCTGCAACAGTTCTTGTAGTTCCTTTTTCAACTCTTTTAGTTCCTCCTGTGCCATCCGATATGGAGTTCGAGATATTGGTTTAGCATCAGGTACCGATTCTATGCCAAACTCCACTTCTCGATCTGGGGGTAGCGTCGTCAACTCCTCAGGAAAGACATCCACAAACTCCCTCACTACAGGTACTGTGTCTAATTTTACCTCCTCCTTAGGTTGGTTGAGTAAATATGCTAAGTACCCTTGACATCCTTTCCATAGCAACTTCCTGGCTTTCATGCCAAACAAAAAGAGATTCTCCCGTTTCGTTCGCTTTCCTTGGAACACCAGGATTGGCATACTCGGTCGGCTAAACTTAACCAACTTCCGTCGACAATCTACTTGGGCATAATGTTACCAGTCCATCCCAAGTATCACGTCATATCCCTCCAATGGTAAGGCAATTAAATCTCCGGATAAAACCACATTCTCGACACATATGTCACAATCAGGGTACTTTACCTCAGTTATGTTATTCACGCCCATGGGAGTGCTAACTATCAACTGATAATGCATGTTAACAGGAGGTATAGGAATATGTTGTATAAAATGCAAAGTCACAAAAGAATGCGTAGCTCCAGGGTCAATGAGTACTCTTGCTGGTTGAGAAAAGATTTTTATCATACCTTCAACTACTTCTGCTTCAGTATCTATGGGCAATCCATCCAGTGCATAAACTTTAGCTTTTACTTGTGGCTTATTATTCCTTCCTTCTGTTGTTCCTCTCATGACCGGGGGTCGGCCTGCTTTTCTGGACATCTCCGGGGTTACTTGTTGCATCTCAGGGCATTGGTCCTTGGTATGTCCTAGTTTTCCATACTTGAAACATAATCTTAACTTCTGATAACACATTTCAGCCGCATGCCCACTTTGTCCATAGTATGTACATATTCTGTGGGATCCTCCAGGGGTTAGGGTTGGTTGGCCTTCATTTCTAGTCCTTTGTTCACCACGGGATCTCTTGAAATCTCTAGGTTTCCATGGTCCTTGTCCGGGACATTTATATGGAGCCGTCGCTGAACCAATGGCCGTTTTCCTCTGTATAACCGCTTGATCAGCCATCTCTATTCGCGTTGCGGCTTCAACTGCGGCCGCGAATCCCATCGGTGGCAAGGGAGCTAATGCTCATTGCAACTCAACCCTTAATCCTTTCACAAAATTGTCGCGTCTTATTTTCGTCAGTGTCTATCAACCTTAAGCAATACTTAGCCAACCTATTGAACTTTGCCGTATACTGGGCAACTGTCAGGTTACCCTGTCTCAATTGCTGAAACTCATCTTCTCGTTGCACCCGAACCCAACGAGGTGTGTACTTCTTTTTGAATTCTTCTTGAAAATCGTTCCAGGTCCATGGTTGGTTATTAAGTGTCCGTGCTTCGGAAGCTCTAAGCCACCAATCCTTTGCCATTCCTCGAAGTCTAAAAGCTACAAACGTTACCCTCAGGGCATCCTCATACTTAAGGGTATCATAGATATCATTCAACTGCTCAAGGAACAACTCAGCTTTAATTTCTTGCTCAACGTCTCCATAGAACTCTGGGGGTCGAAACTTAAGAAATCGTTCTAGTGCTTCATCTGCTCCAGTGTCTAGTACTCGTTCGTTTCTTCTTGTAGCCATTGAAGTTTCTAATAATTCTGTCATCTTGATCATAAAATTCTCAATTACTTTGTGTCTAGCTTGTTCTGGACGAGGGGTGGCCTCTCTCGTTGGTTCAGACTGTCTATTTTGAGAATTTTCTGACATAACCTCGTCCGCACGGTTGGGAGATTGTGAACCTGACATGTTTCTAAAAACCAAAAGGTTCCAATACTAATAAACATCTACGATTATAGATACTTTACGACAGGTAAACATAAATTCATCTTAGGCACAAACATCAATGCATACATACAAACATATATATATATAACTCAAAATAAGGATTTTTAGTACAAGTAGTGCAAAGATACAATCAGATCATCCTGGTCCTACTACCCAAAAATATATGGCCGGGTTGCTATGCATATCCAAAACCCGAGGACCTCATACCTACGATCCTAAGCCTACTGCATCAAGTACCAACAAAAATACTACTCGTACCTATCCAAGTGACCAAATATGCACACCTAATTTTACTCTATCCAATACCTACTCCGCCTAAGGACACTGGCTACCAAAACATCCTGGACGGGATTCCAGCTCATCACGTGCTCTATCCACTGAATCTCTAGTAGTTCCAAGGAACTGGGCGATAAACTGCCTAAGCCAGTCCCGCTAGTTAATCAGCTCCAAAATCTCTCTCTCTCGGGCTGCATGAGCTTCCCGCATCTAGGCTAACTCCTCCTCTAACATGGCGGCCATCACCGTCTCCTGTTGCCGTGCCTGGTGTGCCGCATAGAATAAGGCATCCATTCGGGAGATCTCCTCTCTCAACGCTACAACCTGCTGGCTAGCGGCTTCAACCCGTTGCTCACGCCATAGGCAATAACCACAAATGTCATACTCCCTGACCCCACCCCGAAGTAGTGATGCTGGAAAAGAAGATACAGACGCCACAGGTGGAATAGGGGTAGGGGATTCTGCTGCTGGCATAGTATTTGCTACAGAGGTACCCATACTCCCAGTGACTGCTGGTGCCCCTTGCTCTGGTTCAAGCGTCATTTCTGAGTCCGACGTGGGCTCGCTAGGGTCCTCTTCTATCGATGTTCCAGGTCCTATTCTCAGTGCCACTGGTGCCATCTCTGGTCCTTCTACTGACTCATCATCGGAAAGGTCAATCCCTGGGATTGGTTCCCTTTCTGGGATGATCTCCCTAAGGGAATATGAGGATGATGATGATGACGTAGTCCTGCTAGGCTCATCTACGAGGGTGCCCTCCCTGTATGTCCATCTATAAGAAGGATGTGCCATCTAGTACCTACAAAACAAAATCTTAGGGTCAGTACTAACCAATAAATCATATGGTTAACTTTAAAGTTTAAACAGTTAACTCTTATAGCTTGTCTAAAATCCAACGTTTCAAACCTAGTATCGAACCTAGAGGCTCTAATACCACCTGTGATGCCCCCAACCCTGCCACTAGGTCAACTGCGGCTGAGTAGGGCATCTGCGTGCCTCTCGGCACTAAATTATAAGTTCCACACTAAAACAAAACCCTAGAACAATATTAACAGGTATACACAAAGTACGCGGAATATTTAAGTAAATTAGATACTACCGGTGCGCTCAAACACAGGATAAAAAAAAACTTCTCATTTCCTGTTTATAATAAACACAAAAGTAATCCTACATCAACAACTTACATAAAACATAAAAAAAAACTGTACAGACTATTCGAGTCTAAAAAGATAACACATAAATCTATGCCCTTACGGGGAGATTTGATCCAAAACCTCCTGGCCTAAAACTTCATTGGCTCGCGGGACCCCTGACCGTTCCAAGCTAACCTGAGAAGAAAACATGATATGGAAAAACGTGAGCGCGAACACTCAGTGAGTCCTCGTGTGTGTGTGTGGTAGTGATTTCTTTAAAACCATGACGATGTCATTTTACAAAACAATTCATGCAATGTTATAAGAAAAATATTTCCTTTGCTATTTTAACAAAACTGATGCCTGAACCTACATGGGGGTTTCGAGCGCAGCGGGGAAGTCTGAGCAAATCAAGACACATCAGCGCAGCTCTATGCCCCAATTTTAAAAGAACATGTAATGCAACAGTGGGGCTCCACAGACAAAGTCCGGATCCCCAAAACGAGGCCATCGGAACTAAGTTTCGGCATCTCGTAGTCAAATACCAGCCAAACAACATACGAGCACTCGATTACAAACAACCGCACTCCCATAACACTGGTCAAAACAGGCTACAGATCCCTGGGGCACCTACCATATCTGTCCTGGAACTAACCTCGGTGTCAAGCCCCTCCTGACTCTCCACTAGGCGGTCGAACCCCACCGTAGAGCATGATGAGGTGTCCACGTAAGCCGATTGGGCCACACCCTCCGCGGTCTACGTCCCTCTTAAAGTGGATCCACCCTCAGAGTCAAAAACCCGTCCATGTCATCGGAAGAGGCCCTAGTACGGGGGACTAGCCACGTACAGTGCAATCCGCTAATGCGTCCGTTCACTTGATTATCAATAAACTTTAATCTTGGTCGGAATGAGGTTTTCGTATGTATTTACAAATCAATGGGCCATAATAACATATTCAAATCATAAACATTTCAGAATACAAAAGAAAATCCTCATCCGCCAGTCATCACATGCTTATGAAATTTCACAATTATGCCAATGCCAAATCTATATTCATGCATATAATGTACGTAACTTTTCAAGCTAAAACATTTTTCAATATATAAATATTTCTGGAAAAAAAACCTTCATACAACAAACTTCTTATGCACCACCGTAATAGTCTATTTTAAAAGAGACACCTATTTGGAGCACCGCTCCTATGCATTTTTCTACGAAACACGTAACATATTAGGGAGAACATCTCCAAAAATACGCTGAGAAATATCGTTCCAAAAATAGCAAAATTTTATAAAGGTTAAAAAAACATATTTATATGTCTTGTACTATTTGAAATAAAATGGAGTTTATGGACTCACCTGGATGTAGATCTGGTGCTAAGATCCTACAAAATAATAATGCGAAAATACTTAATACCTGGGTATCGATCAAATAATCCTATTCCCTAAATAATATCGAAATCTTATAAAATGAACTTTAGGATGTATAATAATACATATACTTATATAATTCTTTAAAATGATCGAAAAATCCTATACTCTAAAAAAAAATATATACTCTCCCAAGAAACCATAATTAACTATATTCTTTATACAAAAAAAATCCATTTAAAATATTGAAATCTTAAAATAAATAACTAGCTTAAAAATATATAATCTAACTAGAAATAGATCTCACTATATGTTAAAGAAGACAAATAAATATATACTATATATATAACCTAACTAACTAAGTAAAAAAAAGAAACGAAACAGGCAAATAAATGACTTACTTTAGTTGGCTGCCTAGTCTTTCTTATTCAAGAAAAGGAAATGATATGTATATGTATATATGCTCAAAGATGAGAAAATTGCATGAAGAAAAACAATTTGCTTGCATGCCTATATATAGGGGATAAAATGGCGGCTCAAGGCTGGAAAATTTTGGGATGGTGGCAGGTGGATGGCTAGGTGGCTCACTTTCTTAATTGTTAAGTTTAGTTTTTTTTTTTTTTTTAATTCCTATATGAAAATGCCAAGTATTTTAAATTTCTAAAATAAATATACTAGGTATTAAAAATAAAAATCCACTTAAAGGCATTTATAGATCTTAATAAAAAAACCTCAATAAAATAATAAAATTTTATTCCTATTCCTCAATATCCCCATAATACTACTAAGTGCCAAAAACACTATATCCCACCATATAGATCAAAACTCTATTTTCATCACGTTCTTAATTTTAAAGTCATGCTAGGTGCTTACGGGGTAGGGCGTTACACCGGTTTTTGAAAACGATTTTACAGAGAAGAGCTTTCCTTCCTATTTCAAAAACATGTATTCTTGATGCTCTTTTTTAGATAAGAAAAACTTTCAAAGGCATCAAAAATTCTATCAAGAATACTTGAATTTGAAGAAGAATTTATCGAAAGATATTTATGCAAAGAGCTTCATACATGATCAACAATCAAATATGAGAGTTAGGGAGTTTTACAAAGAAATACCTTAGTACTTCCTTAACAAAGATACAAGTCTTCAATGGCTTGATCTTTTCTCCTTCATTTTGCCTTGATCACCAAGATCTTTTGCTTCTAAAAGTATAGCCTTGAGATTTCAAATATGCTTCTTTTGTTTTATGGAAATTATTCTTAATACTCACACAAACATATGTTAATCATAATCAAAATCGTATGCAATAATGCCCTTAGGGCTAACAATTTTATTTAGGTTTCAAAATGAACACATATTGGTTGCAAATTATGTATAGTTTCTTGTTTTCTTGCAAATGTATCATTTCAAATTATTCGAAACTTCATTGCTTATATTCTTATTTAAAAAATGAAATAAGAAATGCATATATTTATCATAATATCTAATTTCATAAATAAATAAATAAATAAAGAATATCTAAAGTTCTAATTCTAAATTTTCTAACAACTATGATCCTACAATAGCAGTCGCAGCGAGAGGAAGTGGCCAAAGTAGATGACCTACGGATTCGAGGCATAGTGTGGCACCTGTCATGTTAACAGTGAAAGTTAGGTTTTGCTTATCTTTGTCATCGACAACTATCAGTGGATAAACAATTATTCTGAATGAATTCAGACGGACTAGTTTAGTTCATTAAAAAAAATGACTAACTTATCAAACGTGATATATTGATTATTAGAGTGTATATATATGAACTGTTCAAATTGTCGGTACCATTTCTTATAACCTTTCTTATAACATTTCTAATTCAGTACTCCCTCCATCCCAAATCCTTGGTCCCATTTTAATTTTTCACATGGATTAAGATATTTAGTTAGACTATAAATTTTATTTTGACTTTTCTTTTATACCCCTTAATGATATTAAAAGAATTTGACTTTTTCTCCTGAAAGTTTTCAAATGTAGATATGAAGTTATTGGAATAATAGGTGTTTTATTAGTATTTCTTTGAAAATGGAGATATTGAGTAGATAATATGTATGTTAATTTCTTAACAATTATTTATAAAATGAAATGAGACCATAATTTAGGACAAAAGAAAAAGGAAAGTGAGACCAAAGATTTGCGACGGAGGGAGTATGTTTTGTTAATAAAACTTGCCATATAAAAGATAAACCTTAAAAGAAAAAGATAAGCACTAAAAAGAAAATATATTAATATAAAAAGATGTCACAGGAAATGTTAAAAGACGTTCCTGGGTTATATTTAGAGAACAATGTCAAATATTTAAAGCAGTAAATCAAAGGGAAGATATTGTAAATCAAGACATAAAGCACATTAATAGGTTGTAAAATAAGGAATTCATATATACAAGGACAGAGTAATTATCCAACTATACAACCGTATTATTGGAAACAACTTAGTTAACCTAATTATGTGTAGACTTGGTATGTAGCTAGCTTCTAAGATAAATAACAACCAGTATTTACGTGTTACATTTTAATCATCTTTGACACATTTCTTTAGCTCTATACAAAATAAGGGATATTTGTCACAAGTTATCTGTGGTCATTTGCCGATGTTTCCTTCAACAAGAAGTTCCAAGTTAGTAATGCAGCTCTGATTACAAGTTCCACCTTGTTGTAATAATGCAAAAGTTGCACGATTGTATAACTGGTAAAGTAGTTTCGTGCTTTTCCATATATAGATAAGGCATTGTTATGACAAATAGAAAAGAAAGCATATATATGAGAAACCATTGAAACAAAACCCTTGTAACAATTTGGTATTTTTTATTTTTTTTTTAGCTTCAAGGACCCTAGAGGAATAAATTACTTACGTTTTTAGCTTGCGAAACAATCTGGTAAGTTGCTGGTAGGTTCAGTGGATAATTCAAGGCCGGATGAGGAAATTATTATCGGCAGGGACGCTCCAACCTATCTCACATATGTTTGATTTATTTCTTTCATTAAGGAATGGGGAATTCTGGTTGCTAGACATGAGAACCTCGTGAAAATTAACTGAACCTGATGATTTTTCTTTGCATTAGGATTAAAAGTGAATGCAGGAAATGATACATAATCATTCATGTTACAATGAACAATGATTATACCACTACTACTACAAGTATTAATATATATATATATATATAATAGATATATAAGTTCAAGGGAGGATTATGGATTCAAAATTTTGTTCCACAAATACTCTTGAAATACAATTGATTGCATAATTTACTTCTCCATAAGTGAATTCTAGTTTAGCCTGTACTGGACCTATTTAGTTGACAGCTAGATACGTTTTACACGTCACTCTAAAGTAAACGAGTATGATCTATAAGGAAAAATAGGTTTGTGGAAATGCCTCTGTCGAATGGATAAACGAGGAGGGTTTAAAAACGCTAGGATAGTAGCATAAGCTATTGACTCTCTTTGAACAATATAGTCATCAAGCACCTGTATTTAGACGACCTGGTTTCATTATGTGTTTTTTTCTTGATAATCGTGTATTTCTTATTTCTAAAAAAAATAGATTTAAATTATTGACCAACAATCATTTCTTCGGGTGTTTACAAAAATATTCCAATATTTATTAAATTAAACACTTTTTGATTCAAAATATATGTATACATAGTCTTAGTTTTAGTGGAACTTATAAAAAAAGTATTTAAAGGAAATGTTTATGTAGTCATGAATAAATATTATAGCACAATGTTTACCAAACGAGTTCTATTTGTTTCTTTGTAATCATATATCCTCAAGATTTTGTAAGCACATGAGAAATTGTTATAGAAATTTCCTTTCTAGAAAAATAAAAGACAAAGTGAAATCGGAAAAATTGCCCTCTAAACTACAAAATTTCTTTCTCGAATAGTTTTTTTGCAACGACCATATTCGTTGCAAATGACCATCTGTTTCCAATGGATTTACAATGGAAAATGTTCCGTTGCCAAAGCGCCTATTGTTAATTAATTTTTTACTTTTTTAAACGAACTTGCAACGACAAGTTAATTAATTTTTTTGAAATAACTTAATTATTTAGATGAATAGTTATTGCGAAATTCTTTTGCTTTTCAACAAATTTTGGCATTGCGGATTAAAATTAATTATTTATTGCACTTTCATTATCAGAAATTGTTTGCTAACTTCTTATGGCATCGGTCGTTGACGAACATTCCTTTCCTTAGTCCTATTTCGGAAGGTGTCTTTTTGTAGTATTATTTTGGTGAGAAGTTGCAAATAGAATGAAAAAATTACAAAATAATTCAAAAATAAGGAAATCAAGATGTTTCAACTTACCATGCTCTTCTCATGCTCGGTGAAAGAAATGGAGTCACCATTGTGAGAAGGCCTACTCATTGTAGCCTGGTTTCGATTTGAAGTGGACAAAGCACACTATTTATCCAATGATTCTTATTTCTTATACATCTCTCTCCAGTGCTCACGATCAATCTACTTTAAATGGAGTGTTGTAGATAAAGCATATTAGATATATTAGACAATTCTGGAAGCGTGAGACCTTGACTAATATGGCAATTAGAGGCAATATGGTAAGAGAAGAATGTTCTTGTCGGAAAGTATAACGACAAAGAGGACACTCATTCGTTTAGTCTTTTAACCCAAGATTATGTACCAGAATGAAGAAATTTCCATTTTATTGAGTACCAAAAATTTTTTAGATTTAATATAGATTTAGAGATGGTGCATTGTATATATTGGCAAGAATTTGTGGCATTAGAAACCTCTGCACGGGTGGATAAGGATTATGTAACTACAGGGAAGGATATCTAAAACTTCAGGTTCAAGTAAGTTATTCATGCTATAAAGTCACGAACGCCATTTCTGTTTGTAGAAAAAATAATTATAAATTATGCGCCACTTTCATAAAAGAAAAATTATAAGGTAAATTCCACTAACTCTTTATTTTTTTCCAAAAAATAGATGTTTTTCAGAATGAGTTTCTTGGAACAACATAGTCTTCAAGCACCCATATGTTGTTACGTTCTTTTGTTATGTATTCATCTTAATAATAGAAATCCTATTTCCATAAAATGTATTTAAACTACTAACAAACATTCATTGTTTTTGGTTCTTACAAAATTACTAGTAAATTTAACAATTCAAACACTTTTTTTCAAAATAAATATATGAAGATTGTTTAGTTTCATAGAGCTTAGAAATAATAGTATATTTAGAAAAATATAGTATTTAGTAAATACTGTAGCACAATGATTACCAATGGAGAGGCCATCAATTTAATCTTATTTTTTTGTAATCATATTTCCTCAAGGTTTTGTAAACATGTCAAAAATAGTTATAGTAATTTCCTTCGTGGTAAAAGAGATCAAATATTATATATAGAGGTTTAATATATACTAATTAAACAGAAAAAGAGATACATCTATTATTAAGAATGCCTTTTTTCCCTCTAAACTAAGGCCATCTAAATTGGTGGAGGGTTAGGCATTGACCCATTTAAAATTATTAAAAGTGTAAAGATAAAAGAATAGAGAAAATTGTCTTAATAGAGAAGGAGAAGGTATGTCTACCCTCTAAAATATAGCAAGTGAAAACTAAAATTATTAAATAATATAATAAATAAGTGAGTTATCGAAAAAATCCTTGAATTGGGAAAATTATGTTATGGACTCGGTTCATGTCCCTACTTATGGAGCATGTGGCCTGTATTAAGCCATATCACTATCCTTGTTATTCTTGTCTCTAGAATTGGAGATATAATTAATAACATGAAGTGATGTGGCTTAATACATGCCATAAGGTCCATTAGTGGAGACATGAATCAGGTCCGTAACATAATATTCCCTAAAGTTGGAGTTACTTATCTGAGAATATAAACCTTTTTTCAAGACAAGGACCCTTCAAAAGTTGAGCTAATATGTTTGAAATAGCTTAAGGCAACACCAAATTTAAGGGCGCAACTCCTAAAATATTCATTTAATTTTCTTCCCCTCCTTCTCCAACCATAAAATTCTCTCAAAACCCCATGTTCAAATCTTCAAGTAAGAAGCATCACACAATGAATCTTTACAAAAAAAAGGTTAGTATATCGATCTTTAAGTGTTTTTAATCATGCTTACCGATTTAAAATTTAAAAAACGACATCAAATCGTCCTAGATCTGAAAAAAATTTCAAAGCTTTGCATCCTTTTAAAGCCACCCCTGTCATGGGACCAGGGGAGCCTCGGCTCAGCCCTGATCGCTGGCAAGGGTCAACTTTACAGCACGTCTGATCGGTGGGGAGGGGTGACCCGAGGCTCCCCTGATCCCGCACAGGGGTCAAGCCGAACCAACTTTAATTATTTTTTTAAATAGTGAAATTTATTTATTTTTTGGTTTAAGTTTTGTTTTATTTTATGTGTTCATTGTAATGTCTTATTTATTTATTTTTAATATATATTCTGTTTCAAATAATCTTTTATCTACTTAATTTATTTTAATTTTTTTATTTTGTATTTTATTACGTTTAAATTTTTTATTGAATTATTTTAATTTGTAAAGAACAAAAAAAAAAGTTTGGCACTTCCAGTTCACAAGGGGCTCGTTCATAGTGCCCCTGGTTAGTCACAAGGGGATGGCTAACTATCCCTGGTAACCAATCAAGGTCATTATTATCAAGCCCTCGTGAATTGCAAGGAACATCATTTGGAATGCTAAGAAAAATCATAAATTTTCTTGCTTTGAGATTAAATTTTATCTCACAATTGATGTTTTTCAAGACCTACATAGTGATTGCCTACGTTAACTTTAAAAGCATATGAATAGTTTCTCATACAATTTATGTGTAAACAATTTCCTAATTTAAGCAAAAGATGAAAGCAAGGAAACTAAAGAACAAAAAATAAACAAAAAGGTAAATCTAGTCCAATTGAAAATTCTATAATGTAGAAGTATTTTTTTTTTCTTCATGGGGAGAAAATTAAATGTGGATTGTTAGATTAAATTTTCATTCGTCCATTCATTAATTGCTTATTTGTTTTGGTACACAATTTTTTATTTTTGTACATGTGAACACAATACTATACGTGCCAATCATTCATTAAGTGAAGTGTACACGTGTCGAGCATTCATTAGTGCACCAAAATTTTCCACATGGGACAAAAAGTGGTTGCCGTCATTATAGTTAATTCCTTTTTTGAAAAGGCAGGATCACTTCCTAAACTATTAATTTCCATTATAAATAGCACAACTGAAAGTTTATGAACTTATAGAATACGACTCCTTAAATGTAAATAATTTGTGGATAACAATGTGTATATTTATTAGAAAAAGAGGAGTAATGAATATAATTATGAATTCACCATCTGACTATATTTTTATTAGTTCCTATGAATTTAAAGAAGAAAATTTCAACATTGAAAATATTGTATTAGGTTATGTTAAGTAAATTATATATTAGATGAAAGATGTGTGATGCCATACCCCTTAAGTACCTCACACATGACACATAAGTGTTGATGTCACTAATGTAGAGGTTAGAATCTGACTTAGTGGAGTAAAGTTTTGGGATATAACGATAGTTTTGTAGATGCTTAGGAAAGAGAGTAAAATTTTATTAATACAAGTATTCGTTAGGGGTTACGAATATCTTAAGTTGATTAACTTTTTTTTGGTATGCTTAGCATGCACATTTTAGGGATCTCAACGTAATTTTTGTGGGACAGTATAAATCTTCTAGATAGATTTTTATTGGTCTAAAATTAAGATTAGATAAATTTTATTATTCTTATTATTAATATTAGTGTTATTGTTATGTGGCAATTATTTCTTCTAATGACACATGCATGATTAATTCTTACCATTAAGGAGAAAGTTATCAACGGAAATTCTTAGGAAGATAACCCACTCACACACCCCCTTCCTCACCGTCACGCACCACCTACCCCTCCCCTTCCCCTCCCCTCCTAACAAAGTTTTTGCCACTATTCATGGGGTCTTACCTTCTAATTTTTTCCCTTTCCCTCATTTGTTTTTGCTTCTCCCTTGTGTAATCTTAGAGAAGCCATAAGAAAGTTTTCTTCTCTCTTCTTCTTTCTTACTGGATTCTAGCTCTACCTTTTGTCGATTAAGCTGTATAAAGAGCTTTGAATTAGTTTACTATTCATTTTTCTTTAATCGAATATTAGGGTGATGTTAAACGGAAAAAGAAATCTTTCTTTTTTGCTCTTCAGAAAAGTTGTCAATTAAATCATTCAATTGACAACTTTCTAACGTGGGGAATCTTTCATCAAGAAAAAATTCATATCCTTAATTAATAAACCATCACAACTTTAAGATATGTTCATGCCCTCAATTTAAATGTACCCCAAACTTCAGGGGTTTCTTGGGCGTTAGTAAAGTTAAGTATATGAATAGTTTCTCATACAATTTATGTGTAAAAAGTTTCCTAATTTAACCAAAAAGATAAGAACGAAGAAACCAAAGAGCAAAAAAGAAACAAAAAGGTAAATCTAGTCCAATAAGAAGATTTTTTTTTTCAAAAAAGTAGGAATACTACCTAAACAATTAATTTCTATTATAATTTGAACAACGCAAAGTTTATAAACTTCTAGAGCATGAATCCGTGAAATGGAAATAATTTATAAATAACAATGTTATATTTTACTACAAAAGGAAAGAGAAAGTGATTAATTATGAATTCACCACGTGAACATATTTTATTTAGTTCCTAAAAATGAAAAGAATAAAATTTCAATATTAAAAATTTTGTACTAAATTTATATTAAGTAAACCACATATTAGATGAAAGATACGAAAATTGAGTAAAATACTTGCTAGATGTATCTAGTGATGCGTTGTTAAAATACAATCAAATAAAAAGGGTATATAGATGAAGTCAACCTTACCCAACTAATACTAAAGCAAGTAAAATATAATCAAATTTCATCCTCTTCTGTCTTCAGAGACAGAATAAATTCACAATGCGCAAAGATGTCGAATTCAAAAAATTGGCCCCTAGGTATCACATGCAAGTAACTTTTATTTTAATTTATGGATTTAATTTCCCTATTTATACAAGCTCAGTTGATTTCTCTTTAGAAGAAATATATGCCCTAGCTAGCCCCTATCTCTGAGCAATTGAAAAATACTTTGATTTTCACACCATATGTGTTAATTAATGCAAGTCCAGGCAACTACTCTATCAAAGGTATTAAAGAGGAGAAGTTTGTGCTAGAGCATTAAAAGATTGTTAAAGGAAAAGTTTTCTTAAAGACTTGTTATATTTATTAGTCCTATAACAAAATATATACATATAAAATGTGACTTGATTAATTTTAGTTTCGAAATTCTTCCTCTTTTTAAGTACTTTAGAGTTTATTTAAGTATATATTTAAATGAAATTCGGGATGCTCCATCCTAACTAGCTTATTGATTCTTTTGGACTGTAGACAATTTTTATCGTGCATTGTGCATTGAGCTAAGTACTTATTGAGTAGTTCAATTGGTGAGGAAGTTCAAGGAAGAGTTTCGTGATATTTTTATTTGGCTTTCTCTCAAGTAATTTAATATAGCTAAGACATGGATTCAAAATCAAAGGATGTCGTAGAAGATTTAAGATCTCATACAACAAAATTTAGCAACATGCACAATCCGGGACAAAAATAAGAAACATCGGTTAGCTTATCCCAGGAAGTGAAGAGACAGCATGTGCATAAACGCATGGAGGATGAAGTTAGTGACTTTCTAAAATGTTTGAATGCCGAATATACGTCAATTCTTGATGATCCAAAACCCAGATTTTTAATTGATTGTGGTGATGATCCAAGCTATGCATTGTTTTTGAGCAGTTTGAAGAATGATGGATCCTCTTAAGTGCTCGAGGCCAATGAAAAAATTGGGTAAACAAAGCCGCTAAAGTATATGGAAAATGATCCAAATGGTGAAGATGAAAATGATTTGGATAGTCATGCTAAAACGGAGGGAATTAAGTTTCAAAGTAATTATGATTGTGACTATAAATTGTTCTTTGAAAACATAAGGCTTGAAGGTTCTAATGTGATCTATCAATATAAGCATGGTGCATCTATAGTTTATGATGGTCTTATCTTCCTTAATTCTCAGACAGATGACAACGTTGTTTCTAAGAAACGAAAGTATACGGATGACATTCAGCATGAAACAACAAGAAAGGGCATAAGTTATCCCCTTCCACTATTTTGGATACTTTTATCGAATCGATCCTTCTTTAATTTTTCTTCATTTTATTGCAAATATTTCTTGTTTAATTTCTATTTTGTTCTTGTACCTTTATTGAGTCAAAAGATGTCAACAACCATTGTGCCAGTCCACAGCAAACATTGTGTTCTAACTTCAGGGTGCAAATATTAGAAATTCTTCGCAAACCTTATGATAAAGAGGAGCATGAAAGGCTTATGCAGGAAATCACTAAGCGGAAGCCTTAACATAAGCATAGAGATTTGCGCTCTGGAGGGGTAAAATTTTATCCCTCAGATAAAATGGGAAAATCATTGCTTGATCATCTTTTGGGTGAGCGAATTATTATTTAGGATTTTTCATATTACCATTATTGATCACCTTAAAAATTTTCCAATTAAACTCATCAATGCATGAAAAATATTATTTCTCCTATGTTGATATATGATAGCGATCTACTCCTATTATCGGCTTTTGTGATACTTCTTTACTATTGACTTTACGTATTGCTTTATTTATTTATGAGTGATTCATTTGCCCAAAATTAAACATCCATTCAATACAAATTATATGTAAAGTTGAAATAATTAATTTTCACAGAAAGGTGTCCCCTTGCTAGTGATCAAATCATTTTGTATAGATATATCTACTCTCACCTTTTCTTAAGTTTATATTACAATTAAAAGGATGCCAATCTTTGATCTTCATAATTTTCACATTTTGAAATAAACTCAACAATTCCTAAAAGGAAGATTGAAGAAGCAGTTGCCGCCAATAATGATCTTAAACGGTTGAATTTGTTACGTGGCTTTTTCTTTTGGCTACAGGTAAGGAAATTATTTATATTGTATATTATTACGATTGTTCTTGATTTCCTTTTTTTTTTTAGCAAATAAATTATTTTTAAAAAAGTTAACAAAGACGGCATTGGCGTGGGGGAAAGGCATATCCCTAATTTTGTGTCTAGCTAAACTAGGATTACTATTATGTTTTATGATGGCAGGATTTTAGTCTTATTGCATGGCTAAATGTTTTTAACATGGTCACATAACTAGAAAATCTCAAGAAGTGATGGTCACAAGAGGTAAGTTTAGGAGCACCAATTTCTAGCGTCACCTCTTTGCTACAAAAGTAAAGTACTCTAGCACAGTCAGATTTTTATAGTTAGGAGCTTATTTAATAAAAATACCTCGATATGTTGGAAGTTATTTATTTCCATTCTTATGATTCTCGTGTCTGATTAACATAACAAAATTATGACTACAAGGGCATAAGCTTCATTAATCACATTATGCTTTCCACCATGCATAAATAGAGTTTAGCAATATTGTTGTATGAGGACTGTTCCATAATGAAATAGTAGTGGGTTTAATGGATTTTTTTTGTACCGTACAAATCTTTCATTTTGAGGATTAAAATCATTTAACATTGCAAGTCTAACTTTTAGAGCATATACTCACGAGTAAACTTTTCCTATGAAAGTTAATCAATAGTTTATTGTCATTTATCTTTTCATTTGTCTTCATATTATCTCTATTCTACTGGTTAATTTATTCAAATAAGCAGCTTCTTATATGGAAATTTATTGTATATTTCTTTAGAATCTCACTGATGACGAATCATTATTTCCATGGAACGACAAAGAATGTGTTGATGTGCAGCCAGAAGGATCCTAAGGTTTCAGTTGCTTGATTCCTTAAAATATATGAAGGATGAAGAAATGTTTTTGTAGACAATCACATATTCTATTGTTTAGTGAAATAGAGTGCAAAATCTATTTCGTCATTATGAAGGAATCATTGACATACATTTCTCTTTATTGAACTTTTTTATTGTGCAAGAAAGTTAAAAGAATAATGAACAAAGTTCTTCAACTGAAAGGCGATTGTCTTGTTTGAACGGTAATATATATCTTCATTCTGCAATAAGTATAATTAGTGAATATTATTAAATTCTCTATGTTGAAGTTTGAACTCATTTATTTATTATTGGAATTCTGAATGAAATGAATAACAATATTCTACTTTACTAATGACAATGCCTGGAACTTTTAGCTTGAGAATCCAGGCTTGTGAGTCTTGGTTATCTTGATATGTAGGCAAGGATTTTAGGCTTTTTCTTGACATTAGGCAAATATTGTTGAGCTTTGCTTGAGTTTATGCAAGCTTACATTCATATAGAGTTGTCAATTTTATGTCTTTCTTTATTAACTGGCAAAGTAGAATTTTGATTAGATATTTAAAGGGGAAATATCTAATCCCCTGATATTTCCATGACTTTATTGACTTATGATAAGATGGTTAACCTATACAGGCAAGCAGGCTTCTTAATCCCCTTCTCACAATGCAACAATTTGTGTCCTATACCGTTACTACACACATATCAAGAGAGTTAAGAGATGAAAGATAAAGTAGCTCATACTTCCATGAGTAACAGTAATTTGAATCAAAGGGTGCTTAGTTTGGGTACTTTGTTAAGTTAGTTACTTTATAAGGAATAACTTATTTTTGAGTTCTACTACTACTAAAAAATGCAATCAATTTGCAACAACAACAATATAGCAGCATAGCTGTGGAAAGCAATGGTATTTATGGCTTTGTGACAAAACTCTCTGTAACTATATTCCATGAAAAAAGTTGCCACAAACTTTTACAAAGTCATAAATTAACGCTATTGTGTGTTACTGAAGTTTTCTATCAATTGCCCAGAAGTTTAACCATTGGAAAAATACTCTGTGCTATGTCTGATTTTTTTTAAAAGTAATTTGTAAACATTTATCACAACTTACTATGAGTTTCTGATATGTAGGCCTTTTGGGCCTTGACGTCTTCCCAATATTTTCATTTTCTAGCCCATTTTATCTATCTATGATAAATTGGACCTCAACTGGAGAAGAGGTGCCCATTTGACTGGGTCAAGAAATACCGAGTCAGATCGGGCCTGGCCACTCGGGCTGCCCGTTGATGTCTCTCCCTTTTAATTCCCTCTCTCACCCCTCGTTTCCGGTGCAGCCGTTTCTCCTTCTTCTCTGGAAGTTCATTCTTCTCTGCCTCTTTGACTATTGGTTTTCCCGACTCTTCTTCTCTTCTTCTCCTCCGCTTCTGCCGCTGCTCTCCTCCGTCCGTCGGTTCCTGCGACCGTCGGCTTCCTTGGATCATTGCTTGATCTTTTACTGTGTGTGTTTGAGAGAGAGCCAAAAGTAAGTGAGAGATAGAGAGATAGAGAGAGAGAGAGAGAGAGAGAGAGAGAGAGAGAGGGTGTGGCACCTGTGATGGTTTTTGGTTGAGGTCCAGATCTGAGGGTTCTGATCACCTTGTTACTCACTGGCGATGCCTCGACGTGGCCCGTTCTACACAGATGCTGCTTGGCATCTTGTCTCTCTCGGTTCGTCACTGTTCCCACTGGCGGCCATTATCCGCGGCGGTGGTATGCCTTTCTTCTGATTTCTCTACCTTTATTTTTACTATTAATTGTTTATTGTTTTTGCAGCCCTGGAGTTTTATTTTTCCTTGTTGATCAGAGAGAGGATCATTGTGTAATCCTTGTTCTCTTTTCTTTCTGCTGTTTTGTCTTCTATTTTTAGCTTGTAATGGTAAATAGTCGTTGTAATAGTAATTAGTATCTACAACAAGTAGTATCAGAGCCGCAGTTCATCTCATAGGTGCCGGCAACCATCGACGATACCAGATCTGAGGGCAGATCTGGCCAGAGAAGTTTCTCTTTCACTCTCCTTTTTAATTTCAATTATTTTTCTGTTCATGTTTTTTTTTCACTCGGCTTGCCGCCGATTATTGCTACTATTTTTTGTGTTTCTGGCTTACCGCCAGTAATCTGTTCTGTTTTTTGACTTGCCGCCATTTCATCTATTTTTTTGTTTCTGTTGCTTAGCTTGCCGCCGATTACTATTACTGTTCTTCTTGTTGAATTGTGTTTCTATTCAGTTGTGCTGTTTACTATTATTTAAATTTTTTTTTTTTGGTATTGCTCATGTTACTGTTCTGCTTCTGGTGTTCTTCTTGTTCTGTTTTTTATTGTTTTCAAAAAATTACAAAACCCAAGCCTAGCTTGAATCCGTGAGATTTCAAGTATCTGTGTCTTGGCGCGTTTTTCTGTTTTTTTTCAAAGTTTTGATTTTATTATTTTTATTTCCTCTATTTTCTCTTTTTCTATTTGTGGTAAGGCAATTTTTGTTGCTACCATGACTCTCGTTGTTTCAGTTATATTGGTTGTTTCTCGGTTTTTGTGCTTCACGTTTTTTCTCCGTTTTTGTTAGAAAAATACAAATCAAGCAAGCTAAAACAAACCAACGCCGTTTTTATGAAATTGTATTTTTCTATTTTTCGAAAAATACCAAGCAATTTTATTCTTTTCTCTCAAAACTTTTTCAAATCTTTCACTTTTCCTAGTCACTTAATTACACTTATTTTCCTTCAAAACATGTCAGTTCCAAAAATTGAAACTGATAAGTTTGATGGGAAATCTGACTTTGTAATGTGGCGGAGGAAAATGAAAGCAGTTTTGGTACAAAATAAAATTGCACTCGCTATCTGTAGCCCTGAAGAGTATCCATAATCTTTGAAGGGTGAAATTCTTTCAGAAAAACTAGGTGATGTTCACAATTTCCTCACCTTACATTTAACTGATAATGTTTTACGAGAAATTAATGAAGAAGACAATGCTTTTGAAATTGGACTAAATTGGAAAAACTATATTTGGGAAAATCACTTTCGAATAAAATTTATTTAAAAGAGCAACTTTTCCGTTTCAAAATGAGCGGGTCAAAAACACTTTTAGAAAATATAGATGATTTAGATAAAATCGTTTTGGAACTTCAAAACGTTGGAGAAAATATCTCTGATGAAAATATTGCAGTCATTTTATTAAGTGCCTTACCGGAATCTTTTGACGATGTTAAATCTGCTATTAAATATGACAGAGATGGTTTATCTATTTCCGATGTTAAAAATACTTTGAAATCTATGGATTTGCATTTACAAAAAGAAAATAAATCTCAAGGCGAAAATCTTTTTGTGCGAGGAAGAGTTGACAGGAGGGAACCTCCTAGTCACCGTTTTAAAAAATGACGTAAACATGGTAAAGGGAGTAATAAAACCCATGATTTTGATTCAGATGATAATTCTATGTTTTTAAAGGTTTTGTGTGTAACTCTTTCTCCTTCATGTTCTAAAGTTGTTGATCATTAGGTCCTCGACTCTGGTTGTTCTTTTCATATGACACCCAACAAACACTGGTTTTCTGATTTCAAACCATTAGGTCAAGGAAAGGTTTTTATGGGAAATAATCAAGTTTGTGTTATTAAAGGTATTGATAATGTTTTCATCAAAATGCATGATGGTGTTACTAGGAAACTCACTAAGATGAGATACGTGCCCGACTTACGTCGGAATGTTATCTCTCTTAGTCATTTAGACTCTTTGGGTTTTTCGTTTAAATCTAAAAATAGTATTTTACGTGTTTGTAAAGGAAACCTAGTGATGCTGAAAGGTTTTAGAAAAGAAACTTTATACATTCCTCTTGGTAAAACGGTTTGTAACTCCATTGCATTGATTTCAAAAACTGTTCCTGAAAACACTACGTTGTGGCATCGGAGGATCGGCCACATTAGTGAAAAGGGACTTTATTATTTACAAAAACAAAATCTTTGGTGTGGTGACAAAATTTATTCCTTAGATTTTTTAGACCACTGTGTTTTGGAAAAACAACACAAAATCAGTTTTTCAACCAGCACTCACAAGTCTTCTGCAATACTTGATTATGTGCATTGTGATCTGTGGGGACCTGAGAAGGTTCCAACTTATGGTGGTAATGTTTATTTCTTGTCGATTGTTGATAATTCTTCAAGGCATGTTTGGGTTTTTCTTTTGAAAACCAAAGATCAAACTTGTGAAAAAAGTTTTGTGAATGGAAACGTTTTACAAAAAATCATTCTAGAAATAAACTAAAATTATCAGGATCAATAATGGTCTTGAATTTTGTAACCGTAAATTTTCTAATTTTGCATCGCATAGCATTCTACAACATAGAATGGTTAGACATAACCCACAGCAAAATGGAGTTGCCGAAAGGATGAACCGTACCATTATGTATAAGGTTAGATGCCTTCTTGTTTCTTCTGCTGTCCCAAAAGCTTTCTAGAGAGAAGCTGTTAGTACAGCTGTATACCTCATAAATAGATCCCCATCTACAGCCATAAACTTTAAAACTCTTATAGAACTCTGGTGTGGTAAACCTCCTAATCTTTCCAACTTGAGAGTTTTTGGGTGTGCAGTATTTGCATATCAAAAGGAGGGTAAACTAGATCCAAGGTCTAGAACGGGAGTGCTCATAGGATATCCTAGTGGGGTGAAGGGATATAGAGTGTGGTTAAAGGGTGAACCGAGGGTGAAGGTTGTTATTAGTAGGGATGTTATCCTCATTGAGCTTGAAATGCCTAGTCTTAAGGATAAACTCATCTCCGATAGTCCACCAATTGTTCACACTCCTAGTAGTATTCCAGTGGAGGTGGAGGTCATCTCTAAACCTCCCTTAGAATCACCCTTAGAACCCGAAACCAATCCAGTGATTCCTACTCCATCCAGTAGCACACCTATTCCGTCTAGTATTCTTGAAACCCCTGATCCTGTTTTAGAAGGTTCTAATGAGGAGGCTGAATATCCTGAGGCTCAGGCTGAAGCCCTTAGAGATTACCAACTTGCAAGGGATAAGTCCGTAGGGTACCTAAGGAACATCTTCGGTATGGTTACTTTTACGTTGTTTCATATGCTCTTACTGTTTCATCTTATGTGGAAGAAAGAGAACCATTGTGTTTTCCTGAGGTTTTGAAAAGCCCCAATCGTGTTTTATGGTTACGTGCCATGGATGAGGAAATGACATCTTTAAACAAAAATAAAACTTGGATTCTTGTTCCAAAACCCTCAAAACAAAAGTTAGTTGATTGCAAATGGATTTTAAAAATAAAAGAACCTGAGTCTTCTAAAGAATCTCCTAGATTCAAGGCTAGGTTGGTTGCAAAAGGTTTTTCACAAGTTGAGGGCATTGATTTTAATGAAATTTTTTCTCCTGTCGTCAAATACAAAACGATCAAGATTATTCTTGCTCTTGTTGCGTTTTATGATCTAAATCTGGAACAACTTGATGTTAAAACCTCTTTCCTACATGGTGACCTCGAAGAGACTATATATATGCGTCAACCACCAGGTTTTGAGGTTAAAGATAAAGAACACATGGCGTGTCTTTTGAAAAAGTCCTTATATGGACTTAAACAATCAACCAGGCAATGGTACAAGAGGTTGGACTCTTTTATGTTAAAAATTGGTTTTTCTAAAAGCAACTATGGTAATTGTCTTTATTTTTCTGGTACCAACATTGATTCTACTATCTATTTATTGCTTTATGTGGAGCATATGTTAATTGCTTGTAGACATAAAGCTAAAATTGATGATCTGAAATCTTTGTTGAAATCTGAATTCGATATGAAGGATTTAGGTATTGCATCCAAAATTCTTGGGATGAGTATTTCGAGAGATAGATCTGATCATTCCCTGTTTCTATCTCAAAAGCCTTTCCTTTAGAAAATCGTATCCAAATTTTCTATGCACCTGTGTAAACCTGTTATAACTCCTCTAGCAAGCCACTTCAAACTTTCTGACAAAACCTATCCCATAACTGAAAGTGAGAAAAGAGATATGGCTAATATTCCTTACAGAATGGTCATAGGCTCAGTTATGTACTCAATGATATCTACCCGTCCTGACATTGCTTTTTCTATAAGCCTTCTCAGTAGATTCATGTCTAATCCTGGAAAAGATCATTGGGCTGCTTCAAGTGGCTATTGCGTTATCTCAATGGAACTTTAGATCGGGGTTTATATTATCACAATTGGTGTGATTTTAAATTAATTGGATTTGTTGATTCGGATTTTGCAGGTGATGAGGATGGTAGGAAATCTACCTCATCCTACTTCTTTACCCATAGCGGGTAATTGCATCTTGTGGAAGTGCCAATTGTATCCAGTAGTTGCCTTATCAACTACTGAGGTTGAGTATATCGCTGCAACGAAAGCGATCAAATAAGCTATCTGGCTTCAAGGGTTATTGAATGAATTACACGTTTTACATTCAAAAGCTATTATTTATACTGACAATCATAGTTTTTTACATTTATGTAAAAATCCAGTTTATCATGAACGAACCAAAAATATAGGTGTCAAATACCATTTTATTAAATAAAAGGTTTCTAGTGGTTTAATTGACATAGACAAGATTAGTACTGATAATAATCTTGCAAATTTTGGTACTAAAATTGTAAACACTGACAAGTTTATGTCTTTCAAGGATTTCCTTAACCTGGATGTAGTTTGATTCATGGTAAATTTAAACAACGGTTAGAAAATATTGTTCGATGTGGAGATTGTAGGCCTTTTGGGCCTTGAAGTCTTCCAAGTATTTCCATTTTCCAGCCCATTTTATCTCCCTATGATGAATTGGCCTCAGCTGGAGAAGAGGTGCTCATTTGACTGGGTCAAGAAATACTGGGTTAGATCGGGCCAGGCCACCCGGGCTGCCCGTTAATGTCTCTGCCTTTCAATTCCCTCTCTCACCCACCCGTTTCCAGTGCAGTCGTTTCTCCTCCTTCTCTTGAAGTTCATTCTTTTCTGCCTCTTTGACTGTTGGTTTTCCCGACTCTTCTTCTCTTCTTCTCCGCGGCTTCTGCCACTGCTATCCTCCGTCTATCAGCTTCCTCCAACCGTCGGCTTCCTTGGATCATTGCTTGATCTTTTACTGTGTGTTTGAGAGAGAGCCAAAAGTAAGAGAGAGATAGATAGAGGGTGTGTGGCACCGGTGAAGGTTTTTTGGTTGAGGTCCAGATCTGAGGGTTCCGATCACCTCATTACTGTGATGCCCCTAACCCGGCCACTAGGTCAACTGCGGCTGAGTAGGGCATCTGCGTGCCTCTCGGCACTAAATTATAAGTTCCACACTAAAACAAAACCTTAGAACAATACTAACAGGTATACATAAAGTACGCAGAATACTTAAGTAAATTGAATACTACCAATGCGCTCAAACACAGGATAAAAGAAAACTTCTCATTTCCGTTTTATAATAAACACAAAAGTAATCTTACATCAACCACTTACATAAAAACATAAAAAGAAACTCTACAGACGATTCGAGTCTAAAAAGATAAAACATAAATCTATGCCCTTCCGGGAGATTTGATCCAAAAACTCCTGGCCTAAAACTTCAGTGGCTCGCGGAACCCCTGACCTTTCCAAGCTAATCTGAGAAGAAAACATGATATGGAAAAACGTGAGCGCAAACGCTCAGTGAGTCCACGTGTGTGTGTGCGGTAGTGTTTTCTTTAAAATCATGATGATGCCGTTTTACAAAAACAATTCATGCAATGTTATAAGAAAAATATTTCTTTTACTATTTTAACAGAACTGATGCTTGAACCTACATGAGGGTTTCGAGCGCAGCCGGGAAGTCTGAGCGAATCAAGACACATCAGCGTAGCTCTATGCCCAATTCTAAAAGAACACGTAATGCAACAGTGGGGTTCCACAGACAAAGTCCGGATCCTCAAAACGAGGCCATCAGAACTAAGTTCCGGCATCTCGTAGTCAAATACCAACCAAACAACATACGAGCGCTCGATTACAAACAACCACACTCCCAGAACACTGATCAAAACAGGCTACAGACTCCTGGGGCACCTACCAGGTCTGCCCTGGAACCAACCTCGGTGTCGAGCCCCTCCTGACTCTCCACTAGGCGGTCGAACCCCACCGTAGAGCATGATACGGTGTCCACGTAGACCGATTGGGCCACACACTCCGCGGTCTACGCCCCTCTTAAAGTGGATCCACCCTCAGAGTAAAAAATCCGTCCACGTCATCGGAAGAGGCCCTAGTACGGGGGACTAGCCACGTACAGTGCAATCCGCTAACGCGTCCGTTCACTTGATTAACAATAAACTTTAATCTTGGTCGGAATGAGGTTTCGTATGTATTTACAAATCAAAGGGGCCATTTGCCCGGCCATAATAACAGATTCAAGTCATAAACATTTCAAAACACAAAACAAAATCCTCATCCGCCAGTCATCACATGTTTATGCAATTTCACAATTATGCCAATGTCAAATCTATACTCATGTATATCAAAATACATAACTTTTTAAGCTAGAACATTTTTCAATATATAAATATTTCCGAAAACCTGCATACTTCTTATGTACCACCATGATAATCTGTTTTAAAAGAAACACCTATTTGGAGCACCGCTCCTATGGATTTTTCTACGAAACACGTATCACATTAGGGAGAACATCTCCAAAAACACGCTGAGAAATATTGTTCGAAAAAAATAGCAAAAATTTTGTAAATATAAAAAAAAAATATTTGAAATAAAATGGAGTTGGTGGACTCACCTGGATGTAGATCTGGTGCTAAGATCCTACAAAATAATAATGCGAAAAATACTTAATACCTGGGTATCGATTAAATAAACCTATTCCCTAAATAATATCGAAATCTTATAAAATGGACTTTGGGATGTATATAAATATACTTATATAATAATACGTATACTTATATAATTTTTTTTTTAAAAAGATCGAAAAATCCTATACTCTAAAAAAAAAATATACTCTCCCAAGAAACCATAATTAACTATATACTTTATACTAAAAATCCATTTAAAATATTGAAATCTTAAAATAAATAACTAGCCTAAAAAATATATATATAAACTAACTAGAAATAGATCTCACTATATATTAAAAAAAATACATAAATATATACTATATATATACATATATATATAACCTAACTAACTAACTAAAAAAAAAACAAAACATGCAACTAACCTTAGCTTGTTCTTGTTGCCAACCAAAATCTTAGTTAGCTTGTTCTTGTTGCCAACCAAAATCTTAAGTAAATTGAAAACCAATATGCATGCTATATATATACATATAATTAGGAAGAAAAGAAAAAGAAAGAAAACAATGGAGTCATGAGGCGGTTAAGGAAAAAAAAGAAATTGGTGAGGTGGCCGCAATCTTCATAATTAAGTTTTTTTTTTTTTTTACATTCTTATATGCAAATGCCAAGTATTTAAATTTCTAAAATAAATATAGTAGGTATTAAAATAAAAATCCACTTAAAGGCACTTATAAACCTTAATAATAAAACCTCCATAAGATAATAAAATTTTATTTCTATTCCTAAATATCCCCAAAATACTACTAAGTACCAAAAACACTATATCCCACCATATATATTGAAACTCTATTTTCATCACGTTCTTAATTTTAAAGTCATGCTAGGTGCTTACGGGGTAGGGCGTTACATTCTACCCTCCTAAAAAAAAATTTCGTCCTCGAAATTGAGTAGTTACGTACCTATAAGCTCTGGATACTTTTTCTTCAAGTACTCCTCAGTTTCCCAGGTTGCCTCTTCGATCCCATGATGTTTCCATATCACTTTACACATTGGAATCTGTCTCCCGCGTAACTCTTTTACGCTTCGTTCTATAATCTCAATTGGTTTTTTCTTCATATGACAGCATCAGCCTTGTAATTCCAATTGGTTATTATTGAGAACATGATCAGAGTGTGGTGATACTTCTTTAATTGTGATACATGGAACACATCATGTATACCTATCAGCTCATTTGGTAAGGCGAGTCGGTATGCTACTTTACTAATCCTCGTCAATAATTTCAAATGGTCCCGATATATCTGGGGACTTAACTTTCCTCTCCTCGGATATCGTAGCTTCCCGCGATGCGGTCTAAGTTTTAAGAAAACTCGATCTCCTACATTAAACTCCAAATCCCTTCTTCGATTGTCGCATAACTCTTTCCGCCTACTTTTAGTCTGTTTGAAGCCTGGGTCTTGAATTATCTTAACTTGTTTCTGCATCTCTTCCACTCGGCATCAAGTTTCTTTGTCTCCAATGGGATTGAACTCCAACTTCATCCCAAGTACAAAGGTGTTCTCGCATCTCCTACCATATAATGCTTCAAATGGTGCCATTCCTATCGAAGAGTGGTAGCTATTATTATAAGCAAACTCAAGACAAGCAAGATTGTCAACCCACTTATTTCCAAAGTCTAAGGCGCAAGCCCTTAACATATCCTCTAGAGTTTGAATTGTTCTTTCGGATCGTCCATCGGTTTGGGGATGTGCTCGTGGTGCTATAACTTAGATTGGTCCCCCATAGCCGCTCGGAACTTAGGCCAAAACCTTGAGGTAAACCTTGGGTCTCTATCGGATACAATATCAACGGGTACTCCATGAAGTCGAACAATCTCATCTACATAAATCTGTGCCAACTTGTCCAAAGCGTATGACATATTAATGGCAATAAAATGAGCCACTTTTGTTAAACGATCAACGATTACCCAGATAGCATCCTTATAACCCTTGGTCCGGGGCAATCCTGTGACAAAGTCCATTGTCACATGATCCCATTTCCATTCGGGAACAGTAATCGGTTGTAGTAATCCCGCCGACTTTTGATGTTCCGCCTTAACCTTTTGACATGTAAGACAGGCCGCTACATACTCCGCAATTTCTCTCTTCATTCCGTTCCACCAAAACTTTTGCTTTAAGTCTTTATACATCTTATTCTCTCCAGGATGGATTGAATACTTACTTTTGTGGGCTTCCTCTAGAATCTTGCGCTTAAGTTCAGTATCATTGGGTACACATAACCGATTCCGAAAGTACAGGCTCCCATCAGCTTCTAATGTTCGAAAATCTTCCAATCCCTTAGCTTCCACACGGTTCTTGAACTCTTGGAACTCCTTATTACTCTTTTGGGCACTTCTAATATCCTCTTGTAGGGTGGATGTTAAGCTAAGACTTGATATCTTTGCTTTTCTACTCAATGCATCTGCCACCACATTCGCCTTTCCTGGATGATAGTTAATCGGGCATCGATATTCTTCCAAAGTAGCTTCCATCCATCGACGTTGTCTCATGTTCAAGTCTTTTTTGAGAAAACAAATACTTTAAACTCTTATGATCAGTAAATATCTCATACTTAGCCCTATACAAGTAGTGTCGCCACTTCTTAAGTGCAAACACGATGGCTGCTAATTCCAAATCGTGTGTCGGATAATTCCGTTCATGATCCTTCAACTTTCTTGAAATATATGCTACAACTTTCCTGTCTTGCATCAACACAGCTCCTAGTCCTTCTCCTGAAGCATTTGTGTAAAATGAAAACTCCTTGTTCGGATCGGGTAATGTTAACACTGGTGCCGACGTTAGTCGGTTCTTCAATTCTTGAAAACTCCTCTCACATTTTTCCGTCCACTCAAACTTGGTTGCTTTTCTCGGTTAATTGGGTTAGAGGTCCAGCAATCCTTGAAAAGTCTTTTATAAATCTCCGATAGTATCCCGCCATACCCAAGAAACTACGTACTTCAGTTGGTGTTTTGGGTTGTGTCCAATAAGTCACTGCTTCTACTTTCGCTGGATCTACTGAGATTCCTTCCTGGGTGATAACATGTCCTCGGAAAGTAGCTTGACTCATCCAGAACTCACATTTGCTAAACTTAGCATATAACTTATGCTCCCGTAGGGTTTGCAACACTTTTCGAAGGTGTTGTTCATGAACTTCAGGGTTGGGTGAATAAACAAGAATATCATCAATAAAAATCACTACAAACTTATCCAAGTAAGGATTAAAGACTCTGTGCATCAAGTCCATAAATGTTGCAGGTGCATTAGTTAATCCAAATGGCATAACCACAAACTCGTAATGTCCGTATCGTGTGTTGAATGCCGTCATTGGAATATCCTTTTCTCTTATCCTGACTTGATAATACCCCTGTCTCAACTCCAATTTGGAAAAACATCCCGTTTCTCGGAGTTGGTCAAATAACTCATCAATGAGGGGTAGTGGGTATTTGTTCTTAACTGTCACATTATTCAATCCTCTATAATCTATACACATCCTCAGGGTTCCATCCTTTTTCTTTACAAACAAAACTGGCGCACCCCAAGGAGATATACTTGGACGAATATATCCTTGCTGCAACAGTTCTTGTAGTTGTTTTTTCAACTCTTTTAGTTCCTCCTGTGCCATATTGGTTTAGCATCAGGTACCAATTCTATGCCAAACTCCACTTCTCGATCTGGGGGTAGCATCGTCAACTCCTCAGGAAAGACATCCACAAACTCCCTCACTACAGGTACTGTGCCTAATTTTACCTCCTCCTTAGGTTTGTTGAGCAAATATGCTAAGTACCCTTGACATCCTTTCCATAGCAACTTTCTGGCTTTCATGCCAGACAAAAAGGGATTCTCTCGTTTTGTTCGCTTTCCTTGGAAAACCAAGATTGGCATACTCGGTCGGCTAAACTTAACTAACTTCCGTCGACAATCTACTTGGGCATAATGTTTAGACAACCAGTCCATCCCAAGTATTACGTCATATCCCTCCAATTGTAAGGCAATTAAATCTCCAGATAAAACCACATTCTCGACACATATGTCACAATCAGGGTACTTTACCTCAGTTATCTCATTTACGCCCATAGGAATGCTAACTATCAACTGATAATGCATGTTAACAGGAGGTATAGGAATATGTTTTATGAAATGCAAACTCACAAAAGAATGCGTAGCTCCAGGGTCAATGAGTGCTCTTGCTAGTTGAGAAAATTTTTTTATCATACCTTCAACGACCTCTGCTTCAGTATCTACGGGCAATCCATCCAGTGCATAAACGTTAGCTTTTACTTGTGGCTTATTATTCCTTCCTTCTGTTGTTCTCCTCATGACCGGGGGTCGGCCTGCTTTTCTGACATCTCCGGGGTTACTTGTTGCATCTCAGGGCATTGGTCCTTGGTATGTCCTGGTTTTCCACACTTGAAACATAATCTTAACTTCCGATAACACATTTCAGCCACATGCCCAATTCGTCCACAGTATCTGCATATTCTGTGGGATCCTCCAGGGGTTAAGGTTGGTCGGCCTTTCATTTCCAGTCCTTTGTTCACCACGGGATCTCTTGAAATCTCTGGGTTTCCATGGTCCTTGTCCAGGACGTTTATATGGAGCCGTCGCTGAACCAATGGCTGTTTTCCTTTGTATAACTGCTTCATCAGTCATCTCTGTTCGCGTGGCGGCTTCAACTGCGGCCGCGAATCCCATCGGTGGCAAGGGAGCTAATGCTCGTTGCAATTCAACCCTTAATCCTTTCACAAATTGTCGCGTCTTATTTTCATCAGTGTCTATCAACCTTAAGCAATACTTAGCCAACCTATTAAACTTTGCCGTATACTGGGCAACTGTCAGGTTCCCCTGTCTCAATTGCTGAAACTCATCCTCACGTTGCTCTCGAACCCATCGAGGTATATACTCCTTTTTGAATTCTTCTTGAAAATCGTTCCAAGTCCATGGTTGGTTCTTAAGTGTCCGTGCTTCGTAAGCTCTAAGCCACCAATCCTTTGCCATTCCTCGAAGTCTAAAAGCTGCAAACGTTACCCTGAGGGCATCCTCATACTTAAGGGTATAATAGATATCATTCAACTGCTCAAGGAACAGTTCAGCTTTAATTTCTTGCTCAACATCTCCATAGAACTCCGGGGGTCGAAACTTAAGAAATCGTTCTAATGCTTCATCTGCTCCTGTAACTGGTACTCGTTCGTTTCTTCTTGTGGCCATTGAAGTTTCTAATAATTCCGTCATCTTGATCATAAAATTCTCGATTACTTTGTGTGTAGCTTGTTCTGGACGAGGGGTGGCCTCTCTCGTAGGTTCAGACAATCTATTTTGAGAATTTTCTGACATAACCTCGTCCGTACGGTTGGGAGATTGTGAACCTGACATGTTTCTAAAAACCAAAAAAGTCCCAATACTAATAAACATCTACGATTATAGATACTTTACGACAGGTAAACATAAATTCATCTCAGGCACAAACATCAAATGCATACATACAAACATATATATATAACTCAAAATAAGGATTTTTGGTACAAGTAGTGTCAAGATACAATCAGATCATCCTGGTCCTACCTCCCAAAAATATATATGGTCGGGTTGCTATACATATCAAAAACCCGAGGACCTCATACCTATGATCCTAAGCCTACTGCATCAAGTACCAACAAAAATACTACTCGTACCTATCCAAGTGATCAAATATTCACACCTACCTGTACTCTATCCAATACCTACTCCGCCTAAGGACACTGGCTACTAGAACCTCCCGGACGAGACTCCAGCTCATCACGTGCTCTATCCACCGAATCTCTAGTAGTTCCAAGGAACTGAGCAATAAACTGCCTAAGCCAGTCCCGCTCGTTAATCAGCTCCAAAATCTCTCTCTCTCTCGAGCTGCATGAGCTGCCCGCGTCTGGGCTAACTCCTCCTCTAATATGGCGGCCCTCGCCGTCTCCTGTCCCTGTGCCTGGCGTGCTGCATAGAATAAGGCGTCCATTCGAGAGATCTCCTCTCTTAACGCTATAACCTGCTGGCTAGCGGCTTCAGCCCGTTGCTCACGCCATAGGCAGTACCGACAAATATCATACTCCCTAACCCCACCCCGAAGTAGTGACGGTGGAAAAGAAGATACAGACGCCACGGGTGGAATAGGGGTAGGGGAGGCTGCTGCTGGCATAGTATTTGCTACAGAGGTACCCATACTCCTAGTGACTGCCGGTGTCGCTTGCTCTGGTTCAGGTGTAATTTTTGAGTCCGACGTGGGCTCGCTAGGGTCTTCTTCTATTGATGTTCCAGGTCCTATTCCTGGTGCCACTACTGGTGCCATCTCTGGTCCTTCTACTGACTTATCATCGGAAAGGTCAATCACTGGAATTGGTTCCCTTTCTGGGATGATCTCCTTAAGGGAATATGAGGAGGATGATGATGACGTAGTCCTGCTAGGCTCATGTAAGAGGGTGCCCTCCCGGTATGTCCATCTATGAGAAGGATGTGCCATCTAGTACCTACAAAACAAAATCTTAGGGTCAGTACTAACCAATAAATCATATGGTTAACTTTAAAGTTTAAACAGTTAACGCTTAGAGCTTATCTAAAATCCAACGTTTCAAACCTAGTATCGAACCTAGATGCTCTGATACCACCTGTGATGCCCCCAACCCTACCACTAGGTCAACTGCAGCTGAGTAGGGCATCTGCATGCCTCTCGGCACTAAATTATAAGTTCCACACTAAAACAAAACCTTAGAACAATACTAACAGGTATACATAAAGTACGCAGAATACTTAAGTAAATTGAATACTACCGATGCGCTCAAACACAGGATAAAAGAAAACTTCTCATTTCCGTTTTATAATAAACACAAAAGTAATCTTACATCAACCACTTACATAAAAACATAAAAAGAAACTATACAGACGATTCGAGTCTAAAAAGATAAAACATAAATCTATGCCCTTCCGGGGAGATTTGATCCAAAAACTCCTGGCCTAAAACTTCAGTGTCTCGCAGAACCCCTGACCGTTCCAAGCTAATCTGAGAAGAAAACATGATATGGAAAAACGTGAGCGCAAACGCTCAGTGAGTCCACGTGTGTGTGTGCGGTAGTGTTTTCTTTAAAATCATGATGATGTCGTTTTACAAAAACGATTCATGCAATGTTATAAGAAAAATATTTCTTTTACTATTTTAACAGAACTGATGCTTGAACCTACATGAGGGTTTCGAGCGCAGCCGGGAAGTCTGAGCGAATCAAGACACATCAGCGTAGCTCTATGCCCAATTCTAAAAGAACACGTAATGCAACAGTGGGGTTCCACAGACAAAGTCCGGATCCTCAAAACGAGGCCATCAGAACTAAGTTCCGGCATCTCGTAGTCAAATACCAACCAAACAACATACGAGCGCTCGATTACAAACAACCACACTCCCAGAACACTGATCAAAACAGGCTACGGACTCCGGGGGCACCTACCAGTCCGCCTCGGAACCAACCTCGGTGTCGAGCCCCTCCCCGACTCTCCACTAGGCGGTCGAACCCCACCGTAGAGCATGATACGGTGTCCACGTAGACCGATTGGGCCACACACTCCGCGGTCTACGCCCCTCTTAAAGTGGATCCACCCTCAGAGTAAAAAATCCGTCCACGTCATCGGAAGAGGCCCTAGTACGGGGGACTAGCCACGTACAGTGCAATCCGCTAACGCGTCCGTTCACTTGATTAACAATAAACTTTAATCTTGGTCGGAATGAGGTTTCGTATGTATTTACAAATCAAAGGGGCCATTTGCCCGGCCATAATAACAGATTCAAGTCATAAACATTTCAAAACACAAAACAAAATCCTCATCCGCCAGTCATCACATGTTTATGCAATTTCACAATTATGCCAATGCCAAATCTATATTCATGTATATCAAAATACATAACTTTTTAAGCTAGAACATTTTTCAATATATAAATATTTCCGAAAAACCTGCATACTTCTTATGTACCACCATAATAATCTGTTTTAAAAGAAACACCTATTTGGAGCACCGCTCCTATGGATTTTTCTACGAAACACGTATCACATTAGGGAGAACATCTCCAAAAACACGCTGAGAAATATTGTTCGAAAAAAATAGCAAAAATTTTGTAAATATAAAAAAAAAAATATTTGAAATAAAATGGAGTTGGTGGACTCACCTGGATGTAGATCTGGTGCTAAGATCCTACAAAATAATAATGCGAAAAATACTTAATACCTGGGTATCGATTAAATAAACCTATTCCCTAAATAATATCGAAATCTTATAAAATGGACTTTGGGATGTATATAAATATACTTATATAATAATACGTATACTTATATAATTTTTTTTTAAAAAGATCGAAAAATCCTATACTCTAAAAAAATATATATACTCTCCCAAGAAACCATAATTAACTATATACTTTATACTAAAAATCCATTTAAAATATTGAAATCTTAAAATAAATAACTAGCCTAAAAAAAAATATATATAAACTAACTAGAAATAGATCTCACTATATATTAAAAAAAATACATAAATATATACTATATATATACATATATATAACCTAACTAACTAACTAAAAAAAAAAACAAAACATGCAACTAACCTTAGCTTGTTCTTGTTGCCAACCAAAATCTTAAGTAAATTGAAAACCAACATGCATGCTATATATATATGTATAATTAGGAAGAAAAGAAAAAGAAAGAAAACAATGGAGTCATGAGGCGGTTAAGGAAAAAAAAGAAATTGGTGAGGTGACAAGTGTTGTTGTGAGGTGGCCGCAATTTTCATAATTAAGTTTTTTTTTTTTTTTTTTACATTCCTATATGCAAATGCCAAGTATTTAAATTTCTAAACTAAATATAGTAGGTATTAAAAATAAAAATCCACTTAAAGGCACTTATAAACCTTAATAATAAAACCTCCATAAGATAATAAAATTTTATTTCTATTCCTAAATATCCCCCTAAATATCCCCAAAATACTACTAAGTACCAAAAACACTATATCCCACCATATATATCAAAACTCTATTTTCATCACGTTCTTAATTTTAAAGTCATGCTAGGTGCTTACGGGGTAGGGCGTTACAATTACTCATTGGCGATTCCTCGACACGGCCCGTTCTACACACTTGCTGCTCGACGTCTTGTCTCTCTCGGCTCGTCCATGTTCCCGCCGGCGGCCATTGTCCGCGGCGGTGGTAAGCCTTTCTTCTGATTTCTCCACCTTTATTTTTACTATTAATTGTTTATTGTTTTTACGGCCCTGGAGTTTTATTTTTCCTTGTTGATCAGAGAGAGGATCATTGTGTAATCCTTGTTCTACTTTCTTTCCGCTATTTTGTCTTCTTGTTTTTTTTTCTTGTAATAGTAAATAGCCGTTGTAATAGTAATTTGTTTCTACAACATGATAGATTTCTATCTAACATTCGCTTTGTAAAACTAGAGGCTTTTGCAAATCCGTCACAATTTTCTTGCACATTTCAATGAAATCAAAATGTATACCGGTCAATTATTATATTGTGTTTTATTTTATTTTGGTTTCCAAATTAACACATATTGGTAGCAAATTGTGTATAGTTTCTTTGTTTTCTTGCAAATGTATCATTTAAAATTACTCACAACTTCATCGCTGATATTCTTATTCAAAAAATGAAATAAGAAATACATATAGTCATTAAAATATCTAATTTCATAATTAAATAAATAACGAATATCTAAAATTCTAATTCTAAATTTTCTAACAACTATGATCCTACAACAGCAGTCCCAGCGAGAGGAAGTGGCCAAAGTAGATGACCTAGGGATTCGAGGCATAGTATGGCACCTGTCGTGTTCACTATGAAATTTAGGTTTTGTTTATCTTTGTCTTCAACAACTATTACAGTAGATAAACAATTATTCTGAATGACTTCAGATGGACTAGTTTTGTTCAATAAAAAAATGACTAGCTTTATCAAGTGTGGATATATTGATTATTAGAGTATATATATATATATATATATGAATTATTCAGATTGTCAGTACCATTTCTAATAACCTTTCTTATAACATTTCTAATTTAGTACTCTCCTTGGGCCCATTTAAAGTTTTCACATGGATTAGGATATTTAGTTAGACTAATAAATTTTTTTTTCATTTGTATTTTATACTCTTCTATAATATTAAAAGAATTCGACTTTTTGTCCTGAAAGTTTTCAAATGTAGATATGAAGTTATCGGAGTAGTGGGTGCGTTGTTAGTATTTCTTGGAAAATGCAGATATTGAGTAGATAATATGTATGTTGATTGTTTAACTATCATTTATAAATAGAAATGAGACCATAATTTAGGACAAAAGAAAAAGAAAAGTGAGACCAAAGATTTGCGACGGAGGGAGTATATTTTATTAATAAAACTTACCAAATAAAATATAAACCTTAAAAGAAAAAATAAGCACTAAAAAGAAAATATATTATTATAAAAAGAAGATGTTAGAAGAAATGTTAAAAGATGTTCCTGGGTTATACATATAGAGAACAATGTCAAATATTTAAAGCTGTAAATCAAAGGGAAGATATTGTAAGTCAAGACATAAAGCACATTAATAAGCAGTAAAATAAGGAATTCATATATACAAGGACAGATTAATTATCCAGCTATACTACCGAATTATTGGAAGCAACTTACTTAACCTAATTATGTGTAGACTCAATATGTAGCCAGCTGCTAAGATAAATAACAACCAGTATTTACGTGTTACATTTTTATCATCTTTGACACATTTGTTTAGCTCTATATAAAACAAGGGATATTTGTCACAAGTTATCTATGGTCATTTGCCGATGTTTCCTTCAACAAGAAGTTCCAAGCTAGTAATTCAGCTCTGATTACAAGTTCCACCTAGTAATAATGATGCAAAAATTGCATGATTGTATAAATGATAAAGCAGCTTCATGCTTTTCGATATATAGATAAGCCGCTGTTTATTTTGTTTTCATGTCCCTACTTATGGACTATATGGCTTGAATTAAGCCATATCACTATCCTTCTTATTCTTGTCTCTAGAATTGGAGATATAATTAATAACATGAAGTGATGTGTCTTAATACATGCCATAAGGTCCATTAATGGAGACAGAATCGGGTCCGTAACATAATATTCCCTAAAATTGGAGTTACTTATCAATTGAGAACATAAACCTTTTTTTCAAGACAAGGACCCCTCAAAAGTTGAGCTAGTATATTTGAAATAGCTTAAGGCAACACCAAATTTAAGGGTTCAACTCCCAAAATATTCATTTGATTTTCTTCCCCTCCTTTTCCAACCGTAAAATTCTCTCAAAACCCTATGTTCAAATCTTCAAGTTAGAAGCATCAAACAATGAATCTTCACAAGAAAGGTTAGCATATCAATCTTTAAGTGTTTTTAATCATTTTTACCGATTTAAAAAACAATATCAAATCGTCCTAGATCTAAAAAAATTTTCAAAGCTTTGCATCCTTTAGAGGCCACCCCTATCGTTGGACCAGGGGAGCCACGGCTCACCCCTCGCCACCGATCAAGCGTGTTGTAAAGGTGCCCCTTGCCATCGACCAGGGTTGAGTCGAGGATCCCCTTATCTCGCACAAGGGTCGAGCCGATCCAACTTTAATTATTTTTTTAACTAATTAATTTTATTTTTTTAGTTTATTTTGTCTTATTTTATTTTATTATTGTAATGTCTTATTTATTTATTTTTAATATATATTCTGTTTCAAATAAGCTTTTATCTACTTAATTTATTTTAATTTTTTTTAGTTTGTATTTATTATGTTTAAATTATTTAATGAATTATTTTAATTTGTAAAGAACAAAAAAAAAAAAAAAAAAAAAAAAAAGGTTTAGCTCTTGCAGTTCACAAGGGCTCGTTCACAGTGCCCCTGGTTAGTTGCAAGGGGAATGGCCAACGGTCCTTTGTAACTAACCAAGATCATTTTTATCAAGCCCCTCGTGAATTACAAGGAACAACATTAGGAATGTTAAGAAAAATCATAAATTTTCTTGTTTTGAGATTAAATTTTATCTCAAAATCGATGTTTTTCAAGACTTACATAGTGATTGTCTACGTTGAGGTTAAAAGCATATGAATAGTTTCTCATACAATTTATGTGTAAACAATTTCTTAATTTAAGCAAAAGATGAAAATAAGGAAACTAAAGAACAACAAACAAACAAAAAGGTAAATCTAGTCCAATTGAAAATTCTATAATGTAGAAGTTTTTTTTTTTTTTTTCCTTCAAGGGGAGAAAATTAAATGTGGGTTGTTAGATTAAATTTGGATTCGTCCATTCATTAATTGCTTGCTTGTTTTGGAACACAATTTTTTATCTTTTGTACAAGTCAACACAGAGTAGTATATGTATCAATCATTCATTGAGTGAAGTGTACATGTGTCGAGCTCATCACTCTTCAAGGCTAGGTACTTTGAATGCAATAGCACTGATCATCTTGTAGCCGATTGTCCCAAAGCCATTGAAAAAGAAAAAGGAGCTTTAGAAGCAAAGCTTGAGGCATTAAAGAAATAGAAGAAAGGCAAGGGCCTAATAGGATCTTGTGATCAAGACTCAAGCGAAAGTGAGGGAGAAGAAACCAACCTATGGTTCATGGCATTAGAAAATGAGGTGCAATCTTCACCCTTAAATCCATCTAATCTTGTTGATGATGATGATGATGATGATGATGATCTAAATTCTTTGCTTATCAAAATATATTTTGAACTGGAAAAGATCACAAAAAAGAACAGGGAGTTAAAGAATAAGATTGATAACCAATCAAAAGAAAATTCAAAACTTGTTTGTGAAAACAAAACTCTTTTTTTGAATCACTAGATACTTTGAAAAAGGAAAAGGACTTCTCAAAATTAGAATTTCAAAAACTCGTTTTAGAAAACAAAAATCTTTGTGAAAAAGTCCTCTCACTTGAGAAATGGATGGTAGATTACAATGATTTGAAGAAAAAGATGAGTGATCTCACTCTATGTGTTGAAAAGTTCACAAAAGGAAAAGAAAACTTTGAAAAACTTCTTGGCTCTCAAAGATCACCTTCTGACAAAAATGGTATTGGATATAACCATTCCAATAATTTCTCTAAACAAACACGTTTTGTGAAAGCTTCTCATCCCTTTCACACCTTTGTTATACTTATTTTGAAAAGAGTGGTCATAAAGCCACAAAATGCTTTATGAAATTAAAAGTTGAAAGGGGAATAAAAACGGTTTGGAAAATAAAAGAAAACTCAACTAACATTCATGGACCCAAAAAGATATGGGTACCAAAAGTTATTTCTACTTCTTCTTTTGTAGGAACCCAAATCAAGCTCAACTAAGTGGTATTTGGATAGTGGATGCTCAAGGCATATGACCGGGAACACATCTCTCATTAGTGAACTTAAAGAAATCAAAAGTGGCTTCGTCACCTTTGGAGATAAGAAGAAGGGAAGAATCATTGGTATAGGCAATATTGGTAACAATTCTTCTTCTTTTATTAAGGATGTTTTTTTAATTGATGGTTTAAAATTCAATTTGATTAGTATTAGTCAATTGTGTGATAATGGAAAAAATTTTGTTTTTGAAAGTGATTCTTCTTCTATCATTGATAAGCATGAAAATAAAACTATTTTTGTTGCTAAAAGACTTGGAAATGTCTACGTCTTTCATCTTGAAGATCTTATTTTCCGAAACTTAAAGTGTCTTTCGGTTCATAATGATGATGCAATTTTGTGGCATAGAAGGCTTGGTCATATTATTATGGATTCATTGAACCAACTTGCTTTAAAAGAACTTGCTAGAGGCTTACCAAAACTACACTTTGAGAAAACTAAACTTTTTGATGCTTGCCAATTTAGAAAACAAATTAAGACCTCTTTAAAACCAAAGAAAATGATTTCTACTTCAAAACCTTTAGAACTCTTTCACATTTATTTATTTGGACCAATGAGGACCACTAGTCTTGGTGGGAAGAGGTATGCTTTTGTTATAATGGATGATTTATCAAGATTTACTTGGACTTTATTCTTAAGCCAAAAGGATGAGGAATTTCAAGAATTTTTCAAACTTTTCAAAAAGGTTAAACCTCCCTTGATTGTAAGTTGATCTCTATGAGAAGTGATAATGGAAGAGAATTTAACAACCAAGATTTACAAAACTTTGTGATGATTTTGACATAACACAATTTTTTCGGCCGCTAAAACCCAACAACAAAATGGTGTCGTGGAAAGGAAAAACCGTACTTTATAAGAAATGGCAAGATCAATGCTTTGTGAAAACTCCCTTCCTAAATATTTTTGGGCCGACGCCGTTAGCTCCACATGCTACGTTATGAATTGTGTTCTCTTGAGACCTTTTTTGAAGAAAAGTCCTTTAGAACTATTTTTTAACAACACTCCCTCAAGTGGCTATTTTAAAGTTTTTGGATGCAAATGCTTTATTTTAAACACCAAAGAATCTTGGGAAATATGATAAAAAATCCGATGAGGGAATATTTCTTGGTTACTCTTCAAACAAAAAGGCCTATAGAATTTTCAACAAAAGAACTTTTTGTGTTGCCCATTCTTGTGAACTTTGATGAAACTAACATTTTTTAAAAGAGAAATGATGATGACGTAGATAACTCTCTAAGCTACCAACCATTATACACTCAAGAAATGGAAGAGCATGCTATGGAGGAAGAAGAGATTGAGGAAAAACAAGAAAATGAGCAAGAAACTCAAGGTCTTCCTCAAGATGTGATATATCCCAAGGGGCACTCAAAGAATGAAATCATTGGCGATATATCATAAGGGGTAAGAACAAGAAGGTACTTCATAGACAACTTTGCATTATTTCTCAAATTGAGCCTAAAGTTATTGATGATGCTTTGTATGATGAGTTTTGGATTATTTCTATGCAAGAGGAATTAAACCAATTTGAAAGAAACAAAGTTTGGACTTTAGTCCCAAGACCTCATGATCACCCCACCATTGGCACTAAATGGGTTTTTAGAAATAAACTAAATGAATCCTGAGAAGTTATTAGAAACAAAGCTAGACTTGTTGCCTAAGGATTCAATCAAGAAGAGGGCATAGACTTTGATGAAACTTTTGCTCCAGTTGCTAGACTTGAATCCATTAAGATGCTTTTGGCTTTTGCATTTTTTAAAGGATTCAAGCTTTTCCAAATGGATGTTAAAAGTGCTTTTTTAACTGGTGATATTGAGGAGGAAGTTTATGTTGAACAACCTCCCGGTTTTGTGCATGAAAAATTTCCAGTCATGTTTTCAAACTATCAAAAGCTCTCTATGGCCTAAAATAAGCTCCAAGAGCTTGGTATGAAAAATTAAGTGGATTTCTTATCTCAAACAATTTTCAAGAGGTGTGGTGGATACTACTCTTTCAACAAAAACCTCTTGTAACAATGATCTTCTTCTTCTCCAAATTTATGTAGATGATATTATTTTTGGTGCTACTAATGTTTCTTTCTGTGAAGAATCTGCCTCCCTTATGCAAAATGAGTTTGAAATGAGCATGATGGGAGAATTTAACTACTTCTTTGGACTACAAATCAAGCAAACAAAAGAAGGCATATTTATCAACCAGGAGAAGTACACCGAAGAACTTCTCAAAAGATTCGAGATGAGCGAAGCAAAAGGTATTAGCACTCCTATGAGCTCATCATTGAAGCTTGACAAGGATGAAAAAGGTAAGAAGGTTGATGAGAAAAGGTATAGAGGTATGATTGGTAGTTTGCTTTACTTTATAGCTAGTAGGCTGGATATTGTATCTGCGGTATATTTATGTGCTAGATTCCAAGCTTGCCCCAAAGAATCCCATTTAATAGCTGTAAAACGTATCTTGAGATATTTAGTTTCATTATATGATTATGGCTTGTGGTACTCTAAACAATATTGTTTTTATCTTATTGCCTACATCGGTGCGGATTATGCCGGATGTAAGGTAGAAAGGAAGAGTACAAATGGAAATTGTCAATTCTTAGGAGGATGCTAAAACCTTGGCGTAGCAAGAAGCAACCATGCGTATCCTTATCAACCGCCGAAGCGGGAATATATAGCAGCTAGTTGTTGTGCACAGGTACTTTGAATGAGACACACCTTGATTGATTTTGTTTTTTCTTTTAAAAATATACCTATGTTGTGTGATAATACTAGTGCCATAAACATTTCCATAAACTATGTGCAACATTCGAAAACAAAACATATTGAAATCAAACATCACTTTATTAGAGATCATGTTGCTAAAGGTGATGTATTTTTAGAATATATTTGCACAGAGGATCCAATTACTGATATTTTTACAAAACCACTCTCCAAAGAACATTTTTGCTTTTTGAGAAAATTGCTTGGTATTGGTAGACTTCATGACTAATGTGTGTTGTTTGAGTTATTAGTTTTCCTTTTATTTATCCTGTTCTTACAGAAATTTTCAAAAAATTGGATGCCTTTTTTAAAAACTGGACGTCTAGTTTCAAAATCAAACTCAGGGATTTTCTTTCTAAAAAATTTCTGAGATATTCGAACGACAAAACCGGACGACCTCGATAAAAATTGGACGTCCGATTTTCTATTTTTCAACAAAACTGGACAACCGATTTTCTAAAATCGATCGATCGATTTCTTTAAAATTGTCGGGGCTGCGTTTTATAAAAACTGATCTCATCACAGCCTCCCTCTTATTTTTGTCGTTTTCTCACAAATCTCTCTTATTCTCTCGACCGAGACTCCTTTCTCTCATAAAGCCCATTCGATTTCTTAGTCCGATTTTCACACTTCTTCTCAAATCTTTAAAATTTCTCTCCAACTCAAACAAGAAACTCAATCGGTTTCTAATTTCTCTCTCTCTCTCTCTCTCTCTCTCTCTCTCTCTCTCTCTCTCTCTCTCTAACCTCTCTATCAGAAATATTTATATTCAAGTTCCTCTCATACCCTAAGTCGGGATTGCTTCAAAATAGTGAAAACTAAAAATGCCAACATTTGAAGAGGAGTAAATATTGAAGAAGGAGGGAGCAGTAGAGGAAGAGGTAAAGGAAAAAGGGTACCTTCTGGAATTAAGGCTCCAGATAAGTTCATCTATGCAAAGGACGCTGAAAATTTTGAAGAATGGACAATAAATCGAAGAAAAATTGCTGCTGGACACCGAGTGGATTTGAATGATATGCAAGGTATGTTAGTATATGCCCTAAGACCAATTGACTCACATTTATGATTTATGAAGCATGTATTTTTTAATTGTATTTTATACTCTTGGTCATCAAGTATGTGACTTGATAGTAAAACCCTTATAGCTAATAAAATACTATTCTTATTTGTCCCTAGTTTATTACATTTCGTAAACTAGTGTGAAGTTGATTGATGGTCAAGTTTTACAAATCATGAATATGAGATATAAAATCAATTCATAAATACATATTGAGAATATTTTATTGGACATGACCCAAAGTGAAGAAGAAATATTGCATGGGTTTAAGTTATAAGTATTTCTTCTCAGTTTTACATTTCGTGTCCTTTGACCTAATGTTTCTAATGTTTCTTGCATGGGGAGAAAATATGTTTTGACATAGTCAAACATCACTTTTAATTAGGTGATTATTATGACTATTGCTTGGATTATTTTCTTGTCATGGCTTGAATATTGGAGATAGTGAAAGGGATTTGTCCCTCTTTTTTTAAAGAGAGATATCCTTGGGCCCCTTGATAAGGAAGACTGGAAAATATGCATGGCCATGCTCAAATAAGTATTAATAAGGTGTTATTAATATTCTTTGTTGGAACAGTCTGGCTGGTGATCAAGTAAATGGTTAATTAAGTTTTATAAGGATAACTTGGTCCATGCCTATACTTAATTAGGATATCGTGTGACAAAAGGACCAAATATTAAATATGATGCTAGGTTCTTATTGTATTTATTTAACTTGGGTAAGCATAATGTCTTGCTAGAGGCCGCTTATGTTTTGTGAATAAATGTCTAGGACATTTTTCATTCAATGCCAGCGTTAAGTGAACCTACAGAGTCACACGCATAGACGATCTTGTGAGCATAATGTCCACGTTCAATGAATCTAGATTGTGTCTAGATTCGTTAAACATATACAAAAGGGAAATCAAATTCCATATTATATTTTCTGGTAAGTTAATAATTAATTAATTTTATTTAATCTAACATATGAAATTAATTACTTAATATTAGTCATCCAACCGTTGGATGATTATTGGAATAGACGAACGAGATTAAACTGTCATTAGATGACAGTTAGGGTTTTGATATTGACAGCTATAAAAGGTTATGTTAACCTTTTCTTGGCGTCTGTCTTTTATCTGATAAAAGGAAATACAAAACCCTAAACCCTAAAACGGCGATATAGTATCTTGCCTCCTCTCTCCGAAACACGACCAAATTACTAGATTGTCAGGATTAGTTTTGAACAGTTTTCAGAACACAGAAGGGGCTAGCGTCTCGATCGCTTGTAGAGGAGTTCGTCGCGTGGATACTAGTAGAGGGCGAAACGTAAACTGCAGCGCCTCCACATCGAACAATCAAAACATTGAGGTAATTTCTATCCAATCGGTTTTTCTAGTATGTGCAGATCCTATTGGCGGATTTCCGTAGTTTTATTTGATTTGTTTTTTCCTACGGTTTCCAACAGTGGTATTAGATCCTCGTACATAATAGTTTTACTGATTTATCTATTACCGCTTTGATTACATGTTTTGTTTTCAATCGGCCCTATAGTAAGGTTTCTGATTAGTGTAATAATCAGATTAAATTGAATTATAGGATTCACATATATCATATTCTGTTTTACTTATTAATGCGATTAATTAAACAGAATGTTGTTACTGCCAAATTGTTTGGCGTACAGTCTGTAATCTGTGCAATTTAATTGTTAAACTAGTATGCAGGATCACATAATTTAATGTTTAACTTTTAAAGAAAACTTCTGGCGGCACGATTTTAGGGTTTGTGACGGCAGTAACTCATTCAATGAGTTAGAAAGGAAAAATCGTTTTTCTTTCCGGGGGCGCTACCCCCGGAACCCCTTGTTGTTTTTTGGCATGTTTCTTTCTATCTTTATATGCATGGTGCATAGCATGGCCCTTTACCTCTTGTGATTGATTGGCGTATTTTGTTAATGGATTGTATGTTTTTAAATACGACCTGCGTGTCGTTTTCATTGATGTAATATTATCAAGCTTTACTAGAATAGGTTGATTCTATTTCCTATTCCTATGTATGTTTTCTGTCCTATGTAACAAGATTAGAAGGCCAAGACATTGGAGGCAAGCTCATGGAGATTAAGACTTACCTAGATTGACCTTTGACTTCCATGAGGCTCGTGGAAGTCAATATTAGATTGGGGCCATGCTATGACACGTTTTATTTGATGTATATATTATGCACGTGATGTTTAGTTTATTTCCTTTTATTTTTGGATATATGTTTTTTGAAATAATATACAAATAAAAGGAAGAAGGTTTTTGAAACCATGTAAATATTAAGTCGTAAAATGCCTCCCATGATCATAAGCACTTCTCCATGCTTGGATCATCATTTTGTCTCATTTCCAAAGCAAGAGATAAATGGTTACCTAAGTAGGGGAAGATGGAAAATGGTGATTTCCATATGCTTGGAATGGTTTGGCTTAACTAGGCTATCAAAACGGTTTTGAGCCTAGGACATCATATGGGATTTTGCTGGTACATATAGATGTAAATCCCATTAATACATTTTTCTCTAATTATGGGTGTTAAGCCAAAGCTTACTTATGATTAGAATAAAATGAATTTTTATACCCATGATTCATATCAAGTGTTGAATATTTCAGGGAAAATTTAATGCTTCATTTATTTAATTTTACTTTGTAAATTCTATGTATATAATGGCCTCAAACAATTCAAACACCTCGTTGCAATCCGTGCTTGAAAAGAATAAGCTTAGTGGGACTAACTTTCTTGATTGGGTACGAAATTTAAGGATTGTCCTTAAACAAGAAAAAAAGCTATATGTACTTGAGAACCCTATCCCTAATCAACCAGCTAACAACGCCTCTAGAGTCGAAAAGGATGCTTATAGTAAGCACAAGGATGATTCTAACGATGTGACATGTCTCATGTTGGCTACAATGGAATCTGAGTTGCAAAAGCAATCCGAGGAAGTTGAGGCTTATGAGATGATAAAACAGCTTAAGGAAATGTTCCAAGAGCAGGCACGTCAAGAGAGATATCTTACCACTAAGGCGTTGAATAGCTGCAAAATGACCCCTGGCACTTTAGTTAGTGCTCATGTCCTTAAGATGAAAGGGTATTTTGATCAGCTTGAAAAACTTGGAACACCTGTAAGTCATGACTTGGCTATTGATATGATCTTGGCCTCTTTGACTTCTGACTATGATCAGTTTGTCATGAACTTCAATATGCATAATATGGAAAAGTCCATAAATGAATTACATGGGATGCTCAAGCAGGCTGAACAAAATATTAAGAAATCTACTCCTAGTGTTCTGATGGTTCAGAAGGGGCAGTTCAAGAAGAACAAGGGAAAGGATATGGCCAAAAAGGGTAAAGGCAAGCAGAAGCCCAAGCCCAAGGTTAAACCACCAAAGGAAGGGACTTTCTTCCACTGCAATGAACTTGGTCATTAGAAGAGGAATTGCAGGCTCTACTTGGAAGAAAAGAAGAAGCAGAAGGCCAGTGAGACTGCCGGTTCAGGTATCTTCGTTATAGAAATTAATATGTATACTCCTACTTCATGGGTATTAGATACCGGATGTGGAGCTCACATTTGTGTAAATGTGCAGGGACTCAAAAGGAGTAGATCTTTGGCAAAAGGAAAGGTGGACCTACGGGTTGCAAATGGAGCAAAAGTTGCTGCTGTAGCTGTAGGGACATTTGATTTACTTTTGCCTACTGGGCTTATAATTGAACTTAAAGATTGTTATTATGTTCCTGCTATGAGTAGGAACTTCATTTTAGTTTCTTGTTTGGATATTGATGGTTTTGAGTTTAATACTAAGAATGGTAAAAGTTCTATTTATAAAAATGGTATTTTCTATGGGGATGCCTCTTTATGTAATGGACTTTACATTCTTAACCTACATGATTCCATTAGTAAGCCATCTATAACATAAATACAAAGAAATTTAAATCTAATGATTTAAATCAAACTTACTTTTGGCATTGTCGTTTAGGACATATAAATGAGAAACGCATATCCAAACTCCATCAAGATGGACTTTTATCTTCATTCGACCTTGAGTCTTATGAAAAATGTGATTCTTGTTTATTGGGCAAAATGACAAAAAGTCCATTTACAGGGCAAAGTGAAAGGGCTACCGATTTATTGGAACTTATACATACTGATATATGTGGGCCAATGAATACACAAACCAGAGTAGGTTTTCAGTATTTCATTTCAATGATTTCAGTAGATATGGTTATGTCTATCTAATGAAACATAAATCTGATTCCTTTCAAAAGTTTAAGGAATTTCAAATTGAAGTACAAAATCAACTTAGAAGGAGTATCAAATTACTTCGATCAGATCGAGGTGGTGAATACTTAGGCCCAGAGTTTGACGAACATCTAAAAAATTGTGGGATAGTATCACAATTAACTCCACCAGGAATACCACAATGGAATGGTGTGTCTGAACGCAGAAATCGAACTCTATTGGATATGGTTCGATCTATGATGAGTCAAACAGATCTTCCAATTTCTTTTTGGGGTTAGGCTCTAGAAACTGATGCATTCATATTAAATAGAGTTCCATCTAAAGCTGTTCTGAAGACACTATATGAGATATGGACCGGGAAACAACCTAGTTTAGCATTTCTCAAAATTTGGGGATGTGATGCTTATGTGAAGCGATCATTATCCGAAAAACTAGTACCCAAAACTGATAAGTGTCTGTTTGTGGGATATCCTAAGGAAACTAAAGGATACCACTTTTATCTTCCATCTGAAAATAAAGTGTTTGTTGCTCGGAACGAAATTTTCCCTGAAAGGGAATTCGTTTCCAAAAGAGTTAGTGGGAGTAGAATCCATCTTGAAGAAGCTCAAGGACAGCAGACCATTTCTGAATCGAGTATGGACACTAAGTTGGACTCACGTATTCATACTGAGCCTGAACCTTTGACACAAGGACCAAGAAGGTCTAATAGGATCCTCAGATACCACAGAGATATCGATTTCTTGTGACGGAGGATCATAATATTGATCTTATTATTCAAGGTGAACCTAATTCCTACCAAGATGCTATTCATAGTCCTGAATCTAGCAAATGCCTAGAGGCTATGAAATCAGAAATATAATCCATGCATGATAATCAAGTTTAGACTTTGATTGGTCCACTTGAAGGTTGCAAGACCATAGGGTGTAGATGGGTTTTCAAAAAGAAAATTGACATGGATGGCAATGTGCACACTTACAAAGCACAATTGGTAGCAAAAGGGTATAGACAAACTCATGGTATAGACTATGATGAAACATTTTCTCCAGTTGTAATGCTTAAGTCAAGTAGACTACTTGCCATTGCAGCATATTATGATTATGAAATATGGCAAATGGATATTAAAACTGCTTTTCTTAATGGAAATCTATTGGAGGATATGTATATGACACAACCTGAAGGTTTTATTCATCCTTTGAATTCTAGTAAAGTGTGTAAACTTCAAAGATCCGTTTATGGCCTGAAGCAAGCATCTCGAAGTTGGAATCTTCATTTTGATGAAGCAATTAAAGAATTCAATTTCATCAAGAATGATGATGAACCTTGTGTCTACAAAAGGTTTACAGAAAATGCAGTAGTCTTCTTAGTACTCTATGTCGATGACATCTTGTTAATTGGGAATGACATCCCGACTTTGCAAAGTGTAAAAACTTGGTTGGGGAAGTGTTTTTCAATGAAAGATTTAGGCGAAGCAGCCTATATTCTAAGCATTAGGATCTATCGAGATAGATCTAAAAACCTAATTGGTCTAAATCGGAGTGGATATATTGACAAGGTAATGAAAAGGTTCAGTATGCAAGATTCTAAGAGAGGATTCTTGCCAATGTCACATGGCGTTAAACTCAGTAAGTCTCAAAGTCCTACCACAAGGGAGGATACAGAACGCATGAGTAAGATTCCTTACGCTTCCGCAATTGGATCTATCATGTACGCCATGTTATGCACTCACCCAGATGTCTCGTATGCATTAAGCATGACTAGCAGATTCTAGTCAAATCCTGGTGAACCGCATTGACTACAGTAAAAAACATTCTCAAGTACTTAAGAAGGACTAAAGAGATGTTTTTGATCTATGGAGGTCAGGAAGGAGAGCTTGTTGTAAATGGTTATACGGATGCTAGCTTTCAGACTGATGTAGATGATTTTAGATCGCAATCTGGATTTGTGTGTTGTTTAAATGGAGGTGCTGTGAGCTGGAAGAGTTCAAAGTAAGATACCGTGGCCAATTCTACTACAGAGGCTGAGTATGTGGCTACTTCTGATGCAGCCAAGGAGGCAGTTTGGATCAAAAAGTTCATCACAGAACTAGGTGTAATTCCTAGCATTGTGAACCCAGTAGACCTATATTGTGATAATACAGGAGCCATTGCACAAGCTAAGGAACCTAGATCTCATCAACGATCCAAACATATTCTCAGGCGTTTCCATCTCATTCGAGAAATTATTGAGCGTTGAGATGTTAAAATTTGCAAAGTAGACACCAATGACAATGTCGCAGATCCATTGACAAAGCCACTCCCACAACTTAAGCATGAGAGTCATACTAGGTCAATGGGCTTGAGAATCATGTCAAATTGGTGGTAGGGCAAGTGGGAGATTGTTAGTATATGCCCTAAGACCAATTGACTCACATTTATGATTTATGAAGCATGTATTTTTTAATTGTATTTTATGCTCTTGGTCATCAAGTATGTGACTTGATAGTAAAACCCTTATAGCTAATAAAATACTATTCTTATTTGTCCCTAGTTTATTACATCTCGTAAACTAGTGTGAAGTTGATTGATGGTAAAGTTTTACTAATCATGAATATGAGATATAAAATCAATTCATAAATACATATTGAGAATATTGTATTGGACATGACCCAAAGTGAAGAAGAAATATTTCATGGGTTTAAGTTATTAGTATTTCTTCTCAGTTTTATATTTGGTGTCCTTTGACCTAATGTGTTCTAATGTTTTTTGCATGGGGAGAAAATATGTTTTGACAGTCAAACATCACTTTTAATTAGGTGATTATTATGACTATTGGTTGGCTTATTTTCTTGTCATGGCCTGAATATAGGAGAGAGTAAAAGGGATTTGTCCCTGTCTTTTTAGAGAGAGATATCCATGGGCCCCCTGATAAGGAAGACTGGAAAATATGCATGGCCATGCTCAAATAAGTATAAATAAGGTGTTATTAATATTATTTATGGAACAGTCTGCCTGGTGACCAAGTAAATGGTTAATTAAGTTTTATAAGGATGACTTGGTCAATGCCTTAAACTTAGTTAGTATATCGTGTGACAAAAGGACTAAATATTATATTTGATGCTAGGTTATTATTGCATTTACTTAACTTAGGTAAGCATAATGTCTTGCTAGAGGCCGCTTATGTTTTGTGAATAAATGTCTAGGACAGTTTTCATTCACTGCCAACGTTAAGTGAACCTACAGGGTCACACGTATAGACGATCTTGTGAGCATAATGTACACGTTCAATGAATCTAGATTGTGTCCAGATTCGTTTAACGTATACAAAAGGGGAATCAGATTCCATATTGTATTTTCTGGTAAGTTAATAAGTAATTAATTTTATTTAATCGAACAAATAAAATTAATTACTTAATATTAGTCATCCAACCGTTGGATGGTTATAGGAATAGACGGACGAGATTAAACTGTCATTAGATGACAGTTAGTGTTTTGATATTGAGAGCTATAAAAGGTTATGTTAACCTTTTCTTGGCGGCTGTCTTTTATCTGATAAAAAGAAATACAAAACCCTAAACCCTAGAACGGCGACATAGTATCTTGCCTCCTCTCTCCGAAACACGACCAAATTTCCAGATAGTCAGGATTAGTTCTGAACAGTTTTCAGAACACAGAAGGGGCTAGCATCCTGATCGCTTGTAGAGGAGTTCATCACGTGGATACCAGTAGAGGGCGAAGCATAAACTGCAATGCCTCCACATCAAACAATCAAAACATTGAGGTAATTTCTATCTAATCGGTTTTTATAGTATGTGCAGATCCTATTGGTGGATTTCCGTTGTTTTATTTGATTTGTTTTTGCCTAAGGTTTCCAACACATCTATGCAAAGGAGGCTGCAAAATTTGAAGAATGGACAATAAATCGAAGAAAAATTGCTACTGCACACCAAGTGGATTTGAATGATATGCAAGGATGGAAGCTATACCAAATCTCTTTGATGCCATTCGGTGGACACCTTTGCTTACTGTTAATGAGCTATATTATACTGAAAGGATTTATGAAGTCTATGCCAATCCACATAAGGGTATAGTTGAAAGAGTCTATAACATACTTCATCAATAGGTATTGTCTAGAATTGGTGGAAGAAATATTTCATTTGATGATAGCCTATTAAATACCATTCTAGAGACCCCTCAAGATGGCATGAGATTCTACACTAAGAATAAGAAATGCATTGATCAAAATTTATATAGTGAAAAAAGGTTTGAAGAGATTTTCACTCACGGAGAAGTTCTAAAAAGGAACGATGATAGGACTGTGAATAAACTTGATGCCCATGGGAGATTACTACATCATATGATTTCTAACATCATTATTCCAAATGTTGGGCACAAGTCTTCCATCACAAATATGCACTCCTTTGTCATGCTTGCTCTTCATGAACATAGGAGGATGAACTTCGGTTTCATGGCTATAGAACACATGCTAGCCACACAATCCTCTTCCACCAAGTGCTTACCATATGGATGCTTCATTACAAAAATCTTTCAATATTTCGTGATCAATTTGGTTGGAGTTGTTGATCACGTTGGCCCTGGTAAGATTTACACTCAGAATACCTTCAAGAGAATGGGTTTTGAAAGAAATGATGATGGACTATTGATAAGAGGTGGTCAACAAGGAAGTGATGATGATGATGATGATGCTGAAGAGGATAATGGTGATGAAGAAGAGGGAAATGAGCCCGAAAGTATGGATGAAGAAGATACAAATGAAGAGGACATTCGAAGAGAAATGAGATCAAAGAAAGGGCAAGAACGAACGGAGGAAGGACAATCCTCAGTAGATACACCTCTAATATTGGATAGAATTGCTGTAATGCAAGCACAACTAGATGACCGACTTGATGACCTCAATGATAAGATTGTAGATATTAAAAACTGGGTTACGAGGTTGGAGCAAGAAGGAAAGGATACCGATGAAGGTGAAGTTGAAGATGATTGGGGATTCCTTTTAAATCCCTACCCTTTCCTTGTTTCAAAAACTGCTTACACTACCACTGTTTTTTTTTCTTGGCTCCTTATCAAACTCTATTATGACTATTTTTTTATGACTCTATATATGCTATGTTTTATTATTCATATTGGTGTTGTGTTATCTTGATGCTCACTTTTCATGGACTTCATGATGATACTTTAATGGTGAAAGTCCAATTGTAGCTTTATTTTCTATGATCCCTTAAAGACATTCCCAACTATCTTTATTTTCATGCTTTCTTTTGGTTGGCTACATATCGTATAGGTAATGTGCTTGGTTTGATGATTGTTTGATGTCATTCTTGGTGTAAGGCATGCTTTTACGGTGAGCTTATTTTGTGTTATACTATGCTTCAAAACCTTGGCATATTTTCAAATTCATAGGGGGAGTTATCTCCCTTATGGTGTTTTTGGTATGCTTTACTCTTATTGATGATCTTCTTGAAGCATCACCATACTTTAAAATTTGCTCTTTTGTTCTTCTTGCATATGTATTTGTCATAATCAAAAAGGGGGAGATTGTTAGCCCTAAGGGCATTATTGCATATGATTTTGATTATGATTAACATATGTTTGTGTGAGTATTCAGCATAGTTTCCATAGAAAAAAAGAAGCATATTTTGAAGTCTCAAGGCTACACTCTTAGAAGCAGAAGATCTTGGTGATCAAGGCAAAATGAAGGAGAAAAGATGAAGCCATTGAAGACCTTGAAGATTTGTGTCTTTGTTAGGGAAGTGCTAAGGTATTTCTTTTTAAAACTCCCTAACTCTTATCTTTGATTGTTGATCATGTATGAAGCTCATCTTTCTATAAATTCTTCTTGAAATTCAAGTATTCTTGATAGAATTTTTTATGCCTTTGAAAATTTTTCTTATCGCAAAAAGAGTATCAAGAATACATGCTTTTGAAACACGAAGGAAAGCTCTTCTTTGTAAAAAATCCTTTTCAAAAACCGGTCATCCGGTTTTAAAATCGGTCGTCTGATTTTTCTAGTTTTAGAAAAACCGGTTGCCCAATTTTGGTAAGAACCGTTCGAATCTTTCTGTTTCAAACTCGGATGTTCGCTTTTAGAAACCGGTCGTCCGATTTTCCTTTTAACTGTGAAAAATACTACTGTTACACAGTGCAATAGTTACTTTCTCTCTCCTTCCTATATATATTGATTTTTTGATCAGTTGTAAAGGTAACAAGTTTGATGAAATATTTATTGAGATCATTTAAGAACCTTTAAAGAGCTTTAAAGTACATTTTTCAAACACCTTTTCATCTCAAAAATACATCTCCTTCAGCTTCATTGTTGATCATCAATAACGAAGTGAAGAAGAGCTTGTAGAAGTATTGCATTGAGTTGTATCCTCTCTTCTGAAGCTGATTTGGTAACATTCTTCTTAACTCATCTATCTTTTATTAACATCAAAGGTATGTGTTGAAAAACCGCTTGGGTTATCCTTTGATTGTATTTGTGTTAGTGATTGATGTTGCTTGCAAAACCCTTGGTAGGTGATCCTCAAAATTTTGATTGTTGTATACCTTTTGTTATAGTGGATTTGAAAAATCCTTAGGTGTTGACTCAAGGTAGTGGCTTTGAGAGAATGAACCACTATAAATTGCTGTGCCTCTTCATTCTATGTTTTTTGCTTGATTGTCATAACTATAAGACTTTGTTTGGTTGGGAACTTTATTAAAATGTTTTTTAGAATTCTTTCTCAAGCAAAATTGGAGGTTTATCTTTTAATTACACAAAAGAGTTTTTCAAAAATTGGCCAAAAACCTTATCTAAGGTTTTTCAAAAATAAAACACAATATAATAATTGACCGATATAAATTTTAATTTCATTGAAATGTGCAAGAGAAATTGCGATGGATTTGTGAAAGCCTCTAGTTTTACAAAGTGAATGTTAGATACAAATCTAATAAAAAACTCATAGTAAATTGTGATAAATGTTTACGAATTAGTTTTAATAAAAAATAGACCAAGCACAGAGTATTTTGCCAATGGTGAAACTTCTGGGCAATTGACAAAAAACTTCAGTTAACACAATAGTGTTAATTTGTGACTTTGTATAATTTTGTGGCAACTTTTGACTTGGAATATAGTTTATGGAGAGTTTGGTCACAAAGCCACAAATACTATTGCTTTCCACAGCTATGTTGCTATATTGCTTGGTGTTGCAAATTGATTGCATTCTTTAGTAGTAGCAGAACTCGAAAATAAGTTATTCCTTATAAAATAACTAACCAAACACAGTACCCAAACTAAGCACCCTTTGACTCATATTACTGTTACCGATGGAAAAAGTATGAGCTACTTTATCTTTCACCTCTTAACTCTCTTGATATGTGTATAGTAATGGTATAGGACGCAAATTTTTTGCATTTTGAGAAGGGGATTAAGAAGCCTACTTGTACGTATAGGCTAACCATCTTATCATAAGTCACTAAAGTCATGGAAATAATACGGAAAGTGGTCTCTAAAATGGATGTGACAAATGTGATAACTCCTAATCTATCATGTCTATCACACTCACGAGGGTAGTCATTACTTATTAATTACAATTGTACGTGGTAATGAAGGTCACATTTCTAATGAATTTTCAGAATCCTCTGTAGGCTTTCTGGGCCAATTTTCTTCCCAATATTCTCTATTTTTAACCAAATGATGAATCCATGGGCCTCAAACCAAGTTAGGTGGTTGAAGTTTGAATGGATCAGAGATGTTGGGTCAGGCCGGGCTAATCAAGAGTCACAGCGGGCAGCCCGGGCTTCTTGATCTATTTATTTTTTCTCTCCCTCCTCGGCTCAAGAGGCATTCCAGACTCTTCCTTTCTTCTCTCTTTTCTTCTCCTTCTCAGCCATCTCGAGAGCCTCTCATTCTTTACCGCGTCTGTTACTCTACTCTGGTGACCTCCGTGGTCCTTTGTTATACCGTCTTTGAAAGTGGTGGTTCTGTGTTGATCTTATTTGGTCATTTCTAATCTTTTTGTGAGGAGAGCCGTAAGGATGAGAGAGAGGGTGAGTGCCGGTGATCTTTTCTGTTTGAGAGCGGATCTGAGGGTGATTTTTACCGTTAAAGTTGATAACTTTTGTCTGGTTGGTACCTCGACGCAGTCATCATTTCAACGCCATTGCTCGGTGCCATCGAGTCTCATTGTATGCCGCTGGGGGTTCCGACACCGCAGAGACAGGTAAATGCCCCTTTACCGATTCATGGTTCATTTTTTTCTTTTAACGATTATTGTGTTTAATTTTGGTCTTACCGATTGGCTTGAACCGGCTGTGAAACAAGAAGAGGAACAAGGATATTTTATTGTAATAGAATAGGTTTTTTTCGCTGCCTTACTATTCTTTTTCTGATTTGTAATAGTAACTAGAGTGTGTAATAGTGATTAAGTCCTATCAAGTGGTACTTGAGCCACGGTTTCGCTCGTCGGCACTGGAAACCATCGGAAGATTCTGGATCTGAGTGAACTGTTGAGTTCCTCAGATCTGGCCAGTGAAGTTTTCTTTCACTTTCTCTTTTCTTTCGATTATTCTTTATTTTTTTTTTTCGGCTTACTGCTGTTTTATTTTTTGTTTTTCCTTTTTTAGCTTGCCGCTGGTTATTGCTTATGTTTCTGTTGCAATTCTCGGCTCGCCGCCATCTGTTTCTGTTTCTTTGTTATGTTGGCTTGCTGCCGATTGTGATTACTATTACTGTGTTTTTACTGAATTAAGTTACTGTTCAGTTTTCCTGTTTACTATTCTTGTTTTATACCTGCTTTTGTTATTCTACTACTGCTATTCTATCTTTGTTTTTTGGGTTTTTCATTCAGTTTTTTTTTTTTTCAAAAACTATAAAAAACCCAAGCCTGGCTTGAATCTATGAGATTTCAAGTATCTCTGTCTTGGTGCGAATATTCTTTTTTTCAAAAATTTATTTATGCTCTCTCTATTCTTTGTCTTTTTCTGTTTTTGGTAAGGCAGTTTTGTTGCTGCCGTGTTTCTCGTTATTTCAGTTTTATTGTTTGTTTCTTGGGTTTCGTGCTTCACGTTGTTGCGCCATTTCATGTACTTTTTAAAAAAAGTACATAAGGAATGAGAAAGGTGCACCAGGAGGGGGAAAATGGTCAGGCCCTAAATTTCTATTGCAGGAGCTTGAGAATGACTCAAACCCGAAGTTAGTTAGATAAAAAAAAGAAGAGGTAGAGAGAGAGAGGGAAGCTTGACTCAATGAAGGAATTCATTGATGACCAATCTCATGAGAAATGAAAAAAGTCTTTTTGTTTCTGACTTTGTAATTTTCAATTGATTTCCCATGTCTAGCGATCAGATCTAAACTTCCAACGCCTGAAGAAGGAAACGACTATTCCCGTCAAGCAAATTAAAACAAACCAACACCGTTTTTCTTGAAATTGTATTTTTCTATTTTTTCAAAAAATCCGAGCAACTTATTCATTTTCAAAACTTTTTTCAAATTTTTCATTTTTCCTTGTCATTTAATTAAACTTATTTGCCTTCGAAACATGTCAGTTCCAAAAATTTAAACTGATAAGTTTGATGGCAAATCTAACTTTGTAATGTGGCGGAGGAAAATGAAAGCAGGTCTGGTACAAAATAAAATTCCACCCGCTATCTGTAGCCCTGAAGAGTATCTGGAATCTTGGAAGGGTGAAATTCTTTTAGAAAAACTAGGTGATGCTCACAGTTGCCTCACTTTTTGCATTTAACTGACAATGTTTTACGAGAAATTGATGAAAAAGACAATGCTTTTGAAATTTGGTCTAAACTGGAAAAACTATATTTGGGAAAATCACATTCAGATAAAATTTATTTAAAAGAGCAGCTTTTCGGTTTTAACATGAGTGGGTCAAAAACACTTTCAGAAAATATGGATGATTTAAATAAAATCGTTTTTGAACTTCAAAACGTTGGAGAGAACATCTCTGATGAAAATATTGCAGTCATTTTATTAAATGCCTTACTTGAATCTTTCAACGATGTAAAATCTACTAGTAAATATGGCAGAGATGGTTTACCTCTTTCCGATGTTAAAAATGCTTTGAAATCTAAAGATTTGGATTTACAAAAAGAGAATAAATCACATGGTGAAAATCTTTCTGTACGAGGAAGAGTTGACCGGGGAGAACCTCCTACTCACTGTTTTAAATGTAAAGGGCGATCCAAATCTCGAGAGAAGAACAAAGTAATGTGTTTTTATTATGGTAAAGAGGGTCATATGAAAAACAAGTGTTTTAAACGGATTAAAGATGGAAAACAATGTATACATGGCAAAGGGAGTAATAAAATCGACAAAACCCACGATTTTGATTTAGATGGTAATTCTATGTTTTCTGAGGTTTTATGTGTTTCTCTTTCCACTTCATGTTCTAAAGTTGTTGATCATTGGGTTCTTGATCCTGGTTGCTCTTTTCACATGACACCTAAAAAACATTGGTTTTCTGATTTCAAACCCTTAAAACAAGGAAAGGTTTTAATGGGAAATAATCAAATTTGTGATATTAAAGGCATTGGTAAAAGTTTCATTAAAATGATGACGGTGTGACTAAAAAACTCACTGAGGTAACATACGTGCCCGACTTACGTCGAAATCTTATCTCTCTTGGTTATTTGGATTCTTTGGGTCTTTCTTTTAAATCCAAAAATGGTATTTTATATGGTTGCAAAGGGAACCTAGTCATGCTAAAAGGTTTTAAAAGAGAAACATTATACATCCTTATTGGTAAAACGGTTTGTAACTCCACTGCATTGATTTCAACAAACTTTCTCGAGAAAACTATGTTATGGCATCAAAGGATCGGCCACATTAGTGAGAAGGGACTTCATTATCTACAAAAACAAAATCTTTTATGTGGTGACAAAATTGATTCCTTGGATTTTTGTGACCACTGCGTTTTAGGAAAACAACACAAAATCAGTTTTTCAATCAGCACACACAAGTCTTCTGCAATACTTGATTATGTGCATTGTGATATATGGGGACTTGAAAAAGTTCCAACTTATGGTGGTAATGTTTATTTCTTGTCAATTGTTGACGATTTTTCAAGGCATGTTTGGGTTTTCCTTTTAAAAACTAAAGATCAAACTTTTGAAAAGCTTTGTGAATGGAAACATTTTGCTGAAAATCATTCTAGAAATAAACTAAAAACTACCAGGATCGATAACGGTCTAGAATTTTGTAATTGTAAATTTTCTGATTTGTGTGCATCGCATGGCATTCTACACCATAGAACGGTTAGACATAACCTACAGCAAAATGGAGTTGCCGAAAGGATGAACCGTACCATTATGGATAAGGTTAGATGTCTTCTTGTTTCTTTTGGTGTCCTAAAACCTTTCTGTGGGGAAGCTGTTAGTACAGCTGTCTACCTTATCAATAGATCCCCTTCTACAGCTATAAACTTTAGGACTCCTATAGAACTCTGGTGTGGTAAACCTCCTAACCTTTCTAACTTTAGACTGTTCAGGTGTGCGACCTTTGCACATCAGAAGGAAGGAAAACTAGGTCAAGGTCTAGAAAGGGAGTGTTCATAGGATATCCTAGTGGGGTGAAGAATTATGGAGTGTGTTTAAAGGGTGAACTGGGGGTAAGGGTTGTCATCAGTAGGGATGTTATCTTCAATGAGCTAGAAATGCCCTATCTTAAGGATGAACCCATCTTCGATAGTCCATCGAGTGTTCCCACTCCTAATAGTATTCCTGTGGAGGTTCAGGTCACCTCTGAACCTTCCTTAGAATCACCCCAGGAACTTGAAACCAATCCAGAGCTTCCTACTTCATCCAGAAGCACACTTGATCCTCCTAGTATTCCTGAAACCCTTGATCCTGTTTTAGAAGGTTTTGATGAGGAGGAAGAACACCCTGAGGCACATGCTCAAGCCCTTAGGGATTACCAGCTTGTGAGAGATAGAGTCCGTAGAGTACCTAAGGATCATCCTCGATATGGTTACTCCTACATTGTTTCATATGCCTTTGCAGTTGCATCTTATGTGGAGGAAAAAGGACCATTATGTTTTCCTGATGTTTTAAATAACCCTAATCGCATTTTATGGTTATGTGCTATGGATGAGGAAATGTCTTCTTTAAACAAAAAAAAAACCCTGGATTCTTGTTCCAAAACCCTTAAAACAAAAGTTAGTTGATTGCAAATGGATTTTAAAAATAAAAGAGCATGAGTCTTCTAATAAACCTCCAAGGTTCAAGGCCAGGCTAGTTGCAAAAGGTTTCTCACAAGTTGAGGGCATTGATTTCAATGAAATTTTTTCTCCTATTGTTAAATGCAAAACGATTAGGATTATTCTTGCTCTTGTTGCTTTCTATGATCTTAATCTTGAACAACTTCATGTTAAAACCGCTTTCTTACATGGTACATGGTGATCTCGAAGAGACTATATATATGCGACAACCACCAGGTTTTGAGTTTAAGGGTAAAGAACACATGGCGTGTCTTTTGGAAAAGTCCTTATAAGGGCTTAAACGATCACCCAGACAATGGTACAAGAGGTTTGATTATTTTAATTGTATGTGGTGATGAAGGTCACATTTCTAATGAATTTTCGGAATCCTTTGTACGCTTTCTGGGCCAATTTTCTCCCAATATTTTCATTTTTCCAGCCCAATCTATTTTTAACGCAATGATGAATCCATGGGCCTCAAACCAAGATAGATGGCTGAAGTTTGAATGGGTTAGAGATGTTGGGGCGGGCCAGCCCGGACTGCCCGTCGTGACTCTTGATGTATTTATGTTTTCTCTCCCTCCTCAGTCAGGAGGCATTCCAGACTCTTCCATTCTTCTCTTTTTTTCTGGTTCTTCTCGGCCTTCCCGAGAGCCGTCTCTGTCTCTTCTTCTTCTCCCCTTTTTTACCGCGGCTTACCGCGTCTATTGCTCTCCTCTAGTGACCTCCGTGGTCCTCTGTTACATGTCTTTGAAAGCGATGGTTCTGTGTTGATCTTATTTCATCATTTCTGATAGTTTTATGGGGAAAGCCATAAGGGTGACAGATAGGGTGAGCGCCGGTGATCTTTTCTGTTTTAGGCCAGATCTGAGGGTGATTTTCACCGTTAAAGTTGGTACCTTTTGTCTTGCCAGTACCTCAACGCGGTCATCATTTCAACACCGCTGCTCGACACCGTCGAGTCTCATTGTATGCCGCTGGGGGTTCCGATACTATAGCAAAATGTCAGTGCCCCTTACCGATTCATGGTTAATTTTTTCCTTTAACGGTTATTGTGTTTAATTTTGGTCTTGTCAATTGGCTTGAATCGGCTGTGAAATAGGAAGAGGAAAAGGATATTTTTACTATAATAGAATAGGTATTTTCCGCCGCCTTACTATTCTTTTACTGATTTGTAATAGTAATTAGAGTGTGTAATAGTAATTAGGTCTTATCATCCTCCATATGTAAATTCTTAAATTCTAATTAGGTACATAAATCTAATGAAGGTTCTAATCATACATAGGATGACTCTTACCTTTGTAGTACAAGAATCATTGTAATAGAGGGAATAATGAAAATAAGAAAAATCTTATATAGATTTCTACTTAATGCATGTAAACTGAATTTGCATTTGTTGATACCAATCTAACATCAGTGGTATCTTGTCTCATGGGTAGTACTTTTTCTTAAACTTCTCTAGATTTGCTGTGGATATGTCTATTCTTTAGTGTTTTACATTTCCACTTTAAATATCTAGTCAAATTCAATTTTGCTAGTTAATAAAGGAAGACACATAAAACTGAGAACTCTATATGAATGTAAGCTTGCATAAACTCTAGCAAAGCATAAAATCTTTGCCTAATGTCAAGAAAAATGCCTACAATCTTTGCCTACATATCAAGATAACCAGGACTCACAAGCTCGGATTCTCAAGCTAAAAGTTCCAGGCATTGTCACTAGTAAACTAGAATATTGTTATTCATTTCATTCGGAATTCCAATAATAAATAAATGAGTTCAAACTTCAACATAGGGAATTTAATAATATTCTCTAATTATACTTATTGCAGAATGAAGATATATGTTACCTTACAAACAAGACAATCGCGTTTTAGTTCAAGAACTTTGTTCATTATTCTTTTAACTTTCTTGCACAACATACGTAAAAAAGTTCAATAAAGAGAAATGTATGTCAATGATTCCTTCATAATGACAAAATACATTTTGCACTCTATTTCAATACAAAAATATTTCTTCATCGTTCATATATTTTAAGTAATCAAGCAACTGAAGCCTTAGGATCCTTCTGGCTGCATTTCAATACATTCTTTGTCGTTCCATGGAATGAATGATTCGTCATCAATGATATTCTAAATCAATACACAATAAATTTCCTTATAAGAGGCTACTATATTTGAATAAATTATCCACTAGAATTGAGATAATAGGAAGACAAATGAAAAGATGAATAACAATAAATTATTGATTACTTTCATAGGAAAAGTTTACTCGTGAGCATATGCTCTAAAAGTTAGACTTGCAATGTTAAATGATTTTAATCCTCAAAATGAAAGATTTGTACGGTGCAAAAAAATCCATTAAACCCATTAGTAAGACTAAAATCCTACCATCATAAAACATAATAGTAATCCTAGTTTAGCTATAAATAAAATTAGGGACATGCCTTCCTCCCCCCTGCCAATACTAACTTTATAAATTTTTTTAAAATAATTTATTTGATAAAAAAAGAAAGGAAATCAATAACAATCTCAATAATATACAACATAATAATTTGTTTACCTGTAGCCAAAAGAAAAAGCCACGTAACAAATTCAACTGCTTAACATCATCATTGGCGGCAATTGCTTCTTCAATCTTCCTTTTAAGAACTGTAGAGTTTATTTCAAAATGTGAAAATTATGAAGATCAAAGATTGCCATCGTTTTAATTGTAATATAAACTCAAGAAAAGGTGAGTAAATATATCTATACAAAATGATCTGATCACTAGTAAGAGGACACCTTTCTGTGAAAATTAATTATTTCAACTTTACATATAATTAGCATTGATTAGATATTTAATTTTGGGCAAATGAATCACTTATAAATAAATAAAGCAATACATAAAGTTCATAGTAAAGAAGTATAACAAAAGTAGATAATAGGAGTAGATGGCTATCATATATCAACATAGGAGAAATAATATTTTTCATGCGTTGATGAGTTTAATTGGACAATTTATAAGGTGATCAATAATGGTAATATAAAAAATCCTAGATAATAATGGACTCACCCAAATGGTGATCAAGCAATGATTTTCCCATTTTATCTGAGGGATAAAATTTTACCCCTCCAGAGCGCAAATCTCTATGCTTATATTGAGGCTTCCGCTTAGTGATTTCCTGCATAAGCCTTTCATGCTCCTCTTTATCATAAGGTTTGCGAAGAATTTCTAATATATGCACCCTGAAGCTAGAACACATTGTTTGTTGTGGGCTGCCAGAATGATTGTTGACATCTTTTGACTTAATAATGGTACAAGAACAAAATAGAAATTAGACAAGAAATTTTCACAATAAATTGAAGGACAATTAGAAAAGGATCAATTCGATAAAAGTATCCAAAATAGTGGAAAGGGATAACTTACGCCCTTGCTTGTTGTTTCATGCAGAATAGCATCTGTATACTTAGGTTTCTTAGAAACAACATTGTCATCTGTCTGAGAATTCAGGAATATAAGACCATCATAAACTACAGATGCACCATTCTTATGTTGATGGATCACGTTAGAACCTTCAAGCCTCATGTTTTCAAAGAACAATTTATAGTCACAATCATAATTACTTTGCAACTCAATTCCCTCCGTTTTAGCATGACTATCCAATTCATTTTCATCTTCACCATTTGGCTCATTTTCCATATAGTTAAGTGGCTTTGTTAACCCAGTATTTTCATTAGCCTCGAGCACGTAAGAGGACCCATTATTCTTCAAACTGCTCAAAAACAATGCATAGCTTGGATCATCACCACCATCAATTGAAAATTCGCGTTTTGGATCATCAAGAATTGATGTATATTCCGCATTCAAATATGTAAGAAAGTCACTATCTCCATCCTCCATGCGTTTATGCACATGCTCTCTCATCACTTCCTTGGACAAGCTAACCGATGCTTTCTTATTTTGTCCAGGATTGTGCATGTAGCTAAATTTTGTTGTATGAGATCTTACATCTTCTACGACATCCTTTGCTTTTGAATCCATGTCTTAGCTATATTAAATTACTTGAGGGCAAGCCAAATAAAAATATCTCGATACTCTTCCTTGACCTTCCTCACCAATTGAACTACTCAATAAGTACTTAGCTCAATGCACAATGCACGATAATAATTGTCTACATTTCAAAAGAATCAATAAGCTAGTTAGGATGGAGCATCCACAATTTCATTTAAATATATATTTAAATAAACTCAAAAGTACTAAAATGTATATATATTTTTTATATGACTAATAAATATAACAAGTCTTTAAGAAAACTTTCCCTTTAACAATCCTTTAATGCTCTAACACAAACTTCTCCTCTTTAATACCTTTGATAGAAGAATTGCCTTGACTTGCATTAATTAACATGTATGGTGCAAAGATCAAAGTATTTTTCAATTTCTTAGAGATAGAGGCTAGCTAGGGCATATATTTCTCCTAAAGAGAAATCAACTGAGCTTGTATAAATAGAGAAATTAAATCCATAAATTAAAATAAAAGTTACTTGCCTGTGATACCTAGGGGCTAGTTTTTTGAATTCGACTTCTTTCCGCACTGTGAATTTATTCAGTCTCGGAAGACAGAATAGGATGGACATTGATTATATTTTACTTGCTTTAGTATTGGTCGGGTGAGGTTGACAGACCCTTTTTATTTGATTGAATTTCGAATGCATCACTATAGACGTCTACCAAGTATATTACTCAATTTGCATATCTTTCATCTAATATGTGATTTACTTAATATAAATTTAATACAAAATTTTTAATATTGAAATTTTATGATTTTCATTTTTAGAAACTAACTAAAATATTTTCACGCGGTGGATTCATAATTAAATTCACTCTCTTTTTTTTAGTAAAATATAACATTATTTTCCCTAAATTATTTCCATTTTACGGATTCATGCTCTAAAAGTTTATAAACTTCATGTTGTTCAATTAATTATAGAAATTAATTGTTTAGGAAGTATTCCTATTTTTTTGGAAAAAAAAGGAATCTTCTTATTGGACTAGATTTACCTTTTTGGTTCTTTTTTGTTCTTTGGTTTCTTTATTCTTATTTTTTTGGTTAAATTAGGAAATTATTTACACATAAATTGTATGAGAAACTATTCATATGTTTAATTTTAGTAACGCCCAAGAAACCCTTGAAGTTTGGGGTACTTTTAAATTGAAGGCGTGAACATTTTTTGAGACAAAAAAATATCTTAAAGTTGTGATGGTTTATTAATTAAGGATATGAACTTTTTTCTTGATAAAAGATTCCCCGCATTAGAACTTTTCTGAAGAACAAAAAAGAAGGATCTGTTTTTCTGTTTAACATCACCCTAATATTCGATTAAAGAAGAATGAATAGTAAACTAATTCAAAGCTCTTCATACAACTTAATTGACAAAAGGGAGAACTAAAATCCAGTAAGAAAGAAGAAGAGAGAAGAAAACTTTTTATGACTTCTCTAAGATTACACAAGGGAGAAGCAAAAATGAGGAAAAGGGAAAAAAATTACAAGGTAAGACCCTGTATGAATAGTGGCAAAAACTTGGTTGGGAAGGGGAGGGGTAGTTGGTGCGTGACGGTGAGGAAGGGGGTGTGTGAGTTGGTTATTTTCATAAGAACTACGGTTGATAACTTTCTCCTTAATGGTAGAATTTATCATGCATGTGTCATTAGAAGAAATAATGGCCACATAACAATAACTAATATTAATGATAAGAATAATAAAATTTATCTAATCTTAATTTTAGACCAATAAAAATCTATCTAGAAGACTTATATTGTTCCATAAAAATTACGTTTAGATCCCTAAAATGTGCATGCTAAGCATACTTAAAAAAAGTTAATCCACTTAAGATATTCTTAAACTCCCCTAACAAAAACATGTATTAATAAAATTTTACTCTCTCTCCTAAACATCTACAAAACTATTGTTATATCCCAAAACTTTACTCCACCAAGTCAGATTCCAAACTCTACATTCGTGACATTAACACTTATGTGTCATGTGTGAGGTACTTACGGCGTATGGCATTACCCCTCTTTTCTCTAATAAATATGCACATTGTTATCCACAAATTATTTACATTTTAAGGATTCGTATTCTATAAGTTCATAAATTTTGTGTTTTGCAATTTATAATGGAAATTAATGGTTTAGGAGGTAATCCTGCCTTTTTAAAATAGGAATCAACTATAATGACGGCAACCACTTTTTGTCTAGGTGGAAAGTTTTGGTACACTAATGAATGCCCGACACGTGTACACTTCACCCAATAAAGGATTGACATATATACTACTATGTGTTCACATGTACAAAATATAAAAATTGTGTACCAAAACAAATAAGAAAGTAATGAATGGACTAATCAGAGTTTAATCTAACAACCTACATTTAATTTTCTCCACTTAAAAAAAAAAAAGTCTTCTACATTATAGAATTTTCAATTGGACTAGATTTACCTTTTTGTTTATTTTTTGTTCTTTAGTTTCCTTGTTTTCATCTTTTGCTTAAATTAGGAAATTGTTTAGACATAAATTGCATGAGAAACTATTCATATGCTTTTAATGTCAACGTAGACAATCACTATGTGGGCCTTGAAAAATATTAATTTTGAGATAAAATTTAATCTCAAAACAAGAAAATTTATGATTTTTCTTAACATTCTAAACGTTGTTCCTTGCAATTCACAAGGGGCTTGATAACAATGGCCTTGGTTGGTCACAAGGGGCTGCTGGCCATTCCCTTTGCGACCAACCAGGGCCACTTTGAACGAGCCCCTTGTGAACTGCAAGCACCAAACTAATTTTTTTTGTTCCTTACAAATTAAAATAATTCATTAAATAATTTAAACATAAGAAACACAGACTAAAACAAATTAACATAAATTAAGCAGATAAATGCTTATTTGAAACAGAACATATATTAAAAATAAATAAATAAGACATTACAATAAAAACGTAAAATAACATTAATTAGTTTAAAAAATAATTAAAGTTGGTTCGGCTTGACCCTTGTGCGGGATAAGGGGAGCCTTGGCTCGACCCTGGTCGCTAGCAAGGGGCACCTTTACCGCCTGGTCGATGGCGAGGGGGGAGCCGTGGCTCCCCTGGTCCAACGATCAAAGCTTTGAAATTTTTTTTCAGATCTAGGCAATTTGATATCGTTATCTAATTTTTAAATCAGTAAAAATGAATAAAAACACTTAAAGATTGATATACTAACCTTTTTGTTAAGATTCGTTGTTTGATGCTTCTAACCTGAAGATTTGACACAGGCTTTGAGAGAATTTTACAACTGGAGAAGGAAGGGATGAAAATTAAATGAACATTTTGGGAGTTGCGCCCTTAAATTTGGGGTTGCCTTAATCTATTTCAAACACATTAGCTCAACTTTTGAGGGGTCCTTTTCTTGAAAAAATGTTTATATTCTCAATTGATAAGTAACTCCAACTCTAGGGAATATTATGATATGGACCCAGTTCATGTCTCTACTAGTGGACCTTATGGCATGTGTTAAGCCACATCACCCCATTTTATTAATTATGTCTCCAATTCTGGAGACAAGAATAACAAGGATAGTGATATAGCGTAATCCAGGCCACATGGCCCATAAGTAAGGACATGAACCGTGTGCATAACAGAATTTTTATCTAATATATAATTTACTTAAAATAATCTAATACAATATTTCTACATTGAAATTTTCTTCTTTAAATTCATAGAAACTAATGAAAATATTGTAACATGGTGAATTCATAATTATATTCATCACTCCTCATTTTTCTAATAACTATACACATTGTTATCTACAAATTATTTACATTTTAAGGATTCGTATTCTATAAGTTCATAAACTTTGTGTAGTGCAATTTATAATGGAAATTAATAGTATAGGAAGTAATCCTGCCTTTTTAAAATAGGAATCAACTATAATGACAGCAACCACTTTTTGTCTAGGAGGAAAATTTTCGTACACTAATCAATGCTCGACTCGTGTACATTTCACCCATTGAATGATTGACACGTATACTACCATGTGTTTACACGTAAAAAATATAAAAAATAATGTACAAAAACAATTAGGCAATTAATGAATGTACCAATCCAAATTTAATCTAACAACCCACATTTAATTTTCTCCACTTTAAGAAGGAAACAATTCTTCCACATTACAGAATTTTAAATTCGACTAGATTTACCTTTTTGTTTATTTTTTGTTCTTTAGTGTCCCTGTTTTCATCTTTTGCTAAAATTAGGAAATTGTTAACACATAAATTGTATGAGAAACTATTCATATGCTTTTAATGTCAACGTAGACAATCACTATGTGGGTCTTTAAAAACATCAATTTTGAGATAAAATTTAATCTCAAAACAAGAAATTTTATGATTTTTCTTAACATTCTAAACGCTGTTCCCTGCAATTCACGAGGAGCTTGATAAAAATGGCCTTCGTTGGTTACAAGGGACCACTTGCCATTCCCTTTGTGGGGCACTATGAACGAACCCCTTGTGAACTGCAAGCGCCCAACCAATTTTCTTTGTTCTTTACAAATTAAAATAATTCATTAAATAATTTAAACTTAATAAATATAAACTACAACAAATTAAAATAAATTAAGTAGATAAAAGCTTATCTGAAATAGAACATATACTAAAAATAAATAAATAAGACATTACACTAAAAACATAGAATAACAGTAATTAGTTTAAAAAATAGTTAAAGTCGGTTAGGCTTGACCCTTGTTCGGGATCAGGGAAGCCTCGGCTCAACACTGGTCGCTAGCAAGGGGCACCTTTACAGCACGCCTGGTCGATGACGAGGAGTGAACCGTAGCTCCCCTGGTCCAACAACAGGGGTGGCCTTTAAAGGATGCAAAGCTTTGAAATTTTTTTCAGATCTAGGATGATTAGATATCGTTTTTTAAATTTTAAATCGGTAAAAATGAATAAAAACATTTAAAGACTGATATACTAACCTTTTTGTGAAGATTCGTTGTTTGATGCTTCTAACTTGAAGATTTGAACACGGGCTTTGAGAGAATCTTAAAGTTGGAGAAGGAAGGGAAGAAAATTAAATGAACATTTTGGGAGTTGCGCCCTTAAATTTGGGGTTGCCTTAATCTATTTCAAACACATTAGCTCAACTTTTGAGGGGTCCTTTTCTTGAAAAAAGGTTTATGTTCTCAATTGATAAGTAACTCCAACTCTAGGGAATATTATGATATGGACCCAATTCATGTCTCTACTGGTGGACCTTATGGCATGTATTAAGCCACATCACCTCATTTTATTAATTGTGTCTCCAATTCTGGAGACAAGAATAACAAGGATAGTGATATAGCTTAATCCAGGCCACATGGTCCATAAGTAGGGACATGAACTGGGTGCATAACAGAATTTTTATCTAATATATAATTTACTTAAAATAATCTAATACAATATTTCTACATTGAAATTTTCTTCTTTAAATTCATAGAAACTAATGAAAATATTGTAACAAGGTGAATTCATAATTATATTCATTACTCCTCTTTTTTCTAATAACTATACACATTGTTATCCACAAATTATTTACATTTTAAGGATTCGTATTCTATAAGTTCATAAACTTTGTGTTGTGCAATTTATATTGGAAATTAATAATATAGGAAGTAATCCTGCCTTTTTAAAATAGGAATCAACTATAAGGACAGCAACCACTTTTTGTCTAGGTGAAAAATTTTGGTACACTAATCAACACTCGACACGTGTACACTTCACCCAATGAATGATTGACATGTATACTACCATGTGTTCACATGTAAAAATAGAAAAAAAATTGTGTACCAAAACAAATGAGCGACTAATGAATGGATAAATCAAAATTTAATCTAACAACCCACATTTAATTTTCTCCATTTCAAGGAAAAAAAAATTTATACGTTATAGAATTTTTAATTGGACTAGATTTACCGTTTTGTTTATTTTTAGTTCTTTAATTTCCTTGTTTTCATCTTTTGCTTATATTAGGAAATTATTTACACATAAATTATATGAGAAGCTATTCATATGGTTTTAATGTCAGTGTAGACAATCACTATGTGGGTCTTGAAAAATATCGATTTTGAGATATAATTTAATCTCAAAACAAGAAAATTTATGATTTTTCTTACCATTCTACACGTTATTCCTTGCAATTCACGAGGGGCTTGATAACAATGGCCTTGGTTGGTTACAAGGGACCGCTGGCCATTCCCTTTGCAACCGACCAAGGGCACTATGAACGAACCCCTTGGGAATTGCAAGCGCCAAACCAATTTTCTTTGTTCTTTACAAATTAAAATAATTCACTAAATAATTTAAACATAATAAATGCAAACTGAAACAAACTAAAATAAATTAAGTAGATAAAAGCTTGTTTGAAACAGAATATATATTAAAAATAAATAAATCAATAAGACATTACAATAAAAACATAAAATAACATTAATTAGTTTAAAAAATAATTAAAGTTGGTTTGGCTCAAGCCTTGTGCAGGATCAAGGGAGTCTCGGCTCAGCCCTGATCGCTAGCAAGGGCACCTTTACAATATGCCTGGGCGATGGCGAGGGCCGAGCCGTGGCTCCCATTGTCCAACAACAGGGGTGGCCTTTAAAGGATGCAAAGCTTTGAAATTTTTTTCAGATCTAGGATGATTTGATATCGTTTTCTAAATTTTAAATCAGTAAAAACGAATAAAGACACTTAAAGATTTATATACTAACCATTTTGTAAAGATTCATTGTTTGATGCCTCTAACTTGAAGATTTGAACGGGGGCTTCTAGAGAGTTTTACTGCTGTAGAAGGAAGGGAAGAAGATTAAACGAACATTTTGGGAGTTGCGCACTTAAATTTGATTTGGCTTAAGCTATTTCAAACATATTAGCTCAACTTTTGAGGGGTCCGTTTCTTGAAAAAAAAAAGGTATATATTCTCAATTGATAAGTAACTCCAACTCTAGGAAATATTATGCTACGGACCTGATTCATGTCTCCACTAATGGACCTTATGGCATGTATTAAGCCACATCACCTCATGTTATTAATTATGTCTCCAATTCTGGGGACAAGAATAACCAGGATAGTGGTATGGCTTAATACAGGTCACATGGTCCATAAGTAGGGACATGGACCGGGTGCACAACATAATTTTTGTCTAATATATAATTTACTTAACATAATCTAATTCAATATTTTCAACATTGTGATTTTCTTTAAATTCATAGGAACTAATGAAAATATGGTCACATGGTGAATTCATAATTACATTCATTACTCGTCTTTTTTCTAATGAATATACATATTGTTATCCACAAATTATTTACATTTTAAGGATTCGAATTATATAAGGTCATAAACTTCGTGTTGTGTAATTTATATTTGAAATTAATAGTTTAGGAAGTAATCATGCCTTTTTAAAATAGGAATGAACTATAATGACGGCAACCACTTTTTTTCTAGGTGGAAAATTTTGGTACACTAATCAATGCTCGACACGTGTACACTTCACCCAATGAATGATTGACACGTATACTACTATGTGTTCGCATGTAAAAAATATAAAAAATTGTGTACCAAAACAAATAAGCAATTAATGAATGGAAGAGTCAAAATTTAATCTAACAATCCACATTTAATTTTCTCCACTTTAAGACAAAAAATTCTTCTACATTATAGACTTTTCAATTTGACTAGATTTACCTTTTAGTTAATTTTTAGTTCTTTAGTTTCCTCGTTTTCATCTTTTGCTTATATTAGGAAATTGTTTACACATAAATTGTATGAGAAACTATTCATATGCTTTTAATGTCAACGTAGACAATCACTATGTGAGTCTTGAAAAACATCGATTTTGAGATGAAATATAATCTCAAAACAAGAAAATTTATGATTTTTCTTAACATTGTAAATGTTGTTCCTTGCAATTCGCGAGGGGCTTGATAACAATTGCCTTGGTTGGTTACAAGGGACTGCTAGCCATTCCCTTGACGACCATCCAGGGGTGCTGTGAATGAGCCCCTTGTGAACTGCAAGCGCAAAATTGATTCTTTTTATTCTTTACAAATTAAAATAATTAATTAAATAATTTAAACATAATAAATACAAACTAAAAAAATTTAAAATAAATTAAGTAGATAAAAGCTTCTTTGAAATAGAATATATATAAAAAAAAAGATATTACAATAAAAATGTTAAATAAAATTAATTAGTTAAAACAATAATTAAAGTTGGTTCGGCTCGACCCTTGATCGCTGGCAAGGAGCACCTTTACAGTGGGCCTGGTCGATGGTGAGGGGTGAGCCGTGGCTCCCCTTGTCCAACCACAGGGGTGGCCTTTAAAGGATGCAACGCTTTGAAATTTTTTTCAGATCTAGGACGATTTGATATTGTTTTTTCAATTTGAAATCGATAAAAATGAATAAAAACACTAAAAGATTGATATATTAACCTTTCTATGAAGATTCATTGTACGATGCTTTTAACTTGAAGATTTGAACATGGGGTTTTGATTGAATTTTACAATCGGAGAAGGAGGGGAAGAAAATTAAATGAACATTTTGGGAGTTGCGCCCTTAAATTTGGTGTTGGCTTAAGCTATTTCAAACATCTTAGCTCAACTTTTGTGGGATCCTTGTCTTGAAAATAAGGTTTATGTTCTCAACTGATAAGTAACTCCAACTCTAGAGAATATTATGCTACGAACCCGATTCATGTCTCCACTAATGGACCCTATGGCATGTAATAAGCCACATCATCTCATGTTATTAATTGTGTCTCCAATTCTGCAGGCAAGAATAACAAGGATAGTGATATGGCTTAATACAGGCCATATGGTCCATAAGTAGGGACGTGAACCAGGTCCATGACAGAATTTTTCCAATTCAAGGAGTTTTTTTATAACTCGTTTATTTATTATATTATTTAATAATTTTAGTTTTCACTTTCTTTATTTTAGAGGGTGGACATGCCTTCTCCTTCTCTATTAAGACAATTTTCTCTATTTTTTTATCTTTACACTTTTAATAATTTTAAATGGGTTAATGCCTAGCCCTCCACCAATTTATATGGCCTTAGTATCTTTTTTTTTTTTTAATTAGTATATATTAAACCTCTTATATATAATATTTTATCTCTTTTACCATGAAGGAAATTACTATAACTATTTTTTACATGTTTACAAAACCTTGAGGAAATATGATTACAAAAAAATAATGTAAAATTGATGGCCTTCCTATTGGTAATTATTTTTATAAATATACTATTATTTCTAAGCTCTATAAAACTAAACAATCTTTATACATTTATTTTTTAAAAAAACGTATTTGAATTAATAAATTTACAAGTAATTTTGTAAAAAACAAAAAAACAATGAATGTTTGTTAGTAGTTTAAATACATTTTGTGGAAATAGGATTTCAATTATTAAGATGAATACATAACAAAGCAACGTGACAACATATGGGTGCTTAAGACTATGTTGTTCCAAGAAACTCATACTGAAAAACATTTATTTTTTGGAAAAAAAAATAAAGAGTTAGTGGAATTTACGTTCTAATGTTTCTTTTATGAAAGTCAAGCATAATTTATAATCATTTTTTTATAAAAAACAGAAATGGCATTCGTAACTTTATTAAGAATCTACTTATTTACTTATTTCCAAGGTTGAGAAAATGCATGAATAGCTTACTCGAACCTGAAGTTTTAGATCTCTTTGCCTATAGTTACATAATTCTTATCCACCCGTGCAGAGGTTTCTAATGCCACAAAATTCTTGCCAATATAAACGATGCACCAACTCTAAATCTAAATTAAATTTAAAAATTCTTTGGTACTAAATAAAATGGATATTTCTTCATTCTAGTATATAATCTTTGGTTAAATGCCTAAACGAATGAGTTGCCTCTTTGTCGTTATACTTTCCAACAAGAACATTCTTCTCTTACCCTATTATCTCTAATTACCATATTAGTCAAGGTCTGACGTTGCCAGAATTGTCTAACATATCTAATACGCTTTATCTACAACACTCCATTTAAAGTAGATTGATCGTGAGCACTAGAGAGAGATGTATAAGAAATAAGAATCAATAGATTGATAGTGTGCTTTGTCCACTTCAAAGAGAAACTAGGCTACAATGAGTGGGCCTTCTCACAACGGTGACTCCATTTCTTTCACCAAGTATGAGAAGAGCATGGTAAGTTGAAACATCTTGATTTCCTTAATTTTGAATTATTCAAAATTTTTCCATTCTATTTGTAACGTCAAAAATTGGGGAAACTTCTCACCAAAATAGTACTACAAAAAGACACATTTTCCAAAGTAGGACTAAGGAAAGGAAAGCTCGTCAATGACCGATGCCATAAGAGGTTAGCAAACAATTTCTAATAATGAAAGTGCAATGAATAATTAATTTTAATTCGCAATGCCAAAATCTGTTGAAAAGCAAAAGAATTTCGCAACAACTATTCATTTAAAAAGTTAATTAACTCGTCGTTGGATTTTGGCCTTGAATTATCCACTGAACCTACCATCAACTTACCAAATTACTTTGCAAGCAAAAAAAGCTAAAAACATTAGTAATTTATTCTTCTAGGGTCCTTGAAGCTAGAAAGAAAACAGAAAAAAACATACCGGATTGTTACAAGGGTTTTGTTTCATTGGTTTCTCATATATATTCTTTTTTTCTATTTGTCATAACAACACCTTATCTATATATCGAAAAGCATTAAGCTACTTTATCATTTATACAATCATGCAATTTTTGCGTCATTATTACAAGGTGGAACTTGTAATCGGAGTTGCATTACTAGCTTGGAACTTCTTGTTGAAGGAAACATCGGCAAATTCCCATAGATAACTTTTGACAAATATTCCTTGTTTTGTATAGAGCTAAAGAAATGTGTCAAAGATTATTAAAATGTTACAAGTAAATGCTGGTTGTTATTTATCTTAGCAGCTAGCTACATATTGAGTCTATACATAATTAGGTTAAGTAAGTTGCTTCCAATAATTCGGTAGTATAGCTGGATAATTAATCTGTCCTTGTATATATGAATTCCTTATTTTACAGCTTATTAATGTGCTTTATGTCTTGATTTACAATATCTTCCCTTTGATTTACAGGTTTAGATATTTGACATTGTTCTCTATATATATAACCCAGGAACGTCTTTTAACATCTTCTTTTTATAGTAATATATTTTCTTTTTAGTGCTTATCTTTTTCTTTTAAGGTTTATCTTTTATTTGGTAAGCTTTATTAATAAAATATACTCCCTCGTCGCAAATCTTTGGTCTCACTTTCCTTTTTCTTTCGTCCTAAATTATGGTCTCATTTGCTTTTATAAATGATAGTTAAACAATCAACATACACCTTATCTACTCAATATCTCCATTTTCCAAGAAATACTAATAACGCACCCACTACTCCGATAACTTCATATCTACATTTGAAAACTTTCAGGACAAAAAGTCGAATTCTTTTAATATCATAGAAGAGTATAAAAGACAAATCAAAATAAAATTTATTAGTCCAACTAAATATTTTAGTCCATGTGAAAAATTGAAATGGGACCCAGGATTTGGGGTGGAGGGAGTACTAAATTAGAAATGTTATAAGAAAGGTTATAAGAAATGGTACCGACAATCTGAACAATTCATATATATATATACACTCTAATAATCAATATGTCCACGCCTGATAAAGTTAGTCATTTTTTTAATGCACAAAAAGTCTGAAGTTATTCAGAATAATTGTTTATCTATTGTAATAGTTGTTGAAGACAAAGATAAACAAACCATAAATTTCATAGTTAACACGACAGGTGCCATACTATGCCTCGAATCCCTAGGTCATCTACTTTGGCCACTTCCTCTCGCTGCGACTGCGGTTGTAGGATCATAGTTGTTAGAAAATTTAGAATTAGAATTTTAGATATTCGTTATTTATTTATGAAATTAGATATTTTAATAAATATATGCATTTCTTATTTCATTTTTTAAATAAGAAGATCAGTGATGAAGTTGCGAGTAATTTGAAATGGCACATTTGCAAGAAAACAAAGAAACTCTACACAATTTGCGACCAATATGCGTTAATTTTGAAACAAAAATAAAATAAAACACAATATGATAATTGACCAGTATAAATTTTAATTTCATTGAAATGTGCAAGAAAATTGCGACGGATTTGCAAAAGCCTCTAGTTCTATAAAGTGAATGTTAGATAGAAATCTATCATATTGTAGAAACTAATTACTATTACAACTGCTATTTACTATTACAAGCCAAAAACAGAAAGACAAAACAGCAGAAAGAAAACAAAACAAGGATTACACAACGATCCTCTCTGTGATCAACAAGGAAAAATAAAACTCTAGGGCTGCAAAAACAATAAACAATTAAAGGTAAAAATAAAGGTAGAGAAAGCAGAAGAAAGGCTTACCACTGCTGCAGACATTGGCCGCCGGCGGGAACAATGACGAGCCGAGATAGACAAGAAGCCAGCAGCGGCTGTGTAGAACGGGCCGCGTCGAGGAGTCGCCGGTGAGTAACGAGGTGATCGGAACCCTCAGATCTGAACCTGAACCAAAAAATCGTTGGGGATGCCACACCTCTCTCTTTGTCTCTCTATCTCTCTCTTACTTTCGGCTCTCTCTCAAACAAATACAGTAGGAGATCAAGCAATGATCAAAGGAAGCCGAAGGTCATAGGAAGCCGACGGACGAAGGAGAACAGCGGCAGAAGCTATAGAGAAGAAGAGAAGAAGAGTCGGGAAAACCAACAGTCAAAGAGGCAGAGAAGAATAAACTTCAAGAGAAGAAGGAGAAATGACTGGGTGGCTAGGCTCGGTCTAACCCGGTATTTCTTGACCCAGGCAAATGGGCACCTCTTCTCAAACTTAGGTCCAATTCATCATAGGGAGATAAAATGGGCTGGAAATGAAAATATTGGGAAGACTTCAAGGCCCAAAAGGCCTACATATCAGAAACTCATAGTAAATTGTGATAAATGTTTATAAATTACTTTTAAAAAAAAATCAGACCTAGCACAAAATACTTTTCCAATGGTGAAACTTTTGGGCAATTGATAGAAAACTTCAGTTAACATAATAGTGTTAATTTGTGATTTTCTATAAGTATGTGGCAACTTTTGACATAGAATATAGTTACGGAGAGTTTTGTCACAAAGCCATAAATACCATTGCTTTCCACAGCTATGCTGCTATATTGTTTGTTGCTGCAAATTGATTGCATTTTTTAGTAGTAGTAGAACTCGAAAATAAGTTATTCCTTATAAAGTAACTAACTGAACAAAGTACCCAAACTAAGCACCCTTTGAGCCATATTACTGTTACTGATGGAAGTATGAGCCACTTTATCTTTCATCTCTTAACTCTCTTGACATGTGCATAGTAATGGTATAGACACAAATTGTTGCGTTGTGAGAAGGGGATTAAGAAGCCTACTTGCCCGTATAGGCTAAACATATCATCATAAGTCACTAAAGTCAAGGAAATAATAGGGGAAGTGGTCTCTAAAATGGATGTGACAAATGAGATAACTCCTAATCTATCATGTCTATGACACTCATGTGGGCAGTCATTACATATTAATTACAATTGTACGTGGTGATGAAGGCCACATTTCTAATGAATTTTCGAAATCCTCCATATGTAAATTCTAAAATGCTAATTAGGTACCTAAATCTAATTAAGGTTCTAATCATACATAGGATGTCTCGTACCTTTGTAGTACAAGAATCATTGTAATAGAGGGAATAATGAAAATAAGAAAAATCTTATATAGATTTCTATTTAATGCACATAAACTGTATTTGCATTTGCTGATACCAATCTAACATTAGAGGTATCTTGTCTCGTGGGTAGTACTTTTTCTCAAACGTTCTCTAGATTTGATATTCATTTCATTCGAAATTCCAATAATAAATAAATGAGTTCAAACTCCAACATAGAGAATTTAATAATATTCTCTAATTATATTTATTGCAGAATGAAGATATATGTTACCTTACAAACAAGACAATCGTGTTTTAGTTCAAGAACTTTGTTCATTATTCTTTTAACTTTCTCGCACAACATACGTAAAAAAGTTCAATAAAGAGAAATGTATGTCAATGATTCCTTCATAATGACGAAATAGATTTTGCACTCTATTTCACTAAAGTGTAGAATATGTGATCGTCTACAAAAATATTTCTTCATCCTTCATATATTTTAAGGAATCAAGCAGCTGAAAAACCTTCGGATCCTTCTGGCTGCACATCAACACATTCTTTGTCGTTCTATGGAATGAATGATTCGTCATCAGTGAGATTCTAAAGCAATATACAATAAATTTCCATATAAGAAGCTACTTATTTGAATAAATTAACCACTAGAATAGAGATAATATGAAGACAAATAAAAAGATAAATAACAATAATTGTTGATTAACTTTCACAGGAAAAGTTTGCTCGTGAGTATATGCTCTAAAATTTAGACTTGCAATGTTAAATGATTTTAATCCTCAAAAAATTCATTAAACCCACTACTATTTCATTATAAATCAGTCCTAATAGAACAATATTGCTAAATTCTATTTATGCATGTTGGAAAGCTTAATGTGATTAATGATGCTTATGCATACCCCATGTAGTCATAATTTTTTTATGTTAATAAGACACGAGAACCATAAGAATGGAAACAAATAACTTCCAACATATCGAGGTACTTTTATTAAAGAAGCTCCTAACTATAAAAATCTGACTGTGCTAGAGTACTTTACTTTTGAAGCAAAGAGGTGACGCTAGAAATTGTTTCTCCTCAACCTACCTCTTTTGACCATCTCTTCTTGAGATTTTCTAGTTATGTGACCATGTTAAAAACATTTAGCCATGCAATAAGACTAAAATCCTGCCATCATGAAACATAATAGTAATCCTAGTTTAGCTAGAAATAAAATTAGGGATATGCCTTCCTCTCCCCTGCCAATACTATCTTTGTTAACTTTTTTAAAAATAATTTATTTGCTAAAAAAAGGAAATCAAGAACAATCTCAATAATATACAATATAAATAATTTCCTTACCTGTAGCCAAAAGAAAAAGCCACGTAACAAATTCAACTGCTTAAGATCATTATTGGCGGCAACTGCTTCTTCAATCTTCTTTTTAAGAACTGTAGAGTTTATTTCAAAATGTGAAAATTATGAAGATCAAAGATTGCCATCATTTTAATTGTAATATAAACTCAAGAAAAGGTGAGAGTAAATATATCTATACAAAATGATTTGATCACTAGCAAGGGGACACCTTTTTGTGAAAATTTATTATTTCAACTTTACATATAATTTGCATTGAATGGATGTTTAATTTTTTCCAAATGAATCACTCATAAATAAATAAAGCAATACATAAAGTCGATAGTAAAGAAGTATCACAAATTTGTTGCGTTGTGAGAAGGGGATTAACAAGCCTACTTGCACGTATAGGCTAACCATCTTATCATAAGTCACTAAAGTCAAGGAAATAATAGAGGAAGTGGTCTCTAAAATGGATGGATGTGACAAATGTGATAACTCCTAATCTATCATGTCTATGACACTCATGAGGGTACTCATTACTTATTAATTACAATTGTACGTGGTGATGAAGGTCACATTTCTAATGAATTTTCGGAATCCTCTGTAGGCTTTCTGGGCCAATTTTCTCCCAATATTTTAATTTTTCCAGCCCAATCTATTTTTAACCCAATGATGAATCCATGGGCCTCAAACCAAGATAGGTGGCTGAAGTTTGAATGGGTCAGAGATGCCGGGTCAGGCCAGGCTAATCAGGAGTCACAACGGGCAGCCCGGGCTGCTCGGTGTGACTCTTGATCGATTTACGTTTTCTCTCCCTCGTCTGCTCAAGAGGCATTCCAGACTCTTCCTTTCTTCTCTCTTTTTCTTCTCCATCTCGTCCTTCCTGAGAGACGTGTCTATCTCTTCTACTTCTCCCCTTCTTTATCGCGACTTACCGCGTCTGTTGCTCTCCTCTGGTGACCTCCGTGGTCCTCTGTTACACCATCTCTGAAAGTGGTGGTTCTGTGTTGATCTTATTCGGTCATTTCTGATCTTTTTGTGGGGAGAGACGTAAGGGTGAGAGAGAGGGTGAGAACCGGTGATCTTTTCTGTTTGAGGCCGGATTTGAGGGTGATTTTTACCGTAAAAGTTGATACCTTTTGTCTGGCCGGTACCTCGACGCGGGCGTCATTTCAACGCCGCTACTTGATGCCGTTGAGTCTCATTGTATGCCGCTGGGGGTTCCGACATTGCAGCGATAGGTAAGTGCCCCTTACCGATTCATGGTTCATTTTTTTCTTTTAACGGTTATTGTGTTTAATTTTGGTCTTGCAGATTAGCTTGAACCGGCTGTGAAACAGGAAGAGGAAAAAGGATATTTTTACTGTAATGGAATAGGTTTTTTTCGCTGCCTTACTATTCTTTTACTGATTTGTAATAGTAATTAGAGTGTGTAATAGTACTTAAGTCCTATCAAGTGGTATTAGAGCCACGGTTTGGTTCGTCGGCACCAGCAACCATCGGAAGATTCTGGATCAGAGGGAACTGTTGAGTTCCTTAGATTTGGCCAGTGAAGTTTTCTTTAACTTTCTCTTTTCTTTCGGTTATCTTTATTTTTTTTTTGGTTTTGGATTGCTGCCATTTTATTTTTTGTTTTTTGTTTTTCGGCTTGATGCCGGTTGTTGCTTATGTTTCTCTTGTGATTCTCGGCTCGCTGACGTCTGTTTCTGTTTCACTGTTGCTTTAGCTTGCCGCCGATTGTGATTACTGTTACTGTGATTTTACTGAATTGAGTTACTGTTCAGTTTTCCTGTTCACTATTCTTGTTTTATACCTGGTTCTGTTATTCCGCTGCTATTCTGTCTTTGTTTTTTGGATTTTTCATTCAGTTTTTTTTTTTCAAAAACTATAAAACCCAAGCCTGGCTTGAATTCGTGAGATTTCAAGTATCTGTGTCTTGGCATGGATTTTCTGTTTTTTAAAAAGTTTTTATTTTGCTCCCTCTGTTCTTTTCTTTTTCTATTTTTGGTAAGGCAGTTTCGTTGCTATCATGTTTCTCGTTATTTCAGTTATATTGTTTGTTTCTGGGTTTCGTTCTTCACATTGTTGCGCCGTTTTTTAAAAAAAAATAACAAATCAAGCAAATTAGAAAAAACCAGCGCCGTTTTTCTTGAAATTGTATTTTTCTATTTTTTCGAAAAATCCAGGCAGCTTTATTCGTTTTCAAAACTTTTTTCAAATCTTTCATTTTTCCTAGTCATTTAATTAAACGTATATGCGTTCGAAACATGTCAGTTCCAAAAATTGAAACTGATAAGTTTGATGGCAAATCTGACTTTGTAATGTGGCGGAGGAAAATGAAAGCATGTTTGGTATAAAATAAAATTGCACCCGCTATCTGTGGCCTTGAAGAGTATGTGGAATCTTGGAAGGGTGAAATTCTTTGAGAAAAACTAGGTAATGCTCACAGTTGCCTCACTTTGCATTTAATTGACAATGTTTTACGAGAAATTGTTGAAAAAGACAATGCTTTTGAAATTTGGTCTAAACTAGAAAAACTATATTTGGGAAAATCACATTCAAATAAAATTTATTTAAAATATCGGCTTTTCTATTTTAAAATGAGCAGGTCAAAAACACTTTCAGAAAATATGGATGATTTAAATAAAATCATTTGGGAACTTCAAAACGTTGGAGAGAACATCTCTGATGAAAATATTGCAGTCATTTTATTAAATGCCTTACCTGAATCTTTCAACGATGTCAAATCTGCTTGTAAATATGCCAGAGATGGTTTATCTCTATCCAATGTTAAAAATGCTTTGAAATCTAAAGATTTGGATTTACAAAAAGAGAATAAATCACATGGTGAAAATATTTCTGGACGAGGAAGAGTTGACCGGGGGGAACCTCCTAGTCACCTTTTTGAAAGTAAAGGGCGATTCGACTCTCGAGAGAAGAACAAAGTAAAGTGTTTTTATTGTGGTAAATAGGGTCATATGAAAAACAAGTGTTTTAAATGGATTAAAGATGAAAAACAACGTAAACATGGTAAAGGGAGTAATAAAATCGACAAAAAACCCATGATTTTGATTTAGATGGTAATTCTATGTTTTCTGAGGTTTTGTGTGTTTCTCTTTCCACTTCATGTTCTAAAGTTGTTGGTCATTGGGTTCTTGATTCTGGTTGCTCTTTTCACATGACACCCAACAAACACTGGTTTTCTGATTTCAAACCCTTAAAACAAGGAAAGGTTTTCATGGGAAATAATCAAGTTTGTGATATTAAAGGCACTGGTAATATTTTCATTAAAATGCATGATGGTGTGACTGGAAAGCTCACTGAGGTGAGATACGTGCCCAACTTACGTCGAAATCTTATTTCTCTTGGTTATTTGGATTCTTTGGGTCTTTCTTTTAAATCCAAAAATGGTATTTTACGTGTTTGCAAAGGGAACCTAGTCATGCTAAAAGGTTTTAAAAGAGAAACTTTATACATCCTTATTGGTAAAACGGTTTGTAACTTCATTGCATTGATTTCAAAATACTGTTCTCGAGAAAACTATGTGGTGGCATTGAAGGATCGACCACATTAGTGCACATTAGTGAGAAGGGACTTTATTATTTACAAGAACAAAATCTTTTATGTGGTTACAAAATCGATTCCTTGGATTTTTGTGACCACTGCGTTTTGGGAAAACAACACAAAATCAGTTTTTCATCCAGCACACACAAGTCTTCTACAATACTTGATTATGTGCATTGTGATAAATGGGGACCTGAAAAAGTTCCAACTTATGGTGGTAATGTTTATTTCTTGTCAATTGTTGATGATTTTTCAAGGGATGTTTGGGTTTTCCTTTCAAAAACTAAAGATCAAACTCTTAAAAAGTTTTGTGAATGGAAACATTTTGCCGAAAATCATTCTAGAGATAAACTAAAAACTATCAGGACCGATAACGGTCTAGAATTTTGTAATTGTAAGTTTTCTGATTTGTGTGCATCGCATGGCATCCTACACCATAGAACAGTTAGACATAACCCACAGCAAAATGGAGTCGCCGAAAAGATGAACCGTACCATTATGGATAAGGTTAGATGTCTTCTTTTTTCTTCTGGTGTCCCAAAACCTTTCTGGGAGAGACTGTAAGTACAACTGTCTACCTTATCAATAGATCCCCTTCTACAACTGTAAAAACTTTAGGACTCCTACAGAACTTTGGTGTGGTAAACTTCCTAACCTTCCAACTTGAAAGTTTTCGGGTGTGCGGCCTTTGCACATCAGAAGGAAGGAAAACTAGATCCAAGGTCTAGAAAGGGAGTGTTTATAGGATATCCTAGTGGAGTGAAGGGTTATAGAGTGTGTTTAAAGGGTGAACCGGGGGTGAGGGTTGTTATCAGTAGGGATGTTATCTTCAATGAGCTAAAAATGCTCTGTCTTAAGGACGAACCCATATCCGATAGTCCATCGAGTGTTCCCACTCCTAATAGTATTCCTGTGGAGGTTGAGGTCACTCTTAACCTTCCTTAGAATCATCCCAAACACCTGAAACCAATCCCGAGTTTCCTGCTTCACCTGATCCTCCGAGTATTCCTGAAACCCTTGATCCTGTTTTAGAAGGTTTTGATGAGGAGGAAAAACACCCTGAGGCACATGCTCAAGCCCTTAGGGATTATCAGCTTGTGAGAGATAGAGTCCGTAGGGTACCTAAGGATCATCCTCAATATGGTTACTCCTACATTGTTTCATATGCCTTTGCTGTTGCATCTTATGTGGAGGAAAAGGAACCATTATGTTTTCTTGATGTTTTGAAAAGCCCTAATCGCATTTTATGGTTACGTGCTATGGATGAGGAAATGTCTTCTTCAAAAAAAAAACAAAACCTGGATTCTTGTTCCAAAACCCTCAAAATAAAAGTTAGTTGATTGCAAATGGATTTTCAAAATAAAAAAACATGATTCTTCTAATGAACCTCCAAGGTTCAAGGCCAGGCTAGTTGCAAAAGGTTTTTCACAGGTTGAGGGCATTGGTTTCAATGAAATTTTTTCTCCTGTTGTTAAATACAAAACGATTAGATTATTCTTGCTTTTGTTGCTTTCTACGATCTTAATTTTGAATATCTTGATGTTAAAATCGCTTTCTTACATGGTGATCTCGAAGAGACTATATATATATGACAACCACCAGGCTTTGAGGTTAAGGGGGTGAAGAACACATGGCGTGTCTTTTGAAAAAATTGGTACAAGAGGTTTGATTCTTTTATGATAAAAATTGGTTTTACTAAAAGCAACTACGATAGTTGTCTTTACTTTTCTGGTAATATTGTTTATTCTGCTATTTATTTATTGCTTTATGTGGATGATATGCTAATTGCTTGCAGGCATAAAGCTAAAATCGACGATCTAAAATCCTTGTTAAAATCTGAATTCGATATGAAGGATTTAAGTGTTGCATCCAAAATTCTTGGGATGAGTATTTCAAGAGATAGATCTGATCGTTCACTTTTTCTCTCTCAAAAGCATTTCTTTTAGAAAATTGTATCCAAAATTTCAATATTAATTACAATTGTACGTGGTGGTGAAGGTCACATTTATAATGAATTTTTGGAATCCTTTGTAGGCTTTCTGGGCCAATTTTCTCCCAATATTTTCATTTTTCCAACCTAATCTATTTTTAACCCAATGATGAATCCATGGTCTCAAACCAAGATAGGTGGCTGAAGTTTGAAAAGGGTCAGAGATGCTGGGCTGGGCCAGCCCGGATTGCCCGTTGTTACTCTTGATCTATTCATGTTTTCTCTCCCTCCTCTCAGTTCATGAGGCATTCCAGACTCTTCCTTTCTTCGCTTTTTTTTTTCTGCTCCTTCTCAGCCTTCCCGAGAGCCGTGTCTGTCTCTTCTTCTCCCCTTCTTTACTGCGGCTTACCGCATCCGTTGCTCTCCTCTAGTGACCTTTGAGGTCCTCTGTTACACCGTCTCTGAAAGCGGTGGTTCTATGTTGATCTTATTTAATCATTTCTGATCTTTTTGTGGGGAGAGCCATAAGGGTAAGAGAGAGGGTGAACGCCAGTGATCTTTTCTCTTTGAGGCTAGATCTGAGGGTCATTTTTACCATTAAAGTTGGTACCTTTTGTCTTGCTAGCACCTCGACGTGGTCGTCATTTCAACATTGCTGCTCGGCACCGTCGAGTCTCATTGTATGCCACTGGGGGTTCCAACACTGCAGCGACAGGTCAGTGCCCCTTACCGATTCATGAATAATTTTTTTCTTTTAATGGTTATTGTGTTTAATTTTGGTCTTGTCGATTGGCTTGAACCGGCTGTGAAATAGGAAGAAGAAGAAGGATATTTTTATTGTAATAGAGTAGATTCTTTCCGCTGCCTTACTGTTTTTTTAATGAGTCGTAATAGTAATTAGAGTGTGTAATAGTAATGAGGTCCTATCATCCTCCATATGTAAATTCTAAAATTCTAATTAGGTACTTAAATCTAATGAAGGTTCTAAACATACATAGGATGACTTTTACCTTTGTAGTACAAGAATCATTGTAATAGAGGTAATATGAAAACAAGAAAAATCTTATATAGATTTCTGCTTAATGCATGTAAACTGTATTTGCATTTGTTGATGCCAATCTAACATTAGAGGCATCTTGTCTCATGGGTAGTACTTTTTCTTAAACATTCTCTAGATTTGCTAGGGATATGCCTATTCTTTAGTGTTTTACATTTCCACTTTAAATATCTAATCAAAATTATATTTTGCTAGTTAATAAAGGAAGACAAATAAAACTGAGAACTTTAGATGAATGTAAGCTTGCATAAACTCAAGCAAAGCATAAAATCTTTGCCTACATATCAAGATAACCCGGACACACAAGCCTGGATTCTCAAGCTAAAAGTTCCAGGCATTGTCACTAGTAAACTAGAATATTGTTATTGATTTCATTCGAAATTCCAATAATAAATAAACTGGTTCAAACTTCAACATAGAGAATTTAATAATATTCTCTAATTATACTTATTGCAGCATGAAGATATATGTTACCTTACAAACAAGACAATCGTGTTTTAGTTCAAGAACTTTGTTTATTGGTCTTTTAACTTTCTTGCACAATATACGTAAAAAAGTTCAATAAATAGAAATGCATATCAATGATTCCTTCATAGTGACAAAATAGATTTTGCACTTTATTTCACTACAAAAATATTTCGTCATCCTTCATATATCTTAAGGAATCAAGCAACTGAAACCTTAGGATCCTTCTGGCTGCACATCAATTCATTCTTTGTCATTCCATGGAATGAATGATTCGTCATCAGTGATATTCTAAAGCAATATACAATAAATTTCCATATAAGAAGCTACTTATTTGAATAAATTAACCACTAGAATTGAGATAATATGAAGACTAATGAAAAGATGAATAACAATAAATTGTTGATTAACTTTCATAGGAAAAGTTTACTCGTGAGCATATGCTCTTAAAGTTAGACTTGCAATGTTCAATGATTTTAATCCTCAAAATGAAAGATTTGTACGGTACAAAAAAAATCCATTAAACTCACTAGTACTTCATTATGGAACAGTCCTAATAGAACAATATTGCTAAATTCTATTAATGCATTGTGGAAAGCAGAATGTGATTAATGAAGCTTATGCATACCCTTGTAGTCATGATTTTGTTATGTTAATCAGACACGAGAACCATAAGAATGGAAACAAATAACTTCCAACATATCGAGGTATTTTTATTAAATAAGCTCCTAACTTTAAAAAATGTCTGTACTAGAGTACTTTACTTTTGAAGCAAAGTGGTGATGCTAGAAATTGTTCATCCTAAACTTATCTTTTTTGACCATCACTTCTTGAGACTTTCTAGTTATGTGACCGTATTAAAAACATTTACCCGAGCAATAAGACTAAAATCCTACCTTCATAAACCATAATAGTAATCCTAGTTTAGAAATAAAATTAGGGACATGCGTTCCTCCCCCTGCCAATACTAACTTCATTAACTTTTTAAAAATAATTTATTTGATAAAAAAAGAAAGGAAATCAAGAACAATCTCAATAATATACAACATAAATAATTTCTTTACCTATAGCCAAAAGAAAAAGCCACGTAACAAATTCAACTGCTTAACATCATCATTGGCGGCAACTGCTTCTTCAATCTTCCTTTTAAGAACTGTAGAGTTTATTTCAAAATGTGAAAATTATGAAGATCAAAGATTGACATCGTTTTAATTGTAATATAAACTCAAGAAAAGGTGAGTAAATGTATCTATACAAAATGATCTGATCACCAGTAAGGGGACACCTTTCTGTGAAAATTAATTATTTCAACTTTACATATAATTAGCAATGATTAGATATTTAGTTTTGGGCAAATGAATCACATATAAATAAATAAAGCAATACATAAAGTCGATTGTAAAGAAGTATCACAAAAGTCGATAATAGGAGTCGATCGCTATCATATATCAACATAGGAGAAATGATATTTTTCATGCATTGATGAGTTTAATTGGACAGTTAATAAGGTGATCAATAATGGTAATATGAAAATTCCTAGATAATAATGGACTCACCCAAATGGTGATCAAGCAATGATTTTCCCATTTTATCTGAGGGATAAAATTTTACCCCTCCAGAGCGCAAATCTCTATGCTTATGTTGAGGCTTCCGCTTAGTGATTTCCTGCATAAGCCTTTCATGCTCCTCTTTATCATAAGGTTTGCGAAGAATTTCTAATATTTGCATCCTGAAGCTAGACCTCATTGTTTGTTGTAGACTGCCAAAATGATTGTTGACATCTTTTGACTTAATAATGGTACAAGAAAAAAATAAACATTAGACAAGAACTTTTGCAATAAATTGAAGGACAATTAAAGAAGGATCAATTCGATAAAAGCATCCAAAATAGTGAAAAGGGATAACTTACGCCCTTGCTTGTTGTTTCATGCTGAATAGCATCTGTATACTTCTGTTTCTTAGAAACAACGTTGTCATCTTTTTGAGAATTCAGGAAGATAAGACCATCATAAACTACAGATGCACCATTCTTATGTTGATAGATCACATTAGAACCTTCAAGCCTCATGTTTTCAAAGAACAATTTGCAGTCGCAATCATAATTACTTTGAAACTCAATTCCCTCCGTTTTAGCATGACTATCCAAATCATTTTCATCTTCACCATTTGGCTCATTTTCCATATAGTTAAGTGGCTTTTTTAACCCAGTTTTTTCATTAGCCTCGAGCACATAAGAGGACCCATTATTCTTCAAACTGCTCAAAAACAATGCATAGCTTGGATCATCACCATCATCAATTGAAAATCCGGGTTTTGGATCATCGAGAATTGACGTATATTCTGCATTCAAATATGTAAGAAAGTCACTATCTCCATCCTCCATGCGTTTATGCACCTGCTCTCTCATCACTTCCTTGGACAAGCTAACCGATGCTTTCTTATTTTGTCCAGGATTGTGCATGTAGCTAAATTTTGTTGTATGAGATCTTACATCTTCTACGACATCCTTTGCTTTTGAATCCATGTCTTAGCTATATTAAATTACTTGAGGGCAAGCCAAATAAAAATATCTCGATACTCTTCCTTGACCTTCCTCACCAATTGAACTACTCAATAAGTACTTAGCTCAATGCACAATGCACGATAATAATTGTCTACATTTCAAAAGAATCAATAAGCTAGTTAGGATGGAGCATCCACAATTTCATTTAAATATATATTTAAATAAACTCAAAAGTACTAAAATGTATATATATTTTTTATATGACTAATAAATATAACAAGTCTTTAAGAAAACTTTTCCTTTAACAATCCTTTAATGCTCTAACACAAACTTCTCCTCTCTAATACCTTTGACGGAGGAGTTGCCTTGACTTGCATTAATTAACATGTATGGTGAAAAGATCAAAGTATTTTTCAATTGCTCAGAGATAGAGGCTAGCTAGGTCACATATTTCTCCTGAAGAGAAATCAACTGAGCTTGTATAAGTAGAGAAATTAAATCTATAAATTAAAATAAAAGTTACTTGCCTTTGATACCTAAGGGCCAGTTTTCTGAATTTGACTTCTTTGCGCATTGTGAATTTATTCAGTCTCGGAAGGCAGAATAGGATGAACATTGATTATATTTTACTTGCTTTAGTATTGGTCGGGTGATGTTGACTTCATCTATATACCCTTTTTATTTGATTGAATTTCAAACGCATCAGTACATACGTCTACCAAGTACTTTACTCAATTTGCATATCTTTCATCTAATATGTGGTGTACTTAATATAAATTTAATAAAAAATTTTGAATATTGAAATTTTATTCTTTTCATTTTTAGGAACAAACTAAAATATGGTCACCTGGTAAAATCATAATTAAATTCACTTTCTCTTTTTTTCTAGTAAAATATAACATTATTATCCATAAATTATTTCCATTTTACGGATTCATGCTCTAGAAGTTTATAAACTTCGTGTTGTTCAATTTATTATAGAAATTAATTGTTTAGGAAGTATTCCTATTTTTTTAAAAAAAAGAATCTTCTTATCGGACTAGATTTACCTTTTTGTTTCTTTGCTCTTATCTTTTTGGTTATATTAGGAATTTTTTACACATAAATTGTATGAGAAACTATTCATATGTTTAACTTTACTAACGCCTAAGAAACCCCTGAAGTTTGGGGTACTTTTAAATTGAGGGCGTGAATATTTTTTCAGACAAAAAAATATCCTAAATTTGTGATGGTTTATTAATTAAGGATATGAACTTTTCTTGATGAAAGCTTCCCCACGTTAGAATGTTGTCAATTGAATGATTCAATTGACAACTTTTCTTAAGAACAAAAAAGAAAGATTTCTTTTTCAGTTTAACATCACCCTAATATTCGATTAAACAAGAATGAATAGTAAACTAATTCAAAGATCTTCATACAACTTAATTGACAAAAAGGAGAACTAAAATCCAGTAGTTGGTGCGTGATGGTGAGGAAGGGGGTGTGTGAGTTGGTTATTTTCTTAAGAACTACTGCTGATAACTTTCTCCTTAATGGTAAGAATTAATCATACATGTGTCATTAGAAGAAATAATGGCCACATAACAATAATACTAATATTAATGATAAGAATAATAAAATTTATCTAATCTTAGTTTTAGACCAATAAATATCTATCTGGAAGATTTATATTGTCCCACAAAAATTATGTTTACATCCCTAAAGTGTGCATGCTAAGTATACTTAAAAAAAGTTAATCCACTTAAGATATTCATAAATTACCCTAACAAAAACTTTGTATTAATGAAATTTTACTCTCTTTCCTAAACATCTACAAAACTATCGTAATATCCCAAAACTTTACTCCACTAAGTCAGATTCCAAACTCTACATTCGTGACATTAACACTTATGTGTCATGTGTTAGCTAATTACGGGGTATGACACTACACATCTTTCATCTAATATACAATTTACTTAACATAATCTAATACAATATTTTCAACATTGATATTTTCTTCTTTAAATTCATAGGAACTAATGAAAATATGGTCACATGGTTATTTCATAATTATATTCATTACTCCTCTTTTTTCTAATAAATACACACATTGTTATCCACAAATTATTTACATTTTTAGGATTCGTATTCTATAAGTTCATAAATTTTGTTGTACAATTTATAGTGGAAATTAATAGTTTAGGAAGTAATCTTGCCTTTTTAAAAAAGGAATCAACTATAATGACGGCAACCACTTTTTGTCTAGGTGGAAAATTTTGGTACAATACTCAATGCCTCACACGTGTACGCTTCACCCAATAAATGATTGACAGGTATACTACTATGTGTTCACATGTACAAAATATAAAAATTGTGTACAGAAACAAATAAGCAATTAATTAATGGACAAATCAAAATCTAATCAAACTGCCCACATTTAATTTTCTCCACTTTAAGAAAAAAAAATCTTCTGCATTATAGAATTTTCAATTGGACTAGATTTACCTTTTTGTTTATTTTTTGTTCTTTAGTTTCCTTGTTTTCAGCTTTTGCTTAAATTAGGAAATTGTTTACACATTAATTCTATGAGAAACTATTCATATGCTTTTAATGTGAACATCGATTTTGAGATAAAACGTAATCTCAAAAAAAGAAAACCCATGATTTTTCTTAACATTCTAAACGTTCTTCCTTGCACTTCATGAGGGGCTCAATAACAATAGCCTTGCTTGGTTACAAGGGAGCGCTGGCCATTTCCTTTGCGACCAACCACGGGCACTGTGAAAGAGCCCCTTGTGAATTACAAGCGCCAAACCAATTTTTTTTGTTGTTTATAAATTAAAATAATTCATTAAATAATTTAAACATAATAAATACAAACTAAAACAAATTAAAATAAATTAAGTAGATAAAAGCTTAATTGAAATAGAACGTATATTAAAAATAAATAAATAAATAAGACGTTACAATAAAAACATAAAATAACATTAATTAGTTTAAAAAATAATGAAAGTTGATTTGGCTTGACCCTTGTGCAGGATCAGGGGAGCCTCAGTAAACCCTGATCGCTAGCAAGGGCCACCTTTACAACACGCCAGGTTGATGGCGAGGGCTGAGCCGTGACTCACCTGGTCCAGCGACAGGGGGGCCTTTAAAAGATGCAAAGCTTTGAAATATTTTTCAAATCTAGGACGATTTGATATAGTTTTTTAAATTTTAAATCGGTAAAAATGAATAAAAACACTTAAAGATTGATACACGAACCTTTTTGTGAAGATTCGTTGTTTGATACTTCTAACTTGAAGATTTAAACATGGGCGTTGAGAGAATTTTACAGCTGGAGAAGGAAGGGAAGAAAATTAAATGAACAGTTTGGGAGTTGCGCCCTTAAATTTGGTGTTGCCTTAAGCCATTTCAAACATATTAGCTCAACTTTTGAGGATTCCCTGTCTTGCAAAAAATGGTTTATGTTCTCAATTAATAAGTAACTCCAACTCTAGGGAATAAAAATACTAGGGACCCGATTCATGTCTCCACTAATGGACCTTATGGCATGTATTAAGTCACATCAACTCATGTTATTAATTGTCTCCAACTCTGGAGACAAGAATAATAAAGATAGTGATATGGCTTAATATAGGCCACATGGTCCTTAAGTAGGGATATGAACCGGGTGCATAACAAAATTTTTTATAATATATAATTTATTTAACATAATCTAATACAATATTTTCAACATGGAAATTTTCTTCTTTAAATTAATAGGAACTAATAAAAATATTGTCACATGGTGAATTAATAATTATATTCATTACTTCTCTTTTTCTAATAAATATACACATTATTATCCACAAATTATATACATTTTAAGGATTCGTATTCTATTAGTTCATAAACTTTGTGTTGTGCAATTTTAAATGGAAATTGATAGTATAGGAGGTAATCCTGCTTTTTTAAAATAGGACTCAACCTGTAATGACGGCAACCACTTTTTATCTAGGTGGAAAATTTCTGTGCACTAATCAATGCTCGACACATGTACACTTCACCCAATAAATGATTGACATGTATACAACCATGTGTCCACATGTAAACAACATAAAAAATTGTGTACCAAAACAAATAAGCAGTTAATGAATAGACGAATCCAAATTTAATCTAACCGCCCACATTTAATTTTCTCCACTCTAAGAAAAAAAAAATCTTCTACATTATAGAATTTTCAATTGGACTGGATTTACCTTTTTTTATTTTTTGTTCTTTAGTTTCCGTGTTTTCTGGTTTTGCTTAAATTAGGAAATTGTTTAGACATAAATTATATGAGAAACTATTCATATGCTTTGCTGTCAACGTACACAATCACTATGTAGGTCTTGAAAAACATCGATTTTGAGATAAAATTTAGACTCAAAACAAGAAAACTTTATGATTTTTCTTAACATTCTAAAGGTTATTCCTTGCAATTCACGAGGAGATTGATAACAATGGGCTTGGTTTGTTACGAGGGACCGTGGACCATTCCCTTTGTGACCAACAAGGGGCACTATGAACGAGCCCCTTGTAAACTGCAAGCGCCAAACCAATTTCTTTTGTTCTTTAGAAATTAAAATAATTCATTAAATAATTTAAGCATAATAAATACAAACTAAAAAAAATTAAAATAAATTAAGTAGATAAAAGATTATTTGAAACAGAAAATATATTAAAAATAAATATATGAGACATTACAATAAAAACATAAAATAACATTAATTAGTTTAAAAAATAATTAAAGTCGGTTCGGCTTGACCCTTGTGCGGGATAAGGAGAGCCTCGGCTCAACCCTGGTCGCTAGCAACGGGCACCTCTACAGCACGCCAGGTTGATGACAAGGGGTGTGCCGTGGCTCCATGGTCCAACGATAGGAGTGGCCTTTACAGGATGCAGAGCTTTGAAATTTTTTTCAGATCTTGGACAAATTTGATATCATTTTTTAAATTTTAAATTGTTAAAAATGAATAAAAACACTTAAAGATTGATATACTAACCTTTTTGTGAAGATTCGTTGTTTGCCGCTTCTAACCTGAAGATTTTAACATGGGCTTTGAGAGAATTTTACAGCTGCAGAAGGAAGGCAACAAAATTAAATGAACGTTGTGGTAGTTGCGCCCTTAAATTTGGTGTTGCCTTAAGCTATTTCAAACATATTAGCTTAACTTTTGAGGGGTCCTTGTCTTGAAAAAAAAAAGTTTACGTTCTCAATTGAAAAGTAACTCCAACTCTAAGGAATGTTGTGTTACGCACCTGATTCATGTCTTCACTAATGGACCTTATGGTATGTATTAAGTCACATCACCTCATGTTAATAATTATGTCTACAATTCTGGAGACAAGAATAACAAGGATAGTGATATGGCTTAATACATGTCAAATGGTCCATAAGTAGTGACATGAACTGGGTGCATAACAGAATTTTTATCTAATATATAATTTACTTAACATAATCTAATGCAATATTTTCAAATTTGAAATTTTCTTCTTTAAATTCATAGGAAGCGATGAAAATATTTTCACATGGTGAATTCATAATTATATTCATTACTCCTCTTTTTTCTAATAAATATACAGATTGTTATCCACAAATTATTTACACTTTAAGGGTTCGTATTCTACAAGTTCATAAACTTTGTGTTGTGCAATTTATAATGGAAATTAATTGTATAGGAAGTAATCCTGCCTTTTTAAAATAGGAATCAACTATATTGACGGGAACCACTTTTTTTGTAGGTGGAAAATTTTGGTACACTAATCGATGCTCGACACGTTGAATGATTGACACGTACACTACCATGTGTTCTTATGTAAAAAATATAAAAAATTGCGTACCAAAACAAATAAGCAATTAATGAATGGACAAATCAAAATTTAATCTAACAAACCACATTTAATTTTCTCCACTTCAAGGAAAAAAAAAATTCTTCTCCATTATAGAACTTTCAATTGGACAAGATTACCTTTTTGTTTATTTTTTGTTCTTTACTTTCGCTGTTTTCATTTTTTGCTTAAATTAGGAAATTGTTTACACATAAATTGTATGAGAAACTATTCATTAATGTCAATGTAGACAATCAGCATGTGGGTCTTGAAAAACATCGATCTTGAGATAAAATTTAATCTAAAAACAAGAAAATTCATGATTTTTCTTAACATTCTAAACATTGCCCCTTGCAATTCATGAGAGGCTTGACAACAATGGCCTTGGTTGGTTACAAGGGACCGCTGGCCATTCCCTATGCCACCAACCAGGGGCACTGTCAACGAGCTCCTTGTGAACTACAAGCGCCAAACCAATTTTTTTTTGTTCTATAAAAATTAAAATCATTCATTAAATAATTTACGCATAATAACTACAAACTAAAAAAGAATAAAATGAATTAAGTAGATAAAAGCTTATCTGAAACAGAACATATATTAAAAATAAATAAATAAGACATTACAATAAAAATATAAAATAACATTAATTAGTTTAAAAAATAATTAAAGTTGGTTCGGCTTGACCCTTGTGCGGGATCAGGGGAGCCTCGGCTCAACCCTGGTCCCTAGCAAGGGGCACCTCTACAGCACGCCAGGTCGATGGCGAGGGATATGCCGTGGCTCCCTGGTCCAACGACAGGAGTGGCCTTTAAAGGATGCAAAGATTTGAAATTCTTTTCAAATCTTGGACAAATTTGATATCGTTTTTTAAATTTTAAATAGGTAAAAATGGTAAAAAAACACATAAAGACTGATATACTAGCCTTTCTGTGAAGATTCGTTGTTTGATGCTTCTAACTTGAAGATTTGAACATGGGCTTTGAGAGAATTTTACAGCTGGAGAAGGAAGGAAGAAAATTAAATGAACATTTTGGGAGTTGCGCCCTTAAATATGGTGTTGTCTTAAGCTATTTCAAACATGTTAGCTCAACTTTTGGGGGGTCCTTGTCTTGAAAAAAAAAGGTTTACGTTCTCAATTAATAAGTAACTCCAACTCTAGGGAATATTACGCTACGGATCCATTCATATCTCCACTAATGGACCTTATGGCATGTATTAAGTCACACCAATGCATGTTATTAATTATGTCTCCAATTCTGGAGACAAGAATAACAAGGATGGTGATATGGCTTAATACAGGCCACATGTTCCATAAGTAGGGACATGAACCGGGTGCATAAAAATTTTTTTATCTAATATGTAATTACTTAACATAATCCAACATAATATTTTCAACATGGAAATTTTCTTCTTTAAATTCATAGGAACTAATAAAAATATTATCACATGGTGAATTAATAATTATATTCATTACTCCTCTTTTTTCTCATAAATATACTCATTGTTATCCAAAAATTATATACATTTTAAGGATTCGTATTCTATTAGTTCATAAACTTTGTGTTGTGCATTTTAAAATGGAAATTAATAGTATAGGAGGTAATCCTGCCTTTTTAAATAAGAATCAACAATAATGACGGCAACCACTTTTTTTCTAGGTGGAAATTTTTGTACACTAATCAATGCTCGACACGTGTACATTTCACCCAATAAATGATTGACACGTATACAACCATGTGTTCACATGTAAAAAATATAAAAAATTGTGTACCAAAACAAATAAGCAGTTAATGAATGGACAAATCCAAATTTAATCTAACCGCCCACATTTAATTTTCTCCACTTTAAGAAAAAAAAATCTTCTACATTATAGAATTTTCAATTGGACTAGATTTACCTTTATTTTATTTCTTGTTCTTTAGTTTCCTTGTTTTCATCTTTTGCTTAAATTAGGAAATTGTTTAGACATAAATTGTATGAGAAACTATTCATTTGTTTCTAACGTTAACGTAGACAATCACTATGTGGGTCTTGAAAAACGTCGACTTTGAGATAAAATTTAATCTCAAAACAAGAAAATTGTATGATTTTTCTTAACATTCTAAAGGTTGTTCCTTGCATTTCACGAGGGGATTGATAACAAAGGCCTTGGTTTGTTACAAGGGACCGTATACCATTCCCTTTGTGACCAACAAGGGGCACTATGAACGAACCCTTTGTAAAATGCAAGCGCCAAACCAATTTCTTTTGTTATTTGCAAATTAAAATAATTCATTAAATAATTTAAACATAATAAATACAAACTAAAAAACTTAAAATAAATTAAGTAAATAAAAGCTTATCTGAAACAGAACATATACTTAAAATAAATAAAAAAGAAATTACACTAAAAACATAGAATAACAGTAATTAGTTTAAAAAATAGTTAAAGTCGGTTAAGCTTGACCCTTGTTCAGGATTAGGGGAGCCTTGGCTCAACATTGGTCGCTAGCAAGGGGCACCTTTACAGCATGCCTGGTCGATGGTGAGGGGTGAGCCGTGGCTCCCCTTGTCCAACGACAGGTGTGGCCTTTAAAGGATGCAAAGCTTTTAAATTTTTTTAGAACTAGGATGATTTCATATCGTTTTTTAAATTTTACATCGGTAAAAATGAATAAAAACACTTAAAGATTGATATACTAACCTTTTTGTGAAGATTCGTTATTTGATGCTTCTAACTTGAAGATTTGAACACGGGCTTTGAGATAATTTTACAGCTGGAGAAGGAAGAAAGAAAATTAAATAACATTTGGGAGTTGCGCCCTTAAATTTGGTGTGGCCTTAAGCTATTTCAAATATATCAGCTCAACTTTAGAGGGGTCCTTCTCTTGAAAAAAAAAAAAAGGTTTACGTTCTCAATTAATAAGTAACTCCAACTCTTGGGAATACTATGCTACGGTCCCGATTCATGTCATCACTAATGGACCTTATGGCATGTATTAAGCCACATCACTTCATGTTATTAATTATGTCTCCGATTCTGGAGACAAGAATAACAATGATAGTGATATGGCTTAATACAGGCCAAATGGTCCATAAGTAGGGACCTGAACCGAGTGCATAACAAAACTTTTATCCAATGTATAATTTACTTAACATAATCTAATACAATATTTTCGACATGGAAATTTTCTTCTTTAAATTCATAGGAGCTAATAAAAATATTGTCACATGGTGAATTAATAATTATATTCATTACTCCTCTTTTTGCTAAAAAATATACACATTGTTATCCACAAATTATTTACATTTTAAGGATTCTTATTCTATTAGTTCATAAACTTTGTGTTGTGCAATTTATAATAGAAATTAATAGTATAGGAAGTAATCCTACCTTTTTAAAATAGGAATCAACTATAATGACAGCATCCACTTTTTGTCTAGGTGGACAATTTTGGTACACTAATCAATGCTCGACACGTGTACACTTCACCCAATGAATGATTGACACGTATACAACCATGTGTTCACTTGTAAAAAATATAAAAAAAATTGTGTACCAAAACAAATAAGCAATTAATGAATGCACGAATCAAAATTTAATCTAACAACCCACATTTGATTTTCTACACCTTAAGAAAAAAAAAAAATTCATCTGCATTATCGAATTTTCAATTGGACTAGATTTACCTTTTTGTTTATTGTTTGTTCTTTAGTTTCCTTGTTTTCATCTTTTGCTTAAATTAGGAAATTGTTTACACCTAAATTTTATGTGAAACTATTCATATGCTTTTAATGTCAACGTAGGCAATCACTATGTGGGTCTTGAAAAAAATCGATTTTGAGATAAAATTTAATCTCAAAACAAGAAAATTAATGATTTTTCTTAACATTCTAAACGTTGTTCCCTGCAATTCACGAGGGGATTGATAACAATGGCCTTGGTTTGTTACAACGGACCGCGGATCATTCTCTTTGCGACCAACAAGGGCCACTATGAACGAGCCCCTTGTGAACTGCAAACGTCAAACCAATTTCTTTTGTTCTTTACAAATTAAAATAAGTCATTAAATAATTTAAACATAATAAATACAAATTAAAAAAATTAAAATAAATTAAGTAGATAAAAGCTCATTTGAAACAAAAAATATATTAAAAATAAATATATAAGACATTACAGTAAAAACATAAAATAACATTAATTGGCTTAAAAAATAATTAAAGTCGGTTCGGCTTGACCCTTGCGCGGGATAAGGGAAGCCTCAGATTAACCCTGATCGCTAGCAAGGGGCACCTTTACAGCACGCCTGGTCGATGGCGAGGGGTGAGCCGTGGCTCCCCTTGTCCAACGACAGGTGTGGCCTTTAAAGGATGCAAAGCTTTTAAATTTTTTTAGATCTAGGATGATTTCATATCGTTTTTTAAATTTTGCATCGGTAAAAATGAATAAAAACAATTAAAGATTGATATACTAACCTTTTTGTGAAGATTCGTTGTTTGATGCTTCTAACTTGATGATTTGAACACGGGCTTTGAGAGAATTTTACAGCTGGAGAAGGAGGGAAGAAAATTAAATGAACATTTGGGAGTTGCGCCCTTAAATTTGGCGCGGCCTTAAGCTATTTCAACTATATCAACTCAACTTTTGAGGGGTCCTTGTCTTGAAAAAAAAAGGTTTACGTTCTCAATTAATAAGTAACTCCAACTCTTGGGAATACTATGCTACGGTCCCGATTCATGTCTTCACTAATGGACCTTATGGCATGTACTAAGCCACATCACTTCATGTACTTAATTATGTCTCCGATTCTGGAGACAAGAATAACAATGATAGTGATATGGCTTAATACATGTCACATGGTCCATAAGTAGGGACCTGAACCGGGTGCATAACAAAACTTTTATCCAATGTATAATTTACTTAACATAATCTAATACAATATTTTCGACATGGAAATTTTCTTCTTTAAATTCATAGGAGCTAATAAAAATATTGTCACATGGTGAATTAATAATTATATTCATTACTCCTCTTTTTGCTAAAAAATATACACATTGTTATCCACAAATTATTTACATTTTATGGATTCTTATTCTATTAGTTCATAAACTTTGTGTTGTGCAATTTATAATGGAAATTAATAGTATAGGAAGTAATCCTGCCTTTTTTAAAATAGGAATCAACTATAATGACGACATCCACTTTTTGTCTGGTTGGACAATTTTGGTGCACTAATCAATGCTGGACACGTGTACACTTACCCAATGAATGATTGACACGTATACAACCATGTGTTCACATGTAAAAAATATAAAAAATTGTGTACCAAAACGAATAAGCAATTAATGAATGCACGAATCAAAATTTAATCGAACAACCCACATTTGATTTTCTCCACCTTAAGAAAAAAAAATTCATCTGCATTATTGAATTTTCAATTGGACTAGATTTACCTTTTTGTTTATTGTTTGTTCTTTAGTTTCCTTGTTCTCATCTTTTGCTTAAATTAGGAAATTGTTTACACATAAATTTTATGTGAAACTATTCATATGCTTTTAATGTCAACGTAGACAATCACTATGTGGGTCTTAAAAAAATCGATTTTGAGATAAAATTTAATCTCAAAACAAGAAAATTTATGATTTTTCTTAACATTCTAAACGTTGTTCCTTGCAATTCACGAGGGGATTGATAACAATGGCCTTGGTTTGTTACAACGGACCGCAGATCATTCTCTTTGCGACGAACAAGGGCCACTATGAACGAGCCCCTTGTGAACTGCAAACGTCAAACCAATTTCTTTTGTTCTTTATAAATTAAAATAAGTCATTAAATAATTTAAACATAATAAATACAAATTAAAATAAATTAAAATAAATTAAGTAGATAAAAGCTTATTTGAAACAAAAAATATATTAAAAATAAATATATAAGACATTACAGTAAAAACATAAAATAACATTAATTGGCTTAAAAAATAATTAAAGTCGGTTCGGCTTGACCCTTGCACGGGATAAGGGAAGCCTCAGATTAACCCTGATCGCTAGCACGGGGCACCTTTACAGCACGCCTGGTCGATAGCGAGGGGTGAGCCGTGGCTCCCCTTGTCCAACGACAGGTGTGGCCTTTAAAGGATGCAAAGCTTTTAAATTTTTTTAGATCTAGGATGATTTCATATTGTTTTTTAAATTTTGGATCCGTAAAAATGAATAAAAACACTTAAAGATTGATATACTAACCTTTTTGTGAAGATTCGTTGTTTGATGCTTCTAACTTGAAGATTTGAACACGGGCTTTGAGAGAATTTTACAGCTGGAGAAGGAAGGAAGAAAATTAAATGAACATTTGGGCGTTGCGCCGTTAAATTTGGCGCGGCCTTAAGTTATTTCAAATATATCAACTCAACTTTTGAGGGGTCCTTGTCTTGAAAAAAAAGGTTTACGTTCTCAATTAATAAGTAACTCCAACTCTTGGGAATACTATGCTACGGTCCCGATTCATGTCTTCACTAATGGACCTTATGGCATGTATTAAGCCACATCACTTCATGTTGTTAATTATGTCTCCGATTCTGGAGACAAGAATAACAATGATAGTGATATGGCTTAATACAGGCCACATGGTCCATAAGTAGGGACCTGAACCGGGTGCATAACAAAACTTTTATCCAATGTATAATTTACTTAACATAATCTAATACAATATTTTCGACATGGAAATTTTCTTCTTTAAATTCATAGGAGCTAATAAAAATATTGTCACATGGTGAATTAATAATTATATTCATTACTCCTCTTTTTGCTAAAAAATATACACATTGTTATCCACAAATTATTTACATTTTAAGGATTCTTATTCTATTAGTTCATAAACTTTGTGTTGTGCAATTTATAATGGAAATTAATAGTATAGGAAGTAATCCTTCCTTTTTAAAATAGGAATTAACTATAAAGACAACATCCACTTTTTGTCTAGGTGGACAATTTTGGTACACTAATCAATGCTCGACACGTGTACACTTCACCCAATGAATGATTGACACGTATACAACCATGTGTTCACATGTAAAAAATATAAAAAAATTGTGTACCAAAACAAATAAGCAATTAATGAATGCACGAATCAAAATTTAATCTAACAACCCACATTTGATTTTCTCCACTTTAAGAAAAAAAAAATCATCTGCATTATCGAATTTTCAATTGGACTAGATTTACCTTTTTGTTTATTGTTTGTTCTTTAGTTTCCTTGTTTTCATCTTTTGCTTAAATTAGGAAAGTGTTTACACATAAATTTTATGTGAAACTATTCATATGTTTTTAATGTCAATGTAGACAATCACATGTGGGTCTTGAAAAAAATCGATTTTGAGATAAAATTTAATCTCAAAACAAGAAAATTTATGATTTTTCTTAACATTCTAGACGTTGTTCCTTGCAATTCACGAGGGGATTGATAACAATGGCCTTGGTTTGTTACAACGGACCGCGGATCATTCTCTTTGCGACCAACAAGGGCCACTATGAACGAGCCCCTTGTGAACTGCAAACGTCAAACCAATTTCTTTTGTTCTTTACAAATTAAAATAATTCATTAAATAATTTAAACATAATAAATACAAATTAAAAAAAATTAAAATAAATTCAGTAGATAGAAGCTTATTTGAAACAGAAAATATATTAAAAATAAATATATAAGACATTACAGTAAAAACATAAAATAACATTAATTGGCTTAAAAAATAATTAAAGTCGGTTCGGCTTGACCCTTGCGCGGGATAAGGGAAGCCTCAGATTAACCCTGATCGCTAGCAAGGGCACCTTTACAGCACGCCTGGTCGATGGCGAGGGGTGAGCCGTTGCTCCCCTTGTCCAACGACAGGTGTGGCCTTTAAAGGATGCAAAGCTTTTAAATTTTTTTAGATCTAGGATGATTTCATATCGTTTTTTAAATTTTGCATCGGTAAAAATGAATAAAAACACTTAAAGATTGATATACTAACCTTTTTGTGAAGATTCGTTGTTTGATGCTTCTAACTTGAAGATTTGAACACGGGCTTTGAGAGAATTTTACAGCTGGAGAAGGAAGGGAAGAAAATTCAATGAACATTATGACATTTGCGCCCTTAAATTTGGTGTTGCCTTAAGCTATTTCAAACATATTAGCTCAACTTTTTAGTGGTCCTTGTCTTGAAAAAAAAGGTTTATGTTCTCAATTGATTAGTAACTCCAACTCTAAACGTTTACAAATTGCTTTTAAAAAAATATCAGACCTAGCACAGAGTATTTTTCCAATGGTGATACTTCTGGGCAGTTCATAGAAAACTTCAGTTAACACGCAATAGTGTTAATTTGTGACTTTGTATAAGTTTGTGGCAACTTTTGATATGGAATATAGTTACGGAGAGTTTTGTCGCAAAGCCATAAATACCATTGCTTTCCACAGCTATGCTTCTATATTGTTTGTTGTTGCGAATAGATTGCATTTTTTAGTAGTAGCAGAACTCGAAAATAAGTTATTCCTTACAAAGTAACTAACTAAACAAAGTACCCAAATTAAGCACCCTTTGAGTCATATTACTGTTACTGATGGAAGTATGAGCTACTTTATCTTTAACTCTCTTGATATGTGTGTGGTAATGGTATAGGAGAAAAATTGTTGCATTTTGAGAAGGGGATTAAGAAGCCTTCTTGCCTGTATAGGCTAACCATCTCATCGTAAGTAAATAAAGTCATGGAAATAATAGGGGAACTGGTCTCTAAAATGGATGTGACAAATGAGATAACTCCTAATCTATCATGTCTATGACACTCATGTAGGTAGTCATTACATATTAATTACAATTGTACGTGTTGATGAAGGTCAAATTCATAATGAATTTTCGGAATCCTCCATTTGTAAATTCTAAAATCCTAATTAGGTACTTAAATCTAATGAAGGTTTCAATAATACATAGGATGACTCTTGCCTTTGTAGTACAAGAATCATTGTAATAGAGGGAATAATGAAAATAAGAAAAATCTTATATAGATTTCTGCTTAATGCACATAAACTGTATTTGCATTTACTGATACCAATCTAACATTAGAGGCATCTTGTCTCGTGGGTAGTACCTTTTCTCAAACGTTCTCTAGATTTACTGTGGGCATATCTCTTCCTTAGTGTTTTACATTTCCACTTTAAATATCTAATCAAAATTCTACTCTGCCATTTACTAAAGGAAGGCACATAAAACTGAGAACTCTATATGAATGTAAGCTTGCATAAACTCAAGCAAAGCTCAAAAATCTTTGCCTAATGTCAAGAAAAATGCCTAAAATCTTTGCCTACATGTCAAGATAACCAGGACTCACAAGCCTGGATTCTCAAGCTAATAGTTCCAAGCATTGTCACTAGTAAACTAGAATATTGTTATTCTTTTCATTCAGAATTCCAATAATAAATAAATGAGTTCAAACTTCAACATAGAGAATTTAATAATATTCTCTAATTATACTTATTGCAGAATGAAGATATATGTTACCTTACAAACATGACAATCGTGTTTTAGTTCAAAAACTTTGTTCATTATTCTTTTAACTTTCTTGCACAACATCCGTAAGAAAGTTCAAGAAAGAGAAATGTGTGTCAATGATTCCTTCATAAAGACAAAATAGATTTTGCACTCTATTTCACTACACTGTAGAATATGTGATCGTCTACAAAAATATTTCTTCATCCTTCATATATCTTAAGGAATCAAGCAACTAAAACCTTAGGATCCTTTTGGCTGCACATCAATACATTCTTTGTCGTTTCATGGAATGAATGATTCGTCATCAGTGAGATTCTAAAGTAATATACAATAAATTTCCATATAAGAAGCTACTTATTTGAATAAATTAACCGCTAGAATAGAGATAATATGAAGACAAATGAAAAGATAGATAACAATAAATTGTTGGTCAACTTTCATAGGAAAAGTTTACTCGTGAGTATATGCTCTAAAAGTTAGACTTGCAATGTTAAATGATTTTAATCTACAAACTGAAAGATTTGTACAGTACAAAAAAATCCATTAAACCCACTACTATTTCATTATGGAACAGTCCTAATAGAACAATATTGCTAAATTCTATTTATGCATGGTGGAAAGCATAATGTGATTAATAAAGCTTATGCATACCCCTTGTAGTCATAATTTTGTTATGCTAATCAAACACGAGAACCATAAGAATGGAAACAAATAACTTCCAACATATCGAGGTATTTTTATTAAATAAGCTCCTAACTATAAAAATCTGACTGTGCTAGAGTACTTTACTTTTGAAGCAACGAGATTACGCTAGAAATTGTTCCTCCTAACCTTACCTCTTCTGACCATCACTTCTTGAGATTTTCTAGTTACTTGACCGTTTTAAAAACATTTAGCCATGCAATAAGACTAAAATCTTGCCATCATAAAATATAATAGTAATCCTATTTTAGCTAGAAATAAAATTAGGGATATGCCTTCCTCCCCCTGCCAATACTGTCTTTTTAACTTTTTTAAAAATAATTTATTTGCTAAAAAAAAGGAAATCAAGAACAATCTCAATAATATACAACATAAATAATTTCCTTACCTGTAGCCAAATGAAAAAGCCACGTAACAACTTCAACTGCTTAAGATCATTATTGGCGGCAACTGCTTCTTCAATCTTCCTTTTAAGAACTGTAGAGTTTATTTCAAAATGTGAAAATTATGAAGATCAAAGATTGCCATGGTTTTAATTGTAATATAAACTCAAGAAAAGGTGAGAGTAAATATATCTATACAAAATGATGTGATCACTAGCAAGGGGAAACCTTTGTGTGCAAATTAATTATTTCATCTTTACATATAATTTGCATTGAATGGATGTTTAATTTTGGGCAAATGAATCGCTCATAAATAAGTAAAGCAATACATAAAGTCAATAGTAAGGAAGTATCACAAAAGTCGATAATAGGAGTAGATCGCTATCTTATATCAACATAGGAGAAATAATATTTTTCATGCATTGATGAGTTTAATTGGACAATTTATAAGGTGATCAATAATCGTAATATGAAAAATCCTAGATAATAATCGACTCACCCAAATGATGATCAAGCAATGATTTTCCCATTTTAACTGAAGGATAAAATTTTACCCCTCCAGAGCGCAAATCTCTATGCTTATGTTGAGGCTTCCGCTTAGTGATTTCCTGCATAAGCCTTTCATGCTCCTCTTTATCATAAGGTTTGCAAAGAATTTCTAATATTTGCACCCTGAATTTAGAACACATTCTTTGTTATGGACTGCAACAATGGTTGTTGACATCTTTTGACTTAATAAAGGCACAAGAACAAGATAGAAATTAGACAAGAAATATTCGCAAAAAATTGAAGGAAAATTAAAGAAGGATCGATTCAATAAAAGTATCCAAAATAGTGGAAAGGGATAGCTTATGCCCTTGCTTGTTGTTTCATGTTGAATGGCGTCTGTATACTTCCGTTTCTTAGAAACAATGTTGTCATCTGTTTGAGAATTAACGAAGATAAGACCATCATATACTAAAGATGCACCATTCTTATATTGATAGTGTAATGCCCCCAACCCTACCACTAGGTCAATTGCGGCTGAGTAGGGCATCTGCGTGCCTCTCGGCACTAAATTATAAGTTCCACAATAAAGCACAGCCCTAGAATAGCACTAACAGGTATACACACAAAGTACGCAGAAAACTTAAGTAAACTAGATACTACTAGTGTGCTGAGAACACAAGATCTTAAGAAAACAAATTCTCATTTTCGTTTTATTATAAACACAAAAGTATCTTACATCAACAACTTACACGACAAAATAAAAAGAAACTTTATAGACGGTTCGAGTCTAAAAAGATAAAACATAAACATATGCCCTTCTGAGGAGATTTGATCCAAAAACTCCTGACCTAAAACTTCAGTGGCTTGCTGGGCCCCTGACCCTTCCGAGCTAATCTGAGAAGAAAACATGATATGGAAAAACGTGAGCGCGAACCCTCAGTGAGTCCATGTGTGTATGTGTGGTAGTGATTTCTTTAAAACTATAACGATGCTGTTTCACAAAACAGTTCATGCAATGTTATAAGAAAAATATTTCTTTTACTATTTTAACAAAACTGATGCTTGAACCTACATGAGGGTTTCGAGCGCAGCGGGGAAGTATGAGCGAATCAAAACACATCACTACAGCTTCTATGCCCCAAATTTAAAAGAAATGTAATGCAACAGTGGGGCTCCACGGACAAAGTCTGGATCCCCAAAACGAGGCCATTGGAACCAAGTTCCGGCATCTCGTAGTCAATACCAGCCAAACACCATCCGAGTGCTCGATTACAAACAACCGCACTCCCATATCACTGGTCAAAATAGGCTACAGATTACTGGGGAACTTACCAGGTCTGCCCTGGGGCCAACCTCAGTTTCGGGCCCCTCCTGACTCTCCACTAGGCGGCCGTCCTACCGCAGAGCATGATGCGATGTCCACGTAAGTACCGGTTGGGCCATGCCCTCAAGGTACTACGCCCCTCTTCAAATGGATCCACTCTCAAAGTCAAAAACCCGTCCACGTCATCGGAAGAGGCCCTAGTACGAGGGAATAGCCACGTACAGTGCAATCCGCTAACGTGTCCGTTCACTTAATTTTCAACAAACTTTAACCGTGGTCAGAATGATTTTTTCATATGTATTTATAAACCGAAGGGCCATTTGCCCAGCCGCCGGAACAAATTCAAGTCATAAACATTACAGGGTAGTAAAAATCCTCATTCGCCAGTCACCACATGCTTATGCAAATTTCATAATTATGCCAATGCCAGATCTATATTCATACTTGTCGAAACACGTAACTTCTCAAGCTAAAACATTTTCCAACATATAAATATTTTCAGAAAAACTTGCGTACGAAAAACTTCTTATTCACCGTAGTAATTTGTTTTAAAAAAAACACCTATATGGAGCACTGCTCCTATGCATTTTTCTAGGAAACACATAACACATTGTGGAGAACATCTCTTGCCAGTATGTAGCTAAGAGTAGCTTCTCTACCGCACCTCCAAAAGCGGGTATAACCTTATTAAAAGCTGGGGCTTCAGCCACTAGCAGCAACTTTTGTCTCGAAATACAATCTCAATTCCAATCTTTCTTTTGAAGCATCTCCAAAAACACGCTGAGAGATATCATTCCAAAAATAGCAATATTTTGTGATGGTTCGGAAAAAAAACATAATAACATGGAGTTTGTGGACTCACCTTGATACAGATATGGTGCTAAATCCTACAAAATAATAATACGAAAATGATTAATACTTGGGTACCGATCAAATAGCCCTATTCCTAAGTAATATTGAGATCCTACGAAATGAGGTTAGGAGATATATATACTTATGTATATATACTCATAATAATTCTTTAAAAAGATTGAAAATCCTATACTCTTAAAAAAATATATGTATATATACTCTCCCAAGAAACCATAATTAACTATATACTATATACTAAAAATCCATTTAAAAAAATATTTAATCCTAAAATAAATAACTAACTTAAAATATATATAATCAAGTCACATTTTAGATGTATATATTTTGTTATAGGACTAATAAATATAACAAGTCTTTAAGAAAACTTTTCCTTTAACAATCTTTTAATGCTCTAACACAAACATCTCCTCTTTAATACCTTTGATATAGGAGTTGCCTTGACTTGCATTAATTAACATGTATCATGCGAAAATCAAAGTATTTTTCAATTGCTCAGAGATAGGGGCTAGCTAGGGCATATATTTCTCCTAAACAGAAATCAACTGAGCTTGTATTACTAGCATGGAGCTTCTTGTTGAAGGAAACATCGGCAAATGACCATAGATAACTTGTGACAAATATCTCTTGTTTTGTATAGAGCTAAAGAAACGTGTCAAAGATGATTAAAATGTAACGTGTAAATACTGGTTGTTATTTATCTTAGCAGCTAGCTACATACTGAGTCCACACATAATTAGGTTAAGTAAGTTGCTTCCAATTATTCGATATTATAGCTGGATAATTAATCTATCCTTGTACATATGAATTCCTTATTTTACAACCTATTAATGTGATTTATCTCTTGATTTACAATATCTTCCCTTTGATTTACTGCTTTAAATATTTGACATTGTTTTCTAAATATAATATTTGACATTCAGAATAATTGTTTATCTATTGTAATAGTTGTTGATGACAAAGATAAACAAAACCTAAATTTCACTGTTAACACGACAGGTGCCATACTATGCCTCGAATCCCTAGGTCATCTACTTTGGCCACTTCCTTTCGCTGCAACTGCTGTTGTACGATCATAGTTGTTAGAAAATTTAGAATTAGAATTTTAGATTTTCTTTATGTATTTATGAAATTAGATATTTTGATAAATATATGCATTTCTTATTTCATTTTTAAATAAGAATATCAGCGATGAAGTTGCGAATAACTTGAAATGATACATTTGCAAGAAAACAAAGAAACTATACACAATTTGCGACAAATATGTGTTAATTTTTAAACCAAAACAAAATGGTTAGCCCTAAGTGTATTATTGCATATGATTTTGATTATGATTAACATATGTTTGTGTGAGTATTAAGCATAATTTACATCAAACAAAAGAAGCATATTTGAAGTCTCAAGGCTACACTTTTAGAAGCAAAAGATCTTGGTGATCAAGGCAAAATGAAGGAGAAAGATCAAGCCATTGAAGGCCTTGAAGACTTCTGTCTTTGTTAGGGAAGTGCTAAGGTATTTCTTTGAAAAACTCCCTAACTCTCATCTTTGATTGTTGATCATGTATGAAGCTCTTTGCATAAATATCTTTCTATAAATTCTTCTTGAAATTCAAGCATTCTTGATAGAATTTTTTATGCCTTTGTAAGTTTTTCTTATCTAAAAAAGAGTATCAAGAATATATGTTTTTGAAATAGTAAGGAAAGCTCTTCTCTGTAAAATCCTTCTCAAAAACCGGTCATCCGGTTTTAAAGCTGGTTGTCTGATTTTTCTAGTTTTAGAAAAACCGGGCTTCTGTAGTATATGCCCTAAGACCAATTGACTCACATTTATGATTTATGAAGCATGTATTTTTTGAATTGTATTTTATGCTCTTAGTCATCAAGTATGTGACTTGATAGTAAAGCCCTTATAGCTAATAAAATACTATTCTTATTTGTCCCTAGTTTATTACATCTTGTAAACTAGTGTGAAGTTGATTGATGGTCATGTTTTACTGATCATGAATATGAGATATAAAATCAATTCATAAATACATATTGAGAATATTGTATTGGACATGACCCAAAGTGAAGAAGAAATATTACATGGGTTTAAGTTATAAGTATTTCTTCTTAGTTTTATATTTGGTGTCCTTTGACCTAATGTTTCTAATGTTTCTTGCATGGGGAGAAAATATGTTTTGACATAATCAAACATCACTTTTAATTAGGTGATCATTATGACTATTGGTTGGCTTATTTTCTTGTCATGGCTTGAATATTGGAGATAGTGAAAGGGATTTGTCCCTCTCTTTTTAGAGAGAGATATCCATGGGCCCCTTGATAAGGAAGACTGGAAAATATGCATGGCCATGCTCAAATAAGTATTAATAAGGTGTTATTAATATTATTTGTTGGAACAGTCTGCCTAGTGATCAAGTATATGGTTAATTAAGTTTTATATGGATGACTTGGTCCATGCCTTATACTTAATTAGGATATCGTGTGACAAAAGGACTAAATATTAAATCTGATACTAGGTTATTATTGCATTTACTTAACTTGGGTAAGCATAATGTCTTGCTAGAGGCCGCTTATGTTTTGTGAATAAATGTCTAGGACATTTTTCATTCACTGCCAACGTTAAGTGAACCTACATGGTCACACGCATAGACGATCTTGTGAGCATAAAGTCCACGTTCAATGAATCTAGATTGTGTCCAGATTCGTTGAACGTATACAAAAGGGGAATTAGATTCCATATTGTATTTTCTGGTAAGTTAATAAGTAATTAATTTTATTTAATTGAATAAATGAAATTAATTACTTAATATTACTCATCCAACCGTTGGATGATTATAGGAATAGACGGATGAGATTAAACTGTCATTAGATGACAGTTAGGGTTTTGATATTGACAGCTATAAAAGGTTATGTTAACCTTTTCTTGGCGACCGTCCTTTATCTGATTAAGGAAAAACAAAACCCTAAACCCTAGAACGGTGATATAGTATCTAGCCTCCTCTCTCCGAAATACGCCCGATTACCAGATAGTCCGGATCAATTATGAATAGTTTTCAAAACACAGAAGGGGCTAGCATCCCGATCGCTTGCAGAGGAGTTCGTCGCGTGGATACCAGTAGAGGGCGAAGCGTACAAACCAGCGCCTCCACAACGAACAATCAAAACATTGAGGTAATTTCAATCCAATCAGTTTTTCTAGTATGTGCAGTTCCTGTTGGTGGATTTCCGTAAGTTTTATCTTATTTTGTTTTTGCCTACGGAGTCCAACAGTGGTATCAGAGCCTTGTACATACTAGTTTTACTGATTTTATCTGTTACCGCTTTGATTACATGTGTTGTTTTCAATCGGCCTTATAGTAAGGTTTCTGATTAGTGTAATAATCAGAGTGAATTGAATTATCGGATTCGCATATATCATATTTTGTTTTACTTATTAATGCGATAAATTAAACAGAATGTTGTTACTGCCAAATTGTTTGTCGTACAGTCTGTAATATGTACAATTGAATTGTTAAACTAATATGCAGAATCACATAATTTAATGTTTAACTGTTAAACAAAATTTTTGGCGGCATGATTTTAGGGTTTATGACGGCAGTAACTCATTCAATGAGTTAGAAAGGAAAAATTGTTTTTCTTTCTAGGGCCCCTGCCCTCTCAAAATCCCCCAAGGGCGCTGCCCCTTGACCGCCGTTTTCTTCCGGGGGCTACGCCCCGGAACCCCCTTGTTGTTTTTGGCATGTTTCTTTCTATCTTTAGATGCATGGTGCATAGCATGGCCCTTTACCTCTTGTGATTGATTGGCTTATTTTGTTAATGGGTTGTATGTTTTTAAATACTGCCTGCGTGTCGCTGTTTCCATTAATGTAATATTATCAAGCTTTACTAGAATAGGTTAATTCTATTTCCTATTTCTATATATGTTTTCTGTCCTATGTAACAAGATTAGAAGGCGAAGACTTTGGAGGCAAGCTCATTGAGATGAAGACTTACCTAGATTGACCTTTGACTTCCATGAGGCTCGTGGAAGTCAATATAGGATTAGGGCCATGCTATGACATGTTTTACTTGATGTATATATTATGCATGTGATATGTAGTTTATTTCCTTTTATTTTTGGATATATGTTTTGTGAAGTAATATACAAATAAAAGGAAGAAGGTTTTTGAAACCATGTAAAAATTAAGCCGTAAAATGCCTTCTATGATCATAAGCACTTCTACATGCTTGGATCATCATTTTATCTCATTGCCAAAGCAAGAGATAAATGGTTACCTAAGTAGGGGAAGATGGAAAATGGTGATTTCCATATGCTTAATGGTTTGGCTTAACTAGGCTATCAAAACAGTTTTGAGCCTAGGACATCATATGGGATTTCGCCGGTACATATAGATGTAAATCCCATTAATACATTTTTCTCTAATTATGGGTGTTAAGCCAAAGCTTACATATGATTAGAATAAAATGAATTTTTATACCCATGATTTATATCAAGTGTTGAATATTTCAGGGAAAATTTAATGCTTTACTTATTTAATTTTACTTTGCAAATTCTATGTAGATAATGGCCTCAAATAATTCAAACACCTCGTTGCAATCCGTGCTTAAAAAGAATAAGCTTAGTGGGACTAACTTTCTTGATTGGGCACGAAATTTAAGGATTGTCCTTAAACATGAAAAAAAGCTATGTACTTGAGAACCCTATCCCAAATCAACCAGCTAACAACGCCCCTAGAGTCGAAAAGGATGCTTATAGTAAGCACAAGGATGATTCTAACGATGTGACATGTCTCATGTTGGCTACAATGGAATCTGAGTTGCAAAAGCAATTCGAGGAAGTTGAGGCTTATGAGATGATAAAACAGCTCAAGGAAATGTTCCAAGAACAGGCACGTCAAGAGAGATATCTTACCACTAAGGCACTAAATAGCTGCAAAATGACCCCTGGCACTTCAGTTAGTGCTCATGTCCTTAAGATGAAAGGGTATTTTGATTAGCTTGAAAAACTTGTAGCACCTGTAAGTCATGACTTGGCTACTGATATGATCTTGGCCTCTTTGACCTCTGACTATGATCAGTTTGTCATGAACTTCAATATGCATAATATGGAAAAGTCCATTAATGAATTGCACGGGATGCTCAAGCAGGCTGAACAAAACATTAGGAAGTCTACTCCTAATGTTCTAATGGTTCAGAAGGGGCAGTTCAAGAAGAACAAGGGAAAGGGAAAGGATATGGCCAAAAAGGGTAAAGGCAAGCAGAAGCCCAAGCCCAAGGTTAAACCACCAAAGGAAGGGACTTGCTTCCACTGCAATGAACCTGGTCATTGGAAGAGGAATTGCAAGCTCTACTTGGAAGAAAAGAAGAAGCAAAAGGCCAGTGAGACTGCCGCTTCAGGTATTTTCGTTATAGAAATTAATATGTCTACTCCTACTTCATGGGTATTAGATACCGGATGTGGAGCTCACATTTGTGTAAATGTGCAGGGACTCAAAAGGAGTAGATCTTTGGCAAAGAGAGAGGTGGACCTACGAGTTGCAAATGGAGCAAAAGTTGCTGCTGTAGCTGTAGGGACATTTGATTTACTTTTGCCTACTGGGCTTATAATTGAACTTAAAGATTGTTATTATGTTCAGAAAATTGTATCCAAATTTTCAATATTAATTACAATTGTACGTGGTGATGAAGGTCACATTTCTAATCAATTTTCGGAATCCTCTGTACGCTTTCTGGGCCAATTTTCTCCCAATATTTTCATTTTTCCAGCCCAATCTATTTTTAACGCAATGATAAATCCATGGGCCTCAAACCAAGATAGGTGGCTGAAGTTTGAATGGGTCAGAGATGCTGGGGTGGGCCAGCCCGGACTGCCCGTTGTGACTCTTGATCTATTTATGTTTTCTCTCCCTCCTCATTTCAAGAGGCATTCCAGACTCTTCCATTCTTCTCTTTTTCTGCTCCTTCTCGGCCTTCTAGAGAGCCGTCTCTGTCTCTTCTTCTTCTCCTCTTCTTTACCGCGGCTTACCGCATCTATTGCTCTCCTCTAGTGACCTCCGTAGTCCACTGTTACACCATCTCTGAAAGCGGTGGTTCTGTGTTGATCTTATTTCATCATTTTTGATATTTTTATGGGGAGAGCCATAAGGGTGAGAGATAGGGTGCGCGCCGGTGATCTTTTCCGTTTTAGTCCAGATCTGAGGGTGATTTTCACCGTTAAAGTTGGTACCTTTTGTCTTGCCAGTACCTCGACACGGTCGTCATTTCAACACCGCTGCTCGACACCGTCGAGTCTCATTGTATGCTGCTGGGGGTTCCGACACTGTAGCAAAAGGTCAGTGCCCCTTACCGATTCATGATTAGTTTTTTCTTTTAACGGTTATTGTGTTTAATTTTGGTCTTGTCTATTGGCTTGAACCGGTTGTGAAATAGGAAGAGGAAAAAGGATATTATTACTATAATAGAATAGGTTTTTTCCGCCGCGTTACTATTCTTTTATTGATTTGTAATAGTAATTAGAATGTGTAATAATAATTAGGTCTTATCATCCTCCATATGTAAATTCTAAAATTCTAATTAGGTACTTAAATCTAATGAAGGTTCTAATCATACATAGGATGACTCTTACCTTTGTAGTACAAGAATCATTGTAATAGAGGGAATCATGAAAATAAGAAAAATCTTATACAGATTTCTGCTTAATGCACATAAACTGTATTTGCATTTGCTGATACCAATCTAACATTAGAGGCATCTTGTCTCGTGGGTAGTACTTTTTCTTAAACGTTCTCTAGATTTGCTGTGGATATGTCTATTCTTTAGTGTTTTACATTTCCACTTTAAATATCTAGTCAAATTCTATTTTGCCAGTTAATAAAGGAAGACACATAAAACTGAGAACTCTATATGAATGTAAGCTTGCATAAACTCTAGCAAAGCATAAAATCTTTGCCTAATGCCAAGAAAAATGCCTAAAATCTTTGCCTACATATCAAGATAACCAAGACTCACAAGCTTGGATTCTCAAGCTAAAAGTTCCAGGCATTGTCACTAGTAAACTAGAATATTGTTATTTATTTCATTCGGAATTCCAATAATAAATAAATGAGTTCAAACTTCAACATAGGGAATTTAATAATATTCTCTAATTATACTTATTGCAGAATGAAGATATATGTTACCTTACAAACAAGACAATCGCGTTTTAGTTCAAGAACTTTGTTTATTATTCTTTTAACTTTCTTGCACAACATACGTAAAAAAGTTCAATAAAGAGAAATGTATGTCAATGATTCCTTCATAATGACAAAATAGATTTTGCACTCTATTTCACTACAAAAATATTTCTTCATCGTTCATATATTTTAAGGAATCAAGCAACTGAAAACTTAGGATCCTTCTGGCTGCACATCAATACATTCTTTGTCGTTCCATGGAATGAATGATTCGTCATCAGTGATATTCTAAATCAATACACAATAAATTTCCCTATAAGAGGCTACTTATTTGAATAAATTAACCACTAGAATTGAGATAACAGGAAGACAAATGAAAAGATGAATAACAATAAATTATTGATTAACTTTCATAGGAAAAGTTTACTCGCGAGCATATGCTCTAAAAGTTAGACTTGCAATGTTAAATGATTTTAATCCTCAAAATGAAAGATTTGTACGGTGCAAAAAAATCCATTAAACCCACTAGTAAGACTAAAATCCTACCATCATAAAACATAATAGTAATCCTAGTTTAGCTAGAAATAAAATTAGGGACATGCCTTCCTCCCCCCTGCCAATACTAACTTTATAAATTTTTTAAAAATAATTTATTTGATAAAAAAAGAAAGGAAATCAATAACAATCTCAATAATATACAACATAAATAATTTCTTTACCTGTAGCCAAAAGAAAAAGCCACGTAACAAATTCAACTGCTTAACATCATCATTGGCGGCAACTGCTTCTTCAATCTTCCTTTTAAGAACTGTAGAGTTTATTTCAAAATGTGAAAATTATGAAGATCAAAGATTGACATCGTTTTAATTGTAATATAAACTCAAGAAAAGGTGAGTAAATGTATCTATACAAAATGATCTGATCACTATTAAAGGGACACCTTTCTGTGAAAATTAATTATTTCAACTTTAGATATAATTAGCATTGATTAGATATTTAATTTTGGGCAAATCAATCACTCATAAATAAATAAAGCAATACATAAAGTCGATTGTAAAGAAGTATCACAAAAGTCGATAATAGGGGTCGATCGCTATTATATATCAACATAGGAGAAATGATATTTTTCATGCATTGATGAGTTTAATTGGATAGTTTATAAGGTGATCAATAATGCTAATATGAAAAATCCTAGATAATAATGGACTCACCAAATGGTGATCAAGCAATGATTTTCCCATTTGTTCTGAGGGAAAAAATTTTACCCCTCCAGAGCGCAGATCTCTATGCTTATATTGAGGCTTCCGCTTAGTGATTTCCTGCATAAACCTTTCATGCTCCTCTTCATCATAAGGTTTGCGAAGAATTTCTAATATTTGCACCCAGAAGCTAGAACACATTGTTTGTTGTGGACTGCCAGAATGATTGTTGACATCTTTTGACTTAATAATGGTACAAGAACAAAATAGAAATTAGGCAAGAAATTTTCACAATAAATTGAAGGACAATTGAAAAAGGATCAATTCGATAAAAGTATCCAAAATAGTGAAAAGGGATAACTTACGCCCTTGCTTGTTGTTTCATGCTGAATAGCATCTATATTCTTCGGTTTCTTAGAAACAACATTGTCATCTGTCTGAGAATTCAGGAAGATAAGACCATCATAAACTACAGATGCACCATTCTTATGTTGATGGATCACATTTGAACCTTCAAGCCTCATGTTTTCAAAGAACAATTTATAGTCACAATCATAATTACTTTGCAACTCAATTCCCTCCGTTTTAGCATGACTATCCAAATCATTTTCATCTTCACCATTTGGCTCATTTTCCATATAGTGAAGTGGCTTTGTTAACCCAGTATTTTCATTAGCCTCGAGCACGTAAGAGGACCCATTATTCTTCAAACTGCTCAAGAACAATGCATAGCTTGGATCATCACCACCATCAATTGAAAATTCGCGTTTTGGATCATCAATAATTGATGTATATTCCGCATTCAAATATTTAAGAAAGTCACTATCTCCATCCTCCATGCGTTTATGCACATGCTCTCTCATCACTTCCTTGGACAAGCTAATTGATGCTTTCTTGTTTTGTCCAGAATTGTGTATGTAGCTAAATTTTGTTGTATGAGATCTTACATCTTCTACGACATCCTTTGCTTTTGAATCCATGTCTTAGCTATATTAAATTACTTGAGGGCAAGCCAAATAAAAATATCTCGAAACTCTTCCTTGACCTTCCTCACCAATTGAACTACTCAATAAGTACTTAGCTCAATGCACAATGCACGATAATAATTGTCTACATTTCAAAAGAATCAATAAGCTAGTTAGGATGGAGCATCCACAATTTCATTTAAATATATATTTAAAAAAACTCAAAAGTACTAAAATGCATATATATTTTTTATATGACTAATAAATATAACAAGTCTTTAAGAAAACTTTCCCTTTGTCAATCCTTTAATGCTCTATCACAAACTTCTCCTCTTTAATACCTTTGATAGAGGAGTTGCCTTGACTTGCATTAATTAACATGTATGGTGCAAAGATCAAAGTATTTTTCAATTGCTCAGAGATAGAGGCTAGCTAGGGCATATATTTCTCCTAAAGAGAAATCAACTGAGCTTGTATAAATAGAGAAATTAAATCCATAAATTAAAATAAAAGTTACTTGCCTGTGATACCTAAGGGCCAGTTTTCTGAATTCGACTTCTTTGCGCACTGTGAATTTATTCAGTCTCGGAAGACAGAATAGGATGAACATTGATTATATTTTACTTGCTTTAGTATTGGTTGGGTGAGGTTGACAGACCCTTTTTATTTGATTGAATTTCGAACGCATCACTGTAGACGTCTACCAAGTATAGTACTCAATTTACATATCTTTCATCTAATATGTGGTTTACTTAATATAAATTTAATACAAAATTTTTAATATTGAAATTTTATTCTTTTCATTTTTAGGAACTAACTAAAATATTGTCACGTGGTGAATTCATAATTAAATTCAATCTCTTTTTTTTAGTAAAATATAACATTATTTTCCATAAATTATTTCCATTTTACGGATTCATGCTCTAAAAGTTTATAAACTTCATGTTGTTCAATTTATTATAGAAATTAATTGTTTAAGAATTATTCCTATTTTTTTGAAAAAAAGGAATCTTCTTATTGGACTAGATTTACCTTTTTGGTTCTTTGGTTTCTTTATTCTTATTTTTTTGGTTAAATTAGGAAATTATTTACACAAAAATTTTATGAGAAACTATTCATATGTTTAATTTTAGTAACGCCCAAGAAACCCTTGAAGTTTGGGGTACTTTTAAATTGAAGGTGTGAACATTTTTTGAGACAAAAAAATATTTTAAAGTTGTGATGGTTTATTAATTAAGGGTATGAACTTTTTTCTTGATAAAAGATTCCCTGCGTTAGAAAGTTGTCAATTGAATGATTCAATTGACAACTTTTCTGAAGAACAAAAAAGAAGGATTTGTTTTTCTGTTTAACATCACCCTGATATTCGATTAAAGAAGAGTGAATAGTAAACTAATTCAAAGCTCTTCATACAACTTAATTGACAAAAGGGAGAACTAAAATCCAGTGAGAAAGAAGAAGAGAGAAGAAAACTTTTTTATGACTTCTCTAAGATTGCACAAGGGAGAAGTAAAAATGAGGAAAAGGGAAAAAAATTAGAAGGTAAGACCCAGTATGAATAATGGCAAAAACTTGGTTGGGAAGGAGAGGGGTAGTTGGTGCGTGACGGTGAGGAAGGGGGTGTGTGAGTTGGTTATTTTCTTAAGAACTACGGTTGATAACTTTCTCCTTAATGGTAAGAATTTATCATGCATGTGTCATTAGAAGAAATAACGGCCACATAACAATAACTAATATTAATGATAAGAATAATAAAATTTATCTAATCTTAATTTTAGACCAACAAAAATCTATCTAGAAGGCTTATATTGTCCCATAAAAATTACGTTTACATCCCTTAAATGTGCATGTTAAGCATACTTAAAAAAAGTTAATCCACTTAAGATATTCGTAAACTCCCCTAACAAAAACTTGAATTAATAAAATTTTACTCTCTTTCCTAAACATTTACAAAACTATTGTTATATCCCCAAAACTTTACTCCACCAAGTCAGATTCCAAACTCTACATTCGTGATATTAACACTTATGTGTCATGTGTGAGGTACTTACGGTGTATGGCATTACCCCTCTTTTTTCCAATAAATATGCACATTGTTATCCACAAATTATTTACATTTTAAGGATTCGTATTCTATAAGTTCATAAATTTTGTGTTTTGCAATTTATAATGGAAATTAATGGTTTTGGAGGTAATCCTGCCTTTTTCAAATAGGAATCAACTATAATGACAGCAACCACTTTTTGTCTAGGTGGAAAGTTTTGGTATACTAATGAATGCCCGACACGTGTACACTTCACCCAATAAAGGATTGACACGTATACTACTATGTGTTCACATGTACAAAATATAAAAATTGTGTACCAAAACAAATAAGAAATTAATGAATGGACTAATCAGAGTTTAATCTAACAACCTACATTTAATTTTCTCCACTTAAAAAAAAAAGTCTTCTACATTATAGAACTTTCAATTGGACTAGATTTACCTTTTTGTTTATTTTTTGTTCTTTAGTTTCCTTGTTTTCATCTTTTGCTTAAATTAGGAAATTGTTTACACATAAATTGTATGAGAAAATATTCATATGCTTTTAATGTCAACGTAGACAATCACTATGTGGGTCTTGAAATACATCGATTTTGAGACAAAACTTAATCTCAAAACAAGAAAATTTATGATTTTTCTTAACATTCTAAACATTGTTTCTTGCAATTCACGAGGGGATTGATAACAATGGCCTTGGTTGGTTTCAAGGGATCGCTGGCCATTCCCTTTGCGACCAACCAGGGGCACAGTGAAACAGCCCCTTGTGAACTGCAAGTGCCAAACTAAAATTTAAACGTAATAAATATAAACTAAAACAAATTAAAATAAATTAAGTAGATAAAAGCTTATTTGAAACAGAACATATACTAAAATAAATAAATAAATAAGACATTACAACAAAAAAATGAAATAACATTAATTAGTTTAAAAAATAATTAAACTTGGTTTGGCTCAACCCTTGTACGGGATCAAGCTAGCCTCGGCTCAACCCTGATCGCTAGCAAGGGGCACCTTTACAACACGCTTGGTCGATGGTGAGGGGTGAGCCGTGGCTCCCCTGGTCCAACGACAAGGGTGGCCTTTAAAGCATGCAAAGCTTTGAAATTTTTTTCAAATCTAGGACGATTTGATATCGTTTTTGAAATTTTAAATTGATAAAAGTAAATAAAAACACTTAAAGATTGATATACTAACCTTTTTGTGAAGATTCTTTGTTTGATGCCTCTAACTTGAAGATTTGAACACGGGCATTGAGAGAATTTTACAATTGGAGAAGGAAGGGAAGAAAATTAAATGAACATTTTGGGAGTTGCGCCTTTAAATTTTTTGTTGCCTTAAGCTATTTCAAACATATTAGATAAACTTTTGAGGGGTCCTTGACTTGAAAAAAAAGGTTTATGTTCATAATTGATAAGTAACTCCAACTCTAGGGAATATTATGCTACGGACCCGATTCATGTCTCTACTAATGGACCTTATGGCATGTATTAAGCCACATCACCTCATATTATTAATTATATCTCCAATTCTGGAGACAAGAATAACAAGGATAGTGATATGGCTTAATACAGGCCACATGGTCCATAAGTAGGGACATCAACCGGGTGCATAATAGAATTTTTATCTAATATACAATTTACTTAACATAATCTAATACAATATTTTCAACATTGAAATTTTCTTCTTTAAATTCAAAGGAACTACTGAAAATATGGTCACATGGTGATTTTATAATTATATTCATTACTCATTTTTTTGGTAATAATATACGCATTGCTATCCACAAATTATTTACATTTTAAGGATTCGCATTCTATAAGTTCATGAATTTTGTGTTGTGCAATTTATAATGGAAATTAATAGTTAAGGACGTAATCCTGCCTTTTTAAAAAAGGAATCAACTATAATGAAGGCAACCACTTTTTGTCTAGGTGGAAAATTTTGGTACACTAATCAATGCTCGACACGTGTACACTTCATCCAATGAATGATTGACACGTATACTACCATGTGTTCACATGTAAAACATACAAAAAAATTGTGTACCAAAACAAATAAGCAAGTCATGAATGGGCCAATCCAAATTTAATCTAATAACCAACATTTAATTTCTCTACTTTAAGAAAAAAAAAAATCTTCTACATTATAGAATTTTTAATTGGACTAGATTTACCTTTTTGTTTATTTTTTGTTCTTTAGTGTCCTCATTTTCATCTTTCTTAAATTAGGAAATTGTTTACACATAAATTTTATGAGAAACTATTCATATGCTTTTAATGTCAACGTAGACATTCACTATGTGGGTCATGAAAAACATCTGGAGAAGATTTGAACACGGGCTTTGAGAGAATCTTACAGCTGGAGAAGGAAGGGAAGAAAATTAAATGAACATTTTGGGAGTTGCTCCCTTAAATTTGGGGTTGCCTTAATCTATTTCAAACACATTAGCTCAACTTTTGAGGGGTCCTTTTCTTGAAAAAAGGTTTATGTTCTCAATTGATAAGTAACTCCAACTCTAGGGAATATTATGATATGGACCCAATTCATGTCTCTACTAGTGGACCTTATGGCATGTATTAAGCCACATCACCTCATTTTATTAATTATGTCTCCAATTCTGGAGACAAGAATAACAAGGATAGTGATATAGCTTAATTCAGGCCACATGGTCCATAAGTAGGGACATGAACCGGGTGCATAACCGAATTTTTATCTAATATATAATTTACTTAAAATAATCTAATACAATGTTTCTACATTGAAATTTTCTTCTTTAAATTCATAGAAACTAATGAAAATATTGTAACATGGTGAATTCATAATTATATTCATTACTCCTCTTTTTTCTAATAACTATAAACATTGTTATCCACAAATTGTTTACATTTTAAGGATTCGTATTCTATAAGTTCATAAACTTTGTGTTGTGCAATTTATATTAGAAATTAATAATATAGGAAGTAATCCTGCCTTTTTAAAATAGGAATCAACTATAAGGACGGCAACCACTTTTTGTCTAGCTGGAAAATTTTGGTACACTAATCAACACTCGACACGTGTACACTTCACCCAATGAAGGATTGACATGTAAACTACCATGTGTTCACATGTAAAAAATATAAAAAATTGTGTACCAAAACAAATGAGCGACTAATGAATGGACAAATCAAAATTTAAGCTAACAACCCATATTTAATTTTCTCCATTTCAAGGAAAAAAAATTCTACGTTATAGAATTTTCAATTGGACTAGATTTACCGTTTTGTTTATTTTTAGTTCTTTAATTTCCTTGTTTTCATCTTTTGCTTATATTAGGAAATTATTTACACATAAATTATATGAGAAGCTATTCATATGATTTTAATGTCAACGTAGACAATCACTATGTGGGTCTTGAAAATATCGATTTTGAGATAAAATTTAATCTCAAAACAAGAAAATTTATGATTTTTCTTACCATTCTACACGTTATTCCTTGCAATTCACGAGGGACCGCTGGCCATTCCCTTTGCAATCAACCGAGGGCACTATGAACGAGCCCCTTGTGAACTGCAGGTGCCAAACCAATTTTCTTTGTTCTTTACAAATTAAAATAATTCACTAAATAATTTAAACATAATAAATGCAAACTGAAACAAACTAAAATAAATTAAGTAGATAAAAGCTTGTTTGAAATAGAATATATATTAAAAATAAATAAATAAATAAGACATTACAATAAAAACATAAAATAACATTAATTAGTTTAAAAAATAATTAAAGTTGGTTTGGCTCAAGCCTTGTGCAGGATCAAGGGAGTCTCGGCTCAGCCCTGATCGCTAGCAAGGGTACCTTTACAGCATGCCTGGCCGATGACGAGGGGCGAGTCGTGGCTCCCCTTGTCCAACAACAAGGGTGGCTTTTAAAGGATGCGAAGCTTTGAAATTTTTTTCAGATCTAGGATGATTTGATGTCGTTTTCTAAATTTTAAATCCGTAAAAACGAATAAAAACACTTAAAGATTTATATACTAACCGTTTTGTAAAGATTCATTGTTTGACGCTTCCAACTTGAAGATTCGAACGGGGGCTTCTAGAGAATTTTACAGCTGTAGAAGGAAGGGAAGAAGATTAAATGAACATTTTGGGAGCTGCGCACTTAAATTTGATTTGGCTTAAGCTATTTCAAACATATTAGCTCAACTTTTGAGGGGTCCTTTTCTTGAACAAAAAGGTATATATTCTCAATTGATTAGTAACTCCAACTGTAGGAAATATTATGCTACTGACCCGATTCATGTCTCCACTAATGGACCTTATGGCATGTATTAAGCCACATCACCTCATGTTATTAATTATGTCTCCAATTCTGGGGACAAGAATAATAAGGATAGTGATATGGCTTAATACAGGCCACATGGTCCATAAGTAGGGACATGAACCGGGTGCACAACAGAATTTTTGTCTAATATATAATTTAATTAACATAATCTAATACAATGTTTTCAACATTGAAATTTTCTTCTTTAAATTCATAGGAACTAATGAAAATATGGTCACATGGTGAATTCATAATTATATTCATTACTCGTCTTTTTTCTAATGAATATACATATTGTTATCCACAAATTATTTACATTTTAAGGATTCGTATTGTATAAGGTCATAAACTTTGTGTTGTGCAATTTAAATTTGAAATTAATAGTTTAGGAAGTAATCCTGCCTTTTTAAAATAGGAATGAACTATAATGACGGCAACCACTTTTTTTCTAGGTGGAAAATTTTGGTACACTAATCAATGCTCGACACGTGTACACTTCACCCAATGAATGATTGACACGTATACTACTATGTGTTCGCATGTACAAAATATAAAAAATTGTGTACCAAAACAAATAAGCAATTAATGAATGGAAGAGTCAAAATTTAATCTAACAACCCACATTTAATTTTCTCCACTTTAAGAAAAAAAAAATTCTTCTACATTATAGACTTTTCATTTGGACTAGATTTACCTTTTTGTTTATTTTTAGTTCTTTAGTTTCCTTGTTTTCATCTTTTGCTTATATTAGGAAATTGTTTACACATAAATTGTATGAGAAACTATTCATATGCTTTTAATGTCAACGTAGACAATCACTATGTGGGTCTTGAAATTCAATGATTTTGAGTTGAAATTTAATCTGAAAACAATAAAATTTATGATTTTTCTTAACATTCTAAATGTTATTTCTTGCAATTCACGAGTGGCTTGATAACGATGGCCTTTGTTGGTTACAAGGGACTGCTGGCCATTCCCTTTGCGACCAACCAGGGGCACTGTGAATGAGCCCCTTGTGAACTGCAAGCGCAAAATTGATTCTTTTTGTTTTTTACAAATTAAAATAATTCATTAAATAATTTAAACATAATAAATATAAACTAAAACGAATTAAAATAAATTAAGTAGATAAAAGCTTATTTGAAATAGAATATATATATATAAAAGATAAATAAATAAGACATTACAGTAAAAATGTAAAATAAAATTAATTAGTTAAAAAAAATTTAAAGTTGGTTCGGCTCGACCCTTAATTGTTGGCACGGAGCACCTTTACAGCGGGCCTGGTAGATGGTGAGGGGTGAGCCGTGGCTCCCCTTGTACAACGACAGGGGTGGCCTTTAAAGGATGCAACGCTTTGGAATTTTTTTCAGATCTAGGACGATTTGATATTGTTTTTTCAATTTGGAATCGATAAAAATGAATAAAAACACTAAAGATTGATATATTAACTTTTCTGTGAAGATTCATTGTACGATGCTTTTAACTTGAAGATTTGAACATGGGGTTTTGAGTGAATTTTACAATCGGAGATGGAGGGGAAGAAAATTAAATGAACATTTTGGGAGTTGCGCCCTTAAATTTGGTGTTGGATTAAGCTATTTCAAACATATTAGCTCAACTTTTGAGGGGTCCTTGTCTTGAAAAAAAGGTTTATGTTCTCAATTGATAAGTAACTCCAACTCTAGAGAATATTATACTACAAACCCGATTCATGTCTCCACTAATGGACCTTATGGCATGTATTAAGCCGCATCACCTCATGTTATTAATTATGTCTCCAATTCTGGAGGCAAGAATAACAAGGATTGTGATATGGCTTAATAGAGGCCATATGGTCCATAAGTAGGGACGTGAACCAGGTCCTTAACAAAATTTTCCCAATTCAAGGAGTTTTTATAACTCGTTTATTTATTATATTATTTAATAATTTTAGTTTTCACTTTCTATATTTTAGAGGGTGGACATACCTTCTCCTTCTCTATTAAGACAATTTTCTCTATTTTTTTATCTTTACACTTTTAATAATTTTAAATGGGTTAATGCCTAGCCCTCCACCAATTTATATGGCCTTAGTATCTTTTTTTCTTTTTAATTAGTATATATTAAACCTCTTATATATAATATTTGATCTCTTCTACCACAAAGGAAATTACTATAACTATTTTTTACATACTTACAAAACCTTGAGGAAATATGATTACAAAAAAATAATATAAAATTGATGGCCTTCCCATTGGTAATTATTTTTCTAAATATACTATTATTTCTAAGCTCTATAAAACTAAACAATCTTTATACATTTATTTTTTAAAAAACGTATTTGAATTAATAAATTTACAAGTAATTTTGTAAAACAAAAAACAATGCATGTTTGTTAGTAGTTAAATACATTTTGTTGAAATAGGATTTCAATTATTAAGATGAATACATAACAAAGCAGCGTGACAACATATGGGTGCTTAAGACTATGTTGTTCCAAGAAACTCATACTGAAAAACATTTATTTTTTGGAGAAAAAAATAAAGCGTTAGTGGAATTTACCTTCTAATGTTTCTTTTATGAAAGTCAAGCATAATTTATAATCATTGTTTTTCTAAAAAACAGAAATGGCATTCGTAACTTTATTAAGAATCTACTTATTTACTTATTTCCAAGGTCGAAAAAATGCATGAATAGCTTACTCGAACCTGAAGTTTTAGATCTCTTTGCCTGTAGTTACATAATTCTTATCCACCCGTGCAGAGGCTTCTAATGCCACAAATTCTTGCCAATATAGATGATGCACCAACTCTAAATCTAAATTAAATTTAAAAATTCTTCGGTACTAAATAAAATGGATATTTCTTCATTCTAGTATATAATCTTCGGTTAAAAGCCTAAACAAATGAGTTGCCTCTTTGTCGTTATACTTTCCAACAAGAACATTCTTCTCTTACCATATTATCTATAATTACCATATTAGTCAAGGTCTGACGCTGCCAGAATTGTCTACAACACTCCATTTAAAGTAGATTGATCGTGAGCACTGGAGAGAGATGTATAAGAAATAAGAATCAATGGATTGATAGTGTGCTTTGTCCACTTCAAAGAGAAACTAGGCTACAATGAGTGGGCCTTCTCACAACGGTGACTCCATTTCTTTCACCAAGTATGAGAAGAGCATGGTAAGTTGAAACATCTTGATTTCCTTAATTTTGAATTATTCAAAATTTTTCCATTCTATTTGCAACGTCAAAAAGTGGGAAAACTTCTCACCAAAATAGTACTACAAAAAGACACACTTTCCAAAGTAGGACTAAGGAAAGGAAAGTTCGTCAATGACCGATGCCATAAGAGTTAGCAAACAATTTCTAATAATGAAAGTGCAATGAATAATTAATTTTAATTCGCAATGCCAAAATCTGTTGAAAAGCAAAAGAATTTCGCTACAACTATTTATTTAAAAAATTAATTAACTCGTCGTTGCAAATTCGTTTCAAACACTTAAAAATTTTCTCAACTAATTTGTAAGGTTGTCTACCATGACCTTTCGGGTGCAAATTAACAACGGGAATTTTCGCTATGGAACATTTTCCATTGCAAATCCATTGGAAACAGGTGGTCATTTGCAACGAATATGGTTGTTGCAAAAAAAACTATTCTAGAAAGAAATTTAGTAGTTAAGAGAGCAATTTTTCCTATTTCACTTTGTGTTTTACTTTTCTAGAAAGAAAATTATTATAACATTTTCTTATGTGCTTACAAAATCTTGAGGATATATTATTACAAAGAAACAAATAGAACCCGTTTGGTAAACATTGTGCCATAATATTTATTCATGACTATAGAAACATTTCCTTTAAATACTGTTTTTTACAAGTCCCACTGAAACTAAGACTATGTATACATATATTTTGAATTAAAAAGTGTTCAATTTAATAAATATTGGAATATTTTTGTAAAAACCCAAAGAAATGATTGTTGATCAATAATTTAAATCTACTCTTTTTAGAAATAAGAAATACGATTATCAAGAGAAAAATACATAATGAAGCCAGGTGGTCAAAATATAGGTGCTTGATGACTATATTGTTCAAAGAGAGTTAGTAGCTTATGCCACTATCCTAGCCTGTTTAAACCCTCCTCATTTATCCATTCGACAGAAGCATTTCCACAAACCTATTTTTCCTTATAGATCATCCTCGTTTATTTTAGTGTGACGTGTAAAAATATCTAGCTGTCAACTAAGTAGTTCCAGTACAGGCTAAACTAGAATTCACTTATGGAGGAGTAAATTATGCAACCAGTTGTATTTCAAAAGTAGTTTGTGGAACAAAATTTTAAATCCATAATCCTCCCTTGAACTTATATATCAATTATATATCCACTCTGCCTTAATAGTAATACTTGTAGTAGTAGTGTTATAATCATTGTCATTGTAACATGAATGATTATGTATCACTTCCTGCAGTCACTTTTCATCCTAATCCAAAGAAAAATCATCATGTTCAATTAATCTTCACGAGGTTTCATGTCGAGCAACTAGAATTCCCCATTCCTTAATGAAACAAAATAAATCTAACATATGTGAGATAGGTTGGAGGGTCCCTGTCAACAGTAATTTCCTAATCTGGTCTTGAATTATCCACTGAACCTACCATCAACTTACCAAATTGCTTTGCAAGCAAAAAAAGCTAAAAACGTCAGTAATTTATTCTTCTAGGGTCCTTGAAGCTAGAAAGAAAGAAGAAAAAAACATACCGGATTGTTACAAGGGTTTTGTTTCATTGGTTTCTCATATATATGCTTTTTTTTTTTTTCTATTTGTCATAACAACACCTTATCTATATATCGAAAAGCATTGAGCTACTTTATCATTTATACAATCATGCAATTTTTGCGTCATTATTACAAGGTGGAACTTGTAATCGGAGTCGCATTACTAGCTTGGAACTTCTTGTTGAAGGAAACATCGGCAAATAACCATAGATAACTTTTGACAAATCTTCCTTGTTTCGTATAGAGCTAAAGAAATGTGTCAAAGATTATTAAAATGTTACAAGTAAATGCTGGTTGTTATTTATCTTAGCAGCTAGCGACATATTGAGTCTATACATAATTAGGTTAAGTAAGTTGCTTCCAATAATTCGGTAGTATAGCTGGATAATTAATCTGTCCTTGTATATATGTCTTGATTTACAATATCTTCCCTTTGATATACAACTTTAGATATTTGACATTGTTCTCTATATATATAACCCAGGAATGTCTTTTAACATTTCTTCTAACATATTCTTTTTATAGTAATATATTTTCTTTTTAGTGCTTATCTTTTTCTTTTAAGGTTTATCTTTTATTTGGTAAGTTTTATTAATAAAATATACTCCCTCCGTCGTAAATCTTTGGTCTCACTTTCCTTTTTCTTTCGTCCTAAATTATGGTCTCATTTGCTTTTATAAATGATAGTTAAACAATCAACATACACCTTATCTACTCAATATCTCCGTTTTCCAAGAAATACTAATAACACACCCACTACTCCGATAACTTGATATCTATATTTGAAAACTTTTAGGACAAAAAGTCGAATTCTTTTAATATCATAGAAGAGTATAAAAGACAAATCAAAATACAATTTATTAGTCCAACTAAATATTTTAATCCATGTGAAAAATTGAAATGGGACCAAGGATTTGGGGTGGAGGGAGTACTAAATTAGAAATGTTATAAGAAAGGTTATAAGAAATGGTACTGACAATCTGAACAATTCATATATATATGTATATACTCTAATAATCAATATGTCCATGCCTAATAAAGCTAGTCATTTTTTTAATGCACAAAAAGTCTAAAGTCATTCAGAATAATTGTTTATCTATTGTAATAGTTGTTGAAGACAAAGATAAACAAAACATAAATTTCATAGTTAACACGACAGGTGCCATACTATGCCTCGAATCCCTAGGTCATCTACTTTAGCCACTTCCTCTCGCTGCGACTGCGGTTGTAGGATCATAGTTGTTAGAAAATTTAGAATTAGAATTTTAGATATTCGTTATTTATTTATTTATGAAATTAGATATTTTAATAAATATATGCATTTCTTATTTCATTTTTTAAATAAAAATATCAGCGATGTAGTTGCGAGTAATTTGAAATGATACATTTGCAAGAAAACAAAGAAACTATACACAATTTGCGACCAATATGCGTTAATTTTGAAACCAAAATAAAATAAAACACAATATGATAATTGACCAGTATAAATTTTAATTTCATTGAAATGTGCAAGAAAATTGTGACGGATTTGCAAAAGCCTCTGGTTTTATAAAGTGAATGTTAGATAGAAATCTAATCATATTGTAGAATCTAATTACTATTACAACTGCTATTTACTATTAAAAGCCAAAAACAGAAAGACAAAACAGCGGAAAGAAAACAGAACAAGGATTACACAATGATCCTCTCTCTGATCAACAAGGAAAAATAAAACTCCAGGGCTGCAAAAACAATAAACAATTAATAGTAAAAATAAAGGTAGAGAAAGCAGAAGAAAGGCTTACCACTGCGGCGGACATTAGCCGCCGGCGGGAATAGTGACGAGGCAAGAGAGACAAGACACCGAGCAGCGAATGTGTACAACGGGCCGCGTCGAGGTGTCGCCGGTGAGTAACGAGGTGATCAGAACTCTCAGATCTAAACCTCAACCAAAAAATCGTCACCGGTGCCACACCCTCTCTCTCTCTCTCTCTCTCTCTCTTACTTTTGGCTCTCTCTCAAACACATACAGTAAGAGATCAAGCAATGATCCAAGGACGCCAAAGGTCGGAGGAAGCCGACAGACGTAGGAGAGCAGTGGCAGAAGCTACGGAGAAGAAGAGAAGAAGAGTCGGGAAAACCAACAGTCAAAGAGGCAAAGAAGAATGAACTTCAAGAGAAGAATGAGAAACGGCTGCACTGGAAATGAGGGGGTGAGTGAGGGAATTAAAAGGGAGAGATATCAATGGGCAACTCGGGTGGCTAGTCCCGGTATTTCTTGACCCAGTTAAATGGGCACCTCTTCTCCAACTGAGGTCCAATTCATCATAAGGAGATAAAATGGGCTGGAAAATAAAAATATTGGGAAGACTTCAAGGTCCAAAAGGCCTACAATCTCCACTTCGAACAATATTTTCCAACCATTGTTTGAACTTATCGTGAATCAAACTATATCCAGGTGAAAGAAATCCCTGCAAAACATAAACTTGTCAGTGTTTACAATTTTTGTACCAAAATCTGCAGGATTATTTTTAGTACTAATCTTATCTATGTCAATTAAACCACTAGAAACCTTTTCTCTAATAAAATGGTATTTGACATCTATATGTTTGGTTCGTTCATGATAAATCGGATTTTTACATAAATGTAAACAACTTTGACTGTCAATATAAATAATAGCTTTTGAATGTAAAATGTGTAATTCATTCAATAACCCTTGAAGCCAGATGGCTTCTTTGATCACTTCTGGTGCGGCGATATATGCAGCCTCAGTAGTTGATAAGGCAACTACTGGCTGTAGTTGGGACTTCCACAAGATGCAATTGCCCGCTAAGGTAAAGAAGTAGGATGAGGTAAATTTCCTACCATCCTTATCACCTGCAAAATCCCAATCAACAAATCCAATTAATTCAAAATCAGACCAATTGTAATAATGTGAACCCCGATCTAAAGTTCCGTTAAGATAATGCAATAGCCACTTGAGAGCAGCCCAATGATTTCTTCTAGGATTAGACATGAATCTGTTCAGAAGGCATATAGAAAAAGCAATGTCAGGACGGGTAGATATCATTGAGTACATAACTGAGCCTATGGCCATTCTGTAAGGAATATTAGCCCTATCTCTTTTCTCACTTTCGGTTTTGGGACAGGTTTTGTCAGAAAGTTTGAAGTGGCTTGCTAGAGGAGTTATAATAGGTTTACACAGGTGCATACAAAATTCGGACACGATTTTCTAAAGAAAAAGCTTTTGAGATAATAACGGGGAATGATTAGATCTATCTCTCGAAACGCTCATCCAAAGAATTTTGGATGCAATACTCAAATCCTTCATATCGAATTCAGATTTCAACAAAGATTTTAGATCATCAATTTTAGCTTTATGTCTACAAGCATTTAATATATCATCCACATAAAGCTATAAATAGATAGCAGAATCAATATTGGTACCAGAAAAATAAAGACTACTACATAGTTGCTTTTAGAAAAATCAATTTTTAATATAAAAGAGTCAAACCTCTTGTACCATTGCCTGGTTGATTATTTAAGTCCATATAAGTACTTTTTCCAAAAGCCACACCATATGTTCTTTACCTTTAACCTCAAAACCTAGTGGTTGACGCATATATATAGTCTCTTCGAGAACACCATGTAGGAAAGCAATTTTAACATCAAGTTGTTCTAGATTTAGATCATAAGAAGCAACAAGAGCAAAAATAATCCTGATCGTTTTGTATTTGACGACAGGAGAAAAAATTTCATTAAAATCAATACCCTCAACTTGTGAAAAATCTTTTGCAACCAACCTAGCCTTGAATCAAGGAGATTTTTTAGAAGACTTAGGTTCTTTTACTTTGAAAATCTATTTGCAATCAACTAACTTTTTTTTTTTAGGGTTTTGGAAAAAGAATCCAAGTTTTATTTTTGTTTAAAGATGTCATTTCCTCATCCACAACACGTAACCATAAAACACGATTTGGGCATTTCAAAACCTCAGGAAAACATAATGTTTCTCTTTCTTCCACATGAGATGCTACAGCAAAAGCATATGAAATAATGTAGGAGTAACCATACCGAGGATGTTCCTTAGGTACCCTACGAACTCTATCCCTTGCAAGTTGGTAATCTTTAAGGGATTGAGCCTGAGCCTCAGGATGTTCTGTCTCCTCATCAGAACCTTTTAAAATAGGATCAGGGGTTTCAAGGATACTGGAAGGAACAGGAACAGGTGTGCTACTGGATGGAGTAGAAATCACTGGCTTGGTTTCGGGTTCTATGGTGATTCTAAGAGAGGTTCAGAGATGACCTCCACCTCCACTGGAATACTACTAGGAGTGTGAACACTCAATGGATTATCAGAGATGAGTTTATCCTTAAGACAAGGCATTTCTCTCTCATTGAAGATAACATCCCTACTAATAACAACCCTCACCCTTTAACCATACTCTATATCCCTTCTCCCCACTAGGATATCCTATGAACACTCCCTTTCTAGACCTTGGATCTAGTTTACTCTCGTTTTGATGTGCAAAGGCTGCACAACCAAAAACTCTCAAGTTGGAAAGATTAGGAAGTTTACCACACCAGAGTTCTATAGGAGTCCTAAAGTTTATGGCTGTAGATGGGGATCTATTGATGAGGTATATAGCTGTACTAACAGCTTCTCCCCAGAAAGGTTTTGGGACACCAGAAGAAACAAGAAAGCATCAAACCTTATCCATAATGGTACGGTTCATCCTTTCGGCAACTCCATTTTGCTGTGGGTTATGTCTAACCGTTCTATGGTGTAGAATGCTATGCGAAGCACACAAATCATAAAACTCACGGTTACAAAGTTCAAGACCGTTATCGGTCCTGATAGTTTTTAGTTTATTTCTAGAATGATTTTTGGCAAAACGTTTCCATTCACAAAACTTTTCAAAAGTTTGATCTTTGGTTTTCAAAAGAAAAATCCAAACATGCCTTGAAAAATCATCAACAATCGACAAGAAATAAACATTACCGTCACAACTTGGAACCTTTTCGGGTCCCCACAAATCACAACACATATAATTAAGTATTGCAGAAGACTTGTGAGTGCTGGTTGAAAAACTGATTTTGTGTTGTTTTCCCAAAACACAGTGGTCACAAAAATCTAAGGAATCAATTTTGTCACCACACAAAATATTTTCTTTTTGTAAATAATAAAGTCCCTTTTCACTAATGTGGTCGATCCTCCGATGCCAGAACATAGTGTTTTCAGGAACAGTTTTTGAAATTAATGCAGTGGAGTTACAAACCGTTTTACCAAGAAGAATGTATAAGGTTTATTTTTTAAAACCTTTAAGCATGACTAGGTTTCCTTTACAAATATGTAAAATATCGTTTTTAGATTTAAACGAAAAACCCAAAGAGTCTAAATGACTAATAGAGATAAGATTCTTACGTAAGTCGGGCACGTATCTCACCTCATTGACTTTTCTAGTAACACCATCATGCATTTTGATGAAAACATTACCAATACCTTTAATATCACAAACTTGATTATTTCCCATAGAAACCTTTCCCTGACTTAATGGTTTGAAATCAGAAAACGAGTGTTTGTTGGGTGTCATATGAAAAGAACAACCAGAGTCGAGGACCCAATGATCAATAACTTCAGAACATGAAGGAGAAAGAGTTACACACAAAACCTCTGAAAACATAGAATTACCATCTGAATTAAAATCATGGGTTTTATTACTCCCTTTACCATGTTTACGTCGTTTTTTATCTTTAATCCGTTAAAACACTTTTTTTTTCATATGGCCCTCTTTGCCACTATAAAAACATTTTATTTTGTTTTTCTCTCGTTATTTGGATCGCACTTTACTTTTAAAACGGTGACTAGGAGGTTCCCTCCGGTCAACTCTTCCTCGCACAAAAAGATTTTCGCCTCGAGATTTATTTTCTTTTTATAAATCCAAATCCATAGATTTCAAAGCATTTTTAACTTCAGAAAGGATAAACCATCTTTGCCATATTTAATAGTAGATTTAACATCGTTAAAAGATTCCGGTAAAGCATTTAATAAAATGACTGCAATATTTTCATCAGAGATATTTTCTCCAACGTCTTGAAGTTCCAAAACGATTTTATCTAAATCATCCATATATTTCTAAAACTGTTTTTGACCCGCTCAGTTTGAAACCGAAAAGCTGCTCTTTTAAATAAATTTTTATTTGAAAGTGATTTTCCCAAATATAGTTTTTCCAATTTAGTCCAAATTTCAAAAGCATTTTCTTATTCATCAATTTCTCGTAAAATATTATCAGTTAAATGCAAGGTGAGCCAACTATGAGCATCACCTAGTTTCTCTGAAAGAATTTCACCCTTCCAAGATTCCGGATTCTCTTTAGTGCTACAGATAGCGGGTGCAATTTTATTTTGTACCAAAACTGCTTTCATTTTCCTCCGCCACATTACAAAGTAAGATTTTCCATCAAACTTATCAGTTTCAATTTTTGGAACTAACATGTTTCGAAGGCAAATAAGTGTAATTAAGTGACTAGGAAAAGTGAAAGATTTGAAAAAGTTTTGAGAGAAAAGAATAAAACTGCCCAGTATTTTTCGAAAAAAAAGAAAAATACAATTTTAGGAATACAGCATTGGTTTGTTTTAGTTTGCTTGATTTGTATTTTTGTAACAAAAATGGTGCAACAATGTGAAGCACAAAAACCAAGAAACAACCAATATTACTAAAATAATGAGAGTCACGGCAGCAACTAGAACTACCTTACCACACACAGAAAAAGACAAAATAGAGGAAATAAAAAATAATAAAATAAAAACTTTGAAAAAAACAGAAAAACGTGCCAAAACATAGATACTTGATATCTCACGGATTCAAGTCAGTCTTGGTTTTGTAATTTTTTGAAAAAAAAAAAAAAAAAGAACAAGAAGAACACCAGAAGCAGAACAGTAACATGAGTAATACAAAAAAAAAACTAATAGTAAACAACACAACTGAATGGGAACACAATTCAGCAAGAAGAACAGTAATAGTAATCAGGGGCAAGCCAAGCAATAGAAACAGAAAAGCAGACGAAACGGCGGCAAGCCTAAAAAAAGAACAGATTACTGGCGGCAAGCCGAGAGAAAAAAAATATAAACAGAAAAATAACTGAAATTAAAAAGGAGAGTGAAAGAGAAACTTCTCTGGCCAGATCTTAGGAACTCAGTAGTTCCCTCAGATCGGGTATCGTTGACGGTTGCCGGTGCCGATAAGCCGAACCGCGGCTCCGATACTACTTGTTGTAGAAACTAATTACTATTACAACGGTTATTTACTATTACAAGCCAAAAATAGAAAGACAAAACAACGGAAAGAAAATAGAACAAGGATTACACAATGATCCTCTCTCTGATAAACAAGGAAAAATAAAACTTAAGGGCTGCAAAAAATAATAAACAATTAATAGTAAACATAACGGTAGAGAAATCGGAAGAAAGGCTTGCCACCGCCGCGGACAATGGCCGCCAGCGAGAACAGTGACGAGCGGAGAGAGACAAGACGGCGAGCAACAGCTGCGTAGAACGGGCCACGTCGAGGCGTCGCTGGTGAGTAACGAGGTGATCAGAACCCTCAGATCTGGACCTCAACCAAAAAACCGTCACTGGTGCGACACCCTCTCTCTCTCTCTCTATCTTTCTATCGCTCTCTTACTTTCGGTTCTCTCTCAAACACATAGTAAAAGATCAAGCAATGATATAAGGAAGCCGATGGTCGCAGGAAGCTGGCAGAAGGAGGAGAGCGGTGGCAGAAGCCGCGGAGAAGAAGAGAAGAAGAGTCGGGAAAACCAACAGTCAAAGAGGCAGAGAAGAATAAACTTCAAGAGAAGAAGGAGAAATGACTGCCTTGGAAACGAGGGGCTGAGAGAGGGAAATTAAAAAGGAGTGGCATCAACAAGCAGCCCGGGTGGCCAGGCCCGGTCTAACCCGGTATTTCTTGACCCAGTCAAATGGGCACCTCTTCTCAAGCTGAGGTCCAATTCATCATAGGGAGATAAAATGGGTTGGAAAAGAAAATATTGGGAAGACTTCAAAGGCCAAAAGGCCTACATATCAGAAATTCATAGTAAATTGTGATAAATGTTTATAAATTACTTTTAAAAAAAAAAATCAGACCTAGCACAAAACACTTTTCCAATGGTGAAACTTTTGGACAATTGATAGAAAACTTCAGTTACCACATAATAGTGTTAATTTGTGATTTTGTATAAGTTTGTGGCAACTTTTGACATAGAATATAGTTATGGAGAGTTTTGTCACAAAGCCATAAATACCATTGCTTTCCACAGCTATGCTGTATATTGTTTGTTGCTGCAAATTGATTGCATTTTTTAGTAGTAGCAGAACTTGAAAATAAGTTATTCCTTATAAAGTAACTAACTGAACAAAGTACCCAAACTAAGCACCCTTTGAGCCATATTACTGTTACTGACGGAAGTATGAGCTACTTTATCTTTCATCTCTTAACTCTCTTGACATGTGCATAGTAACGGTATAGGACACAAATTGTTGCATTGTGAGAAGGGGATTAAGAAGCCTACTTGCCCGTATAGGCTAACCATCTCATCATAAGTCACTAAAGTCATGGAAATAATAGGGGAAGTGGTCTCTAAAATGGATGTGACAAATGAGATAACTCCTAATCTATCATGTCTATGACACTCATGTGGGTAGTCATTACATATTAATTACAATTGTACGTGGCGATGAAGGTCACATTTCTAATCAATTTTCGGAATCCTCCATATGTAAATTCTAAAATGCTAATTAGGTACCTAAATCTAATTAAGGTTCTAATCATACATAGGATGACTCTTACCTTTGTAGTACAAGAATCATTGTAATAGAGGGAATAATAAAAATAAGAAAAATCTTATATAGATTTCTATTTAATGCACGTAAACTGTATTTGCATTTGCTGATACCAATCTAACATTAGAGGTATCTTGTCTTGTGGGTAGTACTTTTTCTCAAACGTTCTCTAGATTTGATATTCATTTCATTCGGAATTCCAATAATAAATAAATGAGTTCAAACTTCAACATAGAGAATTTAATAATATTCTCTAATTATACTTATTGCAGAATGAAGATATATGTTACCTTACAAACAAGACAATCGTGTTTTAGTTCAAGAACTTTGTTCATTATTCTTTTAACTGTCTTGCACAACATACGTAAAAAAGTTCAATAAAGAGAAATGTATGTCAATGATTCCGTCATAATGACAAAATAGATTTTGCACTCTATTTCACTAAACTGTAGAATATGTGATCGTCTACAAAAATATTTTTTCATCCTTCATATATTTTAAGGAATCAAGCAACTGAAACCTTAGGATCCTTCTGGCTGCACATCAACACATTCTTTGTCTTTCCATGGAATAAATGATTCGTCATCAGTGAGATTCTAAAGCAATATACAATAAATTTCCATATAAGAAGCTACTTATTTGAATAAATTAACCACTAGAATAGAGATAATATGAAGACAAATGAAAAGTTAAATAACAATAAATTGTTGATTAACTTTCACAGGAAAAGTTTACTTGTGAGTATATGCTCTAAAAGTTAGACTTGCAATGTTAAATGATTTTAATCCTCAAAAAATTCATTAAACCCACTACAATTTCATTATAAAACAGTCCTAATAGAACAATATTGCTAAATTCTATTTATGCATGGTGGAAAGCTTAATGTGATTAATGAAGCTTATGCATACCCCATGTAGTCATAATTTTGTTATGTTAATAAGACACGAAAACCATAAGAATGGAAACAAATCACTTCCAACATATCGAGGTACTTTTATTAAATAAGCTCCTAACTATAAAAGTCTGACTGTGCTAGAGTACTTTACTTTTGAAGCAAAGAGGTGACGCTAGAAATTGTTCCTCCTAAACCTACCTCTTTTGACCATCACTTCTTGAGATTTTCTAGTTATGTGACCATGTTAAAAACATTTAGCCATGCAATAAGACTAAAATCCTGCCATCATAAAACATAATAGTAATCCTAGTTTACCTAGAAATAAAATTAGGGATATGCCTTCCTCTCCCCTGCCAATACTAACTTTGTTAACTTTTTTTAAAAATAATTTATTTGCTTAAAAAAAGGGAAATCAAGAACAATCTCAATAATATACAATATAAATAATTTCCTTACCTGTAGCCAAAAGAAAAAGCCACGTAACAAATTCAACTGCTTAAGATCACAATTGGCGCCAACTGCTTCTTCAATCTTCTTTTTAAGAACTGTAGAGTTTATTTCAAAATGTGAAAATTATGAAGATCAAAGATTGCCATCGTTTTAATTGTAATATAAACTCAAGAAAAGGTGAGAGTAAATATATCTATACAAAATGATTTGATCAGTAGCAGGGGGACACCTTTTTGTGAAAATTTATTATTTCAACTTTACATATAATTTGCATTGAATGGATTTTAATTTTTTGCAAATGAATCACTCATAAATAAATAAAGCAATACATAAAGTCGATAGTAAAGAAGTATCACAAATTTGTTGCATTGTGAGAAGGGGATTAAGAAGCCTACTTGCACTTATAGGCTAACCATCTTATCGTAAGTCACTAAAGTCAAGGAAATAATAGAGGAAGTGGTCTCTAAAATGGATGGATGTGACAAATGTGATAACTCCTAATCTATCATGTCTATGACACTCATGAGGGTACTCATTACTTATTAATTACAATTGTACATGGTGATGACGATCACATTTCTAATGAATTTTCGGAATCCTCTGTAGGCTTTCTGGGCCAATTTTCTCCCAATATTTACATTTTTCCAGCCCAATCTATTTTTAACCCAATGATGAATCCATGGGCCTCAAACCAAGATAGGTGGCTGAAGTTTGAATGGGTCAGAGATGCCGGGTCATGCTGGGCTAATCAAGAGTCACAATGGGCAGCCCGGGCATTTTTTATTTTTTTAAAAAAATCAAACTTTCCAAATCTTTCATTTTTCTTACCACTTAATAACACTTATTTGCCTTTAAAACATGTCACTTCCAAAAATTGAAACTGATAAATTTGATGGCAAAACTGACTTTGTAATGTGGCGGAGGAAAATGAAAGCTGTTCTAGTACAAAATAAAATTACACTTGCTATTTGTCGCCCCGAAAAGTATCCAGATCTTGGAGGGGCGAAGTTCTTATAGAAAAACTAGGTGATGCACAAAGCTACCTCACCTTGCATTTAACCGAAAATGATTTACGAGAAATCGACGAAGAAAAGACAATGCTTTTGAAATATGGACTAAACTAGGAAAAATATATTTGGGAAAATCACTTTCAAAGAAATTTTATTTAAAAGAACAGCTTTTTGGTTTTAAGATGAGCGGGTCAAAAACACTTTCAGAAAATATGGATGATTTAAATAAAATCGTTTTGGAACTTCAAAACGTTGCAGAGAAAATCTCTGATGAAAATATTGCAGTTATTTTAGTAAATTCCTTACCTGATTCTTTCAACGATGTAAAATCTGCTATTAAATATGGCAGAGATGGTTTATCTCTTTCCGTGTTAAAAATGCTTTGAAATCGAAAGATTTGGATTTACAAAAAGAAAATAAATCACAGGGTGAAAACCTTTACGTGTGGGGAGAGTTGACTAGAGGGAACCTCTTAGTCACAGGACTAAAAGTAAAGGGCAGTCCAAATCTCGAGAAAAGAACAAAGTGAAGTGTTTTTATTGTCGTAAGAAAGGTCATATGAAAAACAAGTGTTTTAAACGGATTAAAGATGAAAAACAACGTTAACATGGTAAAGGGAGTAATAAAATCGACAAAACCCACGATTTTCATTCAGATGGTAATTATATGTTTCAGAGGCTTTGTGTGTTTCCCTTTCCCCTTCTTGTTCTGAAGTTGTTGATCATTGGATTCTTGATTCTGGTTGTACATTTCACATGACACCCAACAAACACTGGTTTTCAGATTTCAAACCCTTAAATCAAGGAAAGGTTTACATGGGAAACAATCAAGTTTGTAATGTTAAAGGCATTGGAAATATTTTCATTAAAATGCATGACGGTGCAACTAGGAAACACAATGAGGTGAGATACGTGCCCGACCTTCGTCGGAATCTTATCTCTCTTTGTTATTTGGATTCTCTTGGTCTTTCTTTTAAATCCAAAAATGCTATTTTACGTATTTGCAAAGGAAACCTAGTTATGCTAAAAGGTTTTAAAAGAGAAAGTTTATACGTTCTTATTGGCAAAACAGTTTGTAATTCAACTGCTTTGATTTCAAAAACTGTTCTCGAGAAAACTAGGTTGTGGCATCGACGGATTGGCCACATTAGTGAAAAAGGACTTTATTATTTACAAAAACAAAATCTTTTATGTTGTGACAAACTTGATTCCTTGGATTTTTTTTACCACTGCGTTTTGGGAAAACAACACAAAATCAGTTTTTAAACTAGCACACACAAGTCTTCTACTATACTTGATTGTTTGCATTGTGATATGCGGGGACCCGAAAAGGTTCCAACTTACGGTGGTAATGTTTATTTCTTATCAATTGTTGATGATTTTTCAAGGCATGCTTGGGTCTTTCTTTTAAAACCAAAGATCAAACTTTTGAAAAGTTCTGTGAATGGAAACGTTTTGCCGAAAATCATTCTAGAAATAACGGTTTTGAGTTTTGTAACCGGACATTTTTTGATTTGTGTGCATTGCATGGCATCTTACACCATAGGACAGTTAGGTATAACCCCCAGCAGAACAGAGTAGCTGAGAGGATGAACCGTTTCATTATGGATAAGGTTAGATGTCTTCTAGTTTCTTCGGGTATCCCAAAACCTTTATGGGGAGAAGCCGTTAGTACCACTGTCTACCTCATTAATAGATCCCCTTCTACAACCATAAACTTTAGGACTCCTATAGGACTCTGGTGTGGTAAACCTCCTAACCTTTCCAACCTTAGAGTTTTTGGGTGTGCGGCCTTTGCACATTAGAAGTAGGGTGAGCTAGACCCTAGGTCTAGAAAGGGAGTGTTTATAAGATATCCTAGTGGGGTTAAGGGTTATATAGTGTGGTTAAAGGGTGAACCGGGGGTAAGTGTAGGTATCAGTAGGGATGTCATCTTCAACGAGTTAGATATGCCCCGTCTTCAGGACAAACCTGTCTCCGATAGCCCACCAAGTGTTCCCACGCCTAGTTGTATTCCTGTGGAGGTGGAGGTCACCTGTGAACCCTCTTTCGAATACCTTTAGGAACATGAAACTGATGGAGAGTTACCTGCACCATCTAGTAGCACACCTGATCCTCCTAGTATTCCTGAAACCCTTGCCTAAGGAACATCCTCGATATGGTTATTCCTACATAGTTTCATATGCTTTTGCTATTGCATCATACGTGGAAGAAAAAGAACCATTATGTTTTTCTGATTAATGGTTACATACTATGGATGAAGAAGTGTCTTCTTTAAATAAAAATAAAACCTGGATTCTTGTTCCAAAACCCTCAAAACAAAAATTAGTTGATTGCAAATGGATTTTTAAAATAAAAGAACCTGAGTCTTCTGATGAACGTCTAAGGTTCAAGGCCAGGTTGGTTGCAAAAGGTTTCTCATAAGTTGAGGGCATTGATTTTAACGAAATATTTTCTCCTGTCGTTAAATACAAAATGATTATGATTATTCATGCTTTGTTGCTTTTTATGATCTCAATCTTGAACAACTTGATGTTAAAACTGCTTTCTTGCATGGTGATCTAAAAGAGACTATATATATGCATCAACCACCAGGTTTTGAGGTTAAAGGTAAAGAACACATGGCGTATCTTTTGAAAAGTCCCTATACAGACTTAAACAATCACCCAGACAATGGTACAAGAGGTTTGATTCTTTTATGTTAAAAGTTGGTTTTACTAAAAGCAACTATGACAGCTGTCTTTATTTCTCTGCTAATAATGTTGATAGTGATATTTACTTATTACTTTATGCAGATGATATGCTAATTTCTTGCAGACAAAAGCTAAGATCCATGATAAAAAAACCTTGCTAAAATCTGAATTGCTACGGAAGCTATCAAAGAAGCCATTTGGCTTCAAGGGTTATTGAATGAATTACAAGTTTTACATTCAAAAGCTATTATTTATACTGATAGTCAGAGTTGCTTACATTTATGTAGGAATCCGGTCTATCACGAACGGACAAAACATATAGATGTCAAATATCACTTTATTAGGGAAAAAGTCTCTAGTGGTTTAGTTGACATAGACAAGATCAGTACTGATAATAATCCTGCAGATTTTGGCACTAAAATTGTGAGCTCTGAAAAGTTTATGTTTTGCAGGGATTTCCTTCACTTGGACGTGGTTTGACTCTTGTTGAGTCATATGATGGTTGGAAAAATATTGTTCAAGGTAGAGATTATAGGCTTTTGGGCCTATGTCTTTGCAATATTTTTTCATTTTTCCAGCCTATTTAGCTAACCCAATGATGACCATGGGCCTCAGCTGAAGAGTAGGTGATCTATTTTGACTGGGTCAGAGATGCTGGGCCGGGCTAGGCTACCCGTTTTAACTTGACCTATATTATCCCCTTTCCCCCTCGATATGTGAGCAACCGTATTTCTCTCCTCTTTTACTTTTCTTCTTCTCTTCTTTTGCCTTGGCTGTTGGTATCTGACTTGGTCTCTTCTTCTTCACCCTTTCTTCATCGCAGCTTTTCGCGTCACTACTCTCCTCTGCCGGTCTTCTGTGACACTATCACTACCTTCAGCTTCTGTTGATCATCTTCTTGTTGTCCGATCATCTGTCTGGTGAGTTTTTGAGTGAGAGCCGAAAGGGAGAGAAAGAGAAGGGAGTGACACTAGTGACTCTTTCGTTGTTGAAGCTTGGATCTGAGGGACTCTGGATCTCTGCACTGCCGACCCCTCGATGCGATTCGTAAACGGCAACTGCTGCATTGCGTCGTCTCAGTCTCGGTGCCTCCATCCTACCCGCTGGCGGTATCTTCCACGGCGGTGGTAAGTCTTCCTTTGTTCAGTTTCTTTATGTACTAACTATTTTATTTTGCCGCTCTATTTCGGCACACTTGATCGGCCATTACCGATATATTTGGAGGAGAAGGAGGATTATTTTGTAATAGAATAGGCATTTACTTTTCTTTCTGCTTATTCCTTTTAGTTTGTAATAGTAAATAGAGTTTTGTAATAGTAATTAGTTCCTGTAGTTCTTAACTCATCTTTCTTTTATTTACATCAAAGGTTTGTGTTGAAAAACCCCTTGGGTTATCCTTTGATTGTATTTGTTTTGGTGATTGAGGTTGCTTGCAAAACCCTTGGTGGGTGATCCTCAAAATTGTGATTGTTGTATACCTTTTGCTATAGTGGATTTGCTATAAATTGTTGTGCCTCTACATTTTATGTTTTTTGCATGATTGTCATAACTGTAAGATTTTGTTTGGTTGGGAATTTTATTAAAAAGTATTTTAGAATTCTTTCTCAAACAAAATTGGAGGTTTATCTTTTAATTACACAAAAGAGTTTTTCAAAAATTAGCCAAAGATCTTATTCACCCCCTCCTCCCCTAAGGTTTTTGAATTGGTATTAGAGCAGGTCTTTTTTTTAAGGCTTAACATCCTAAGAAGCAAAAGATCCTTTTCAATATGGCTAGTATTTCAAACCTACCCTATGTAGAAGGCTCTTCTACAAATAGGCCTCCTCTTTTTAATGGAACTAACTACACTTTTTGGAAGTGAAGAATTAGAATTTATATTTTCTCTATTAACTTTTACCTTTGTGGCATTGTAGAAAAAGGACCTTATGTTTCTAAAAAGGATGGAATTGTCAAGAAGGTTGAAGAATATGATGAGCTTGATTCAAGGAAGATGACTCTAAACTTTGAAGCTATGAATATATTGAGTTGTGCCTTGGATGCTAATGAATACAATAGAGTGAGCAGATGCGACTCGGCTCATTAAATGTGGAAGTTACTTGAAGTTACTCATGAAGGTACCAATCAAGTGAAGGAGTCAAAGTTGGCTACGTAGGTGAGAGATTATGAGCTATTCATGATGAAATAAAATGAAAGCATTAGTGACATGTTCACAAGGTTCACCAATATCACTAATGGCCTAAAGGCGTATGGGAAAGAGTACACAAGGGGAGAAGTAAACAGAAAGATTCTTGATGCACTCCCAAAAGCATGGCAACCAAAAACTCTTGCTATTGAGGAATCAAAACATTTGAGACTACTTCCTATTGAAGAACTCATAGGATCACTCCTCACTTACGAAATGAAAATAAAAATGTTAAATCAAAAGGAAGATGAAGGAAAAGGAAGAAAAAGTATAAAACTCAAAGCAAATGCGAATGACCAAACATACTCATCAAACAATGACGATGAGATGGATGATGATGACGAGATGACCTTGGTAATGAAGAAAAGGTATAGAGGTATGATTGGTAGTTTGCTTTACTTAATAGCTAGTAGGCCGGATATTGTATTTGTGGTATGTTTGTGTGTTATATTCCAAGCTTGCCCCAAAGAATCCCATTTAATAGCTGTAAAACGTATCTTCAGATATTTAGTTTCATCATATGATTATGGCTTGTGGTACTCGAAACGATATTGTTTTGATCTTATTGCCTACACCGATGCAGATTATGCCGGATTTAAGGTAGAAAGGAAGAGTATAAGTGGAAATTGCCAATTCTTGGGAGGATGCTTAGTACCTTTGTACAGAAAGAAGCAATCGTGCGTATCCTTATCAACTGCCGAAGCAGGAATATATAGCAGCCGGTTTTTGCTATGCACAGGTACTTTGGATGAAACACACCTTGATTGGTTTTTGTTTTTCTTTTAAAAATATACCTATTATGTGTGATAATAGGAGTGCCATAAACATCACTTTATTAGTGATCATGTTGCTAAAGGTGATGTATTTTTAGAATATATTTGCACAGAAGATCAAATTGCCGATATTTTTACAAAACCGCTCTGTGAAGAACGTTTTTGCTATTTGAGAAAATTGCTTGGTATTGGTAGACTTCATGACTAATGTGTGTTGTTTGAGTTATCAGATTTCCTCTTATTTATCCCGTTCTTATAGAAATTTTCAAAAAAATCAGACGCCTCTTTTAAAAACCGGACGTCCAGTTTCAAAATCAGACTTAAGGATTTTCTTCACAAAAAATTCCCGAGATAGTCAGGCGACAAAACCGGACGACCTCGATAAAACTTGGATGTCCGATTTTCTATTTTTCAACAAAACCGGACGACCGATTTTCTAAAATAGTTTTATCGATTTCTTTAAAATTGTCGGGGCTGCGTTTTATGAGAACTGATCTCATCACAGCCTCCTTCTTATTTTTGTCTTTTTCTCGCAACTCTCTCCTACTCTCTCAACCGAGACTCCTTTCTCTCATGAAGCCCATCCAATTTCTCAATTCGATTTTCACACTTCTTCTCAAATCTTTCAAATTTCTCTCCTCCTCAAACAAGAAACTCGATCGGTTTCTATTTTCTCTCTCTCTCTCTACTCTCTCTCTCTCTATCCTATTGATAAGAGGTGGTCAACAAGGAAGTGATGATGATGATGATGAAGAGGATAATAGTGATGAAGAAGAGAGAAATGAGCCCGAAAGTAGATAGAAATGAAGAGGACATTCGAAGAGAAATGAGATCAAAGAAAAGGCAAGAACGAATGGAGGAAGGACAATCCTCAGTAGATATGACTCTAATATTGGATAGAATTGCTGTAATGTAAGCACAACTAGATGACCGACTTGATGACCTCAATGATAAGATTGTAGATATTCAAAATCGGGTTACGAGATTGGAGCAAAGAGGAAAGGATACCGATGAAGATGAAGATGATTGAGAATTCCTTTTAAATCCCTACCCCTTCCTTGTTTCAAAAACTCCTTACACTACCACTGTTTTTTTTTTCTTGGCTCCTTTTCAAACTCTATTATGACTATTTTTTTATGACTTGATATATGCTATGTTTTATTTTTCATATTGGTGTTGTGTTATCTTGATGCTAACTTTTTCATGGACCTCATGATGATACTTTAATGTTGAAACTCCAATTGTAGCTTTTTTTTCTATGATCCCTTATAAACATTCTCAAGTAGCTTTTTGATTTATGACAAAAGGGGGAGAAATATGTGCATAAACTAAGGGGAAGAAATAGTTGCAAGATGCTTATTGTGTTGCTTTTAAGTTTCATGCTTTCTTTTGGTTGGCTACATATCTTATGGGTAATGTGCTTGGTTTGATGATTGTTTGATGTTATTCTTGGTGTAAAGCATGCTTTTAAGGTGAGGTTATTTTGTGTTATATTATGTTTCAAAACCTTGGCATGTTTTCAAATTGATATGGGGAGTTATCTCCCTTGTGGTGTTTTTGGTATGCTTTACTCTTATTGATGATCTTCTTGAAGCATCACCATACTTTAATATTTGCTCTTTTGTTCTTCTTGCATATGTATTTGTCATAATTAAAAAGGGAGAGATTGTTAGCCCTAAGGGCATTATTGCATATGATTTTGATTATGATTAACATATGTTTGTATGAGTGTTAAGCATAGTTTCCATAGAACAAAAGAAGCATATTTGAAGTCTCAAGGCTACACTCTTAAAAGCAGAAGATCTTGGTGATCAGGGCAAAATAAAGGAGAAAAGATCAAGCTATTGAAGACCTTGAAGACTTGTGTCTTTGTTAGGGAAGTTCTAAAGTATTTCTTCGTAAAACTCTCCCGCTCTCATCTTTAATTGTTGATCATGTATGAACTCTTTGCATAAATATCTTTCTATAAATTCTTCTTGAAATTCAAGTATTCTTGATAGAATTTTTTATGCCTTTGAAAATTTTTCTTATCTCAAAAAGAGTATCAAGAATACATGTTTTTGAAATAGGAAGAAAAGCTCTTCTTTGTAAAATCCTTTTCAAAAACCGGTCATCTGGTTTTAAAATCGGTTGTCTAATTTTTCTAGTTTTAGAAAAACCGGTCGTCCAATTTTGGTAAGAAGTGTTCGAATCTTTCTGTTTCAAACTCGGATGTCCGCTTTTAGAAACTGGTCATCCGGTTTTCCTTTTTACTGTGAAAAATATTACCGTTACACAGTGCAATGGTTACTTTCTCTCTCCTTCCTATATATATTGATTTTTTGATCAGCTGTGAAGGTAACAAGTTTGGTGAAATATTTATTAAGATCATTTAAGAACCTTTAAAGAGCTTTAAAGTACATTTTTCAAACACTCTTTCATCTAAAAAATACATCTTCTTGAGCTTCATTGTCAATCATCATCAAAGAAGAAGTGAAGAGGAGCTTGTAGAAGTATTGCATTGAGTTGTATCCTCTCTTCTAAACCTCATTTGGTAACATTCTCTTTAACTCATCTATCTTCTATTAACATCAAAGGTTTGTGTTGAAAAACCCCTTGGGTGATCCTTTGATTGTATTTTTCTGATGTTTTGAAAAGCCCTAATTGCATTTTTTGGTTAAGTGCTATGGATGAGGAAATGTCTTCTTTAAACAAAAACAAAACCTGGATTCTTGTTCCAAAACCCTCAAAACAAAAGTTAGTTGATTGCAAATGGATTTTCAAAATAAAAGAACATGAGTCCTCTAATGAATCTCCAACGTTCCAGGCTAGTTGCAAAAGGTTTTTCACAAGTTGAGCGCATTGATTTCAGCGAAACTTTTTCTCCTGCTGTTAAATACAAAACAATTAGGATTATTCTTGCTCTTGTTGCTTTCTATATCTTAATCGTGAACAACTTGATGTTAAAACTGCTTTCTTATGTGGTCATCTCGAAGAGACTATATAGATGCAACAACCACCAGGTTTTGAGGTTAAGGGTAAAGAACACATGGCGTGTCTTTTGAAAAAGTCCTTGTACGAGCTTAAACAATCACCCAGACAATGGTACAAGAGGTTTGATTCTTTTATGATAAAAATTGGTTTTAATAAAAGTAACTATGATAGTTGTCTTTACATTTCTGGTAATATGGTTTATTCCGCTATTTATTTATTACTTTATGTGGATGATATGCTAATTGCTTGCAGGAATAAAGCTAAAATCGACGATCCAAAATCCTTGTTAAAATCTGAATTCGATATGAAGGATTTAGGTGTTGCAACTAAAATTCTTGGGATGAGTATTTCAAGAGATAGATCTGATCGTTCACTTTTTCTATCTCAAAAGCCTTTCTTTCAGAAAATTGTATCCAAAGTTTCAATATTAATTACAATTGTACGTGGTGATGAAGGTCATATTTCTAATGAATTTTTAGAATCCTCTGTAGGCTTTCTCAGCCAATTTTCTCCCAATATTTTAATTTTTCAAGAACAATCTATTTTTAGCCCAATGATGAATCCATGGGCCTCAAACCAAGATAGGTGGCTGAAGTTTTAATGGGTCGGAGATGCCGGGCCGGGCCAGCCCGGGCTGCCTGTTGTGACTCTTGATCTATTTATGTTTTCTCTCCCTCATCAGTTCAAGAGGCATTCCAGACTCTTCCTTTTTTCTCTCTTTTTCTGCTCCTTCTCGGCCTTCTTGAGAGCGTCTCTCTCTCTTCTTCTTCTCCCCTTCTTTACCGTGGCTTACTGCATCTGTTGCTCTCCTCTGGTGACCTCCGTAGTCCTCTGTTACATCGTCTCTGAAAGTGGTGGTTCTGTGTTGATCTTATTTGGTCATTTCTGATCTTTTTGTGGGGATAGCCATAAGGGTGAGAGAGGGTGAGCGCCAGTGATCTTTTCTATTTGAGGCCAGATCTGAGGGTAATTTTTACCATTAAAGTTGGTACCTTTTATCTTGCCAGCACCTCGACGAGCTCGTCATTTCAACACAGCTGCTCGACACCGTTGAGTCTCATTGTATGCCGCTGGGGGTTCTGACACTTCAGCGACAGGTAAGTGCTCCTTACCGATTCATGGTTAATTTTTTTCTTTTAACGGTTATTGTGTTTAATTTTGGTCTTGTCGATTGGCTTGAACAGGCTGTGAAACAAGAAGAGGAAGAAGGATATTTTTACTGTAGTAGAATAGGTTTTTTTCCGCTGCATTACTATTCTTTTACTGATTTGTAATAGCAATTAGAGTGTGTAATAGTAATTAGGTCCAATCATCCTCCATATGTAGGTACTTAAATCTATTGAAGGCTCCAGTCATACATAGGATGACTCTTACCTTTGTAATACAAGAATCATTGTAATAGAGGGAATAATGAAAATGAGAAAAATCTTATATAGGTTTTTGCTTAATGCATGTAAACTGTATTTGCATTTGTTGGTGCCAATCTAACATTAGACGTATCTTGTCTCATGGGTAGTACTTTTTCTTAAACATTCTCTAGATTTGCTATGGACATGTCTATTCTTTAGTATTTTACATTTCCACATTAAATATCTAATCAAAATTCTATTTTGCCAGTTAATAAAGGAAGACACATAAAACTGAGAACTCTATATGAATGTAAGCTTGAATAAGCTTAAGCAAAGCATAAAATATTTGCCTAATGTCAAGAAAAATGCCTAAAATCTTTGCCTATATATCAAGATAACCATGACTCACAAGCCCGGATTCTCAAGCTAAAAGTTCCAGGCATTGTCACTAGTAAACAAATATTGTTATTCATTTCATTCGGAATTCCAATAATAAATAAATAAATGAGTTCAAACTTCAACATAGAGAATTTAATAATATTATCTAATTATACTTATTGCAGAATGAAGATATATGTTACCTTACAAACAAGACAATCGCGTTTTAGTTCAAGAACTTTGTTCATTATTCTTTTAACTTTCTTGCACAACATACGTAAAAAAGTTCAATAAAAAGAAATATATATCAATGATTCCTTCATAATGAAAAAATAGATTTTGCACTCTATTTCACTACAAAAATATTTCTTCATCCTTCATATATTTTAAGGAATCTAGCAACTGAAACCTTAGGATCCTTCTAGCTATACATTAATACGTTCTTTGTCGTTCCATGGAATGAATGATTCGTCATCATTGATATTCTAAAGCAAATACAATAAATTTCCATATAAGAAGCTACTTATTTGAATAAATTAACCACTAGAATTGAGATAATATGAAGACAAATGAAAAGATGAATAACAATAAATTGTTGATTAACTTTCATAGGAAAAGTTTACTCGTGAGCATATGCTCTAAAAGTTAGACTTGCAATGCTAAATGATTTTAATCCTCAAAATGAAAGATTTGTACGGTAACAAAAAATCCATTACACCCACTAGTACTTCATTATGGAACGGTCCTAACAAAACGATATTGCTAAATTCTATCTATGCATGGTGGAAAGCATAATGTGATCAATGAAGCTTATGCATACCCTTGGAGTCATGATTTTGTTATGTTAATCATATACGAGAACCATAAGAATGGAAACAAATAACTTCCAACATATCGAGGTATTTTTATTAAATAAGCTCCTAACTTTAAAAATCTGTCTGTACTAAAGTACTTTACTTTTGAAGCAAAGAGGTGACGCTAGAAATTGTTCCTCCTAAACTTACCTCTTTTGACCATCACTTCTTGATATTTTCTAGTTATGTGACGGTGTTAAAAACATTTACCCATACAATAAGACTAAAATCCTACCATCATAAAACATAATAGTAATCCTAGTTTAGCTAGAAATAAAACTAGGGACATGTCTTCCTCTCTCCTGCCAATGCTAACTTTATTAACTTTTTTAAAAATAATTTATCTGATAAAAAAAGAAAGGAAATTAAGAACAATCTCAATAATAAACAACATAAATAATTTCTTTACCTTTAGCTAAAAGAAAAAGCCACGTAACAAATTCAACTGCTTAAGATCATCATTGACGGCAACTGCTTCTTCAGTCTTCCTTTTAAGAACTGTAGAGTTTATTTCAAAAATGTGAAAATTATAATATAAACTCAAGAAAAGGTGAGTAAATATATCTATACAAAATGATTTGATCACTAGTAAGGGGACACCTTTCTGTGAAAATTAATTATTTCAACTTTACATATAATTAGCATTGATTAGATATTCAATTTTGGGCAAATGAATCACTTATAAATAGATGAAGCAATACATAAAGTCAATAGTAAAGAAGTATCACAAAAGTCGATAATAGGAGTAGATTGCTATCATATATCAACATAGGAGAAATAATATTTTTCATGCATTGATGAGTTTAATTGGACAATTTATAAGGTGATCAATAATGGTAATATGAAAAATCCTAGATAATAATGGACTCATCCAAATCGTGATCAAGCAATGATTTTCCCATTTTATTCGAGGGATAAAATTTTACCCCTCCAGAGTGCAAATCTCTATGCTTATGTTGAGGCTTCCGCGTAGTGATTTCCTCCATAAGCCTTTCATGCTCCTCTTTATCATAAGGTTTGCGAAGAATTTCTAATATTTGCACCCTAAGGCTAGAACACATTGTTTGTTGTGGACTGCCATAGTGATTGTTGACATCTTTTGACTTAATAATGGTACAAGAACAAAATAGAAATTAGACAAGAAATTTTCGCAATAAATTGAAGGACAATTAAAGAAGGATAAATTAGATAAAAGTATCTAACATAGTGGAAAGGGATAACTTACGCCCTTGCTTGTTGTTTCATGCTGAATAGCGTCTGTATACTTCTATTTCTTAGAAACAGCATTGTCATCTGGCTGAGAATTCAGGAAGATAAGACCATCATAAACTACAGATGCACCATTCTTATATTGATAGATCACATTAGAACCTTCAAGCCTCATGTTTTCAAAGAACAATTTACAGTCGCAATCATAATTACTTTGAAACTCAATTCTCTCCGTTTTAGCATGACTATCCAAATCATTTTCATCTTCACCATTTGGCTCATTTTCCATATAGTTAAGTGGCTTTGTTAACCAAGTTTTTTCATAAGCCTCGAGCACATAAGAGGACCCATTATTCTTCAAACTGCTAAAAAACAATGCATAGCTTGGATCATCACCACCATTAATTGAAAATCAGGGTTTTGGATCATCAAGAATTGACGTATATTCCGCATTCAAATATTTAAGAAAGTCACTATCTCCATCGTCCATGTGTTTATGCAAATGCACTCTCATCACTTCCTTGGACAAGCTAACCGATGCTTTCTCGTTTTGTCCAGGATTGTGCATATAGCTAAATTTTGTTGTATGAGATCTTACATCTTCTACGACATCCTTTGTTTTTGAATCCATGTCTTAGCTATACTAAATTATTTGAGAGCAAGAGAAATAATAATATCTCGGAACTCTTCCTTGACCTTCCTCGCCAATTGAACTACTCAATAAGTACTTAGCTCAATGCACAATGCACGATTAAAACTGTCTACATTCCAAAAGAATCAATAAGCTAGTTAGGATGGAGCATCCCCAATTTCATTTAAGTATATATTTAAACAAACTCAAAAGTACTAAAATGTATATATATTTTTTCTATGACTAATAAATATAACAAGTGTTTAAGAAAACTTTCCCTTTAACAACCCTATAAAGCTCTAACACAAACTTCTCCTCTTTAATACCTTTGATAGAGGAGTTACCTTGACTTGCATTAATTAACATGTATGATGCAAAGATCGATGTATTTTTCAATTGCTCAGAGATAGAGGCTACGTAGGGCATATATTTCTCCTAAAGAGAAATTAACTGAGCTTGTATAAATAGAGAAATTAAATCCATAAATTAAATTAAAAGTTACTTGCTTGTGATACCTAGGGGCCAGTATTCTGAATTTGACTTCTTTGCGCACTGTGAATTTATTCAGTCATGGAAGACAGAAGAGGATGATCATTGATTATATTTTACTTGCTTTAGTATTGGTTGGGTGAGGTTGACTTCATCTATATACCCTTTTTATTTGATTGAATTTCTAATGCATCACTACAGAAGTTTACCAAGTATTACTCAATTTGCATATCTTTCATCTAATATGTGGTTTAGTCAATATTAATTTAATACAAAATTTTTAATATTGAAATTTTATTCTTTTCATTTTTAGGAACTAAATAAAATATGGTCACGTGGTGAATTCATAATTAAATTCACTTTTTCTTTTTTCTAGTAAAATATAATATTATTATCCATAAATTATTTCCATTTTACGGATTTATGCTCTAGAAGTTTATAAACTTCGTGTTGTTCTATTTATTATAGAAATTAATTGTTTAGGAAGTATTCCTATTTTTTTGAAAAAACAGAATCTTCTTATTGGATTAGTAAACTAATTCAAAGCTCTTTACACAACTTAATTGACAAAAGGAGAACTAAAATCCAGTACGAAAGAAGAAGAGAGAAGAAAACTTTCTTATGGCTTCTCTAAGATTACACAAGGGAGAAACAAAAACAAATGAGGGAAAGGGAAAAAAATTAGAAGGTAAGACCCAGTATGAATAGTGGCAAAAACTTGGTTGGGAATAATTTTACTCTCTTTCCTAAACATCTACAAAACTATCGTTATATCCCAAAACTTTACTCCACTACGTCAGATTCCAAACTCTACATTCATGACATTAACACTTACGTGTCATGTCTGAGGTACTTACGGGGTACGGCATTACACATCTTTCATCTAATATATAATTCACTTAACATAATCAAATACAATATTTTCAACATTGAAATTTTCTTCTTTAAATTCATAGGAACTAATGAAAATATGGTGACAAGGTGAATTCACAATTATATTCATTACTCCTCTTTTTTCTAATAAATATACACATTTACAACAACCCTGATCGCTAGCAAGGGGCACCTTTACCGCATGCCTGGTCAATGGCGAGGGGTGAGCCGTGGCTCCCCTGGTCCAACGACAGGGGTGGGCTTTAAAGGATGCAAAAATTTGAAATTTTTTTCAGATCTACGACGATTTGATATCGTTTTCTAAATTTTAAATCTGGAAAAAAGAATAAAAACACTTAAAGATTGCTTTACTTACCTTTTTGTGAAGACCCGTTTGACGCTTCTAACTTGAAGATTTGAATACGGGCTTTGAGAGAATTTTACAGCTGGAGAAGGAAGGGAAGAAAATTCAATGAACATTTTGGGAGTTACGCCCTTAAATTTCGTGTTTCCTTAAGCTATTTCAAACATATTAGCTCAACTTTTGAGGGGTCCTTATCTTGAAAAAAAGGCTTATGTTCTCAATTGATAAGTAAGTCTAACTCTAGGGAATATTATGCTACGTACCCAATTCATGTCTCCCCTAAAGGACCTTATGGCATTTATTAAGCCACATCACCTCATGTTATTAATTATGTCTCCAATTCTGGAGACATGAATAATATGATCCATAAGTAGGGACATGAACCGGGTGCATAACAGAATTTTTATCTAATATATAATTTACTTAACATAATCTAATGCAATATTTTCAACATTGATATTTTCTTCTTTAAATTCATAAGAACTAATGAAAATATTGTCACATGGTGAATTCATAATTATATTCATTACTCCTCCTTTTTCTAATAAATATACAAATTGTTATCAAAAAATTATTTACATTTTAAGGATTCGTATTCTATAAGTTCATAAACTTTGTGTTGTGCAATTTATAATGGGAATTAATAGTATAGGAAGTAATCCTGCCTTTTTAAAATAGGAAAGAACTATAATGACGGCAAGCACTTTTTGTTTAGGTGGAAAATTTCGGTACACTAATCAATGCTCGACACGTGTACACTTCACCCAATGAATAATTGACACGTATACTACTATGTGTTCACATGTAAAAAATATAAAAAATTGTGTACCAAAACAAATAAGCAATTAATAAATGGACGAATCAAAATTTAATCTAACAACCATATTTAATTTTCTCCACTTTAAGGAAAAAAAAATTCTTCTACATTATAGAATTTTCAATTGGACTAGATTTAGCTTTTTGTTTAGTTTTTGTTCTTTAGTTTCCTTGTTTTCATCTTTTGCTTAAATTAGGAAATTGTTTATACATAAATTGTATGAGAAACTATTCATATGCTTTTAAAGTCAACGTACACAATCACTATGCGGGTCTTGAAAAAGATCGGTTTTGAGATAAAATTTAATCTCAAAACAAGAAAATTTATCATTTTTCTTAACATTCTAAATGTTGTTCCTTGCAATTCACGGGGGGCGTTATAACAATGGCCTTGGTTGGTTACAAGGGACCGCTGGCCATTCCCTTTGCGACTAACCAGGGGCACTGTAAACGAGCCCCTTGTGAACGGCAAGCGCCATACCAATTTTTTTGTTCTGTACAAATTAAAATAATTCATTAAATAATTTAAACATAGTAAATACAAACTAAAATAAATTTAAGTACATAAAAGCTTATTTGAAACAGAACATATATTAAAATAAATAAATACGACATTACAGTAAAAAGATAAAATAACATTAACTAGTTTAAAAAATAATTAAAGTCGGTTCTGCTTGACCCTTGTGCGGCATCAGGGGAGCCTCGGCTCAACCCTGATAGCTAGCAAGGGGCACCTTTACAGCACGCCTGGACGATGGCGAGGGGTAAGCCGTGGCTCCCATGGTCCAACGATAGGGGTGGCCTTTAAAGTATGCAACACATCTAGGACGATATGATATCCTGTTTTAGATTTTCAATCGGTAAAAATGAATAAAAACACTTAAAGATTGATATACTAACCTTTTTGTGAAGATTCGTTGTTTGATGCTTCTAGCTTGAAGATTTGAACACAGGCATTGACAGAATTTTACAACTGGAGAAGGAAGAGAAGAAAATTAAAGGAACATTTTGGGAGTTGCGCCTTTAAATTTGGTGTTGCCTTAAGCTATTTCAAACATATTAGCTCAACTTTTGAGGGGTCCTTGTCTTGAAAAAAAGGTTTATGTTCTCAAGTGATAAGTAACTCCAACTCTAGGGAATATTATGCTACGGACCCGATTCATGTCTCCACTAATGGACCTTATTGTCACGTCCTGCTTGCAAGACATGAGGTTTTTCCACATTCTAGACAAGCCCACAAAGTTCTAGAACATTCCAGAAGGTTCTAGAATCCTCTGGAAGTCTCTAGAACCATGGAGGAGGCATCATGTAAACTAGTAGAATTCTCTAGAACATTCCTTTATGTAGAATATTCTAGAATGGTAGAAGGCAACCGTTAGATCGTTGCCACATGTACTAATCTTAGCCATCCATTGAGGAGGTGCTTGCCTATAAATAGGCTCACCCTCTTCATTTGTAAAACATCACACACACACACACACACATACACACATCAGAACTTAGAGTTCTAAGCCTTGTATTTGTAAGCTCCTTTCAAGCAATATAAGCTTCTTTCATCCACTCTTTGCCTACAACTTTCCAACGTTCCCGTCTAGCCTCTGAAGTTTGAGCAAGTTAAGGCTTTCTTAGCATTTGCGGGAGTGCTAAGGCCGCACGACTACTTACAAGAAAAAGTAAGTGCGTGACAAGTGGTATCAGAGCTTGGTTGGAAGCCATGACGAAGACCATCAGAGACCAAGTGGCGGGATCCGACACCACCAATGTGGAGTCATCGCAACAAGGCCGGGGGTGTGAGGAGCAACGCGACCCCTTTGTACTAAAGCCGAGGGGGAAGTCCAAGGACCGCACAGCTAGCTTTGAGTTACGCCTAACTCAGGTGGAGGAAGGCATGGGCGCCGTGGACGCACACATGGAGAATCTGGACCAACGGGTGGAAGGTCTAGAGGCCGACGTCGCCGAAACCCATGAAGAGGTGCGTGAAGCCCTTACCAAGCTAGGTGAGTCTAATCGAGAAGACTTACAGGCCCTCAGGGACGAATTTATGGCCGAGGTAGCTCGTTTGCGAGACGTCCATCAAAGGGAGATTAATAGCTTGCTAATGCAATTGGAGGAAGCTCGAGGGGACCTAGCCTTATGTAAGAAGGCGGTTCTTACTGGTTCAACCACATCCACGGTGGAACCCCGACGGGTCGATATCCCAAAACCAAGGAGTTTCGCGGGAACGCGTAATGCTCGCGAAGTGGACAACTTCTTATGGGGGCTAGAACAATATTTCGATGCTGTAGGCATCATAGAAGAGGGAGCCAAGATCAAGAGCGCAGCTTTGTACCTCACCGATACAGCCATGCTTTGGTGGCGCCGACGGCAGGAAGACGTCAAGAGAGGTACGTGCTCCATCGCTACCTTTGATGATTTTAAAGGGGAGCTTAAGAGGCAATTTTGCCCGGAAAACGCCGAAGAAGAGGCACGTGGTCGCCTACGAAGGCTTAAACATCTGGGAAGCATCTGAGATTATGTGAAAGACTTCACCAACCTCGTGTTGAAAATCCCCGACATGTCCGATAAGGACTCACTCTTCTTTTTCATAGACGGACTACAAACTTGGGCTAAAATCGAACTTGGGCATCGTGGTGTGCAAGACCTTGCTGCTGCCATCGCTATAGCCGAAAGCTAGATTGATTACTCAAGCAAAAAGGAGCCATCCAAGTCCAAAGAGAAGAAGGGCAGTCCCAACAAAGGTGGGGGAGAACATTGGCGAGGCAACCGCAAGGAAGACAACCGAAACCAAGGTCAAAATCCTTGGAAGTCGAAGGATAAAGGCAAACAAAAGCAGAACTTTGACCGTTCCATCCCTAAACGGGGATGCTTCTTATGTGGCGAGCTGCACTGGACACGAGATTGTCCAAAGACAAAGGCACTCAATGCCTTGACGGCCGATGTTAAAGGGCATGAATCAAGTGGCAACAAGGAAGGTGCTCAAGTCGGCTCACTACAACTCCTCAATGTCATCCAAAGTACTCGAAAGACTCAAGCCAAGGGACTTCAGTTCGTAGATGCAACTATCAACGGGAAGGAGACGAAAGCTTTACTTGACACAGGTGCGTCCCACAACTTCATCTCCGCAGAGGAAGCCAATAGACTAGGCCTTCAGATGGTTGGCGGCACTGGGTCTGTGAAAGCCGTCAACTCTATGGCCAAGCTAATACAAGGCATTGCTCGAGGCGTCAAGACCACCCTTGGTGCATGGGTGGGCTACCTGAATTTGTCCGTGGTACCTATGGATGATTTCAAGGTGGTCCTCGGGGATGGAGTTTCTCGATCAAGTGAAGGCGTTCCCCATTCCTTTTGCCAACACCATGTGCATCTTGGACGAAGGAAAGACTTGCGTAGTACCAACACTACGGTCTACCAAGTCCGATCCGCAAGCATTGTCAGCCATGCAGTTCGAGAAAGGCTTGAAGAGGGACGAGGAAAGCTACCTAGCCATCCTCAAGGAGCACGACGACGAGGAGCTACCTCCCCAACTATCTGTTCCAAAGGAAATAGAAGGCGTTCTTTGCGAATTCAAGGACGTCATGCCCGACGAATTACCAAAGAAGTTGCCACCAAGAAGGGAGGTCGATCATCAAATCGAGTTAGTGCCGGGGAGCCAAACCACCAGCCATGAGCCCCTACCGCATGGCACCACCGGAGTTAGCGGAGCTCAAGAAACAACTAAAGGGCTTAATAGATGCGGGTTTTATTAGGCCCTCCAAAGCTCCTTTCGGTGCCCCAGTTCTTTTTCAGAAGAAAAAGGATGGTTCCCTACGAATGTGCATCGACTATCGGGCTCTCAACAAGGTCACCATTAAAAATAAGTATCCCATTCCACTCGTAGCGGATCTTTTCGACCAACTTGGCCATGCACGGTACTTCACCAAGTTAGATCTTCGCTCGGGATACTATCAAGTCCGTATTGCCGACGGTGACGAGCCCAAGACCACATGCATAACAAGGTATGGCTCTTACGAGTTTTTAGTCATGCCTTTCGGTCTAACAAATGCACCTGCAACTTTTTGCACCTTAATGAATAAGCTATTCCACCCTTACCTCGATCAATTCGTGGTAGTCTACTTGGATGATATTGTGATATACAGTCAAACACTGGAGGAACACAAGGAACACTTGAGAAAAGTGTTTCAAGTTCTGAAGGACAATGAGCTATATGTGAAAAAGGAGAAGTGTTCATTTGCCCAAGAAGAGGTATTATTCTTAGGGCATAAGATAAAAGGTGGAAAGCTCATGATGGAGGATACAAAGGTGCAAGCCATACAAAGGTGGGAGCCACCCACTAAAGTTCATGAGTTAAGATCCTTCCTTGGACTTGTGAACTATTATCGTCGCTTTATCAAAGGCTACTCAGCTCGAGCGGCACCTTTGACAGATCTTCTTAAGAAGAATCGACCATGGGCATGGAGCGAAGATTGCCAACGTGCCTTTGAAGATCTAAAGAAGGCCATTTGTAAAGACCCAGTTCTCAGCTTGCCTGATTATTCCAAGCCTTTCGAAGTGCACACCGATGCTTCTGACTTTGCTATTGGAGGCGTACTCATGCAAGATGGTCACCCAATAGCCTATGAGAGCCGCAAACTTAACGAGACTGAACGTCGCTACACCGTGCAAGAAAAAGAGATGACAAAGAATCATCCATTGCCTAAGAGTTTGGCGACATTATTTGTTTGGGTTCCGTGTTCGTCATCATGACCGATAACATTGCTACTAGTTATTTCCAAACTCAAAAGAAGCTTAGCCCAAAACAAGCTCTGTGGCAAGACTTTCTCATGAGTTTGATTATAGCTTGGAATACAAGCCCGGGAAAGCTAACGTGGTAGCCGACGCCTTAAGCCGCAAGGTAGAACTCGCATCCATCGAGCCGAGTTGATAGCCCCTTTACTCAAGCGTATCAAGGAAGGTCTACAACAAGACTCCCTAGCCAAAAAGTCTTATAGCACTTGTAATGGAGGGCAAGACAAGGCGCTTTTGGCTAGAAGAAGGGATGCTTTACACAAAGGGAAACCGACTCTTCGTGCCCAAATGGGGAAATCTTCTGCGTGAGTTGATCAAAGAATGTCACGATTCTAAGTGGGCTGGACATCCAGGTATGAAACGCACCCTCGCTTTGTCGAAGACCACATATTATCGGGCCTCAAATGCAAGATGAAGTGGAGTCTTATGTAAGAACATGCCTCATATGCCAACAAGACAAAGTTGAACAAAACGCACCACCGGGACTACTTGATCCATTGCCTATCCCTAAGAGGCCTTGGGAAAGTGTTTCCATGGACTTTATCACTTCCCTGCCAAAGTCAGAAGGATTTGGCAGTATGGTAGTGGTGGTTGATCGATTTAGCAAGTATGCCACCTTCATTCCAGCCCCTACAGATTGCACTGCCGAAGAGACAGCCCGACTATTCTTGAAGAATGTGGTCAAGCTTTGGGGAGTTCCCTCCACCATAGTGAGCGATCGAGACCCGCGCTTCACGGGACGATTCTGGACGGAATTGTTTAAGTTACTTCGCTCAGATTTGAATTTTTCCACCAGTTTCCATCCTCAAAGTGATGGCCAAACCGAGCGGATCAATGCACTCTTGGAGTTATACTTAAGGCACTACGTGAGTGCCAACCAACGAGATTGGGCAATGTTGCTTGATGTGGCCCAATTCTCCTATAATCTCCAACGGAGTGAAGCAACCAACCGAAGTCCTTTTGAAGTAATCATGGGGCAAGAGACTTTACAATGCCTCTTACTCTTGCCACAAGCTATGAAGGTAAGAGCCCCTCAAAGATTTAAATTTGCCAAATCATGGCACGAACAAGCCGAATTGGCACGGGCATATTTGAACAAGGCTTCAAAAAGGATGAAGAAATGGGCAGATAAGAGAAGAAGACCATTGGAGTTCCAGGAAGGCGGTCTTGTCATGGTGAAACTTCTTCCCTAACAATTCAAGAGCTTCAGGAAAGTCCACAAAGGCTTGATCAGGAGATACAAGGGCCCTTTCCCGGTCTTGAAACGTGTTGGGAAGGTCTCCTATAAGCTCCAATTACCTTCCAAGCTCAGGATTCATCCGGTCTTTCATGTGAGTCTCTTAAAACCATATCACGAAGACATGGAGGACCCTACTCGAGGAGAGTCTAAGCGAGCGCCTACCGCCGTGGTCACCTCCTTTGACAAGGAAGTCGAGGCCATACTAGCCGATCGCCATATTCGAAGACGAGGTGTACCAAGTTATCGGGAATATCTCGTAAAGTGGAAGAACTTGCCCGAAAGTGAAGCAAGTTGGGAGCGCGAGGATACCCTTTGGCAATTCAAAGACCATATCCAGCAATTCCACGATGAAGGCGCGATGAGGGCATCGCGAGCATAGGGGGGAGAATGTCACGCCCTGCTTGCAAGACATGAGGTTTTTCCACATTCTAGACAAGCCCACAAAGTTCTAGAACATTCTAGAAGGTTCTAGAATCCTCTGGAAGTCTCTAGAACCATGGAGGAGGCATCATGTAAACTAGTAGAATTCTCTAGAACATTCCTTTATGTAGAATATTCTAGAATGGTAGAAGGCAACCGTTAGATCGTTGCCACATGTACTAATCTTAGCCATCCATTGAGGAGGTGCTTGCCTATAAATAGGCTCACCCTCTTCATTTGTAAAACATCACACACACACACACACACATACACACATCAGAACTTAGAGTTCTAAGCCTTGTATTTGTAAGCTCCTTTCAAGCAATATAAGCTTCTTTCATCCACTCTTTGCCTACAACTTTCCAACGTTCCCGTCTAGCCTCTGAAGTTTGAGCAAGTTAAGGCTTTCTTAGCATTTGCGGGAGTGCTAAGGCCGCACGACTACTTACAAGAAAAAGTAAGTGCGTGACATTATGCTATGTCTAGAGCCACATCACCTCATGTTATTAATTATGTCTTCAATTCTGGAGACAAGAATAACAAGGATAGTGATCTGGCTTAATACAGGCCACATAGTCCATATGTAGGGAGATGAAACGGGTGCATAACAGAATTTTTATCTAATATACAATTTACTTAACATAATCTAATACAATATTTTCAACATTGAAATTTTCTTCTTCAAATTCATAGGAACTAATGGAAATATTGTCACATGGTGAATTCATAATTATATTCATTACTCCTCTTTTTTCTAATAAATATACACATTGTTATCCACAAATTATTTACATTTTAAGGATTAGAATTCTATAAGTTCATAAACTTTGTGTTGTGCAATTTATAATGGAAATTAACAGTATAGGAAGTAATCCTGCCCTTTTAAAATAAGAATAAACTATAATGACGGCAACCACTTTTTGTCTAGGTGGAAAATTTCGGTACACTAATCAATGCTCGGCACGTGTACACTTCACCAAATGAATGATTGACACGTATACTAATATGTGTTCACATGTACAAAATATAAAAAATTGTGTACCAAAACAAATAAGCAATTATTGAATGGATGAATCAAAATTTAATCTAACACCTCACATTTAATTTTCTCCACTTTAAGAAAAAAATTTTCTTCCACATTATAGAATTTTCAATTGGACTAGATTTTCCTTTTTGTTTATTTTTTGTCCCCTTGTTTCCTTGTTTTCATCTTTTGCTTAAATTAGGAAATTGTTTACACATAAATTGTATGAGAAGGTATTCATGTGCTTTTAATGTCAACGTCGACAATCACGATGTGGGTCTTGAAAAACATCGATTTTGAGATAAAATCTAATCTGAAAAGAAGAAAATTTATGATTTTACTTAACATTCTAAACGTTGTTCCTTACAATTCATGAGGGGCCTGATAACAATGGCCTTGGTTGGTTACAAGTGACCACTGGCTATTCCCTTCGCGACCAACCAGGGGCACTGTGAACGAGCCCCTTTTGAACTGCAAGAGCCAAATCGATTTTTTTTGTTCTTTACAAATTAAAATAATTCAGTAAATAATTTAAACATAAAAAATACAAACTAAAACAAATTAAAATAAATTAAGCAGATAAAAGCTTGTTTGAAATAGAATATATATTAAAAACAAATAAATAAGACATTTCAATAAAAACATAAAATAACATTAATTAGCTTAAAATATAATTAAAGTTTGTTCGGCTCGACCCTTGTGCAGGATCAGGGGAGCCTCTGCTCAGCCCTAATCGCTAGCAAGGGGAACCTTTACAGCACGCCTGGTCGATGGCGAGTAGTGAGTCGTGGCTCCTCTAGTCCAACAACATGGATGGCCTTTAAAGGATGCAAAACTTTGAAATTTTTTTCAGATCTAGGACGATTTGATATTGTTTTTTAAATTTTAAATCGATAAAAATGAATAAAATCTCCTAAAGATTGATATACTAACCTTCTGGTGAAGATTCGTTGTTTAATGCTTCTAATTTGAAGATTTGAACACGGACTTTGACAGAATTTTACAGTTGGAGAAGGAATGGAAGAAAATTAAATGAACATTTTGGGAGTTGTGCCCGTAAATTTGGTGTTTCCTTAAACCATTTCAAACATATTAGCTCAACCTTTGAGGGGTCCTTTTCTTGAAAAGAAACGGTTAATGTTCTCAGTTGATAAGTAACTCCAACTCTAGGGAATATTATGCTATGGACCCGATTCATGTCTACAATAATGGACCGTATGGCATGTATTGAGGCACATCACCTCATTTTTTAATTATGTCTCATATTCTGGAGAAAAGAATTGCAAGGATAGTAATATGGCTTAATACTGGCCACATGGTCCATAAGTATGGACATGAACAGGTTGCATAACAGAATTTTTATCTCATGTATAATTTACGTAACATAATCTAATACAATATTTTCAACATTGAAATTTTCTTCTTTAAATTCATAGAAACTAATGAAAATATTGTCACATGGTGAATTCATAATTATATTCATTACTCCTCTTTCTTCTAATAAATATACACATTGTTATCCACAAACTATTTATATTTTAAGGATTCGTATTCTGCAATTTCACAAACTTTGTGTTGTGTAATTTATAATGGAAATTGATAGTTTAAGAAGTAATCTGGACATTTTAAAATAGGAATCAACAATAATGATGCCAAACACTTTTTGTCTAGGTGGAAAATTTCGGTACACTAATCAATGCTCGACATGTGTACACTTCAAAAAATGAATGATTGACATGTATACTACTAGGTGTTCACATGTACAAAATATAAAAAATTGTGCACCAAAACAAATAAGAAATTATTGAATGGACGAATCCAAATTTAATCTAACACCCACATTTAATTTTCTCCACTTGAAGAAAAAAATTTCTTCCACATTATAGAATTTTCAATTGGACTAGATTTACCTTTTTGTTTATTTTTTGTCCGGTAGTTTCCTTGTTTTCATCTTTTGCTTAAATTAGGAAATTGTTTACACATAAATTGTATGAGAAGGTATTCATATGCTTTTAATGTCAACATAGACAATTACCATGTGGGTCTTGAAAAACATCGATTTTAAAATAAAATCTAATCTCAAAAGAAGAAAATTTATTATTTTTCTTAACATTCTAAACGATGTTCCTTGCAATTCACAAGGGGTCTGATAACAATGGCCTTGGTAGGTGACAAGGGACGCTGGCCATTCCCTTTGCGACCAAACAAGGGCAATGTGAACGAGCCTCTTGTGAACTGCAAGAGCCAAATCGATTTTTTTTTGTTCTTTACAAATTAGAATAATTCAGTAAATAATTTAAACATAATATACAAACTAAAACAAATTAAAATAAATTAAGTAGATAAAATCTTGTTTGAAACAGAACATATATTCAAAATAAAATAAGACATTACAATAAAAACATAAAATAACATTAATTAGTTTAAAATATAATTAAAGTTTGTTCGGCTCGACCCTTGTGCGGGATCAAGGGAGCTTTGGCTCAGCGCTGATTGCTAGCAAGGGGAACCTTTACAGCACGCCTGGTCGATGGCGAGGACTGAGCCGTGGCTCCTCTAGTCCAACCACAGGGGTGGCCTTTAAAGGATGCAAAGCTTTGAAATTTTTTTCAGATCTAGGACGATTTGATATCATATTTTAAATTTTAAATCACTACAAATGAATAAAATCTCCTAAAGATTGATATACTAACCTTTTGGTGAAGATTCAACTTTTAATGCTTCTAATTTGAAGATTTGAACACGGACTTTGACAGAATTTTACAGTTGGAGAAGGAATGGAAGAAAATTAAATGAACATTTTGGGAGTTGTGCCCGTAAATTTGGTGTTTCCTTAAGCCATTTCAAACATATTAGCTCAAACTTTGAGGGGTCCTTTTCTTGAAAAGAAAAGGTTAATGTTCTCAGTTGATAAGTAACTCCAACTCTAGGGAATATTATGCTATGGACCCGATTCATGTCTACAATAATGGACCTCATGGCATATATTAAGCCACATCATCTCATTTTTTAATTATGTCTCATATTCTGGAGACAAGAATTGCAAGGATAGTAGTATGGCTTAATACTAGCCACATGGTCCATAAGTAGGGACATGAACAGGTAGCATAACAGAATTTTTATCTAATGTATAATTTACGTAACATAATCTAATACAAGATTTTCAACATTGAAATTTTCTTCTTTAAATTCATTGAAACTAATGAAAATATTGTCACATAGTGAATTCATAATTATATTCATTACTCCTCTTTCTTCTAATAAGTATACACATTGTTATCCACAAACTATTTATATTTTAAGGATTCCTATTTGTAAGTTCACAAACTTTGTGTTGTGCAATTTATAATGGAAATTGATAGTTTATGAAGTAATCCGGTCATTTTAAAATAGGAATCAACAATAATGACGCCAAGCACTTTTCGCCTAAGTGGAAAATTTCAATAAACTAATCAATGCTCGACATGTGTACACTTCAAAAAATGAATGATTGACATGTATACTACTAGGTGTTCACATGTACAAAATATAAAAAAATGTACACCAAAACAAATAAGAAATTATTGAATGGACGAATCCAAATTTAATCTAACACCCACATTTAATTTTCTCCACTTGAAGAAAAAAATTTCTTCCACATTATAGAATTTTCAATTGGACTAGATTTACCTTTTTGTTTATTTTTTGTCGTGTAGTTTCCTTGTTTTCATCTTTTACTTAAATTAGGAAATTGTTTACACATAAATTGTATGAGAAGCTATTCATATGCTTTTAATGTCAACGTAGACAATCACCATGTGGGTCTTGAAAAACATCGATTTTGAAATAAAATCTAATCTCAAAAGAAGAAAATTTATTATTTTTCTTAGAAGTCTAAACGTTGTTCCTTGCAATTCACAAGGGGTCTGATAACAATGGCCTTGGTTGGTGGCAAGGGACCGCTGGCCATTCCCTTTGCGACCAAACAAGGGCAATGTGATCGAGCCTCTTGTGAACTGCAAGAGCCAAATCGATTTTTTTTTGTTCTTTACAAATTAGAATAATTCAGTAAATAATTTAAACATAATATACAAACTAAAACAAATTAAAATAAATTAAGTAGATAAAAGCTTGTTTGAAACAGAACATATATTCAAAATAAAATAAGACATTACAATAAAAACATAAAATAACATTAATTAGTTTAAAATATAATTAAAGTTTGTTCGGCTCGACCCTTGTGCGGGATCAGGGGAGCCTCGGCTCAGCCCTGATCGCTACACGCCTGGTCGATGGCGAGGAGTGAGCCGTGGCTCCTCTAGTCCAACCACAGGGGTGGCCTTTAAAGGATGCAAAGCTTTGAAATTTTTTTCAGATATAGGACGATTTGATATCATATTTTAAATTTTAAATCGGTACAAATGAATAAAATCTCCTAAAGATTGATATACTAACCTTTTTGTGAAGATTCGTTGTTTAATGCTTCTAATTTGACGATTTGAACACGGACTTTGACAGAATTTTACAGTTGGAGAAGGAATGGAAGAAAATTAAATGAACATTTTGGGAGTTGTGCCCGTAAATTTGGTGTTTCCTTAAGCCATTTCAACATATTAGCTCAACCTTTGATGGGTCCTTTTCTTGAAAAGAAAAGGTTAATGTTCTCAGTTGATAAGTAACTCCAACTCCAGGGAATATTATGCTATGGACCCGATTCAGGTCTACAATAATGGACCTTATGGCATGTATTATGCCACATTACCTCATTTTTTAATTATGTCTCATATTCTGGAGACAAGAATTGCAAGGATAGTAATATGGCTAAATACTGGCCACATGGTCCATAAGTAGGGACATGAACAGGTTGCATAACAGAATTTTTATCTAATGTATAATTTACGTAACATAATCTAATACAATATTTTAAACATTGAAATTTTCTTCGTTAAATTCATAGAAACTAATGAAAATATTGTCATGTGGTGAATTCATAATTATATTCATTACTTCTCTTTTTTTTAATAAAAATACACATTGTTATGCACAAATTATTTATACTTTAAGGATTCGTATTTTGTAAGTTCACAAACTTTGTGTTTTGCAATTTACAATGGAAATGAATAGTTTAAGTAGTAATCTTGTCTTTTTAAAATAGGAATCAACTAAAATGACGGCAAGCACTTTTTGTCTAGGTGGAAAATATTGGTACACTAATCAATGCTCGACACGTGTACACTTCACCAAATGAATGATTGACACGTATACTACTATATGTTTACATGTACAAAATATTAAAAATTGTGTACCAAAACAAATAAGCAATTATTGAGTGGACGAATCCAAATTTAATCTAACACCCCACATTTAATTTTCTCCACTGTAAGAAAAAAAATTCTTCCACATTATAGAATTTTCAATTGGACTAGATTTCCCTTTTTGTTTATTTTTTGTCCTGTAGTTTCCTTGTTTTCATCTTTTGCTTAAATTAGGAAATTTTTTACACATAAATTGTATGAGAAGCTATTCATATGCTTTTAATGGCAATATAGACAATCACCATGTGGGTCTTGAAAAACATCGATTTTGATATAAAATCTAATCTCAAAAGAAGAAAATTTATGATTTTTCTTAACATTCTAAACGTTGTTCCTTGCAATTCATGAGGGGCGTGATAACGATGGCCTTGGTTGTTTGCAAGGGACCATTGGCTATTCCCTTTGCGACCAACCAGGGGCTCTGTGAATGAACCCCTTGTGAACTGCAAGTGCTAAATTGGTATTTTTTGTTTCTTATAAATTAAAATAATTCATTAAATAATTTAAACATGATAAATACAAACTAAAAATAATTAATGTAAATTAAGTAGATAAAAGCTTATTTGAAACAGAATATATATTGAAAATAAATAAATAAGACATTAAAATAAAAATATAAAATGAAATTAATTAGTTAAAAAAATAATTAAACATGGCTCGACCCTTGTGCGGGATTAGGAGAGCCTCGGCTTAGCCCTAATCGTTGGCAAAGGGCACCTTCACTGCAAGCCTGGTCGGGTGTGAGGGGTGAGCCGTGGCTCTCCTGGTCCAAAGAAAGGGCTGGCCTTTAAAGGATGCAAAGCTTTGAAATTCCCTTAAGATCTAGGGTGATTTGATATCGTTTTTTAAATTTAAAATCGGTAAAAATGAATAAAATCACTTAAAGATTGACATACTAATCTTTTGTGAAGATTCATTTTATGATGCTTCTAACTTGAAGATTTGAACATGGGGCTTAGAAAGAATTTTACAGTTGGAGAAGGAGGAGAAGAAAATTAAATGAACATTTTGGGAGTTGCGCCCTTAAATTTGGTGTTGCCTTAAGCTATTTCAAACAAAGTCGCTCAACTTTTGAGGTGTCCATATCTTGAAAAAAAAGGTTTATGTTCAATTGTTAAGTAACTCGAACTCTAGGGTATTAGGCGACAGACCCAATTCATGTCTCCACTAATAGACCTTATGGCATGTATTAAGCCACATCATCTCATGTTATTAATTATGTTTCCAATTCTTGAGAAAAGAATAACAAGGATAGTGATATGGCTTAATACAAGCCACATGGTCCATAAGTAGGGATATGAACCGGGTCTGTAACAGAATTTTTATCTAATATATAATTTACTTACCATAATCTAATAAAATAGTTTCTACATTGTAATTTTCTTCTTTAAATTCATAGGACAAATGAAAATATGGTCACATGGTGAATTCATAATTATATTCATTACTCGTCTTTTTTCTAATAAATATACACATTGTTATCCACAAATTATTTACATTTTAAGGATTCGTACTCTATAAGTTCATAAACTTTGCGTTGTACAATTATAATGGAAATGAATAGTTCAAGAAATAATCCTGACTTTTTAAAATAGGAATTAACTATAATGACGGCAACCACTTTTTTTTCTAGGTGAAAAATTTTGGTACACTAATCAATGCACGACACGTGTGCACTTCACCCAATGAATGATTGACACATATACTACTATGTGTTCGCATGTATAAAATATAAAAAATTGTGTACCAAAACAAATAAGCAATTAATGAATGGAAGAATCCAAATATAATCTTACAACCCACATTTAATTTTTTTCACTTTAAGAAAAAAAAATCCTTCTACATTACAAAATTTTCAATTGGATTAGATTTACCTTTTTGTTTATTTTTTGTTCTTTAGTTTCCTTGTGGTCATCTTTTGCTTAAATTAGGAAATTGTTTACACATAAATTGTATGAGAAACTATTCATATGCTTTTAATGTAAACGTAGACAATCACTATGTGGGTCTTCAAAAAAATACGATTTTAAGATAAAATTTAATATCAAAACAAGAAAATTTATGACTTTTGTTAACATTCTAGATGTTGTTCCTTGCAATTCACAACGGGGCTTGATAACAATGGCCTTGGTTAGTGACAAGGGACCATCGGCCGTTCCCCTTGCGACCAACCAAGGGCACTGTGAACGAGCCCCTTGTGAATTGCAGTGCCAAACCTATTTTTTTTGTTCTTTACAAATTAAAATGATTCATTAAATAATTTAAACAGAATAAATACCAACTAAAACAAATTAAAACAAATTAAGTAGATAAAAGCTTATTTGAAACAGAATATATATTAAAAATAAATAAATAAGACATTACAATAAAAACATAAAACAAAATTAATTAGTTAAAAAAATAATTGAAGTTGGTTCGGCTCGACCCTTGTGCGTGATCAGGGGAGCCTCGGCTCAATCGTGATTGCTGGCAAGGGGTACATTTACAGCATGCTTAGTCAGTGGCGAGGGGTGAGCCGCGGCTCCCCTGGTCCAACTACAGGATGCTTTGAATTTTTTTTTTCAGATCTAGGACGATTTGATAATGTTTTTAAATTGTAAATCCGTGAAAAAGAATAAAAACACTTAAAGATTGATATACTAACCTTCTTTTGAAGATTCGTTGAATGATGCATCTAACTTGAAGATTTGAACATGGGGCTTTGAGAGCATTTTACACTTGGAGGAGGGGAGGAAAATCAAATGAACATTTTGGGAGTTACGCCCTTAAATTTGGTGTTGCCTTGGCTATTTCAAATATATTAGCTCAACTTTTGAGGGGTCTTTGTTTTAAAAAAAAAAAGGGTTATGTTCTCAATTGATAAGAACTCCAACTCTAGGGAATATTATGCTATGGACGCGATTCATGTCTCCACTAATGGACCTTATGGCATTTATTAAGCCACATCACCTCATGTTATTAATTATGTCTCCGATTCTAGAGACAAGAATAACAAGGATAGTAATGTGGCTTAATACAGGCCACATGGTCCATAAGTAAGGACATGAACCAGCTGCATAATAAAATTTTTATCTGATATATAATTTACTTAACATAATCTAATACAATATTTTCAACATTGAAATTTTCTTCTTTAAATTTATAGGAACTAATGAAAATATGGTCACATGGTGAATTCATAATTACATTCATTACTCCTCTTTTTTCTAATAAATATGCACATTGTTATCTAGAAATTATTTACATTTTAAAGATTCCTATTCTATCAGTTCATAAACTTTATATTGTGCACTGTATAATGGAAATTAATAGTTTAGGAAGTAATCCTACCTATTTAGAAAAGGAATCAACTATAATGACGGCAACCACTTTTTGTTTAGATGAAAAATTTTGGTACACTAATGAAAGCTCGACACATGTACACTTCACCCAATGAATCATTGACACGTATACTACTAAGTGTTCACATTTATAGAATATAAAAAATTATGTACCAAAACAATTAAGCAGTTAATGAATAGACGAATCCAAATTTAATCTAACAACCCACATTTAATTTTCTGCACATTAAGAAAAAAGATTTCTTCTACATTATGGAATTTTCAATTGGACTAGATTTACCTTTTTGTTCATTTTTTGTTGTTTAGTTTCCTTGTTGTCATCTTTTGCTTAAATTAGGAAGTTGTTTACATATAAATTGTATGAGAAACTATTCAAATGCTTTTAATGTCAACGTAGACAACCACTGTGTGGGTCTTGAAATACAACAATTTTTAGATAAAATTTAATCTCAAAACAAGAAAATTTATAATTTTACTTAACATTCGAAACGTTGTTCCTTGCAATTCATGAGGGGCTTGATAACAATGGCCTCGGCTAGTTACAAGGGGCCGCTGGCCATTCACCTTCCGATCAACCAGGGGCACTGTGAACGAGCCCTTTGTAAACTACAAGTGCCAAACATATTTTTTTTTGTTCTTTACAAATTAAAATAATTCATTAAATAGTTTAAACCTAATAAATACAAATTAAAATAAATTAAGTAGATAAAAGCTTATTTGAAACTGAATATGTATTAAAAATAAATAAATAAGACATTACATTAATAACATAAAATAAAACTAATTACTTAAAAAAATAAGTGAAGTTGGTTCGGCTCGACCCTTGTGCGGGATCAAGGGAGCCTTGGCTCAACCATGATTGCTGGCAAGGGGCACATTTACAGTACGTCTGGTCGGTGGCGAGGGGTGAGCCGCAGCTCCCCTAGTCAAATGACAGGGGTGGCCTTTAAAGGATGCAAAGGTTTGAATTTTTTTCAGATCTAGGACGATTTGATATTATTTTTTAATTTTAAATCGGTAAAAATGATTAAAAACACGTAAAGATTGATATACTAACCTTTTTGTGAAGATTCGTTTTATGATGATTCTAACTTGAAGATTTGAACATGGGGCTTCGAGAGAATTTTACAGTTGGAGAAGGAGGGGAAGAAAATTAAATGAACAATTTGGGAGTTGCGCCCTTAAATTTGGTGTTGCCTTAAGATATTTCAAACATATTAGCCCAACTTTTGAGGTGTCCTTGTCATGAAAAAAAGGTTTATGTTCTCAATTGATAAGTAACTCTAACTCTAGGGAATATTATACTAAGGACGCGGTTCATGTCTCCACTAATGGACCTTATGGCATGTATTAAGCCACATCACCTCACGTTATTAATTATCTTTCCAATTTTTGAGACAAGAATAGCATGGAAAGTGATATGGCTTAATACAAGCCACATGGTCCATAAGTAGGGATATGAACCAGGTCTATAATAGAATTTTATCTAATATATAATTCACTTAACATATTCTAATGCACTAGTTTCAACATTGAAATTTTCCTCTTTAAATTCATAGGAACAAATGAAAATATGGTCACATGGTGAATTCATAATTATATTCATTGCTCGTCTTTTTTCTAATAAATATACACATTGTTATCCACAAATTATTTACATTTTAAGGATTGGTATTCCATAAGTTCATAAACTTTTTGTTTTGCAATTTATAATGGAAATTCATAATTTAGGAAGTAATCCTGCCTTTTTTAAAATAGGAATCAACTATAATGACGGCAACCACTTTTTGTCTAGGTGGACAGTTTTGGTATGCTAATCAATGCAAGACACGTGTACACTTCAACCAATAAATGATTAACACGTATACTACTATGTGTTCGCATATAAAAAATAAAAAAATTATGTACCAAAACAAATAAGCAATTAATGAACGGAAGAATCCAAATTTAATCTTACAACCCACATTTAATTTTCTCCACTCTAAGAAAAAAGTTCCTTCTACATTATAGAATTTCAATTGGACTAGATTTACCTTTTGGTTTATTTTTTGTTCTTTAGTTTCCTTGTTTTCATCTTTTGCTCAAATTAGGAACTTGTTTACACAAATTGTATGAGAAACTATTCATAGGCTTTAAATGTCAACGTAGACAATCACTATGTGGTTCTTGAAAAACATCGATTTTGAGATAAAATTTAATCTTAAAACCAGAAACATTATAATTTTTCTTAAAATTCTAAACGTTGTTCCTTGCAATTCACGAGGGGCCCGATAACAATTGTCTTGGTTTGTTACAAGGGACCACTGGCCATTCCCTTTGCGACCAAATAGGGGCACTGTGAATGGGCCCCTCCCTTGTAAACTGCAAGCGCCAAACTGATTTTGTTTTGTTCCTTACAAATTAAAATAGTTAATTAAATAATTTAAACATTATAAATCCAAACTAAAACAAATGAAAATAAATTAAGTAGATAAAAGCTTATTTGAAATAGAATATATATAAAACATAAATAAATATGACATTACAATAAAATAATAAAATAAAAGTAATTAATTAAAAAAATTAAAGTTGGTTCGGCTTGACCTTTGTGCGGGATCAGGGGAGCCTCGGCTTAGCCCTGATCGCTGGCAAGGGGCACCTTTACAGCACGACTAGTCAGTGGCGAGGGGTGAGCCGTGGCTCCCCAGGTCCAACGACAGGGGTGGCCTTTAAAAGATGCAAAGCTTTGAAATTCTTTTAAGATCTATGACAATTTGATATTGTTTTTTCAATTTTAAATGAGTAAAATGAATAAAAACACTTAAAGATTGATATACTAACATTTCTGTGTAGAGTCATTGTATGATGCTTCTAACTTGAAGATTTAAACATGGGGTTTTGAGTGAATTTACAGTTGGAGAAGGAGGGGAAGAAAATTAAATTAACATTTTCGGAGTTGCGCCCTTAAATTTGGTGTTGCATTTAGCTATTTCAAACATATTAGCTCAACTTTTGAGGGTTCCTTGTCTTGAAAAAAAGGTTTATGTTCTAAATTGATAAGTAACTCCAACTCTTGGGAATATTATGCTACGCACCCGATTCATGTCTTCACTAATGGGCCTTATGGCCTGTATTAAGCCACATCACGTCATGTTATTGACTATTCTACAATTCTGGAGACAAGAATAACAAGGATAGTGATATGGCTTAATACAGGCCACATGGTCCATAAGTAGGGACGTGAACCGGGTCCATAACAAAATTTTCCAAATTCAAGGGTTTTTTTGATAGCTCGCTTATTTATTATGTTATTTAATAATTTTAGATTTCACTTGCTATATTTTATAGGGTGCACATACCTTCTCCTTCTCTGTTAAGACAATTTCATCTATTTTTTTATCTTTACACTTTTAATAATTTTAAATAGGTCAATGCCGAACCCTCCACCAATTTAGATGGCCTTAGTTTATAGGGAAGAAAGACATTCATAATAATAGAAATATCTTTTTTTCTTTTTAATTAGTATATAGTAAACCTCTTATATATAATATTTGCTATCTTTTACCACGAAGGAAATTACTGTAAGTTTTTTTTTTACATGTTTACAAAAAAATAAGATAACATTGATGGCCTCTCCATCGGTAATCATTGTGCTACAGTGTTTACTAAATACCACATTTTTCTAAATATACAATTATTTCTAAGCTCTATAAAACTATACGATCTTCATACATTTATTTAAAAAAAAGTATTTGAATTAATAAATTTACAAGCAATCTTGTAAAAACCAAAAACAATGAATGTTTGTTAGTAGTTTAAATACATTTTATGGAAATAGGATTTCAGTTATTAAGATGAATACATAACAAAGCAACTTAACAACATATGGGTGCTTCAAGACTATGTTGTTCCAAGAAACTCATACTGAAAAACATCTATTTTTTGGAAAAAAAAAATAAAGAGTTAGTGGAATTTACCTTCTAATGTTTCTTTTATGAAAGTCAAGCATAATTTATAATAATTTTTTTCTAAAAACAGAAATGGCATTCACAACTTTATCAAGAATCTACTTATTTACTTATTTCCAAGGACAAGAAAATACATGAATAGCTTACTCGAACCTAAGGTTTTAGATCTCTTTCCCTATAAATACATAATTCTTATCCACTACTGCAGAGATTTCCAATGCCACAACATTCTTGCAAAAATGTACGATGCACCAACTCTAAATCTAAATTAAATCTAAAAATTCTTCGGCACTCAATAAAATGGATATTTCTTCATTCTGGTACATAATCTTTAGTTAAAAGCCTAAACGAACGAGTGGCCTCTTTGTCCTTATACTTTCCAACAAGAACATTCTTCTCTTACCATATTGTCTCTAATTGCCATATTATTCAAGGTCTCACACTGCCAGAAATGTCTAACATATATAATACGCTATATCTACAACACTATATTTAAAGTAGATTGATCGTGAGCACTGGAGAGAGATGTATAAGAAATAAGAATCATTGGATTGATAGTGTGCTTTGTCCACTTCAAAGCGAAACTAGGCTACAATGAGTAGGCCTTCTCACAACGGTGACTCCATTTCTTTTACCGAGCATAAGAAGAGCATGGTAAGTTGAAACATCTTGATTTCCCTAATTTTGAATTATTTTATGATTTTTCCATTCTATTTGCAACGTCAAAAAGTGGGGCAACTTCTCACCAAAACAGTACTACAAATAGCACACTTTCCGAAGTAGGACTAAGAAAAGGAAAATTCGTCAATGACCGATGACATAAGAGGTTAGCAAACAATTTTTGATAATGAAAGTGTAATAAATAATTAATTTTAATCAGCAATGCCAAAATCTGTTGAAAAGTAAAAGAATTTTGCAACAACTAAGAAATTAAGTTATTTCAAAAAAATTAATTAACTTGTCGTTACGAATTCGTTTAAAAAGGTAAAAGTATAAATAATAGCTTTTGAATGTAAAATGTGTAATTCATTCAATAATCCTTGAAGCCAGATGGCTTCTTTGATCGCTTCCGTTGTGGCAATATACTCAACCTCAGTAGTTGATAAGCAACTATTGGCTGTAGTTGGGACTTCTACGAGATGCAATTACTCGCTAGGGTAAAGAAGTAGGATGAGGTAGATTTCCTACTATCCTTATCACCTACAAAATCCGAATCAACAAATCCAATTAATTCAAAATCAGACCAATTGTTATAATGTGAACCCCGATCTAAAGTTCTATTAAGATAACGCAATAGCCACTTGAGACCAGCCCAATGATCTCTTCCAGGATTAGACATGAATCTGCTGAGAAGGCTTATAGAAAAAGCAATGTTAGGACAGGTAGATATCATTGAGTACATAACTGAGCCTATGAACATTCTGTAAGGAATATTAGCCATATCTCTTTTCTCACTTTCGGTTTTGGGACAGGTTTTGTCAGAAAGTTTGAAGTGGATTGCTACAAGAGTTATAATAGGTTTACACAGGTGCATTCAAATTTGGATACGATTTTCTAAAGGAAAAGCTTTTGAGATAGGATAGAGGAATGATCAGATCTATCTCTCGAAATACTCATCCCATGAATTTTAGATGCAATACCTAAATCCTTCATATCGAATTCAGATTTCAACAAAGATTTCATATCATCAATTTTAGCTTTATGTCTACAAGCAATTAACATATCCTCCATATAAAGCAATAAATAGATAGCAGAATCAATATTGGTACCAGAAAAATAAAGACAACTACCATCGTTGCTTTAGAAAAACCAATTTTTAACATAAAAGAGTCAAACCTCTTACACTATTGCCTCGTTGATTGTTTAAGTCCATATAAGGACTTTTTCAAAAGACACGCCATGTGTTCTTTACCTTTAACCTCAAAAATTGGTGGTTAATGCATATATATAGTCTCTTCAAGAATCAAGTTGTTCCAGATTTAGATTATAAAATGCAACATGAGCAAGAATAATCCTGATCGTTTTGTATTTGATGACGGGAGAAAAATTTTCATTAAAATCAATGCCCTCAACTTGTGAAAAATCTTTTGCAACCAACCTAGCCTTGAATCTAGGAGATTCTTTAGAAGACTCAGGTTCTTTTACTTTTAGAAAATCCATTTGCAATCAACTAACTTTTGTTTTGAGGGTTTTGGAAAAAGATTCCGAGTTTTATTTTTGTTTAAAGATGTCATTTCCTCATCCATAGCACGTAACTATAAAACACAATTGGGGCTTTTCGAAACCTCAGGAAAACATAATGGTTCTCTTTCTTCTACAAAAGATGCAACAGCAAAAGCATATGAAACAATGTAAGAGTAACCATACCAAGGATGTTTCTTAGGTACCCTACGGACTCTATCCCTCGCAAGTTGGTAATCTATAACGGTTGAGCCTGAGCCTCAGGATGTTCTGCCTCCTCATCAGAACCTTCTAAAATAGGATCAGGGGTTTCAAGCATACTAGAAGGAACAAGTGTGCTACTGGACGGAGTAGAAATCACTAGATTGGTTTTGGGTTCTAAGGATGATTCTAAGAGAGGTTCAAAGATGACCTCCACCTCCACTAGAATACTACTAGGAGTGTGAACACTCGGTGGAATATCGGTGATGAGTTTATCCTTAAGACAAGGCATTTCTAGCTCATTGAAGATAAACTAATAATAATCCTCACCCCCGGTTCACCTTTTAACCACAATCTATACCCCTTCACCCACTAGGATATCCTATGAACACTCCCTTTCTAGACTATGGATCTAGTTTACCCTCCTTTTGATGTGCAAACGCTGCACACCCAAAAACTCTCAAGTTGGAAATATTAGAAGGTTTACCACACCAAAGTTCTATAGGAGTCCTAAAGTTTATGGGTGTAGATGGGATCTATTGAGGAGGTATACAGCTGTACTAACAACTTCTCCCCAGAAAGGTTTTGGGACACCAGAAGAAACAAGAAGGCATCTAACCTTATCCATAATGGGACAACTCATCATTTCGGCAACTCTATTTTGCTGTGGGTTATGTCTAACCGTTCTATAGTGTAGAATGTTATGCAATGCACACAAATCAGAAAACTTACGGTTACAAAATTCAAGACCGTTATCGGTCATGATAGTTTTTAGTTTATTTCTAGAATGATTTTCGGCAAAACATTTCCATTTACAAAACTTTTCAAAAGTTTGATCTTTGGTTTTTAAAAGAAAAACCCAAACATTCCTTGAAAAATCATCAACAATCGACAAGAAATAAACATTACCATTAAAAGTTAGAACCTTTTCGGGTCCCCACAGATCAAAATGCACATAATGCAGAAGACTTGTGAGTGCTGGTTGAAAAACTGATTTTGTGTTGTTTTCCTAAAACACAGTGGTCACAAAAATCCAAGGAATCAATTTTGTCACCACACAAAAGATTTTATTTTTGTAAATAATGAAGTCCCTTTTCACTAATGTGGCCGATCCTCCGATGCCACAACATAGTGTTTTCAGGAACAGTTTTTGAAATTAATGCAGTGGGGTTACAAACCGTTTTACCAAGAAGAATGTATAAAGTTTCTTTTTTAAAACCTTTCAGCATGACTAGGTTTCCTTTACAAACATATAAGATACTGTTTTTAGATTTAAACAAAAAACCCAAAGAGTCTAAATGACTAAGACAGATAAGATTCTAACGTAAGTCTAGCACGTATCTCACCTTATTGAGTTTTCTAGTAACACCATCATGCATTTTGATGATAACATTACCAATACCTTTAATATCACAAACTTGATTATTTCCCATAAAAACCTTTCCTTGACTTAATGGTTTGAAATTAGAAGACAAGTGTTTGTCGGGTGTCATATGAAAAGAACAACCAGAGTTGAGGACCCAATGATCAACCATTTCAGAACATGAAGGAGAAAGAGTTACACCCAAAACCTCTGAAAACATAGAATTACCATCTGAATTAAAATCATGGGTTTAATTACTCCCTTTACCATGTTTACGTCGTTTTTCATCTTTAATCCATTTAAAACACTTGTTTTTCATATGGCCCTCTTTGCCACAATAAAAACATTTTATTCTGTTTTTCTCTCATGATTTGGATCACACTTTACTTTTAAAACGGTGACTAGGAGGTTCCCTCTGGTCAACTCTTCCTCGTACAAAAAGATTTTCGCCTCGAGATTTATTTTCTTTTTGTAAATCCAAATCCTTAGATTCAAAGCATTTTTAACATCGGAAAAGATAAACCATCTCTACCATATTTAATAGCAGTTTTAACATCGTTAAAATATTCCGGTAAGGCATTTTATACAATGACTGCAATATTTTCATCAGAGATATTTTCTCCAACATTTTGAAGTTCCAAAATGATTTTATCTAAATCATCCATATTTTCTAAAAGTGTTTTTGACCCGCTCATTTTGAAACTGAAAAGCTGCTCTTTTAAATAAAATTTATTTGAAAGTGATTTTCCAAAATATAGTTTTTCCAATTTAGTCCGAATTTCAAAGCATTGTCTTTTTCATCAATTTCTAGTAAAACATTATCAGTTAAATGCAAGGTGAGGCAACTGTGAGCATCACCTAATTTTTCTGAAAGAATTTCACCGTTCCAAGATCCCGAATACTCTTCAGGGCTACAGATAGCAGGTGCAATTTTATTTTGTACCAAAACTGCTTTCATTTTCTTCCCCCATATTACAAAGACAGATTTGCCATCAAACTTGTCAATTTCAATTTTTGGGACAGACATGTTTCGAAGGCAAAGTGTAATTAAGTGACTAGGAAAAGTGAAAGATTTGAAAAAGTTTTGAGAGAAAAGAATAAAACGGCCTTGTATTTTTCGAAAAATAGAAAAATACAATTTCAAAAAAACGGCGTTGGTTTGTTTTCGTTTTCTTGATTTGTATGTTTGTAACAAAAATGGCGCAACAATGTGAAGCACAAAAACCCAGAAACAGCCAATATAACTTAAATAACGAGAGTCACGGCCGCAACAAAAACTGCGTTACCAGAAACAGAAAAAGACAAAACAGAGAAAATAAAAATAATAAAATAAAAACTTTGAAAAAAATAGAAAAAACGCGCCAAGACACAGATACTTGAAATCTCACGGATTCAAGCCAGGCTTGGGTTTTGTAATTTTTTGAAAAAAAAAAAAAAACAGAACAGGAAGAACACCAGCAGCCATTACAAAAGTTAACAACGGGCATTTTTGCAACGGAACATATTCCATTGCAAATCCATTGGAAACAGATGGTCATTTGCAACGAATATGGTTGTTGCAAAAAAACTATTCTAGAAAGAAATTTTGTAGTTTAGAGAGCAATTTTTCCAATTTCACTTTGTGTTTTATTTTTCTAGAAAGAAAATTACTATAACAATTTCTTATCTGCTTACAAATCTTGAGGATATATGATTACAAAGAAACAAATAGAACTCGTTTGGTAAACATTGTGCTATAATATTTATTCATGACTATAGAAACATTTCCTTTAAATACCTTTTTTTACAAGTCCCACTAAAACTAAGCCTATGTATACATATATTATGAATGAAAAAGTGTTTAATTTAATAAATATTGGAATATTTTTGTAAAAACCCAAAGAAATGATTGTTGGTCAATAATTTAAATCTTTTTTTTCACAAATAAGTACAATTATCAAGAGAAAAATACATAATGAAGCCAGGTGGTCAAAATATAGGTGCTTGATGACTATATTATTCAAAGAGAGTCAATAGCTTATGCCACTATCCTAGCCTCTTTAAACCTTCCTCGTTTATCTGTTCGGCAGAAGCATTTCCACAACCTACTTTTCCTTATAGATCATCCTCGTTTACTTTATTGTGACATGTAAAACATGTCTAGCTGTCAACTGAATAGGTCCAGTACAGGCTAAACTAGAATTCACTTATGGAGAAGTAAATTATGCAATCAATTGTATTTCAAGAGTATTTGTGGAACAAAATTTTGAATCCATAATCCTCCCTTGAACTTATATATCTACTATATATCCACTCTGCCTTAATAGTAATGCATGTAGTAGTGGTGATATAATCATTGTTCATTGTAACATGAATGATTATGTATCATTTCCTGCATTCACTTTTCATCCTAATCCAAAGAAAAATAATTAGGTTCAGTTAATTTTCACGAGGTTCTCATGTCAAGCAACCAGAATTCCCCATTACTTAATGAAAGAAATAAATCTAACATATGTGAGATAGGTTGGAGCGTCCTTGTCCACAATAATTTCCTCATCCAACCTTGAATTATCCACTGAACCTGCCATGAACTTACTAGATTATTTTGCAAGCTAAAACCTTAAGTAATTTATTCCTCTAGGGCCCTTGAAGCTAAAAAAATAAAAATATTGGATTGTTACAAGGGTTTTGTTTCAATGGTTTCTCATATATATGCTTTCTTTTCTATTTGTCATAACAACGCCTTATTTATATATCGGAAAGCACGAAACTGCTTTACCATTTATACAATCGTGTAATTTTTGCAGTATTACAACAAGGTGGAACTTGTAATCAGAGCTGCATTACTAGCTTGGAACTTCTTGTTGAAGGAAACATCGGCAAATGACCATAGATAACTCGTAACAAATATCCCTTATTTTGTATAGAGCAAAAGAAATGTGTCAAAGATGATTAAAATGTAACACGTAAATACTGGTTATTATTTATCTTAGCAGCTAGCTACATATTGAGTCTACACATAATTAGGTTAAGTAAGTTGTTTCCAATAATTCGGTAGTATAGCCGGATAATTAATTTGTCCTTGTATATATGAATTCCTTATTTTACAACCTATTAATATGCTTTATGTCTTGAGTTACAATATCTTCCCTTTGATTTACTACTTTAAATATTTGACATTGTTCTCTATATATAACCCAGGAACGTCTTTTAACATTTCCTGTAACATTTTTTTATATTAATATATTTTCTTTTTAGTGCTTATCTTTTTCTTTTGAGGTTTATCTTTTATTTAGAAAGTTTTATTAATAAAACATACTCCCTCCGTCGCAAATCTTTGGTCTCACTTTCCTTTTTCTTTCGTCCTAAATTGTGGTCTCATTTCCTTTTATAAATGATAGTTAAGCAATTAACATATATCTTATCTACTCAATATCTCCATTTTCCAAGAAATACTAATAAAACACCCACTATTCCAATAACTTCATAACTATATTTGAAAACTTTCAGGACAAAAAGTCAAATTCTTTTAATATCATAGAGGGGTATAAAAGACAAATCAAAATAAAATTTATTAGTCTAACAAAATATCTTAATCCTTGTGAAAAATTGAAATGGGACCAAGGATTTGGGATGGAGGGAGTACTAAATTAGAAATGTTATAAGAAAGGGTATAAGAAATGGTACCGACAATCTGAATAGTTCATATACATATACACTCTAATAATCAATATATCCAAGCTTGATTAGTTAGTCATTTTTTTAATGAACAAACTAGTCCGTCTGAATTCATTCAGAATAATTGTTTATCTATTGTAATAGTTGTTGATAGCAAAGATAAACAAAACCTAAATTTCACTGTTAACACGACAGGTGCCATACTATGCCTCGAATCCCTAGGTCATCTACTTTGACCACTTCCTCTCGCTGCGACTGCTGTTGTAGGATCATAGTTGTTAGAAAATTTAGAATTAGAATTTTAGATATTCTTTATTTATGAAATTAGATATTTTGATAAATATATGCATTTCTCATTTCATTTTTAAATAAGGATATCAGCGATGAAGTTGTGAATAATTTGAAATGATACATTTGCAAGAAAACAAAGAAACTATACACAATTTGCAATAAATATGTGTTAATTTTGAAACCAAACTAAAATTATTAGCCCTAAGGGCATTATTGCATATGATTTTGATTATGATTAACATATGTTTGTGTGAGTACTAAGCATAATTTCCATAAAACAAAAGAAGCATATTTGAAGTCTCGAGGCTACACTTTTAGAAGCAAAAGATCTTGGTGATCAAGACGAAATGAAGGAGAAAAGGTCAAGCCATTGAAGACTTGTGTCTTTGTTAGGGAAGTGCTAAGGTATTTCTTTGTAAAACTCCCTAACTCTCACCTTTGATTATTGATCATGTATGAAGGTCTTTGCATAAATATCTTTCTATAAATTCTTCTTGAAATTCAAGTATTCTTGACAGAATTTTTTTTGCCTTTGAAAGTTTTTCTTATCTAAAAAAGAGTATCTAGAATAAATGTTTTTGAAATAGGAAGGGAAGCTCTTCTCTGTAAAATCCTTTTCAAAAACCGGTCATCCGGTTTTAAAGCCATTCGTCTAATTTTTCTAGTTTTAGGGTTAAAACAAGTCATTCGATTTTGGTAAGAAGCGTTCGAATCTTTCTTTTTAAACTCGGATGTCCGGTTTTAGAAACCGGCCATCCAGTTTTCCATTTTACTGTGATAATTATTACCGTTACACAGTGCAACGGTTACTTTCTCTCTCCTTCCTATATATATTGATTTTTTGATCAGCTGTAAAGGTAACAAGTTTGGTGAAATATTTATTGAGATCATTTAAGAACCTTTAAAGAGCTTTAAAGTACATTTTTCAAACACCTTTTCATCTAAAAAATACATCTTCTTGAGCTTTATAGTTGATCATCATCAAAGAAGAAGTGAAGAGGAGCTTGTAGAAGTATTGCATTGAGTTGTATCCTCTCTTCTCAAGCTCATTTGGTAACATTCTTCTTGTAGGCTTTTAGGCCTTTGTCTTCCCAATATTTTTCATTTTTCTAGCCCATTTACCTAACCCAATGCTGACCATGGGTCTCAACTGAAGAGTAGTTGATCGTTTTGATTGGGTCAGAGATGCCGGGCCGGGCTGGGCCAACCCAGGCTGCCCGTTGTGACTTGACCTATATTATCCCGTTTCCCTCTTGGTATGTGAGCAACCATTTTTCTCTCCTCTCGGTATCTGTACCTTGGCGCATTTTTTAGTTTTTCAAAATATTTATTTATTATTATATTCTCTCTGTTTGTCCTTTTCTGATCTTTCTAATATATTACTATTTTTGTTGTTTCTTGTTTTTGGTTATATATTAATATCTGCATTACGTGTTTTATTTGGTACCGTACCTCACATGTTGTTGCACCGTTTTTCTTAACAAGTTAATTAAAAAAAACCAGCGCTGTTTTTCTAAACAAAAAGGGGGAATTTTTCTTTTACGAAAAATCCGGGCATTTTTTATGTTTTATTTTTTAAATAAAATCAAACTTTCCAAATATTTTATTTTTCTAGCCACTTATTTACACTTATTTGCCATTAAAACATGTCAGTTCCAAAATTTGAAACTGATATGTTTCATGGCAAATCTGACTTTGTAATGTTGCGGAGGAAAATGAAAGCAGTTTTGGTACAAAATAAAATTTCACCCGCTATTTCTAGCCCCGAAGAGTGTACGGATCTTGGAGAGGAGAAGTTCTTACAGAAAAACTGGGTGATGCACAAAGCTACCTCACCTTGCATTTAACCGATAATGTTTTACGAGAAATCGACGGAAAAAAGACAATGCTTTTGAAATATGGACTAAACTGGAAAAAATATATTTGAGAAAATCATTTCGAATAAAATTTATTTAAAAGAAGAGCTTTTCGGTTTTAAAATGAGCGGGTCAAAAACACTTTCAGAAAATATGGATGATTTAAATAAAATCGTTTTGGAACTTCAAAACGTTGCAGAGAAAATCTCTGATGAAAATATTGCAGTTATTTTAGTAAATTCCTTACCTGATTCTTTCAACGATGTAAAATCTGCTATTAAATATGGCAGAGATGGTTTATCTCTTTCCGTGTTAAAAATGCTTTGAAATCGAAAGATTTGGATTTACAAAAAGAAAATAAATCACAGGGTGAAAACCTTTACGTGTGGGGAGAGTTGACCAGAGGGAACCTCTTAGTCACAGGACTAAAAGTAAAGGGCAGTCCAAATCTCGAGAAAAGAACGAAGTGAAATGTTTTTATTGTGGTAAGGAGCGTCATATGAAAAACAAGTGTTTTAAAAGGGATTTAAGATGAAAAACAACGTAAACATGGTAAAGGGAGTAATAAAATCGATAAAACCCACGATTTTTATTTAGATGGTAATTCTATGTATTCAGAGGTTTTGTGTGTTTCCCTTTCCCCTTCTTGTTCTAAAGTTGTTGATAATTGGGTTCTTGATTCTGGTTGTACATTTCACATGACACCCAATAAACACTGGTGTTCAGATTTCAAACCCTTAAAATCAAGGAAAGGTTTACATGGGAAACAATCAAGTTTGTGATGTTAAAGGCATTGGAAATATTTTCATTAAAATGCAGGACGGTGTGACTAGGAAACTCAATGAGGTGAGATACGTGCCCGACCTTCGTCGGAATCTTATCTCTCTTGGTTATTTGGATTCTCTTGGTCTTTCTTTTAAATCAAAAAATGGTATTTCACGTATTTGCAAAGGAAATCTAGTTATGCTAAAAGGTTTTAAACGAGAAAGTTTATGCATTCTTATTGGCAAAACAGTTTGTAATTCAACTGCTTTGATTTCAAAAAGTGTTCTCGAGAAAACTATGTTGTGGCATCGGCAGATTAGCGACATTAGTGAAAAGGACTTTGTTATTTACAAAAACAAAATCTTTTATGTGGTGACAAAATTGATTCCTTGGATTTTTGTGACCACTGCGTTTTGGGAAAATACCACAAAATCAGTTTTTCAACTAGCACACACACAAGTCTTCTACTATACTTGATTATGTGCATTGTGATATGTGGGGACCTGAAAAGGTTCCAACTTATGGTGGTAATGTTTATTTCTTGTCTATCGTTGATGATTTTATAAACGGAAGCTTTTTGATTTGTGTGCATCGATGACATCTTACACCGTGGGACGGTTAGGTATAACCCCAGCAGAACGGAGTAGCTGAGAGGATGAACCATACCATTATGGATAAGGTTAGATGTTTTCTAGTTTCTTCGGGAGTCACAAAACCTTTTTAGGGAGAAGCCGTTAGTACGGCTGTCTACCTCATTAATAGATCCCCTTCTATAGCCATAAACTTTAGGACTCCTATAGGACTCTGGTGTGATAAACCTCCTAACCTTTCCAACCTTAGAGTTTTTGGGTGTGCGGCCTTTGCACATTAGAAGGAGGGTAAGCTAGACCCTAGGTCTAGAAAGGGACTGTTATCCTAGTGGGGTGAAGGGTTATAGAGTGTGGTTAAAGGGTGAACCGGGAGTAAGAGTAGTTATCAGTAGGGATGTCATCTTCAACGAGTTAGATATGCCCTGTCTTAAGGACAAACCTGTCACCGATAGCCCACCGAGTGTTCCCATACCCAGTAGTATTCCTGTGGAGGTGGACGTCACCTTTGAACCCTCTTTAGAATCTCCTTAGGAACATGAAACTGATGGAGAGTTACCTGCAACATCTAGTAGCACACCTGATCCTCCTAGTATTCCTGAAACCCTTAATCTTGTTTTAGAAGGTTCTGATGAGGAGGAAGGGCATCCTGAGGCCCAATCCCAAGACCTTAGGGATTACCAGCTTGCGAGAGATAGGGTTAGAAGAGTGCCTAAGGAACATCCTCGATATGGTTATTCCTACATAGTTTCATATGCTTTTGCTGTTGCATCATACGTGGAAGAAAAAGAACCATTATGTTTTTCTAATGCACTGAAATGCCCTAATTGCTCTTTATGGTTAGTGCTATGGATGAATAAGTGTCTTCTTTAAATAAAAATAAAACCTAGATTCTTGTTCCAAAACCCTCAAAACAAAAATTTGTTGATTGCAAATGAATTTTTAAAATAAAAGAACTTGAGTCTTCTGATGAACCTCCAAGGTTCAAGGCCACATTGGTTGCAAAAGGTTTTTCACAAGTTTAGGGCATTCATTTTAATGAAATATTTTCTCCTGTCATTAAATACAAAACGATTAGGTTTATTCTTGCTCTTGTTTCTTTTTGTGATCTCAATCTTGAACAACTTGATGTTAAAACCGCTTTCTTGCATGGTGATCTCAAAGAGACTATACATATGCATCAACCACCAGGTTTTGAGGTTAAAGGTAAAGAACCCATGGCGTGTGTTTTGAAAAAGTCCCTATATGGACTTAAACAATCACCCAGACAATAGTACAAGAGGTTTGATTCTTTTATGTTAAAAGTTGGTTTTACTAGAAGCAACTATGATAGTTGTCTTTATTACTCTGTAATGATCTTGATAGTGCTATTTACTTATTACTTTATGTAGATGATATGCTAATTGCTAGCAGACATAAAGCTAAGATCGATGATCTAAAAACCTTGCTAAAATCTTAATTCGATATGAAGAATTTAGGGGTTGCATCCAGTATTCTTGGGATGAGTATTACTAGAGATAGAGCCGATCAGTCACTCTTTCTATATCAAAAGCCTTTCCTTTATCAAATTGTATCCAAATTTTCTGCGCACCTGTGTAAGCCCATTATAACCCCACTTGCGAGCCATTTCAAACTTTCTGACATAACCTGTCCTAAAATCGAGAGTGAGGAAAGAGATAAGGCGAATATCCCCTACAGAATAGCCATACACTCAGTCATGTACTCATTGATATCTTCCCGACCAGACATTGCTTTTTGTATAAGACTTCTCAGCAGATTCATGTCTAACCCTGGGAGAGATCACTGGGCTTCTCTCAAGTTGTTACTGCGTTATCTTAACGGAACCTTAGCGAGGGTTACACTATCATAATTGGTCTGATATATTTGAATTAGTAGGATATGTTGATTCTGATTTTGTAGGTGATAAGGATGGTAGAAAATCTACCTCATATTTCTTTACCCTAGTGGGTAATTGCGTCTTGTGGAAATCTCTTGCAGCCGGTAGTTGCTTTATCAACTACCGAGATTGAATACATCGCAGCTACGGAAGCTATCAAAGAAGCCATTTGGCTTCAAGGGTTATTGAATGAATTACAAGTTTTACATTCAAAAGCTATTATTTATACTGATAGTCAGAGTTGCTTACATTTATGTAAGAATTCGGTCTAGCACGAACGGACAAAACGTATAGATGTCAAATATCACTTTATTAGGGAAAAAGTCTCTAGTGGTTTAGTTGACATAGACAAGATCAGCACTGATAATAATCTTGCAGATTTTGGTACTAAACTTGTGAGCTCTGACAAGTTTATGTTTTGCAGGAATTTCCTTCACTTGGACGTGGTTTGACTCTTATTAAGTCACACGATGGTTAAAAAAATATTTTTCGAGGTGGAGATTATATGCTTTTAGGCTTATGTCTTCCAAATAATTTTTTATTTTTCCTGCTTATTTACCTCATCCAATGATAACCATGGGCCTCAGCTGAAGAGTAGGTGATCTATTTTGATTGGGTCAGAGATGCTGGGCTGGGCCGAGCCACCCGTTTTGACTTGACCTATATTAACCCCTTTCCCCCTCGGTATGTGAGCAGCCATTTTTCTGTCCTCTTTTATTTTTCTTCTTCTATTCTTTTGCCTTGGCTGTTGGTATCCGACTTTGTCTCTTCTTCTTCACCCTTTCTTCATCGTAGCTTTCCGCGTCTGCTGCTCTCCTCCATCGGTCTTCTGTGACGCTCTCACTACCTTCAGCCTCTGTTGATCGTCTTCTTGTTGTCCGATCATATGTCTGGTGAGTGTTTGAGTGAGAGCCAAAATGGAGAGAGAGAAAGAGAGAGAGAGAGAGAGAGAGAGAGAGAGAGAGGGGAGTGACACTGGTGACTCTTTCACTGTTGAGGCTTGGATCTGAGGGACTCCAGATCTCTGTACGGCCGACGCATCGATACTGTTCATGAACGACAATGGCTTCTTGGCGTCATCTTGGTCTCGGTGCCTCCATCTTTCCCGCCGGCAGTATCTTCCGTGGTAGTGGTAAGTCTTCTTTTGTTAAGTTTCTTTATGTACTAACTGTTTTATTTTGCAGCTATATTTTGACACACTTGATCAGCCATTACCGATCTATTTAGAGAAGAAGGATGATTGTTTTGTAATAGAATAGGCATTTACTTTTATTGATGTTTATTCTTTTTAGTTTGTAATAGTAAATAGATTTTTGTAATAGTAATTAGTTCCTATAGTTCTTAACTCATCTTTCTTTTATTAACATCAAAGGTTTCTATTGAAAAACCCCTTGGGTTATCGTTTAATTGTATTTGTGTTGGTGATTAAGGTTGCTTGCAAAACCCTTTGTGGGTGATCCTGAAAATTGTGAGTGTTGTATACCTTTTGTTATAGTGGATTTGGAAAATCCTTAGGTGTTGACTCAAGGTAGTGGATGTAGTTCTTTGAGAGAGTGAACCACTATAAATTGTTGTGCCTCTACATTCTATGTTTTTTACTTGATTGTCATAACTGTTGGATTTTGTTTTGTTGGGAATATTATTAAAAAGTGTTTTAGAATTATTTCTCAAAAAAAATTGGAGGTTTATCTTTTAATTACACAAAAGAGTTTTTCAAAACTTAGTCAAAAACCTTATTCAACCCCTCCTCCCCTAAGGTTTTTCAATTGGTATCAGAGCGGGTCCTTTTTTTTAAGGCTTAACATCCAAAGAAGCAAAAGATCCTTTTCAATATGGCTAGTATTTCAAACCTATCCTATGTAGAAGGCTCTTCTACAAATAGGCTTCCTCTTTTTAATGGAACTAACTACACTTTTCGTAAGTCAAGAATTAGAATTTATATTATCTCTATCAACTGTGATCTTTGGAGCATTGTAGAAAAAGGACCTTATGTTCCTAAAAAGGATGGAATTGTCAAGAAGGTTGAAGAATATGATGAGTTTGATTCAAGGACGATGACTCTAAACTTTCAAGCTCTGAATATATTGAGTTGTACCTTGGATGCTAATGATACAATAGAGTGAGTGGATGCGACTCGGCTAATTAAATGTGGAAGTTACTCACAAAGGTACCAATCAAGTGAAGGAGTTAAAGTTAGCTATGCTGGTGAGAGATTATGAGCTATTCATGATGAAATAAAATGAAAGCATTAGTGACATGTTAACAAGGTTCACCAACATCACTAATAGCCTAAAGGCGTATGGGAAAGAGTACACAAGCGGAGAAATAAATAGAAAGATTCTTGATGCACTCCCAAAAGCATGGCAACCAAAACCTCTTGCTATTGAGGAATCAAAAGATTTGAGACTACTTTCTATTGAAGAACTCATAGGATCACTCCTCACCTATGAAATGAAAATAAAAAGGTTAAATGAAATGGAAGATGAAGACGAAGGAAGAAAAAGCATAACACTCAAAGCAAATGAGGATGATCGAACATACTCATCAAACAATGAAGATGAGATGGATGATGATGAGGAGATGGCCTTGGTAATGAGGAAATTTAAGAGATTCTACAAGAAAGACTTCAACAATATAGGAAAAAGAGACCTCCATTCAAGAAAGGAGGACAAAGTTCATCACTCTTCAAGGCTAGGTACTTTGAATGCAATAGCACTGATATCTTGTAGCCAATTGTCCCAAAGCCATTGAAAAAGAAAAAGGAGCTTTAGAAGCAAAGCTTGAGGCATTAAAGAAATAGAAGAAAGGCAAGGGCCTAATAGGATCTTGGGATCAAGACTCAAGAGAAAGTGAGGGAGAAGAAAAGCCCAACCTATTCTTCATGGCATTAGAAAATGAGGTGCAATCTTCACCCTTAAATCTATCTAATCTTGTTGATGATGATGATGATGATGATGATGATGATGATCTAAATTCTTTGCTTATCAAAATGTATTTTGAATTGGAAAAGATCACAAAAAAGAACAGGGAGTTAAAGAATAAGATTGATAACCAATCAAATGAAAATTCAAAACTTGTTTGTGAAAACAAAACTCTTATTTTGAATCACTAGATACTTTGAAAAAGGAAAAGGACTTCTCAAAATTAGAATTTCAAAAACTCGTTTTAGAAAAAAAAAATCTTTGTGAAAAATTCCTCTCACTTGAGAAATGGATGGTAGATTACAATGATTTGTAGAAAAAGATGAGTGATCTCACTCTTTGTGTTGAAAAGTTCACAAAAGGAAAAGAAAACTTTGAAAAACTTCTTGGCTCTCAAAGATCACCTTCTGACAAAAATGGTATTGGATATAATCATTCCAATAATTTCTCTAAACAAACACGTTTTGTGAAAGCTTCTCATCCCTTTCACACCTTTGTTGTACTTATTTTGAAAAGAGTGGTCATAAAGCCACAAAATGCTTTATGAAATTAAAAGTTGAAAGGGGAATAAAAACGGTTTGGAAAATAAAAGAAAACTCAACTAACATTCATGGACCCAAAAAGATATGGGTACCAAAAGTCATTCTACTTCTTCTTTTGTAGGAACCCAAATCAAGCTCAACTAAGTGGTATTTGGGTAGTAGATGCTCAAGGCATATGACCGGGAACACATTTCTCATTAGTGAACTTAAAGAAACCAAAAGTGGCTTCGTCACATTTGGAGATAAGAAGAAGGGAAGAATCATTGGTATAGGCGATATTGGTAAGAATTCTTCTTCTTTTATTAAGGATTTTTTTTAATTGATGGTTTAAAATTCAATTTGCTTATTATTAGTCAATTGTGTGATAATGGAAAAAAATGTTGTTTTTGAAAGTGATTCTTCTTCTATCATTGATAAGCATGAAAATAAAACTATTTTTCTGTCTAAAAGAGTTGGAATGTCTACGTCTTTCATCTTGAAGATCATATTTTCCGAAACTTAAAGTGTCTCTCGGTTCATAATGATGATGCATTTTTGTGGCATAGAAGGCTTGGTCATATTATTATGGATTCATTGAACCAACTTGCTTTAAAAGAACTTGCTAGAGGCTTACCAAAACTACACTTTGAGAAAACTAAACTTTGTGATGCTTGCCAATTTAGAAAACAAATTAAGACCTCTTTAAAACCAAAGAAAATGATTTCTACTTCAAAATCTTTAGAACTCTTTCACATTTATTTATTTGGACCAATGAGGACCACTAGTCTTGGTGGTAAGAGGTATGCTTTTGTTATAATGGATGATTTATCAAGATTTACTTGGACTTTATTCTTAAGCCAAAAGGATGAGGCATTTCAAGAAATTTTCAAACTTTTCAAAAAGGTTAAACCTCCCTTGATTGTAAGTTGATCTCTATGAGAAGTAATAATGGAAAAGAATTTAACAACCAAGATTTACAAAACTTTGTGATGATTTTGGCATAACACAATTTTTTTGGCCGCTAAAACCCAACAACAAAATGGTGTCGTGGAAAGGAAAAACCGTACTTTATAAGAAATGGCAAGATCAATGCTTTGTGAAAACTCCCTTCCTAAATATTTTTGGGCCAACGCCATTAACACCACATGCTACGTTATGAATCGTGTTCTCTTGAGACCTTTTTTGAAGAAAAGTCCTTTAGAACTCATTTTTAACCAAACTCCCTCAATTGGCTATTTTAAAGTTTTTGGATGCAAATGCTTTATTTTAAACACCAAAGAAAATCTTGGGAAATTTGATAAAAAATCCGATGAGGGAATATTTCTTGGTTACTCTTCAAACAAAAAGGCCTATAGAATTTTCAACAAAAGAACTTTTTATGTTGCCCATTCTTGTGAACTTTGATGAAACTAACATTTTTGAGAAGAGAAATGATGATGACGTAGATAACTCTCTAAGCTACCAACCATTATACACTCAAGAAATGGAAGAGCATGCTATGGAGGAAGAAGAGATTGAGGAAAAACAAGAAAATGAGCAAGAAACTCAAGGTCTTACTCAAGATGTGATATATCCCAAGGGGCACTCAAAGAATGAAATCATTGGCGATGTATCATAAGGGGTAAGAACAAGAAGGTACTTCATAGACAACTTTGCATTATTTTCTCAAATTGAGCCTAAAGTTATTGATGATGCTTTTTGTGATGAGTTTTGGATTATTTCTATGCAAGAGGAATTAAACCAATTTGAAAGAAACAAAGTTTGGACTTTAGTCCCAAGACCCCATGATCACCCCACCATTGGAACTAAATGGCTTTTTAGAAATAAACTAAATGAATCTGGAGAAGTTATTAGAAACAAAGCTAGACTTGTTGCCCAAGGATTCAACCAAGAAGAGGGCATAGACTTTGATGAAACTTTTGCTCCAGTTGCTGGACTTGAATCTATTAAGATGCTTTTCGCTTTTGCATTTTTTAAAGGATTCAAGCTTTTCCAAATGGATGTTAAAAGTGCTTTTTTAACTGGTGATATTGAGGAGGAAGTTTATGTTGAACAACCTCCTGGTTTTGTGCATGAAAAATTTCCAGTCATGTTTTCAAACTTTCAAAAGCTCTCTATGGCCTAAAATAAGCTCCAAGAGCTTGGTATGAAAAATTAAGTGGATTTCTTATCTCAAACAATTTTCAAGAGGTGTGGTGGATACTACTCTTTCAACAAAAATCTCTTGTAACAATGATCTTCTTCTTCTCCAAAGTTATGTAGATGATATTATTTTTGGTGCTACTAATGTTTCTTTGTGTGAAGAATTTGCCTCCCTTATGCAAAATGAGTTTGAAATGAGCATGATGGGAGAATTTAACTACTTCTTTGGACTACAAATCAAGCAAACAAAAGAAGGCATATTCATCAACCAGGAGAAGTACACCGAAAAACTTCTCAAAATATTCGAGATGAGCGAAGCAAAAGGTATTAGCACTCCTATGAGCTCATCATTGAAGCTTAACAAGGATGAAAAAGGTAAGAAGGTTGATGAGAAAAGGTATAGAGGTATGATTGGTAGTTTGCTTTACTTTATAGCTAGTAGGCTGGATATTGTATCTGCGGTATATTTGTGTGCTAGATTCCAAGCTTGCCCCAAAGAATCCCATCTATTAGTTGTAAAACGTATCTTGAGATATTTAGTTTCATCATATGATTATGGCTTGTGGTACTCTAAACAATATTGTTTTTATCTTATTGCCTACATCGATGCGGATTATGCCGGATGTAAGGTAGAAAGGAAGAGTACAAATGGAAATTGCCAATTCTTAGGAGGATGCCAAAACCTTGGTGTAGCAGGAAGCAATTGTGCGTATCCTTATCAACCGCCAAAGCAGGAATATATAGCAGCTAGTTGTTACTGTGCATAGGTACTTTGAATGAGACACACCTTGATTGATTTTGTTTTTTCTTTTAAAAATATACCTATGATGTGTGATAATACTATGCCATAAACATTTCCATAAACTCTGTGAAACATTAAAAAACAAAACATATTGAAATCAAACATCACTTTATTAGAGATCATGTTGCTAAAGGTGATGTATTTTTAGAATATATTTGCACAGAGCATCAAATTGCTGATATTTTTACAGAACCGCTCTCTGAAGAACGTTTTTGCCTTTTGAGAAAATTGCTTGGTATTGGTAGACTTCATGACTAATGTGTGTTGTATGAGTTATTAGTTTTCCTTTTATTTATCCTGTTCTTACCGAAATTTTCAAAAAAATCGGATGCCTTTTTTAAAAACTGGACATCCAGTTTCAAAATCAGACTCAGGGATTTTCTTCACGAAAAATTCCCAAGATATTCGGACGACAAAACTGGACGACCTCGATAAAAGTCGGACGTCCGATTTTCTATTTTTCAACAAAACTGGACAATCGATTTTCTAAAATCGGTCGATCGATTTCTTTAAAATTCTCGGGGCAACATTTTATAAAAACTGATCTCATCACAGCCTCCCTCTTATTTTTGTCTTTTTCTCACAAATCTCTCGCATTCTCTCGACCGAGACTCCTTTCTCTCACAAAGCCCATCCGATTTCTTAGTCCGATTTTCACACTTCTTCTCAAATCTTTAAAATTTCTCTCCTCCTCAAACAAGAAACTCGATCGGTTTCTATTCTCTCTCTCTCTCTCTCTCTCTCTCTCTCTCTCTCTCTCTCTCTTTCTCTCTCTCTCTCTCTCTCTCTCCTCTCTATCAGAAATCTTTATATTCAAGTTCCTCTCATACCCTAAGTCAGGATTGCTTCAAAATAGTGAAAACTAAAAATGCCAACATTGGAAGAGGAGTAAATATTGAAGAATGAGGGAGCAGTAGAGGAAGAGGCAAAGGAAAAAGGGTACCTTCTGGAATTAGGGCTCCAGATAAGTTCATCTATGCAAAGGAGGTTGAAAATTTTGAAAAATAGACAATAAATCGAAGAAAAATTGCTACTGGACACCGAGTGGATTTGAATGATATGCAAGGTATGTTAGTATATGCCCTAAGATCAATTGACTCACATTTATGATTTATGAAGCATGTGTTTTTTATTGTATTTTATGCTCTTGGTCATCAAGTATGTGACTTGATAGTAAAACCCTTATAGCTAATAAAATACTATTCTTATTTGTCCCTAGTTTTATTACATCTTGTAAACTAGTGTGAAGTTGATTGATGGTCAAGTTTTACTAATCATGAATATGAGATATAAAATAAATTCATAAATACATATTGAGAATATTGTATTGGACATGACCCAAAGTGAAGAAGAAATATTTCATGGGTTTAAGCTATAAGTATTTCTTCTCAGTTTTATATATAGTGTCCTTTGACATAATGTTTCTTGAATGGGGAGAAAATATGTTTTGACATTGTCAAACATCACTTTTAATTAGGTGATTATTATGACTATTGGTTGGCTTATTTTCTTGTCATGGCTTGAATATTGGAGATAGTGAAAGGGATTTGTCCCTCTCTTTTTAGAGAGAGATATCCTTGGGCCCCTTGATAAGGAAGACTGGAAAACATGCATGGCCATGCTTAAATAAGTATTAATAAGGTGTTATTAATATTATTTGTTGGAACAGTCTGCCTGGTGATCAAGTAAATGGTTAATTAAGCTTTATAAGGATAACTTGGTCCATGCCTTATACTTAATTAAGATATCGTGTGACAAAAGGACCAAATATTAAATCTGATGGTAGGTTATTATTGCATTTACCTAACTTGGGTAAGCATAATGTCTTGCTAGAGGCCGCTTATGTTTTGTGAATAAATGTCTAGGACATTTTTCATTCACTGCCAGCATTAAGTGAACCAACAGGGTCACACGCATAGACGATCTTGTGAGCATAATGTCCACGTCTAATGAATCTAGATTGTGTCCAGATTCGTTAAACGTATACAAAAGGGGAATTAGATTCCATGTTGTATTTTCTGGTAAGTTAATAAGTAATTAATTTTATTTAATCGAACAAATGAAATTAATTACATAATATTAGTCATCCAACCGTTGGATGATTATAGGAATAGACGGACGAGATTAAACCGTCATTAGATGGCAGTTAGGGTTTTGATATTGACAGCTATAAAAGGTTATGTTAACCTTTTCTTGGCGGCTATCTTTTATCTGATAAAAAGAAATACAAAACCCTAAACCCTAGAACGGCGATATAGTATCCTGCCTCCTCTCTCTGAAACACGTCCAAATTACCAGATTGTCAGGATTAGTTTTGAATAGTTTTCAGAACGCAGAAGGGCCTAGCGCCCCGATCGCTTGTAGAGGAGTTCGTCGCGTGGATACCAGTAGAGGGTGAAGCATAAACTGCAGCGCCTCCACATCATACAATCAAAACAATGAGGTAATTTCTATCTAATCGGTTTTTCTAGTATGTGCAGATCCTGTTGGTAGATTTCCGTAGTTTTATTTGATTTGTTTTTGCCTACGATTTCCAACAGTGGTATTAGAGCCTCGTACATACTAGTTTTACTGATTTTATCTGTTACCTTTTTTATTACATGTGTTGTTTTCAATCGGCCTTATAGTAAGGTTTCTGATTAGTGTAATAATCAGAGTAAATTGAATTATAGGATTCACATATATCATATTCTGTTTTACTTATTAATGCGATTAATTAAACAGAATGTTGTTACTGGCAAATTGTTTGGCGTACAGTCTGTAATCTGTGCAATTTAATTGTTAAACTAATATGTAGAATCACATAATTTAATGTTTAACTTTTAAACAAAATTTCTGGCGGCACGATTTTAGGGTTTATGATTGCAGTAACGCATTCAATGAGTTAGAAAGGAAAAATCAATTTTCTTTCCGGGGACGCTACCCCAGAACCCCTTGTTGTTTTTTGGCATGTTTCTTTCTATCTTTAGATGCATGGTGCATAGCATGGCCCTTTACCTCTTGTGATTGATTGGCTTATTTTGTTAATGGATTGTATGTTTTTAAATACGGCCTGCGTGTCGTTTTCATTGATGTAATATTATCAAGCTTTACTAGAATAGGTTAATTCTATTTCCTATTCCTATGTATATTTTCTGTCCTATGTAACAAGATTAGAAGGCCAAGACATTGGAGGCAAGCTCATGGAGATTAAGACTTACCTAGATTAACCTTTGACTTCCATGAGGCTCGTGGAAGTCAATATAGGATTGGGGCCATGCTATGACACGTTTTATTTGATGTATATATTATGCATGTGATGTTTAGTTTATTTCCTTTTATTTTTGGATATATGTTTTGTGAAATAATATACAAATAAAAGGAAGAAGGTTTCTGAAACCATGTAAATATTAACTCATAAAATGCCTCCCATGATCATAAGCACTTCTCTATGCTTGGATCATCATTTTGTCTCATTGCCGAAGCAAGAGATAAATGGCTACCTAAGTAGGGGAAGATAGAAAATGGTGATTTCCATATGCTTGGAATGGTTTGGCTTAACTAGGCTATCAAAATGGTTTTGAGCCTAGGACATCATATGGGATTTTGCTGGTACATATAGATGTAAATCCCATTAATACATTTTTCTCTAATTATGGGTGTTAAGCCAAAGCTTACTTATGATTAGAATAAAATGAATTTTTATACCCAAGATTCATATCAAGTGTTGAATATTTCAGGGAAAATTTAATGCTTCATTTATTTAATTTTACTTTGCAAATTCTATGTAGATAATGGCCTCAAACAATTCAAACACCTCGTTGCGATCCGTGCATGAAAAGAATAAGCTTAGTGGGACTAACTTTCTTGATTGGGCACAAAATTTAAGGATTGTCCTTAAATAAGAAAACAAGCTATATGTACTTGAGAACCCTATCCCTAATCAACCAGCTAACAACGCCCCTAGACTCGAAAAGGATGCTTATAGTAAGCACAAGGATGATTCTAACGATGTGACATGTCTCATGTTGGCTACAATGGAATCTGAGTTGCAAAAGGAATTCGAGGAAGTTGAGGCTTATGAGATGATAAAACAGCTCAAGGAAATGTTCCAAGAGCAGGCATGTCAAGAGAGATATCTTACCACTAAGGCGTTGAATAGCTGCAAAATGACCCTTGGCACTTCAGTTAGTGCTCATGTCCTTAAGATGAAAGGGTATTTTGATCATCTTGAAAAACTTGGAGTACCTGTAAGTCATGACTTGGCTATTATATGATCTTGGCCTCTTTGACTTCCGACTATGATCAGTTTGTCATGAACTTCAATATGCATAATATGGGAAAGTCCATAAATGAATTACACGGGATGCTCAAACAGGCTGAACAAAACATTAGGAAATCTACTCCTAATGTTCTGATGGTTCAGAAGGGGCAGTTCAAGAAGAACAAGGGAAAGGGAAAGGGAAAGGATATGGCCAAAAAGGGTAAAGGCAAGCAGAAGCCAGAGCCCAAGGTTAAACCACCAAAGGAAGGGACTTCCTTCCACTGCAATGAACTTGGTCATTGGAAGAGGAATTGCAGGCTCTACTTGGAAGAAAAGAAGAAGCAGAAGGCCAGTGAGACTGCTGCTTCAGGTATCTTCGTTATAGAAATTAATATGTGTACTCCTACTTCATGGGTATTAGATACCGGATGTGGAGCTCACATTTGTGTAAATGTGCAGGGACTCAAAAGGAGTAGATCTTTGGCAAAGGGAGAGGTGGACCTACGAGTTGCAAATGGAGCAAAAGTTGCTGCTGTAGCTGTAGGGACATTTGATTTACTTTTGCCTACTGGGCTTATAATTGAACTTAAAGATTGTTATTATGTTCCTGCTATGAGTAGGAACTTCATTTTAGTTTCTTGTTTGGATATTGATGGTTTTAAGTTTAATAGTAAGAATGGTAAAAGTTCTATTTATAAAAGTGGTATTTTCTATGGGGGATGCCTCTTTATGTAATGGACTTTACATTCTTAACCAACATGATTCCATTAGTAAGCCATCTATAACATAAATACAAAGAAATTTAAATCTAATGATTTAAATCAAACTTACTTTTGGCATTGTCGTTTAGGACATATAAATGTGAAACGCATATCCAAACTCCATCAAGATGGACTTTTTATCTTCATTCGACCTTGAGTCTTACGAAAAATGTGATTCTTATTTATTGGGCTAAATAACTAAAAGTCCATTTACAGGGCAATGTGAAAGGGCTACCGATTTATTGGAACTTATACATACTGATATATGTGGGCCAATGAACACACAAGCCAGAGGAGGTTTTCAGTATTTCATTTCATTCACAAATGATTTAAGTAGATATGGTTATGTCTATCTAATGAAACATAAATCTGATTCCTTTCATAAGTTTAAGGAATTTCAAAATGAAGTACAAAATCAACTTAGAAGGAGTATCAAATTACTTCGATCAGATCGAGGTGGTGAATACTTAGGCCAAGAGTTTGATGAACATCTAAAAAATTGTGGGATAGTATCTCAATTAACTCCACCAGGAACACCACAATGGAATGGTGTGTCTGAACGTAGAAATTGAACTCTATTGGATATGGTTCAATCTATGATGAGTAAAACAGATCTTGCAATTTCTTTTTGGGGTTATGCTCTAGAAACTGCTGCATTCATATTAATAGAGTTCCATCTAAAGCTGTTCTGAAGACACTATATGAGATATGGACCGGGAAACAACCTAGTTTATCATTTCTCAAAATTTGGGGATGTGATGCTTATGTGAAGCGATCATTATCCGAAAAACTAGCACCCAAATCTGATAAGTGTCTGTTTGTGGGATATCCTAAGGAAACTAAAGGATACCAATTTTATCTTCCATCTGAAAATAAGGTGTTTGTTGCTCGGAACGGAATTTTCCTTGAAAGGGATTTCGTTTCCAAAAGAATTAGTGGGAGTAGAATCCATCTTGAAGAAGCTCAAGGACAGCAGACCATTTCCGAACCGAGTATGGACACTCAGTTGGACTTACGTATTCATACTGAGCCTGAACCTTTGACACAAAGACCAAGAAGGTCTGATAGGATTCCTCAGATACCACAGAGTTATGGATTTCTTGTGACTGAGGATCATAATATTGATCTTATTATTCAAGGTGAACCTAATTCCTACCAAGATGCTATTCATAGTCCTGAATCTAGCAAATGGCTAGAGGCTATGAAATCAGAAATGCAATCCATGCATGATAATCAAGTTTAGACTTTGATTGATCCACTTGAAGGTTGCAAGACCATAGGGTGTAGATGGGTTTTCAAAAAGAAAGCTGACATGGATGGCAATGTGCACACTTACAAAGCACGATTGGTAGCAAAAGGGTATAGACAAACTCATGGTATAGACTATGATGAAACCTTTTCTCCAGTTGTAATACTTAAGTCAAGTAGAATTCTACTTGTCATTGCAGCATAGTATGATTATGAAATATGGCAAATGGATGTTAAAACTACTTTTCTTAATGGAAATCTACTGGAGGATTTGTATATGACACAACCTGAAGGTTTTATTCATCCTTCGAATTCTAGTAAAGTGTGTAAACTTCAAAGATCCATTTATGGCTTGAAGCAAGCATCTCGAAGTTGGAATCTTCGTTTTGATGAAGCAATTAAATAATTCAATTTAATCAAGAATGATGATGAACCTTGTGTCTACAAAAGGTTTACAGAAAATGCAGTAGTCTTCTTAGTACTCTATGTCGATGACATCTTGTTAATTGGGAATGACATCCCGACTTTGCAAAGTGTAAAAACTTGGTTGGGGAAGTGTTTTTCAATGAAATATTTAGGCGAAGCAGCCTATATTCTAGGCATTATGATCTATTGAGATAGATCTAAAAACCTAATTGGTCTAAGTCAGAGTGGATATATTGACAAGGTAATGAAAAGGTTCAGTATGCAAGATTCTAAGAGAGGATTCTTATCAGTATCACATGGCGTTAAACTCAGTAAGTCTCAAAGTCCTACCACAAGGGAGGATACAGAACGCATGAGTAAGATTCCTTACGCTTCCGCAATTGGATCTATCATGTACGCCATGTTATGCACTCGCCCAGATGTCTCCTATACATTAAGCATGACTAGCAGATTCTAGTCAAATCCTGGTGAACCGCATTGGACTGTAGTAAAAAACATTCTCAAGTACTTAAGAAGAACTAAAGAGATGTTTTTGATCCATGGAGGTCAGGAAGGAGAGCTTTTTGTAAATGGTTACACGGATGCTAACTTTCAGACTGATGTAGATGATTTTAGATTGCAATATGGATTTGTGTTTTGTTTAAATGGAGGTGCTGTGAGCTGGAAGAGTTCAAAGCAAGATACCGTGACCGATTATACTACAGAGGCTGAGTATGTGGCTACTTCTTATGCAGCCAAGGAGGCAGTTTGGATCAAAAAGTTCATCACATAACTAGGTGTAATTCCTAGCATTGTGAACCTAGTGGACCTATATTGTGAGAATACAGGAGCCATTGCACAAGCTAAGGACCTAGATCTCATCAACGATCCAAACATATTCTTAGGCATTTCTATCTCATTCGAGAAATTATTGAACGTTGAGACGTTAAAATTTGCAAAGTAGACACCAATGACAATGTCGCAGATCCATTGACAAACCACTCCCACAACTTAAGCATGAGAGTCATACTAGGTCAATGGGTTCGAGAGTCATGTCAAATTGGTGGTAGGGCAAGTAGGAGATTGTTAGTATATGCCCTAAGACCAATTGACTCACATTTATGATTTATGAAGCATGTATTTTTTAATTGTATTTTATGCTGTTGGTCATCAAGTATGTGACTTGATAGTAAAACCCTTATAGCTAATAAAATACTATTCTTATTTGTCCCTAGTTTATTACATCTCGTAAACTAGTGTGAAGTTGATTGATGGTCAAGTTTTACTAATCATGAATATGAGATATAAAATCAATTCATAAATACATATTGAGAATATTGTATTGGACATGACCCAAAGTGAAGAAGAAATATTTCATGGGTTTAAGTTATAAGTATTTCTTCTCAATTTTATATTTGGTGCCCTTTGACCTAATGTTTCTAATGTTTCTTGCATGGGGAGAAAATATGTTTTGACATAGTCAAACATCACTTTTAATTAGGTGATTATTATGACTACTGGTTGGCTTATTTTCTTGTCATGGCCTGAATATTGGAGATAGTGAAAGGGATTTGTCCCTCTCTTTTTAGAGAGAGATATCCATGGGCCCCTTGATAAGGAAGAATGGAAAATATGCATGGCCATGCTCAAATAAATATAAATAAGGTGTTATTAATAATATTTATGGAACAGTCTGCCTGGTGATCAAGTAAATGGTTAATTAAGTGTTATAAGAATGACATGGTCCATGCTTAAACTTAATTAGTATATCGTGTGACAAAAGAACTAAATATTAAATCTGACGCTAGGTTATTATTGCATTTACTTAACTTAGGAAAGCATAATGTCTTGCTAGAGGCTGCTTATGTTTTGTGAATAAATGTCTAGGACATTTTTCATTCACTGGCAACGTTAAGTGAACCTACAGGGTCACACGCATAGACGATCTTGTGAGCATAATGTCCACGTTTAATGAATCTAGATTGTGTCCAGATTTGTTGAACGTATACAAAAGGGGAATCAGATTCCCATATTGTATTTTCTGGTAAGTTATTAAGTAATTAATTTTATTTAATCGAACAAATGAAATTAATTACTTAATATTAGTCATCCAACCGTTGGATGGTTATAGGAATAGACGGATGAGATTAAACTGTCATTAGATGACCGTTAGGGTTTTGATATTGACAGCTATAAAAGGTTATGTTAACCTTTTCTTGGTGGCTGTCTTTTATCTGTTAAAAAGAAATACAAAACTCTAAACCCTAGAACGGCGATATAGTATCTTGCCTCCTCTCTCCAAAACACAACCAAATTAACAAATAGTCAGGATTAGTTCTGAACAGTTTTCAGAACACAGAAGGGGCTAGCATCCCGATCGCTTGTAGAGGACTTTGTCGTGTGGATACCAGTAGAGGGCGAAGCGTAAACTGCAGCGCCTCCACATCGAACAACCAAAACATTGAGGTAATTTCTATCCAATCAGTTTTTCTAGTATGTGCAGATCCTGTTGGTGGATTTCAGTAGTTTTATTTTATTTGTTTTTGCGTACAGTTTCCAACACATCTATGCAAAGGAGGCTGCAAAATTTGAAGAATGGACAATAAATCGAAGAAAAATTACCACTGGACACCGAGTGATTTGAATGATATGCAAGGATGGAAGCTATACCAAATCTCTTTGATGCCATTGGGTGGACAACTTTTCTTACTGTTAATGAGCTATATTATACTGAAATGATTTATGAAGTCTATGCCAATCCACATAAGGGTAGAGTTGAAAGAGTCGATTAACATACTTCATCAATAGGTATTGTCTAGAATTGGTGGAAGAAATACTTCATTTGATGATAGCCTATTAAATACCATTCTAGAAACCCCTCAAGATGGCATGAGATTCTACACTAAGAATAAGAAATGCGTTGATCAAAATTTATATAGTGAAAGAAGGTTTGAAGAGATTTTCACTCATGGAGAAGTTCTAAAAAGGCACGATGATAGGACTGTGAATAAACTTTATGCCTATGGGAGATTACTACATCATATGATTTCTAACATCATTATTCCAAATGTTGGGCACAAGTCTTCCATCACAAATATGCACTCCTTTGTCATGCTTGCTCTTCATGAACATAGGAGGATAAACTTCGGTTTCATGGTTATAGAACACATGGTAGCCACACAATCCTCTTCCACCAAGTGCTTACCATATGGATGCTTCATTACAAAAATCTTTCAATATTTCGTGATCAATTTGGTTGGAGTTGGTGATCACGTTGGCCCTGGTAAGATTTACACTCAGAATACCTTCAAGAGAATGGGTTTTGAAAGAAATGATGATAGACTATTGATAAGAGGTGGTCAACAAAGAAGTGATGATGATGATGATGAAGAGGATAATGGTGATGAAGAAGAGGGAAATGAGCCCGAAAGTATGGATGAAGAAGATACAAATGAAGGGGACATTCGAAGAGAAATGAGATCAAAGAAAAGGCAAGAACGAATGGAGGAAGGACAATCCTCAGTAGATACGCCTCTAATATTGGATAGAATTGCTGTAATGCAAGCACAACTAGATGACTGACTTGATGACCTCAATGATAGGATTGTAGATATTCAAAATCGGGTTACGAGGTTGGAGCAAGAAGGAAAGGATACCGATGAAGGTGAAGATAAAGATGATTGAGGATTCCTTTTAAATCCCTACCCTTTCCTTGCTTCAAAAACTGCTTACACTACCACTATTTTTTTTTTCTTAGCTCCTTATCAAACTCTATTATGACAATTTTTTTATGACTCTATATATACTATGTTTTATTCTTCATATTGGTGTTGTGTTATCTTGATGCTAACTTTTCATAGACTTCATGATGATACTTTAATGTTGAAAGTCCAATTGTAGCTTTATTTTCTATGATCCCTTAAAGACATTCCCAACTATCTTTTTGATTTATGACAAAAGGGGGAGAAATATGTGCATGAACTAAGGGGGATAAATAGTTGCAAGATGCTTATTGTGTTGCTTTTAAGTTTCATGCTTTCTTTTGGTTGGCTACATATCTTATAGGTAATGTGCTTGGTTTGATGATTGTTTGATGTCATTCTTGGTGTAAACCATGCTTTTAAGGTGAGCTTATTTTGTGTTATATTATGCTTCAAAACCTTGGCATATTTTCAAATTCATAGGGGGAGTTATCTCCCTTATGGTGTTTTTGGTATGCTTTACTCTTATTGATGATCTTCTTGAAGCATCACCATACTTTAAAATTTGCTCTTTTGTTCTTCTTACATATGTATTTGTCATAATCAAAAAGGGGGAGATTGTTTGCCCTAAGGGCATTATTGCATATGATTTTGATTATGATTAACATATGTTTGTGTGAGTATTAAGCATAGTTTCCATAGAACAAAAGAAGCATATTTGAAGTCTCAAGGCTACACTCTTAGAAGCAGAAGATCTTGGTGATCAAGGCAAAATGAAGGAGAAAAGATGAAGCCATTGAAGACCTTGAAGACTTGTGTCTTTGTTAGGGAAGTGCTAAGGTATTTCTTTGTAAAACTCCCTAACTCTTATCTTTGATTGTTGATCATGTATGAAGCTCATCTTTCTATAAATTTTTCTTGAAATTCAAGTATTCTTGATGGAATTTTTTATGCCTTTGAAAATTTTTCTTATCTAAAAAAGAGTATCAAGAATACATATTTTTTAAGTAGGAAGGAAAGCTCTTCTTTGTAAAATCCTTTTCAAAAACCGGTCATCCGGTTTTAAAATCGGTCGTCTGATTTTTCGAGCTTTAGAAAAACCGGTTGCCCAATTTTGGTAAGAAGCGTTCGAATCTTTCTGTTTCAAACTCGGACGTCCGCTTTTAGAAACCGGTCTTCCGATTTTCCTTTTTACTATGAAAAATACTATTGTTACACAGTGTAATGGTTACTTTCTCTCTCCTTCCTATATATATTGATTTTTCGATCAGCTGTAAAGGTAACAAGTTTGATGAAATATTTATTGAGATCATTTAAGAACCTTTAAAGAGCTTTAAAGTACATTTTTCAAACACCTTTTCATCTCAAAAATACATCTCCTTGAGCTTCATTGTTGATCATCAATAACGAAGTGAAGAAGAGCTTGTAGAAGTATTGCATTGAGTTGTATCCTCTCTTCTCAAGCTCATTTGGTAACATTCTTCTTAACTCATCTATCTTTTATTAACATCAAAGGTATGTGTTGAAAAACTGCTTGGGTTATCCTTTGATTGTATTTGTGTTAGTGATTGACGTTGCTTGCAAAACCCTTGGTAGGTGATCCTCAAAATTGTGATTGTTGTATACCTTTTGTTATAGTGGATTTGAAAAATCGTTAGGTGTTGACTCAAGGTAGTGGCTTTGAGAGAATGAACCACTATAAATTGTTGTGCCTCTTCATTCTATGTTTTTTGCTTGATTGTCATAACTATAAGACTTTGTTTGGTTGGGAACTTTATTAAAAAGTTTTTTAGAATTCTTTCTCAAACAAAATTGGAGGTTTATCTTTTAATTACACAAAATAGTTTTTCAAAAATTGGCCAAAAACCTTATCTAAGGTTTTTCAAAAATAAAACACAATATAATAATTGACCGATATAAATTTTAATTTCATTGAAATGTACAAGAGAAATTGCGATGGATTTACGAAAGCCTCTAGTTTTACAAAGTGAATGTTAGATACAAATCTAATAAAAAACTCATAGTAAATTGTGATAAATGTTTACGAATTAGTTTTAAATAAAAATAGACCCAGCACAGAGTATTTTTCCAATGGTGAAACTTCTGGGCAATTGACAAAAAACTTCAGTTAACACACAATAGTGTTAATTTGTGACTTTGTATAATTTTGTGGCAACTTTTGACTTGGAATATAGTTTATGGAGAGTTTGGTCACAAAGCCATAAATACTATTGCTTTCCACAACTATGTTGCTATATTGCTTGTTGTTGCAAATTGATTGCATTCTTTAGTAGTAGCAAAACTCGAAAATGAGTTATTCCTTATAAAATAACTAACTAAACACAGTACCCAAACTAAGCACCCTTTGAGTCATATTACTGTTACTGATGGAAAAAATATGAGCTACTTTATCTTTCACCTCTTAACTCTCTTGATATGTGTATAGTAATGGTATAGGACACAAATTTGTTGCATTTTGAGAAGGGGATTAAGAAGCCTACTTGCACGTATAGGCTAACCATCTTATCATAAGTCACTATAGTCATGGAAATAATACGGAAAGTGGTCTCTAAAATGGATGTGACAAATATGATAACTCCTAATCTATCATGTCTATCATACTCATGAGGGTAGTCATTACTTATTAATTACAATTGTACGTGGTAATGAAGGTCACATTTCTAATGAATTTTCGGAATCCTCTGTAGGCTTTCTGGGCCAATTTTCTTCCCAATATTTTCATTTTTCTAGCCAAATCTATTTTTAACCAAATGATGAATCCATGGGCCTCAAACCAAGTTAGGTGGCTGAAGTTTGAATGGGTCAGAGATGTTGGGTCAGGCTGGGCTAATCAAGAGTCACAGCGGGCAACCCGGGCTTCTTGATCTATTTATGTTTTCTCTCCCTCCTCGGCTCAAGTGGCATTCCAGACTCTTCCTTTCTTCTCTCTTTTTCTTCTCCTTCTCAGCCATCTCGAGAGCTGTTTCTGTCTCTTCTTCTTCTCTCCTTCTTTACCTCGTCTGTTACTCTACTCTGGTGACCTCCGTGGTCCTCTGTTACACCGTCTCTGAAAGTGGTGGTTCTGTGTTGATCTTATTTGGTCATTTCTAATCTTTTTGTGAGGAGAGCCGTAAGGGTGAGAGAGAGGGTGAGTGACGGTGATCTTTTCTGTTTGAGACCGGATCTGAGGGTGATTTTTATCGTTAAAGTTGATACCTTTTGTCTTGTCAGTACCTCAACGCGGTCATCATTTCAACGCCGCTGCTCGGTATTGTCGAGTCTCATTGTATGCGGCTGGGGGTTCCGACACCGCAGCGACAGGTAAATTCCCCTTTACCGATTCATGGTTCATTTTTTTCTTTTAACGATTATTGTGTTTAATTTTGGTCTTACCGATTGGCTTGAACTGGTTGTGAAACGGGAAGAGGAAGAAGGATATTTTATTGTAATAGAATAGGTTTTTTTCGTTGCCTTACTATTCTTTTACTGATTTGTAATAGTAATTAGAGTGTGTAATAGTGATTAAGTCCTATCAAGTGGTATTAGAGCCACGGTTTCGCTCGTCGGCACTGGCAACCATCAGAAGATTCTGGATCTGAGTGAACTGTTGAGTTCCTCAGATCTGGCCAGTGAAGTTTTCTTTCACTTTCTCTTTTCTTTCGATTATTCTTTATGTTTTTTTGTTTCGGCTTGCCGCTGTTTTATTTTTTGTCTTTCCCTTTTTAGCTTACCGCTGGTTATTGCTTATGTTTCTGTTGCAATTCTCGGCTCGCCGCCATCTATTTATGTTTCTTTGTTACGTTGGCTTGCCGCCGATTGTGATTACTATTACTGTGTTTTTACTGAATTAAGTCACTGTTCAGTTTTCCTGTTTACTATTCTTATTTTATACCTGCTTTTGTTATTCTACTACTGCTATTCTATCTTTGTTTTTTGGGTTTTTCATTCAGTTTTTTTTTTCAAAAACTATAAAAAAACCCAAGCCTGGCTTGAATCTATGAGATTCCAAGTATCTCTGTCCTTGTGCGAATTTTCTGTTTTTCAAAAATTTTTTATTATGCTCTCTCTGTTCTTTGTCTTTTTCGATTTTTGGTAAGGCAGTTTTGTTGCTGCCGTGTTTCTCGTTATTTCAGTTATATTGTTTGTTTCTTGGGTTTCGTGCTTCACGCTGTTGCACCGTTTTTAAAAAAAAAAGAACAAATCAAGCAAATTAAAACAAACCAACACCATTTTTCTTGAAATTGTATTTTTCTATTTTTTCAAAAAATCTAGGCAGCTTATTCATTTTCAAAACTTTTTTCAAATATTTCATTTTTCCTTGTCATTTAATTAAACTTATTTGCCTTCGAAACATGTCAGTTCTAAAAATTTAAACTGATAAGTTTGATGGCAAATCTAACTTTGTAATGTGGCGGAGGAAAATGAAAGCAGGTCTGGTACAAAATAAATTCCACCCGCTATCTGTAGTCCTGAAGAGTATCTGGAATCTTGGAAGGGTGAAATTCTTTCAGAAAAATTAGGTGATGCTCACAGCTGCCTTACTTTGCATTTAACTGACAATGTTTTATGAGAAATTGATGAAAAAGACAATGCTTTTGATATTTGGTCTAAACTGGAAAAACTATATTTGGGAAAATCACATTCGGATAAAATTTATTTAAAAGAGCAGCTTTTCAGTTTTAAAATGAGTGGGTCAAAAACACTTTTAGAAAATATGGATGATTTAAATAAAATCGTTTTTTAACTTCAAAACGTTGGAGAGAACATCTCTGATGAAAATATTGCAGTCATTTTATTAAATGCCTTACCTGAATCTTTCAACGATGTAAAATCTGTTAGTAAATATGGCAGAGATGGTTTATCTCTTTCCGATGTTAAAAATGCTTTGAAATCTAAAGATTTGGATTTACAAAAAGAGAATAAATCACATGGTGAAAATCTTTCTGTACGAGGAAGAGTTGACTGGGGAGAACCTCCTACTCACCGTTTTAAATGTAAAGGGCGATCTAAATCTCGAGAGAAGAACAAAGTAATGTGTTTTTATTGTGGTAAAGAGGGTCATATGAAAAACAAGTGTTTTAAACGGATTAAAGATGAAAAACAATGTATACATGGCAAAGGGAGTAATAAAATCGACAAAACCCATGATTTTGATTTAGATGGTAATTCTATGTTTTCTGAGGTTTTGAGTGTTTCTCTTTCCACTTCATGTTCTAAAGTTGTTGATCATTGGGTTCTTGATCCTGGTTGCTCTTTTCACATGACACCTAACAAGCATTGGTTTTCTGATTTCAAACCATTAAAAAAAGAAAAGGTTTTAATGGGAAATAATCAAATTTGTGATATTAAAGGCAATGGTAAAATTTTCATTAAAATGCATGATGGTGTGACTAGAAAACTCACTGAGGTGAGATACGTGCCCGACTTACGTCGAAATCTTATCTCTCTTGGTTATTTGGATTCTTTGTGTCTTTCTTTTAAAAATCCAAAAATGGTATTTTATATGTTTGCAAAGGGAACCTAGTCATGCTAAAAGGTTTTAAAAGAGAAACTTTATACATCCTTATTGGTAAAACATTTGTAACTCCACTGCATTGATTTCAAAAAACTTTCTCTAGAAAACTATGTTATGGCATCGAAGGATCGGCCACTTTAGTGAGAAGAGACTTCATTATCTACAAGAACAAAATCTTTTATGTGGTGACAAAATTGATTCCTTGGATTTTTGTGACCACTACATTTTCGAAAAACAGCACAAAATCAGTTTTTCAATCAGCACACACAAGTCTTCTGCAATACTTGATTATGTGCATTGTGATATATGGGGACCTGAAAAGTTCCAACTTATGGTGGTAATGTTTATTTCTTGTCAATTGTTGACGATTTTTCAAGGCATGTTTGGGTTTTCCTTTTAAAAACTAAAGATCAAACTTTTGAAATGCTTTGTGAATGGAAACATTTTGCCGAAAATCATTCTAGAAATAAACTAAAAACTATCAGGATCGATAACGGTCTAGAATTTTGTAATTGTAAGTTTTCTGATTTGTGTGCATCGCATGGCATCCTACACCATAGAACGGTTAGACATAACCTACAGCAAAATGGAGTTGCCGAAAGGATGAACCGTACCATTATGTATAAGGTTAGATGTCTTCTTGTTTCTTTTGGTGTCCTAAAACCTTTCTGGGGGGGAAACTGTTAGTACAGCTATCTACCTTATCAATAGATCCCCTTCTACAGCTATAAACTTTAGGACTCCTATAGAACTCTGGTGTGGTAAACCTCCTAACCTTTCCAACTTTAGAGTTTTCGGGTGTGCGACCTTTGCAGATCAGAAGGAAGGAAAACTAGATCAAGGTCTAGAAAGGGAGTGTTTATAGGATATCCTAGTGGGGTGAAGGGTTATAGAGTTTGTTTAAAGGGTGAATCGGGGGTAAGGATTCTTATCAATAGGGATGTTATCTTCAATGAGCTTGAAATGCCCTGTCTTAAGGATGAACCCATCTTCGATAGTCCATCGAGTGTTCCCACTCCTAATAGTATTCCTGTGGAGGTTGAGGTAACCTTTGAACCTTCCTTAGAATCACCCCAGGAACCTGAAACCAATCCAGAGCTTTCTGCTTCACCCAGAAGCACACTTGATCCTCCTAGTATTCCTGAAACCCTTGATCCTGTTTTAAAAGGTTTTGATGAGGAGGAAGAACACCCTGAGGTACATGCTCAAGCCCTTAGGGATTACCAGCTTGTGAGAGGTAGAGTCCGTAGAGTACCTAAGGATCATCCTCGATATGGTTACTCCTACATTGTTTCATATGCCTTTGCAGTTGCATCTTATGTGGAGGAAAAAGGACCATTATGTTTTCCTGATGTTTTAAAATGCCCTAATCGCATTTTATGGTTACGTGCTATGGATGAGGAAATGTCTTCTTTAAACAAAAACAAAACCTAGATTCTTGTTCCAAAACCCTTAAAACAAAAGTTAGTTGATTGCAAATGGATTTTCAAAATAAAAGAACATGAGTCTTCTAATAAACGTCCAAGGTTCAAGGCCAGGCTAGTTGCAAAAGGTTTTTCACAAGTTGAGGGCATTGATTTCGACGAAATTTTTTCTCCTATTGTAAAATGCAAAAGGATTAGGATTATTCTTGCTCTTGTTGCTTTCTATGATCTTAATATTGAACAACTTGATGTTAAAACCGCTTTCTTATATGTACATGGTGATCTCGAAGAGACTATATATATGCGACAACCACCAGGTTTTGACTTTAAGGGTAAAGAACACATGGCGTGTCTTTTGGAAAAGTCCTTATACGGGCTTAAACAATCACCCAGATAATGGTACAAGAGGTTTGATTCTTTTAATTGTACGTGGTGATGAAGGTCACATTTCTAATGAATTTTCGGAATCCTCTGTACGCTTTTTGGGCCAATTTTCTCCCAATATTTTCATTTTTCCAGCCCAATCTATTTTTAACGCAATGATGAATCCATGGGCCTCAAACCAAGATAGGTGGCTGAAGTTTGAATGGGTCAGAGATGCTGGGGCGGGCCATCCCGGACTGCCCGTTGTGACTCTTGATGTATTTATGTTTTCTCTCCCTCCTCAGTTCAAGAGGCATTCCAGACTCTTCTATTCTTCTCTTTTTTTCTACTCCTTCTCGGCCTTCCCTAGAGCCGTCTCTGTCTCTTCTTCTTCTCCCCTTCTTTACCGCGGCTTACCGCATCTATTGCTCTCCTCTAGTGACCTCCGTGGTCCTCTGTTACACCGTCTCTGAAAGCGATGGTTCTGTGTTGATCTTATTTAATCATTTCTGATATTTTTATGGGGAGAGCCATAAGGGTGAGAGATAGGGTACGCGCCGGTGATCTTTTCTGTTTTAGGCCAGATCTGAGGGTGATTTTCACCGTTAAAGTTGGTACCTTTTGTCTTGCCAGTACCTCGACGCGGTCGTCATTTCAACATCGCTACTCGAACCCGTCGAGTCTCATTGTATACCGCTGGGGGTTCCGACACTACAGCAAAAGGTCAGTGCCCCTTACCGATTCTTGGTTAATTTTTTCTTTTAACAGTTATTGTGTTTAATTTTGGTCTTGTCAATTGGCTTGAACCGGCTGTGAAATAGGAAGAGGAAAAAGGATATTTTTACTATAATAGAATAGGTATTTTCCGCCGCCTTACTATTCTTTTACTGATTTGTAATAGTAATTAGAGTGTGTAATAGTAATTAGGTCTTATCATCCTCCATATGTAAATTCTTAAATTCTAATTAGGTACTTAAATCTAATGAAGGTTCTAATCATACATAGGATGACTCTTACCTTTGTAGTACAAGAATCATTGTAATAGAGGGAATAATGAAAATAAGAAAAATCTTATATAAATTTCTACTTAATGCATGTAAACTGTATTTGTATTTGTTGATACCAATCTAATATCAGTGGTATCTTGTCTCATGGGTAGTACTTTTTCTTAAACTTCTCTAGATTTGCTGTGGATATGTCTATTCTTTAGTGTTTTACCTTTCCACTTTAAATATCTAGTCAAATTCTATTTTGCCAGTTAATAAAGGAGACACGTAAAACTGAGAACTCTATATGAATGTAAGCTTGCATAAACTCTAGCAAAGCATAAAATCTTTGCCTAATGTCAAGAAAAATGCCTAATATCTTTGCCTACATATCAAGATAACCAGGACTCACAAGCCTGGATTCTCAAGCTAAAAGTTCCAGGCATTGTCACTAGTAAACTAGAATATTGTTATTCATTTAATTCGGAATTCCAATAATAAATAAATGAGTTCAAACTTCAACATAGGGAATTTAATAATATTCTCTAATTATACTTATTGCAGAATGAAGATATATGTTACCTTACAAACAAGACAATCGCATTTTAGTTCAAGAACTTTGTTCATTATTCTTTTAACTTTCTTGCACAACATGCGTAAAAAAGTTCAATAAAGAGAAATGTACGTCAATGATTCCTTCATAATGACAAAACAGATTTTGCACTCTATTTCACTACAAAAATATTTCTTCATCGTTCATATATTTTAAGAAATCAAGCAACTGAAACCTTAGGATCCTTCTGGCTGCACATCAATACATTCTTTGTCGTTCTATGGAATGAATGACTCGTCATCAATGATATTCTAAATCAATACACAATAAATTTCCCTATAGAATAAATTAACCACCAGAATTAACCACTAGAATTGAGATAATAGGAAGACAAATGAAAAGATGAATAACAATAAATTATTGATTAACTTTCATAGGCAAAGTTTACTCGTGAGCATATGCTCTAAAAGTTAGACTTGCAATGTTAAATGATTTTAATCCTCAAAATGAAAGATTTGTACGGGGCAAAAAAATCCATTAAACCCACTAGTAAGACTAAAATGCTACCATTATAAAACATAATAGTAATCCTAGTTTAGCTAGAAAAAAAATTAGGGACATGCCTTCCTCCCCCCTGCCAATACTAACTTTATAAATTTTTTAAAAATAATTTATTTGATAAAAAAAGAAAGGAAATCAATAACAATCTCAATAATATACAACATAATAATTTCTTTACCTGTAGCCAAAAGAAAAAGCCACGTAACAAATTCAACTGCTTAACATCATCGTTGGCGGCAATTGCTTCTTCAATCTTCCTTTTAAGAACTGTAGAGTTTATTTCAAAATGTGAAAATTATGAAGATCAAAGATTGCAATCATTTTAATTGTAATATAAACTCAAGAAAAGGTGAGTAAATATATCTATGCAAAATGATCTGATCACTAGTAAGAGGACACCTTTCTGTGAAAATTAATTATTTCAACTTTACATATAATTAGCATTGATTAGATATTTAATTTTGGGCAAATGAATCACTTATAAATAAATAATGCAATACGTAAAGTCATAGTAAAGAAGTATAACAAAAGTAGATAATAGGACTAGATGGCTATCATATATCAACATAGGAGAAATAATATTTTTCATGCGTTGATGAGTTTAATTGGACAATTTATAAGGTGATCAATAATGGTAATATAAAAAATCCTAGATAATAATGGACTCACCCAAATGGTGATCAAGCAATGATTTTCCTATTTTATCTGATGGATAAAATTTTACCCCTCCAGAGCGCAAATCTCTATGCTTATGTTGAGGCTTCCGCTTAGTGATTTCCTGCATAAGCCTTTCATGCTCCTCTTTATCATAAGGTTTGCGAAGAATTTCTAATATTTGCACCCTGAAGCTAGAACACATTGTTTGTTGTGGACTGCCATAATGATTGTTGACATCTTTTGACTTAATAATGGTACAAGAACAAAATAGAAATTAGACAAGAAATTTTCACAATAAATTGAAGGACAATTAAAAAAAGGATCAATTCGATAAAAGTATCCAAAATAGTGAAAAGGGATAACTTACGCCCTTGCTTGTTGTTTCATGCAGAATAGCATCTGTATACTTCGGTTTCTTAGAAACAACATTGTTATCTGTCTGAGAATTCAGGAAGATAAGACCATCATAAACTACAGATGCACCATTCTTATGTTGTTGGATCACGTTAGAACCTTCAAGCCTCATGTTTTCAAAGAACAATTTATAGTCACAATCATAATTACTTTGCAACTCAGTTCCCTCCATTTTAGCATGACTATCCAAATCATTTTCATCTTCACCATTTGGCTCATTTTCCATATAGATAAGTGGCTTTGTTAACCCAGTATTTTCATTAGCCTCGAGCACGTAAGAGGACCCATTATTCTTCAAACTGCTCAAAAACAATGCATAGCTTGGATCATCACCACCATCAATTGAAAATTCGGGTTTTGGATCATCAAGAATAGATGTATATTCCGCATTCAAATATGTAAGAAAGTCACTATCTCCATCCTCCATGCGTTTATGCACATGCTCTCTCATCACTTCGCTAACCGATGCTTTCTTGTTTTGTCCAGGATTGTGCATGTAGCTAAATTTTGTTGTATGAGATATTATATCTTCAACGACATCCTTTGCTTTTGAATCCATGTCTTAGCTATATTAAATTACTTGAGGGCAGGCCAAATAAAAATATCTCGAAACTCTTCCTTGACCTTCCTCACCAATTGAACTACTCAAAAGTACTTAGCTCAATGCACAATGCACGATAATAATTGTCTACATTTCAAAAGAATCAATAAGCTAGTTAGGATGGAGCATCCACAATTTCATTTAAATATATATTTAAATAAACTCAAAAGTACTAAAATGTATATATATTTTTTTATATGACTAATCAATATAACAAGTCTTTAAGAAAACTTTCCCTTTAACAATCCTTTAATGCTCTAACACAAACTTCTCCTCTTTAATACCTTTGATAGTGGAATTGCCTTGACTTGCATTAATTAACATGTATGGTGCAAAGATCAAAGTATTTTTCAATTGCTCAGAGATAGAGGCTAGCTAGGGCATATATTTCTCCTAAAGGGAAATCAACTGAGCTTGTATAAATAGAGAAATTAAATCCATAAATTAAAATAAAAGTTACTTGCCTGTGATACCTAGGGGCCAGTTTTCTGAATTCGAATTCTTTGCGCACTGTGAACCTCGGAAGACAGAATAGGATGAACATTGATTATAATTTACTTACTTTAGTATTGGTCGTGTGAGGTTGACAGACCCTTTTTATTTGATTGAATTTCGAATGCATCACTGTAGACGTCTACCAAGTATATTACTCAATTTGCATATCCTTCATCTAATACGTGGTTTACTTAATATAAATTTAATACAAAATTTTTAATATTGAAATTTTATTCTTTTCATTTTTAGGAACTAACTAAAATATTGTCACGTGGTGAATTCATAATTAAATTCACTCTATTTTTTTTAGTAAAATATAACATTATTTTCCATAAATTATTTCCATTTTACGGATTCATGCTCTAAAAGTTTATAAACTTCATGTTGTTCAATTTATTATAGAAATTAATTGTTTAGGAAGTATTCCTATTTTTTTGAAAAAAAGGAATCTTCTTATTGGACTAGATTTACCTTTTTGGTTCTTTTTTGTTCTTTGGTTTCTTTATTCTTATTTTTTTGGAGGAAATTATTTACACATAAATTGTATGAGAAACTATTCATATGTTTAATTTTAGTAACGCCCAAGTAACCCTTGAAGTTTGGGATACTTTTAAATTGAAGGCGTGAACATTTTTTGAGACAAAAAAATATCTTAAAGTTGTGATGGTTTATTAATTAAGGGTATGAACTTTTTTCTTGATAAAAGATTCCCCGCGTTAGAAAGTTGTCAATTGAATGATTCAATTGACAACTTTTCTGAAGAACAAAAAAGAAGGATTTGTTTTTCTGTTTAACATTACCCTAATATTCGATTAAAGAAGAGTGAATAGTAAACTAATTTAAAGCTCTTCATACAACTTAATTGACTAAAGGGAGAACTAAAATCCAGCAAGAAAGAAGAAGAGAGAAGAAAACTTTTTTATGACTTCTCTAAGATTACACAAGGGAGAAGCAAAAATGAGGAAAAGGGAAAAAAATTAGAAGGTAAGACCCTGTGTGAATAGTGGCAAAAACTTGGTTGGGAAGGGGAGGGGTAGTTGGTGCGTGACGGTGAGGAAGGGGGTGTGTGAGTTGGTTAATTTCTTAAGAACTACGGTTGATAACTTTCTCCTTAATGGTAAGAATTTATCATGCATGTGTCATTAGAAGAAATAATGGCCACATAACAATAACTAATATTAATGATAAGAATAATAAAATTTATCTAATCTTAATTTTAGACAAATAAAAATCTATCTAGAAGACTTATCTTGTTCCATAAAAATTACGTTTAGATCCCTAAAATGTGCATGCTAAGCATACTTAAAAAAAGTTAATCCCCTAACAAAAACTTGAATTAATAAAATTTTACTCTCTCTCCTAAACATCTACAAAACTATTGTTATATCCCAAAACTTTACTCCCCCAAGTCAGATTCCAAACTCTACATTCGTGACATTAACACTTATGTGTCATGTGTCAGGTACTTACGGCGTATGGCACTACCCCTCTTTTTTCTAATAAATATGCACATTGTTATCCACAAATTATTTACATTTTAAGGATTCGTATTCTATAAGTTCATAAATTTTGTGTTTTGCAATTTATAATGGAAATTAATGGTTTAGGAGGTAATCCTGCCTTTTTAAAATAGGAATCAACTATAATGACGGCAACCACTTTTTGTCTAGGTGGAAAGTTTTGGTACACTAATGAATGCCCGCCACGTGTACACTTCACCCAATAAAGGATTGACACGTATACTATTATGTGTTCACATGTACAAAATATAAAAATTGTGTACCGAAACAAATATGAAATTAATGAATGGACTAATCAGAGTTTAATCTAACAACCTACATTTAATTTTCTCCACTTAAAAAAAAAAAGTCTTCTACATTATAGAATTTTCAATTGGACTAGATTTACCTTTTTGTTTATTTTTTGTTCTTTAGTTTCCTTGTTTTCATCTTTTGCTTAAATTAGGAAATTGTTTAGACATAAATTGTATGAGAAACTATTCATATGCTTTTAATGTCAACGTAGACAATCACTATGTGGGTCTTGAAATACAACGATTTTGAGATAAAACTTAATCTCAAAACAAGAAAATTTATGATTTTTCTTAACATTCTAAACATTGTTTCTTGCAATTCACAAGGGGCTTGATAACAATGGCCTTGGTTGGTTACAAGGGATCGCTGGCCATTCCCTTTGCGACCAACCAGGGGCACAGTGAAACAGCCCCTTGTGAACCGCAAGTGCCAAACTAATTTTTTTTTGTTCTTTACAAATTAAAATAATTCATTAAATAATTTAAACATAATAAAATACAAACTAAAACAAATTAAAATAAATTAAGTAGATAAAAGCTTATTTGAAACAGAACATATATTAAGAATAAATAAATAAGACATTACAATAAAAACTTGAAATAACATTAATTAGTTTAAAAAATAATTAAACTTGGTTCGGCTCGACCCTTGTACGGGATCAGGCGAGCCTCGGCTCAACCCTAATCGCTAGCAAGGGGCACCTTTACAACACGCTTGGTAAATGGTGAGGGGTCAGCCGTGGCTCCCCTGGTCCAATGACAGGGGTGGCCTTTAAAGTATGCAAAGTTCTGAAAATTTTTTTCAAATCTAGGACGATTTGATATCGTTTTTGAAATTTTAAATTGATAAAAGTGAATAAAAACACTTAAAGATTGATATACTAACCTTTTTGTGAGGATTCGTTGTTTGATGCTTCTAACTTGAAGATTTGAACACGGGCGTTGAGAGAATTTTACTGCTGGAGAAGGAAGGGAAGAAAATTAAATGAACATTTTGGGAGTTGCGCCCTTAAATTTTGTGTTGCCTTAAGCTATTTCAAACATATTAGCTAAACTTTTGAGGGGTCCTTGACTTGAAAAAAAAGGTTTATGTTTTTAATTGATAAGTAACTCCAACTCTAGGGAATATTATGCTACGGACCCGATTCATGTCTCTACTAATGGACCTTTTGGCATATATTAAGCCACATCACCTCATGTTATTAATTATATCTCCAATTCTGGAGACAAGAATAACAAGGATAGTGATATAGCTTAATACAGTCCACATGGTCCATAAGTAGGGACATCAACCGGGTGCATAATTGAATTTTTATCTAATATACAATTTACTTAACATAATCTAACACAATATTTTCAACATTGAAATTTTCATCTTTAAATTCAAAGGAACTACTGAAAATATGGCCACATGGTGATTTTATAATTATATTCATTACTCTTTTTTTTTTGTAATAAATATACACTTTGCTATCCACTAATTATTTACATTTTAAGGATTCACATTCTATAAGTTCATGAATTTTGTGTTGTGCAATTTATAATGGAAATTAATAGTTTAGGACGTAATCCTGCCTTTTTAAAAAAGGAATCAACTATAATGAAGGCAACCACTTTTTGTCTAGGTGGAAAATTTTGGTACACTAATCAATGCTCGACACGTGTACACTTCACCCAATGAATGATTGACACATATACTACCATGTGTTCACATGTAAAACGTACAAAAAATTGTGTACCAAAATAAATAAGCAAGTCATGAATGGACCAATCCAAATTTAATCTAATAACCAACATTTAATTTTCTCCAGTTTAAGAAAAAAAAAATCTTCTACATGATAGAATTTTCAATTGGACTAGATTTACCTTTTTGTTTATTTTTTGTTCTTTAGTGTCCTCATTTTCCTCTTTTGCTTAAATTAGGAAATTGGTTACACATAAATTGTATGAGAAACTATTCATATGCTTTTAATGTCAACGTAGACAATCACTATGTGGGTCTTGAAAAACATCAATTTTGAGATGAAATTTAATCTCAAAACAAGAAAATTTATGATTTTTCTTAACATTCTTAACGTTGTTCCTTGCAATTCACAAGGGGCTTAATAACAATGGCCTTCGTTGGTTACAAGAGGTCGCTGACCATTCCCTTTGCGACCAACCAGGGGCACTGTGAACCAACCCCTTGTGAACTGCAAGCACCAAACTAATTTTTTTTTTGTTCCTTACAAATTAAAATAATTCATTAAATAATTTAAACATAAGAAACACAAACTAAAACAAATTAACATAAATTAAGCAGATAAATGCTTATCTGAAACAGAACATATATTAAAAATAAATAAATAAGACATTATAATAAAAATATAAAATAACATTAATTAGTTTAGAAAATAATTAAAGTCGGTTCGGCTTGACCCTTGTGTGGGATAAGGGGAGCCTTGGATCAACCCTGGTCGCTAGCAAGGGGCACCTTTACCGCCTGGTCCATGGCCAGGGGTGAGCCGTGGCTCCCCTGGTCCAACGATCAAAGCTTTGAAATTTGTTTTAGATCTAGGACGATTTGATATCGTTTTCTAATTTTTAAATCAGTAAAAATGAATAAGAACACTTAAAGATTGATATACTAACCTTTTTGTTAAGATTCGTTGTTTGATGCTTCTAACTTGAAGATTTGAACACGCGCTTTGAGAGAATCTTACAACTGGAGAAGGAAGGGAAGAAAATTAAATGAACATTTTGGGAGTTGCGCCCTTAAATTTGGGGTTGCCTTAATCTATTTCAAACACATTAGCTCAACTTTTGAAGGGTCCTTTTCTTGAAAAAGGTTAATGTTCTCAATTGATAAGTAACTCCAACTCTAAGGAGTATTATGATATGGACCCAATTATGTCTCTACTAGTGGACCTTATGGCATGTGTTAAGCCACATCACCTCATTTTATTAATTATGTCTCCAATTCTGGAGACAAGAATAACAAGGATAGTGATATGGCTTAATCCAGGCCACATGGTCCATAAGTAGGGACATGAACTGGGTGCATAACAGAATTTTTATCTAATATATAATTTACTTAAAATAATCTAATACAATGTTTCTACATTGAAACTTTCTTCTTTAAATTCATAGAAACTAATGAAAATATTGTAACATGGTGAATTCATAATTATATTCATTACTCCTCTTTTTTCTAATAACTATGCAGATTGTTATCCACAAATTATTTACATTTTAAGGATTCGTATTCTATAAGTTCATAAACTTTGTGTTGTGAAATTTATATTGGAAATTAATAATATAGGAAGTAATCCTTCCTTTATAAAATAGGAATCAACTATAAGGATGGCAACCACTTTTTGTCTAGGTGGAAAATTTTGGTATACTAATCAACACTCGACACGTGTACACTTCACCCAATAAATGATTGACATATATACTGCCATGTGTTCACATGTAAAAATAAAAAAAATTGTGTACCAAACCAAATGAGCGACTAATGAATGGACAAATCAAAATTTAATCCAACAACCCACATTCAATTTTCTCCATTTCAAGGAAAAAAAATTTCTACGTTATAGAATTTTCAATTGGACTAGATTTACCGTTTTGTTTATTTTTAGTTCTTTAATTTCCTTTATCTTTTCCTTATATTAGAAAATTATTTACACATAAATTATATGAGAAGCTATTTATATTATTTTAATGTCAGCGTAGACAATCACTATGTGGGTCTTGAAAAATATCGATTTTGAGATATAATTTAATCTCAAAACAAGAAAATTTATGATTTTTCTTACCATTCTACACGTTATTCCTTGCAATTCACGAGGGGCTTGATAACAATGGCCTTGGTTGGTTACAAGGGACCGCTGGCCATTCCATTTGCAACCGACCAAGGGCACTATGAACGAGCCCCTTGTGAACTGCAAGCACCAATCCAATTTTCTTTGTTCTTTACAAATTAAAATAATTCACTAAATAATTTAAACATAATAAATGCAAACTGAAACAAACTAAAATAAATTAAGTAGATAAAAGCTTGTTTGAAACAGAATATATATTAAAAATAAATAAATCAATAAGACATTACAATAAAAACATAAGATAACATTAATTAGTTTAAAAAATAATTAAAGTTGGTTTGGCTCAAGCCTTGTGCTGGATCAAGGGAGTCTCGGCTCAGCCCTGATCGCTAGCAAGGGCACCTTTACAGCATGCCTGGTCGATGGTAAGGGGCGAGCCGTGGCTCACCTTGTCCAACAACAGGGGTGGCCTTTAAAGGATGCGAAGCTTTGAAATTTTTTTCAGATCTAGGATGATTTGATATCGTTTTCTAAATTTTAAATCGGTAAAAATGAATAAAAACACTTAAAGATTTATATACTAACCGTTTTGTAAAGATTCATTGTTTGAAGCTTCTAACTTGAAGATTTGAACGGGGGCTTCTAGAGAATCTTACAGCTGTAGAAGGAAGGGAAGAAGATTAAATGAACTTTTTGGGAGTTGCGCACTTAAATTTGATTTGGCTTAAGCTATTTCAAACATATTCGCTCAACTTTTGAGGGGTCCTTTTCTTGAAAAAAAAAAGGTATATATTCTCAATTGATAAGTAACTCCAACTCTAGGAAATATTATGCTACGGACCCGATTCATGTCTCCACTAATGGACCTTATGGCATGTATTAAGCCACATCACCTCATGTTATTAATTATGTCTCCAATTCTGGGGACAAGAATAACAAGGATAGTGATATGGCTTAATACAGGTCACATGGTCCATAAGTAGGGACATGAACTGGGTGCACAACAGAATTTTTGTCTAATATATAATTTACTTAACATAATCTAATACAATATTTTCAACATTGTAATTTTCTTCTTTAAATTCATAGGAACTAATGAAAATATGGTCACATGGTGAATTCATAATTACATTCATTACTCGTCTTTTTTCTAATGAATATACATATTGTTATCCACAAATTATTTACATTTTAAGGATTCGTATTGTATAAGGTCATTAACTTTGTGTTGTGTAATTTATATTTGAAATTAATAGTTTAGGAAGTAATCCTGCCTTTTTAAAATAGGAATGAACTATAATGACGGCAACCGCTTTTTTTCTAGGTGGAAAATTTTGGTACACTAATCAATGCTCGACACGTGTACACTTCACCCAATGAATGATTGACACGTATACTACTATGTGTTCGCATGTACAAAATATAAAAAATTGTGTACCAAAACTAATAAGCAATTAATGAATGGAAGAGTCAAAATTTAATCTAACAACCCACGTTTAATTTTCTCCACTTTAAGAAAAAGAAAATTCTTCTACATTATAGACTTTTCAATTGGACTAGATTTACTTTTTTGTTTATTTTTAGTTCTTTTGTTTCCTTGTTTTCATCTTTTGCTTATATTAGGAAATTGTTTACACATAAATTTTATGAGAAACTATTCATATGCTTTTAATGTCAACGTAGACAATCACTATGTGGGTCTTGAAAAACATAGATTTTGAGAAGAAATTTAATCGCAAAAAAGAAAATTTATGATTTTTCTTAACATTCTAAATGTTGTTCCTTGCAATTCACGAGGGGCTTGATAACAATGGCCTTGGTAGGTTATAAAGGACTGCTGGCCATTCCCTTTGCGACCAACCAGGGGCACTGTGAATGAGCCCCTTGTGAACTGCAAGCGCAAAATTGATTCTTTTTGTTCTTTACAAATTAAAATAATTCATTAAATAATTTAAGCATAATAAATACAAACTAAAACAAATTAAAATAAATTAAGTAGATAAAAGCTTATTTGAAATAGAATATATATATAAAAAATAAATAAGACATTACAATAAAAATGTAAAATAAAATTAATTAGTTAAAAAAATAATTAAAGTTGGTTCGGCTCGACCCTTGATCGCTGGCAAGGAGCACCTTTACAGTGGGCCTGGTCGATGGTGAGGGGTGAGCCATGGCTCCCCTTGTCCAATGACAGGGGTGGCCTTTAAAGGATGCAACGCTTTGAAATTTTTTTCAGATCTAGGACGATTTGATATTGTTTTTTCAATTTGAAATCGATAAAAATGAATAAAAACACTAAAAGATTGATATATTAACCTTTCTGTTAAGATTCATTGTACGATGCTTTTAGCTTGAAGATTTGAACATGGGGTTTTAAGTGAATTATACAATCGGAGAAGGAGGGGAAGAAAATTAAATGAACATTTTGGGAGTTGCGCCCTTAAATTTGGTGTTGACTTAAGCTATTTCAAACATATTAGCTCAACTTTTGAGGGGTCCTTGTCTTGAAAAAAAGGTTTATGTTCTCAATTGATAAGTAACTCCAACTCTAGAGGATATTGTGCTACGAACCCGATTCATGTCTCCACTAATGGACCTTATGGCATGTATTAAGCCACATCACCTCATGTTATTAATTATGTCTCCAATTCTGGAGGCAAGAATAACAAGGATAGTGATATGGCTTAATACTGGCCATATGGTCCATAAGTAGGGACGTGAACCAGGTCCATAACAGAATTTTCCCAATTCAAGGAGTTTTTTTATAACTCGTTTATTTATTATATTATTTAATAATTTTAGTTTTCACTTTCTATATTTTAGAGGGTGGACATACCTTCTCCTTCTCTATTAAGACAATATTCTCTATTTTTCTATCTTTACACTTTTAATAATTTTAAATGGGTTAATGCCTAGCCCTCCACCAATTTATATGGCCTTAGTATCTTTTTTTCTTTTTAATTAGTATATATTAAACCTCTTATATATAATATTTGATCTCTTTTGCCACGAAGGAAATTACTATAACTATTTTTTACATGTTTACAAAACCTCGAGAAAATATGATTACAAAAAAATAATATAAAATTGATGGCCTTCCTATTGGTAATTATTTTTCTAAATATACTATTATTTCTAAGCTCTATAAAACTAAACTATCTTTATACATTTATTTTTTAAAATAACGTATTTGAATTAATAAATTTACAAGTAATTTTGTAAAACAAAAAACAATGAATGTTTGTTAGTAGTTTAAATGCATTTTGTGGAAATAGGATTTCAATTATTAAGATGAATACATAACAAAGAAACGTGACAACATGTGGGTGCTTAAGACTATGCTGTTCCAAGAAACTTATACTGAAAAACATTTATTTTTCGGAAAAAAAATAAAGAGTTAGTGGAATTTACCCTCTAATGTTTCTTTTATGAAAGTCAAGCATAATTTATAATCATTTTTTTCTAAAAAACAGAAATGGCATTCGTAATTTTATTAAGAATCTACTTATTTACTTATTTCCAAGGTTGAGAAAATGCATGAATAGCTTACTCGAACCTGAAGTTTTAGATCTCTTTGCCTATAGTTACATAATTCTTATCCACCCGTGCAGAGGTTTCTAATGCCACAAAATTCTTGCCAATATAAACGATGCACCAACTCTAAATCTAAATTAAATTTAAAAATTCTTCGGTACTAAATAAAATGAATATTTCTTCATTCTAGTATATAATCTTGTCGTTATACTTTCCAACAAGAACATTCTTCTCTTACCCTATTATCTCTAATTACCATATTAGTCAAGGTCTGACGCTACCAGAATTGTCTAACATATCTAATACGCTTTATCTACAACACTCCATTTAAAGTAGATTGATCGTGAGTACTGGAGAGAGATGTATAAGAAATAAGAATCAATGGATTGATAGTGTGCTTTGTCCACTTCAAAGAGAAACTAGGCTACAATGAGTGGGCCTTCTCACAACGGTGACTCCATTTCTTTCACCAAGTATGAGAAGAGCATGGTAAGTTGAAACATCTTGATTTCCTTAATTTTGAATTATTCAAAATCTTTCCATTCTATTTGCAACGTAAAAGTGGGGAAACTTCTCACCAAAATAGTACTACAAAAAGACACACTTTCCAAAGTAGGACTAAGGAAAGGAAAGTTCGTCAATGACCGATGCCATAAGAGGTTAGAAAACAATTTCTAATAATGAAAGTGTAATGAATAATTAATTTTAATTCGCATCGCCAAAATCTGTTGAAAAGCAAAAGAATTTCGCAACAACTATTCATTTAAAAAATTAATTAACTCGTCGTTGCATTTTGGCCTTGAATTATCCACTGAACCTACCATCAACTTACCAAATTGCTTTGCAAGCAAAAAAAGCTAAAAACGTCAGTAATTTATTCTTCTAGGGTCCTTGAAGCTAGAAAGAAAACAGAAAAAAACGTACCAGATTGTTACAAGGGTTTTGTTTCATTGGTTTCTCATATATATGTTTTTTTTCTATTTGTCATAACAACACCTTATCTATATATCGAAAAACATTATGCTACTTTATCATTTATACAATCATGCAATTTTTGCGTCATTATTACAAGGTGGAACTTGTAATCAGAGTTGCATTACTAGCTTGGAACTTCTTGTTGAAGGAAACATCGGCAAATAACCATAGATAACTTTTGGCAAATATTCCTTGTTTTGTATGGAGCTAAAGAAATGTGTCAAAGATTATTAAAATGTTACAAGTAAAAGTTGGTTGTTATTTATCTTAGCAGCTAGCTACATATTGAGTCTATACATAATTAGGTTAAGTAAGTTGCTCCCAATAATTCAGTAGTATAGCTGGATAATTAATCTGTCCTTGTATATATGAATTCTTTATTTTACTGCTTATTAATGTGCTTTATGTCTTGATTTACAATATCTTCCCTTTGATTTACAGCTTTAGATATTTGACATTGTTCTCTATATATATAACCCAGGAACGTGTTTTAACATTTCTTCTAACATCTTCTTTTTATAGTAATATATTTTCTTTTTAGTGCTTATCTTTTTCTTTTAAGGTTTATCTTTTATTTGGTAAGTTTTATTAATAAAATATACTCCCTCCGTCGGAAATCTTTGGTCTCACTTTCCTTTTTCTTTCGTCCTAAATTATGGTCTCATTTGCTTTTATAAATGATAGTTAAACAATCAACATACACCTTATCTACTCAATATCTCCATTTTCCAAGAAATACTAATAATGCACCCACTACTCCGATAAATTCATATCTACACTTGAAAACTTTCAGGATAAAAAGTCGAATTCTTTCAATATCATAGAAGAGTATAAAAGACAAATCAAAATAAAATTTATTAGTCCAACTAAATATTTTAATCCATGTGAAAAATTGAAATGGGACCAAGGATTTGGGGTGGAGGGAGTACTAAATTAGAAGTGTTATAAGAAAGGTTGTAAGAATTGGTACCGACAATCTGAACAATTCATATATATATATATATACACTCTAATAATCAATATGTCCACGCCTGATAATGCTAGTCATTTTTTTAATGCACAAAAAGTCTGAAGTCATTCAGAATAATTGTTTATCTATTGTAATAGTTGTTGAAGACAAAGATAAACAAAACATAAATTTCATAGTTAACACGACAGGTGCCATACTATGCCTCGAATCCCTAGGTCATCTACTTTGGCCATTTCCTCTCACTGCGACTGCGATTGTAGGATCATAGTTGTTAGAAAATTTAGAATTAGAATTTTAGATATTCGTTATTTATTTATGAAATTAGATATTTTAATAAATATATGCATTTCTTATTTCATTTTTTAAATAAGAATATCAGCCATGAAGTTGCGAGTAATTGAAATGATACATTTGCAAGAAAACAAAGAAACTATACACAATTTGCGACCAATATGCGTTAATTTTGAAACCAAAATAAAATAAAACACAATATGATAATTGACCAGTATAAATTTTAATTTCATTGAAATGTGCAAGAAAATTGCGACGGATTTGCTAAAGCCTCTAGTTTTATAAAGTGAATGTTAGATAGAAATCTATCATATTGTAGAAACTAATTACTATTACAACTGCTATTTACTATTACAAGCCAAAAATAGAAAGACAAAACAGCGGAAAGAAAACAGAACAAGGATTACACAATGATCCTCTCTGATCAACAAGGAAAAATAAAACTCTAGGGCTGCAAAAATAATAAACAATTAATAGTAAAAATAAAGGTAAAGAAAGCAGAAGAAAGGCTTAGCACTGCCACGGGCATTGGCCGCCGGCGGGAACAGTGACGAGCCGAGAGAGACAAGAAGCTGAGCAGCGGCTGTGAAGAACGGGCCACGTCGAGGTGTCACCGGTGAGTAACGAGGTGATCGGAACCCTCAGATCTGAACCTCGACCAAAAAATCGTTGCCGGTGCCACACCCTCACTCTCTCTCTATCTCTCTCTTACTTTCGGCTCTCTCTCAAACACATACAGTAAGAGATCAAGCAATGATCCCAGGAAGCCGAAGGTCGCAGAAAGCTGACGGACGGAGGAGAGCAGCGACAGAAGCTACAAAGAAGAAGAGAAGAAGAGTCGGCAAAACCAACATTCAAAGAGGCAGAGAAGAAGGAGAAACGGCTGCACTGGAAATGAAGGGGTGAGTGAGGGAATTAAAAGGGAGAGACATCAATGGGCAGCCCGGGTGGCCAATCCCGGTATTTCTCGACCCAGTTAAATGGGCACCTCTTCTCCAGCTGAGGTCCAATTCATCATAGGGAGATAAAATGGGCTGGAATATGAAAATATTGGGAAGACTTCAAGGTCCAAAAGGCCTACATATCAGAAACTCATAGTAAATTGTGATGAATGTTTATAAATTACTTTAAAAAAAAAAAATCAGACCTAGCACAAAATATTTCTCCAATGGTGAAACTTTTGGGCAATTGATAGAAAACTTCAGTTAACACACAATAGTGTTAATTTGTGATTTTGTATAAGTTTGTGGCAACTTTTGACATAGAATATAGTTACGGAGAGTTTTGTCACAAAGCCATAAATACCATTGCTTTCCACAGCTATGCTGCTATATTGTTTGTTGCTGCACATTGATTGGATTTTTTAGTAGTAGCAGAACTCGAAAATAAGTTATTCCTTATAAAGTAACTAACTGAACAAAGTACCCAAACTAAGCACCCTTTGAGCTATATTACTGTTACTGACGGAAGTATGAGCTACTTTATCTTTCATCTCTTAACTCTCTTGACATGTTCATAGTAATGGTATAGGACACAAATTGTTGCGTTGTGAGAAGGGGATTAAGAAGCCTACTTGCCCGTATAGGCTAACCATCTCATCATAAGTCACTAAAGTCATGGAAATAATAGGGGAAGTGGTCTCTAAAATGGATGTGACAAATGAGATAACTCCTAGTCTATCATGTCTATGACACTCATGTGGGTAGTCATTACACATTAATTACAATTGTACGTGGTGATGAAGGTCACATTTCTAATGAATTTTCGGAATCCTCCATATGTAAATACTAAAATGCTAATTAGGTACCTAAATCTAATTAGGGTTCTAATCATACATCGGATGACTCTTACCTTTGTAGTACAAGAATCATTGTAATAGAGGGAATAATGAAAATAAGAAAAATCTTATATAGATTTCTATTTAATGTACGGAAACTGTATTTGCATTTGCTAATACCAATCTAACATTAGAGGTATCTTGTCTCGTGGGTAGTACTTTTTCTCAAACGTTCTCTAGATTTGATATTCATTTCATTCGGAATTCCAATAATAAATAAATGAGTTCAAACTTCAACATAGAGAATTTAATACTATTCTCTAATTATACTTATTGCAGAATGAAGATATATGTTACCTTACAAACAAGACAATCGCGTTTTAGTTCAAGAACTTTGTTCATTAGCCCGGGCTGCCCGGTGTGACTCTTGATCGATTTATGTTTTCTCTCCCTCCCCGGCTCAAGAGGCATTCCGGACTCTTCCTTTCTTCTCTCTTTTTCTTCTCCTTCTCGTCCTTCCCAAGAGACGTGTCTATCTCTTCTACTTCTCCCCTTCTTTATCGCGGCTTACCGCGTCTGTTGCTCTCCTCTGGTGACCTCCGTGGTCCTTTGTTACACCATCTCTGAAACTGGTGGTTCTGTGTTGATGTTATTCTGTCATTTTTGATCTTTTTGTGGGGAGAGCCGTAAGGGTGAGAGAGAGGGTGAGAACCGGTGATCTTTTCTGTTTGAGGCCGGATTTGAGAGTGATTTTTACCGTTAAAGTTGATACCTTTTGTCTGGCCGGTACCTCGAAGCGGTCGTCATTTCAACACCGCTGCTCGATGCCGTTGAGTCTCCATGTATGCCGCTGGGGGTTCCGACATTGCAGTGACAGGTAAGTGCCCCTTACCGATTCATGGTTCATTTTTTTCTTTTAACGGTTATTGTGTTTAAATTTGGTCTTGCAGATTAGCTTGAACCGGTTGTGAAACTGGAAGAGGAAGAAGGATATTTTTACTGTAATAGAATAGGTTTTTTTCGCTGCCTTACTATTCTTTTATTGATTTATAATAATAATTAGAGTGTGTAATAGTAATTAAGTCCTATCAAGTGGTATTAGAGCCACAGTTTGGCTCGTCGACACCGGCAACCATCGGAAGATTCTGGATCTGAGGGAACTGTTGAGTTCCTTAGATCTGGCCAGTGAAGTTTTCTTTAACTTTCTCTTTTCTTTTTGTTATCTTTGTTTTTCTTTGGTTTCGGATTGCCGCCATTTTATTTTTTGTTTTTCATTTTTCGGCTTTCCACCAGTTATTGCTTATGTTTCTCTTGTGATTCTCGGCTTGCTGCCGTCTGTTTCTGTTTCACTGTTGCTTTAGCTTGCTGCCAATTGTGATTACTGTTACTGTTATTTTATTGAATTGAGTTACTATACAGTTTTCCTGTTTACTGTTCTTGTTTTATACCTGGTGCTGTTATTCTGCTGCTATTCTGTCTTTGTTTTTTAGATTTTTAATTCATTTTTTTTTCAAAAACTATAAAACCCAAGCCTGGCTTGAATTTGTGAGATTTCAAGTATCTGTGTCTTGGCATGGATTTTTTGTTTTTTAAAAAGTTTTTATTTTGCTCCCTCTGTTCTTTGTCTTTTTCGATTTTTGGTAAGGCAGTTTTGTTGCTGCCGTGTTTCTCGTTATTTCAATTATATTGTTTGTTTCTGGGTTTCGTTCTTCACGTTGTTGCGCCGCTTTTTTTTAAAAAAAACAAATCAAGCAAATTAGAACCAACCAGCGCCGTTTTTCTTGAAATTGTATTTTTCTATTTTTTTGAAAAATCCAGGCAGCTTTATTCGTTTTCAAAACTTTTTACAAATCTTTCATTTTTCCTAGTCATTTAATTAAACGTATTTGCGTTCGAAACATGTCAGTTCCAAAAATTGAAACTGATAAGTTTGATGGCAAATCTGACTTTGTGTGGCGGAGGAAAATGAAAGCAGGTTTGGTACAAAATAAAATTGCACCCGCTATCTGTGGCCTTGAGGAGTATGTGGAATCTTGGAAGGGTGAGATTCTTTGAGAAAAACTAGGTAATACTCACAGCTGCCTCACCTTGCATTTAATTGACAATGTTTTACGAGAAATTGTTGAAAAAGACAATGCTTTTGAAATTTGGTCTAAACTAGAAAAACTATACTTGGGAAAATCACATTCAAATAAAATTTATTTAAAATATCAGCTTTTCCCTTTTAAAATGAGCGGGTCCAAAACACTTTCAAAAAATATGGATGATTTAAATAAAATCATTTGGGAACTTCAAAATGTTGGAGAGAACATCTCTAATGAAAATATTACAGTCATTTTATTAAATGCCTTACTTGAATCTTTCAACGATGTCAAATCTGCTTGTAAATATGCCAGAGATGGTTTATCTCTTTCCAATGTTAAAAATGCTTTGAAATCTAAAAATTTGGATCTACAAAAAGAGAATAAATCACATGGTGAAAATCTTTCTGTACGAGGAAGAGTTGACCGGGGGGAACCTAGTCACCTTTTTTAAAGTAAAGGGCGATCCGAATCTCGAGAGGAGAACAAAGTAAAGTGTTTTTATTGTGGTAAAGAGGGTCATATGAAAAACAAGTGTTTTAAATGGATTAAAGATGAAAAGCAACGTAAACATGGTAAAGGGAGTAATAAAATCAAAAAAACCCACGATTTTGATTTAGATGGTAATTCTATTTTTTCTCAGGTTTTGTGTGTTTCTCTTTCCACTTCATGTTCTAAAGTTGTTGATCATTGGGTTCTTGATTTTGGTTGCTCTTTTCACATGACACCCAACAAACATTGGTTTTCTGATTTCAAACCCTTAGAACAAGGAAAGGTTTTAATGGGAAATAATCAAGTTTGTGATATTAAAGGCACAGGTAATATTTTCATTAAAATGCTTGATGGTGTGACTGGAAAACTCACTGAGGTGAGATACGTGCCCAACTTACCTCGAAATCTTATTTCTCTTAGTTATTTGGATTCTTTGGGTCTTTCTTTTAAATCCAAAAATGGTATTTTACATGTTTGCAAAGGGAACCTAGTCATGCTAAAAGGTTTTAAAAGAGAAACTTTATACATCCTTATTGGTAAAATGGTTTGTAACTTCATTGCATTGATTTCAAACTACTATTCTCGAGAAAACTATGTTGTGGCATCGAAGGATCGACCACATTAGTGCACATTTGTGAGAAGGGACTTTATTATTTACAAGAACAAAATCTTTTATGTGGTGACAATATTGATTCCTTGGATTTTTGTGACCACTGCGTTTTGGGAAAACAACACAAAATCAGTTTTTCAACCATCACACACAAGTCTTCTATAATACTTGATTATGTGCATTGTGATAAATGGGGACCTGAAAAAGTTCCAACTTATGGTGGTAATGTTTATTTCTTGTCAATTTTTGGTGATTTTTCAAGGCATGTTCGGGTTTTCCTTTTAAAAACTAAAGATCAAACTCTTAAAAAGTTTTGTGAATGGAAACATTTTGCCGAAAATCATTCTAGAAATAAACTAAAAACTATCAGGACCGATAACGGTCTAGAATTTTGTAATTGTAAGTTTTCTGATTTGTGTGCATCGCATGGCATCCTACACCATAGAACGGTTAGACATAACCCACAGTAAAATGGAGTCGTCGAAAGGATGAACCGTACCATTATGGATAAGGTTAGATGTCTTCTTTTTTCTTCTGGTGTCCCAAAACCTTTCTGGGGGAAGTTGCTAGTACAACTGTCTACCTTATCAATAGATCCCCTTCTACAACTGTAAACTTTAGGACTCCTATAGAACTTTGGTGTGGTAAACCTCCTAACCTTCTAACTTGAAAGTTTTCGGGTGTGCGGCCTTTGCACATCAGAAGGAAGGAAAACTAGATCCAAGGTCTAGAAAGGGAGTGTTTATAGGATACCCTAGTGGAGTGAAGGGTTATAGAGTGTGTTTAAAGGGTGAACCGGGGGTGAGGGTTATCAGTAGGGATGTTATCTTCAATGAGCTAGAAATGCTCTGTCTTAAGGATGAACCCATCTCCGATAGTCCGTCGAGTGTTCCCACTCCTACTAGTATTCCTATGGAGGTTGAGGTCACCTCTTAACCTTCCTTGGAATCATCCCAAAAACCTGAAACCAATCCCGAGTTTCCTACTTCACCTGATCCTCCGAGTATTCCTGAAACCCTTGATCCTCTTTTAGAAGGTTTTGATGACGAGGAAAAACACCCTGAGTAACATGCTCAAGCCCTTAGGGATTATCAGCTTGTGAGAGATAGAGTCCGTAGGGTACCTAAGGATCATCCTCGATATGTTTACTCCTACATTGTTTCATATGCCTTTGCTGTTGCATCTTATGTGGAGGAAAAGGAACCATTATGTTTTCCTGATGTTTTGAAAAGCCCTAATCGCGTTTTATGGTTACGTGCTATGGAAGAGGAAATGTGTTCTTTAAACAAAAGGAAAACCTGGATTCTTGTTCCAAAACCCTCAAAATAAAAGTTAGTTGATTGCAAATGGATTTTCAAAATAAAAAAAAAAACATGAGTCTTCTAATGAACCTCCAAGGTTCAAGGCCAGGCTAGTTGCAGAAGGTTTTTCACAAGTTGAGGGCATTGATTTCAATGAAATTTTTTCTCCTGTTGTTAAATACAAAACGATTAGATTATTCTTGCTCTTGTTGCTTTCTATGATCTTAATTTTGAATAACTTGATGTTAAAATCGCTTTCTTACATGGTGATCTCGAAGAGACTATACATATATGACAACCACCAGGTTTTGAGGTTAAGGGTGTAGAACACATGGCGTGTCTTTTGAAAAAGTCCTTATACGGGCTTAAACAATCACCCAGACAATGGTACAAGAGGTTTGATTCTTTTATGATAAAAATTGGTTTTACTAAAAGCAACTACGATAGTTGTCTTTACTTTTCTGGTAATATGGTTTATTCTGCTATTTATTTATTTCTTTATGTGGATGATATGCTTATTGCTTGCAGGCATAAAGCTAAAATCGACAATCTAAAATCCTTGTTAAAATCTGAATTCGATATGAAGGATTTAAGTGTTGCATCAAAAATTCTTGGGATGAGTATTTCAAGAGATAGATCTGATCGTTCACTTTTTCTATCTCAAAAGCATTTGTTTTAGAAAATTGTATCTAAAATTTCAATATTAATTACAATTGTACGTGGTGGTGAAGGTCACATTTCTAATGAATTTTTGGAATCCTTTGTAGGCTTTCTGGGCCAATTTTCTCCCAATATTTTCATTTTTCCAGTCTAATCCATTTTTAACCCAATGATGAATCCATGGGTCTCAAACCAAGATAGGTGGCTGAAGTTTGAAAAGGGTCAGAGATGCTGGGCCGGGCCAGCCCGGACTGCCCGTTGGTACTCTTGATCTATTTATGTTTTCTCTCCCTCCTCTCAGTTCATGAGGCATTCCAGACTCTTCCTTGTCTCTGTCTCTTCTTCTCCCCTTCTTTACCGTGGCTTACCGCATCTGTTGCTCTCCTCTAGTGACCTCCGAGGTCCTCTGTTACACCGTCTCTGAAAGCAGTGGTTCTATGTTGATCTTATTTAATCATTTATGATCTTTTTGTGGGGAGAGCCATGAGGGTAAGAGAGAGGGTGAGCGCCAGTGATCTTTTCTCTTTGAGGCTAGATCTGAGGGTCATTTTTACCATTAAAGTTGGTACCTTTTGTCTTGCTAGCACCTCGACGTGGTCGTCATTTCAACATCGCTGCTCGGCACCGTCGAGTCTCATTGTATGCCACTGGGGGTTCCAACACTACATCGACAGGTAAGTGCCCCTTACCGATTCATGATTAATTTTTTTCTTTTAACGGTTATTGTGTTTAATTTTTTTCTTGTCGATTGGCTTGAACCGACTGTGAAATAGGAAGAAGAAGAAGAAGGATATTTTTATTGTAATAGAATTTTTTCCGCTGCCTTACTGTTTTTTTACTGATTCGTAATAGTAATTAGAGTGTGTAATAGTAATGAGGTCGTATCATCCTCCATATGTAAATTCTAAAATTCTAATTAGGTACTTAAATCGAATGAAGGTTCTAAACAAACATAGGATGACTTTTACCTTTGTAGTACAAGAATCATTGTAATAGAGGGAATAATGAAAACAAGAAAAATCTTATATAGGTTTCTGCTTAATGCATGTAAACTGTATTTGTATTTGTTGATGCCAATCTAACATTAGAGGTATCTTGTCTCATGGGTAGTACTTTTTCTTAAACGTTCTCTACATTTGCTAGGGATATGTCTATTCTTTAGTGTTTTACATTTCCACTTTAAATATCTAATCAAAATTCTATTTTGCTAGTTAATAAAGGAAGACACATAAAACTGAGAACTTTAGATGAATGTAAGCTTGCATAAACTCAAGCAAAGCATAAAATCTTTGCCTACATATCAAGATAACCTGGACACACAAGCCTGGATTCTCAAGCTAAAAGTTCCAGGCATTGTCACTAGTAAACTAGAATATTCTTACTGATTTCATTCGGAATTCCAATAATAAGTAAACGAGTTCAAACTTCAACATAGAGAATTTAATAATATTCTCTAATTATACTTATTGCAGCATGAAGATATATGTTACCTTACAAACAAGACAATAGCGTTTTAGTTCAAGAACTTTGTTTATTGGTCTTTTAACTTTCTTGCACAATATACGTAAAAAAGTTCAATAAATAGAAATGTATGTCAATGATTCCTTCATAGTGACAAAATAGATTTTGTACTCTATTTCACTACAAAAATATTTCTTCATCGTTCATAAATTTTAAGGAATCAAGCAACTGAAACCTTAGGATCCTTCTGGCTGCACATCAATTCGTTCTTTGTCATTCCATGGAATGAATGATTCGTCATCAGTGATATTCTAAAGCAATATACAATAAATTTCCATATAAGAAGCTACTTATTTGAATAAATTAACCACTAGAATTGAGATAATATGAAGACTAATGAAAAGATGAATAACAATAAATTGTTGATTAACTTTCATAGGAAAAGTTTACTCGTGAGCATATGCTCTAAAAGTTAGACTTGCAATGTTCAATGATTTTAATCCTCAAAATGAAAGATTTGTATGGTACAAAAAAATCCATTAAACCCACTAGTACTTCATCATGGAACAGTCCTAATAGAACAATATTGCTAAATTCTATTTATGCATGGTGGAAAGCATAATGTGATTAATGAAGCTTATGCATACCCTTGTAGTCATGATTTTGTTATGTTAATCAGACACGAGAACCATAAGAATGGAAACAAATAACTTCCAACATATCGAGGTATTTTTATTAAATAAGCTCCTAACTTTAAAAAATGTCTGTACTAGAGTACTTTACTTTTGAAGCAAAGAGGTGACGCTAGAAATTGTTCATCCTAAACTTACCTCTTTTGACCATCACTTCTTGAGACTTTCAAGTTATGTGACCGTGTTAAAAACATTTACCCGAGCAATAAGACTAAAATCCTACCTTCATAAAACATAATAGTAATCCTAGTTTAAAAATAAAATTAGGGACATGCCTTCCTCCCCCTGCCAATACTAACTTTATTAACTTTTTAAAAATAATTTATTTGATAAAAAAAGAAAGGAAATCAAGAACAATCTCAATAATATACAGCATAAATAATTTCTTTACCTGTAGCCAAAAGAAAAAGCCACGTAACAAATTCAACTGCTTAAGATCATCATTGGCGGCAACTGCTTCTTCAATCTTCCTTTAAGAACTGTAGAGTTTATTTCAAAATGTGAAAATTATGAACATCAAAGACTGACATCGTTTTAATTGTAATATAAACTCAAGAAAAGGTGAGTAAATATATCTATACAAAATGATCTGATCACTAGTAAGGGAACACCTTTCTGTGAAAATTAATTATTTCAACTTTACATATAATTAGCATTGATTAGATATTTAATTTTGGGCAAATGAACCACTTATAAATAAATAAATAAATACATAAAGTCGATTGTAAAGAAGTATCACAAAAGTCTATAATAGGAGTCGATCGCTATCATATATCAACATAGGAGAAATGATATTTTTCATGCATTGATGAGTTTAATTGGACAGTTTATAAGGTGATCAATAATGGTAATATGAAAAATCCTAGATAATAATGGACTCACCCAAATGGTGATCAAGCAATGATTTTCCCATTTTATCTGAGGGATAAAATTTTACCCCTCCAGAGCGCAAATCTCTATGCTTATGTTGAGGCTTCCGCTTAGTGATTTCCTGCATAAGCCTTTCATGCTCCTCTTTATCATAAGGTTTGCGAAGAATTTCTAATATTTGCACCCTGAAGCTAGACCTCATTGTTTGTTGTAGACTGCCAAAATGATTGTTGACATCTTTTGACTTAATAAGGGTACAAGAAAAAAATAAAGATTAGACAAGAAATTTTCGCAATAAATTGAAGGACAATTAAAGAAGGATCAATTTGATAAAAGTATCCAAAATAGTGAAAAGGGATAACTTACGCCCTTGCTTGTTGTTTCATGCTGAATAGCATCTGTATACTTCTATTTCTTAGAAACAATGTTGTCATCTTTCTGAGAATTTAGGAAGATAAGACCATCATAAACTACAGATGCACCATTCTTATGTTGATTGATCACATTAGAACCTTCAACCCTCATGTTTTCAAAGAACAATTTGTAGTCGCAATCATAAATACTTTGAAACTCAATTCCCTGCATTTTAGTATGACTATCCAAAGCAATTTCATCTTCACCATTTGGCTCATTTTCCATATAGTTAAGTGGCTTTGTTGACCCAGTATTTTCATTAGCCTCGAGCACGTAAGAGGACCCATTATTCTTCAAACTGCTGAAAAACAATGCATAGCTTGGATCATCACCACCATCAATTGAAAATTCAGGTTTTGGATCATCAATAATAGATGTATATTCCGCATTCAAATATGTAAGAAAGTCACTATCTCCATCCTCCATGCGTTTATGCACATGCTCTCTCATCACTTCCTTGGACAAGCTAACCGATGCTTTCTTGTTTTGTCCATAATTGTTTATGTAGCTAAATTTTGTTGTATGAGATCTTACATCTTCTACGACATCCTTTGCTTTTGAATCCATGTCTTAGCTATATTAAATTTTTTGAGGGCAAGCCAAATAAAAATATCTCGAAACTCTTCCTTGACCTTCCTCACCAATTGAACTACTCAATAAGTACTTAGCTCAATGCACAATGCATGATAATAATTGTCTACATTTCAAAAGAATCAATAAGCGAGTTAGGATGGAGCATCCACAATATCATTTAAATATATATTTAAATAAACTCAAAAGTACTAAAATGTATATATATTTTTTATATGACTAATAAATATAACAAGTCTTTAAGAAAACTTTCCCTTAATCAATCCTTTAATGCTGTAACACAAACTTCTCCTCCTTAATACCTTTGATAGAGGAGTTGCCTTGACTTGCATTAATTAACATGTATGGTGCGAAGATCAAAGTATTTTTCAATTGCTCGGAGATAGAGGCTAGCTAGGTCATATATTTCTCTTAAAGAGAAATCAACTGAGCTTGTATAAATAGAGAAATTAAATCCATAAATTAAAATAAAAGTTACTTGCCTGTGATACCTAGGGGCCAGTTTTCTGAATTTAACTTCTTTGCGCATTGTGAATTTATTCAGTCTCGGAAGACAAAATAGGATGAACATTGATTATATTTTACTTGCTTTAGTAATTGTCGGGTGAGGTTGACTTCATCTATATACCCTTTTTATTTGATTGAATTTCAAACGCATCAGTACATACGTCTACCAAGTACTTTACTCAATTTGCATATCTTTCATCTAATATGTGGTGTACTAAACATAAATTTAATAAAAAATTTTGAATATTGAAATTTTATTCTTTTCATTTTTAGAAACGAACTAAAATATGGTCACCTGGTAAAATCATAATTAAACTCACTTTCTCTATTTTCTAGTAAAATATAACATTATTATCCATAAATTATTTCCATTTTACGGATTCATGCTCTAGAAGTTTATAAACTTCGTGTTGTTCAATTTATTATAGAAATTAATTGTTTAGGAAGTATTCCTATTTTTTTTTAAAAACGAATTTTCTTATTGGACTAGATTTACCTTTTTGTTTCTTTGCTCTTATCTTTTTGGTTATATTAGGAATTTTTTACACATAAATTGTATGAGAAACTATTCATATGCTTAACTTTACTAACGCCTAAGAAACCCCTGAAGTTTGGGGTACTTTTAAATTGAGGGCGTGAACATTTTTTTGGACAAAAAAATATCCTAAATTTGTGATGGTTTATTAATTAAGGATATGAACTTTTCTTAATGAAAGCTTCCCCACGTTAGAATGTTGTCAATTGAATGATTCAGTTGACAACTTTTCTTAAGAACAAAAAAGAAAGATTTCTTTTTCTGTTTAACATCACCCTAATATTCGATTAAAGAAGAATGAATAGTTAACTAATTCAAAGCTCTTCATACAACTTAATTGACAAAAAGAATAACTAAAATCCAGTAGTTGGTGCGTGATGGTGAGGAAGGGGGTGTGTGAGTTGGTTATTTTCTTAAGAACTACGGCTGATAACTTTCTCCTTAATGGTAAGAATTAATCATACATGTGTCATTAGAAGAAATAATGGCCACATAACAATAATACTAATATTAATGATAAGAATAATAAAATTTATCTAATCTTAATTTTAGACCAATAAATATCTATCTAGAAGATTTATATTGTCCCACAAAAATTATGTTTAGATCCCTAAAGTGTGCATGCTAAGCATACTTAAAAAAAGTTAATCCACTTAAGATATTCGTAAACTCCCCTAACAAAAACTTGTATTAATAAAATTTTACTCTCTTTCCTAAACATCTACAAAACTATCGTAATATCCCAAAACTTTACTCCACTAAGTCAGATTCCAAACTCTACATTCGTGACATTAACACTTATGTGTCATGTGTGAGCTACTTACGAGGTATGACATTACACATCTTTCATCTAATATACAAGTTACTCAACATAATCTAATACAATATTTTCAACATTGATATTTTCTTCTTTAAATTCATAGGAACTAATGAAAACATGGTCACATGGTGATTTCATAATTATATTCATTACTCCTCTTTTTTCTAATAAATATACACATTGTTATCCACAAATTATTTACATTTTTAGGATTCGTATTCTATAAGTTCATAAATTTTGTGTTGTGCAATTTATAATGGAAATTAATAGTTTAGGAAGTAATCTTGCCTTTTTAAAAAAGGAATCAACTATAATGACGGCAACCACTTTTTGTCTTGGTGGAAAATTATGGTACAATACTCAATGCCTCACACGTGTACGCCTCACCCAATAAATGATTGACACGTATACTACTATGTGTTCACATGTACAAAATATAAAAATTGTGTACAGAAACAAATAAGAAATTAATTAATTGACAAATCAAAATTAATCTAACCGCCCACATTTAATTTTCTCCACTTTAAGAAAAAAAAAATTCTTCTACATTATAGAATATTCAATTGGACTATATTTACATTTTTGTTTATTTTTTGTTATTTAGTTTCCTTGTTTTCATCTTTTGCTTAAATTAGGAAATTGTTTACACATTAATTCTATGAGAAACTATTCATATGCTTTTAATGTGAACATAGACAATCACTATGTGGGTCTTGAAAAACATCGATTTTGAGATAAAACTTAATCTCAAAGAAAGAAAATTTATGATTTTTTTTAACATTCTAAACGTTGTTCCTTGCACTTCATGAGGGGCTCAATAACAATAGCCTTGCTTGGTTACAAGGGACCGCTGGCCATTTCCTTTGCCATCAACCACGGGCACTGTGAAAGAGCCCCTTGTGAATCGCAAGCGCCAAACCAATTTTTTTTGTTGTTTATAAATTAAAATAATTCATTAAATAATTTAAACATAATAAATACAAACTAAAACAAATTAAAATAAATTAAGTAGATAAAAACTTATTTGAAATAGAATGTATATTAAAAATAAATAAATAAGACGTTACAATAAAAACATAAAATAACATTAATTAGTTTAAAAAATAATGAAAGTTGGTTTGGCTTGACCCTTGTGCAGGATCAGGGGAGCCTCGGCTAAACCCTGATCGCTAGCAAGGAGCACCTTTACAACACGCCTGGTCGATGGCGAGGGGTGAGCCGTGACTCACCTGGTCCAGCGACAGGAGGGCTTTTAAAGGATGCAAAGCTTTGAAATCTTTTTCAAATCTAGGACGATTTGATATCGTTTTTTAAATTTTAAATCGGTAAAAATGAATAAAAACACTTAAAAGATTTATATACGAACCTTTTTGTGAAGATTCATTGTTTGATGCTTCTAACTTGAAGATTTAAACATGGGCGTTGAGAGAGTTTTACAGCTGGACAAGGAAGGGATGAAAATTAAATGAACAGTTTGGGAGTTGCACCCTTAAATTTGGTGTTTCCTTAAGCCATTTCAAACATATTAGCTCAACTTTTGAGGATTCCCTGTCTTGCAAAAAAAGGTTTATGTTCTCAATAAATAAGTAACTCCAACTCTAGGGAATATTATACTATGGACCCGATTCATGTCTCCACTAATGGACCTTATGCAATGTATTAAGTCACATCAACTCATGTTATTAATTATGTCTCCAATTCTGGAGACAAAATTAATAAAGATAGTGATATGGCTTAATATAGACCACATGGTCCTTAAGTAGGGATATGAACCGGGTGCATAACAAAATTTTTATCTAATATATAATTTACTTAACATAATCTAATACAATATTTTCAACATGGAAATTTTCTTCTTTAAATTCATAGGAACTAATAAAAATATTGTCACATGGTGAATTAATAATTATATTCATTACTCCTTTTTTTTCTAATAAATATACACATTATTATCCACAAATTATATACATTTTAAGGATTCGTATTCTATTAGTTCATAAACTTTGTGTTGTGCAATGTTAAATAGAAATTAATAGTATAGGAGGTAATCCTGCTTTTTTAAAATAGGACTCAACCTGTAATGACGGCAACCACTTTTTATCTAGGTGGACAATTTTGGTACACTAATCAATGCTCGACACGTGTACACTTTACCCAATGAATGATTGACACGCATACAACCATGTGTCCACATGTAAAAAACATAAAAAACATAAAAAATTATGTACCAAAAAAAATAAGCAGTTAATGAATGGATGAATCCAAATTTAATCTAACCGCCCACATTTAATTTTCTCCACTGTAAGAAAAAAAAATTTTTCTACATTATACAATTTTCAATTGGACTAGATTTACCTTTTTTTATTTTTTGTTCTTTACTTTCCTTGTTTTCATCTTTTGCTTAAATTAGGAAATTGTTTTACACATTAATTCTGTGAGAAACTATTCAAATGCTTTCCTGTCAACGTAGACAATCACAATGCAGCTTTTGAAAAACATCGAAATTGAGATAAAATTTAAACTCAAAACAAGAAAATTTTATGATTTTCTTAACAGTCTAAAGGTTATTCCTTGCAATTCAAGAGGGGATTGATAACAATGGGCTTGGTTTGTTACGAGGGACCGCAGACCATTCCCTTTGTGACCAACAAGGGGCACTATGAATGAGCCCCTTGTAAACTGCAAGCGCCAAACCAATTTCTTTTGTTCTTTAGAAATTAAAATAATTCATTAAATAATTTAAACATAAGAAATACAAACTAAAAAAAATTAAAATAAATTAAGTAGATAAAAAATTATTTGAAACAGAAAATATATTAAAAATAAATATATAAGACATTACAATAAAAACGTAAAATAACATTAATTAGTTTAAAAAATAATTAAAGTTGGTTCGGCTTGACCCTTGTGCGGGATAAGGAAAGCCTCGTCTCAACCCTGGTCGCTAGCAAGGGGCACCTCTACAGCACGGCAGGTTGATGGCGAGGGGTGTGCCGTGGCTCCCTGGTCTAACGACAGGAGTTGCCTTTACAAGATGCAGAACTTTGAAATTTTTTTCAGATCTTGGACAAATTTGATATCATTTTTTAAATTTTAAATCGGTAAAAATGAATAAAAACACTTAAAGATTGATATACTAACCTTTCTGTGAAGATTCGTTGTTTACTGCTTCTAACTTGAAGATTTTAACATGGGTTTTGAGAGAATTTTACAGCTGCAGAAGGAAGGCAAGAAAATTAAATGAACGTTGTGGCAGTTGCGCCCTTAAATTTGGTGTTGCCTTAAGCTATTTCAAACATATTAGCTCAACTTTTGAGGGGTCTATGTCTTGAAAAAACAGGTTCACGTTCTCAATTGAAAAGTAACTCCAACTCTAAGGAATATTGTGTTACGCACCTGATTCATGTCTCCACTAATGGACCTTATGGCATGTATTAAGCCACATCACCTCATGTTATCAATTATGTCTACAATTCTGGAGAGAAGAATAACAAGGACAGTGATATGGCTTAATACATGTCACATGGTCCATAAGTAGGGACATGAACTGGGTGCATAACAGAATTTTTATCTAATATACAATTTACTTAACATAATCTAATGCAATATTTTCAACTTTAAAATTTTCTTCTTTAAATTCATAGGAAGCAATGAAAATATTTTCACTTGGTGAATTCATAATTATATTCATTACTCCTCTTTTTTCTAATAAATATACAGATTGTTATCCACAAATTATTTACATTTTAAGGATTCGTATTCTACAAGTTCATAAACTTTGTGTTGTGCAATTTATAATGGAAATTAATTGTATAGGAAGTAATCCTCCCTTTTTAAAATAGGAATCAACTATAATGACGGCAAGCACATTTTGTCTAGGTGAAAATTTTTGGTACACTAATCGATGCTCGACACGTGTACACTTCACCCAATGAATGATTGACACGTACACTACCATGTGTTCACATGTAAAAAATATAAAATATTGCGTACCACAACAAATAAGCAATTAATGATGGACGAATCAAAATTTAATCTAACAACCCACATTTAATTTTCTCCACTTCAAGGAAAAAAAATGCTTCTGCATTATGGAACTTTCAATTGGACTAGATTTACCTTTTTGTTTATTTTTTGTTCTTTAGTTTCGCTATTTTCATTTTTAGCTTAAATTAGGAAATTGTTTACACATAAATTGTATGAGAAACTATTCATTAATGTCAACGTAGACAATCAGTATGTGGGTCTTGGAAAACATCGATCTTGAGATAAAATTTAATCTCAAAACAAGAAAATTAATGATTTTCTTAACATTCTAAACGTTACTACTTGCAATTCATGAGGGGCTTGACAACAATGGCCTTGGTTGGTTACAAGGGACCGCTGGCTATTCCCTATGCGACCAACCAGGGGCACTGTCAACGAGCTCCTTGTGAACTACAAGCGCCAAACCAATTTTTTTTTCTATAAAAATTAAAATCGTTCGTTAAATAATTTACACATAAAAAATTTAAGTAGATAAAAGCTTATCTGAAACAGAACATATATTAAAAATAAATAAATAAGACATTACAATAAAAACATAAAATAACATTAATTAGTTTAAAAAATAATTAAAGTCGGTTCGGCTTGACCCTTGTACGGGATCAGGGGAGCCTCAGCTCAACCCTGGTCCCTAGCAAGGGGCACCTCTACAGCACGCCAGGTCGATGGCGAGGGGTATGCCGTGGCTCCCTGGTCCAATGACAGGAGTGGTCTTTAAAGAATGCAAAGCTTTGAAATTTTTTTCAAATCTTGGACAAATTTGATATCGTTTTTTAAATTTTAAATCGGTAAAAATGAATAAAAACACTTAAAGACTGATATACTAGCCTTTCTGTGAAGATTCATTGTTTGATGCTTCTAACTCGAAGATTTGAACATGGGCTTTGAGAGAATTTTACAGCTGGAGAAGGAAGGAAGAAAATTAAATTAACATTTTAGGAGTTGCGCCCTTAAATATGGTGTTGCCATAAGCGATTTCAAACATATTAGCTCAACTTTTGAGGGGTCCTTGTCTTGAAAAAAAAGGTTTATGTTCTCAATTAATAAGTAACTCCAACTCTAGGGAATATTATGCTACGGATCCGATTCATATCTCCACTAATGGACCTTATGGCATGTATTAAGTCACATCAACGCATGTTATTAATTATGTCTCCAATTCTGGAGACAAGAATAACAAGGATAGTGATATGGCTAAATACAGGCCACATGTTCCATAAGTAGGGACATGAACCGGGTGCATAACATAATTTTGATCTAATATATAATTTACTTAACATAATCCAATACAATATTTTCAACATGGAAATTTTCTTCTTTAAATCCATAGGAACTAAGAAAAATATTGTCACATGGTGAATTACTAATTATATTCATTACTCCTCTTTTTTCTCATAAATATACACATTGTTATCCACAAATTATATACATTTTAAGAATTCGTATTCTATTAGTTCATAAACTTTGTGTTGTGCAGTTTAAAATGGAAATTAATAGTATAGGAGGTAATCCTGCCTTTTTAAAATAGGAATCAACTATAATGACGGCAACCACTTTTTTTCTAGGTGGAAATTTTGGTACACAAATCAGTGCTCGACACGTGTACATTTCACCCAATGAATGATTGACACATATACAACCATGTGTTCACATGTAAAAAATATAAAAAATTGTGTACCAAAACAAATAAGAAGTTAATGAATGGACAAATCCAAATTTAATCTAACCGCCCACATTTAATTTTCTCCACTCTAAAAAAAAAAAAATCTTCTACATTATAGAATTTTCGATTGGACTAGATTTACCTTTTTTTTTTATTTCTTGTTCTTTAGTTTCCGTGTTTTCATCTTTTGCTTAAATTAGGAAATTGTTTAGACATAAATTGTATGAGAAACTATTCATTTGTTTTTAATGTCAACGTAGACAATCACTATGTGGGCCTTGAAAAACATCGACTTTGAGATAAAATTTAATGTCAAAACAAGAAAATTTTATGATTTTTCTTAACATTCTAAAGGTTGTTCCTTGCAACTAACGAGGGGATTGATAACAATGGTCTTGGTTTGTTACAAGGGACCGCAGACCATTCCCTTTGTGACCAGCAAGGGGCACTATAAACGAGCCCCTTGTAAAATGCAAGCGCCAAACCAATTTCTTTTGTTCTTTGCAAATTAAAATAATTCATTAAATAATTTAAACATAATAAATACAAACTAAAAAAATTAAAATAAATTAAGTAGATAAAAGCTTATCTGAAACAGAACATATACTAAAAATAAATAAATAAGACATTACACTAAAAACATAGAATAACAGTAATTAGTCTAAAAAATAGTTAAAGTCGGTTAGGCTTGACCCTTGCTCCGGATTACGGGAGCCTCGGCTCAATACTTGTCGCTAGCAAGGGGCACCTTCACAGCACGCCTGGTCGATGGCGAGGGCTTAGCCGTGGCTCCCCTTGTCCAACGACTGGGGTGGCCTTTAAAGGATGCAAAGCTTTGAAAGTTTTTTCAGATCTAGGACAATTTCATATCCTTTTTTAAATTTTAAATCGGTAAAAATGAACAAAAACACTTAAATATTGATATATAACCTTTTTGTGAAGATTCGTTGTTTGATGCTTCTAACTTGAAGATTTGAACATGGGCTTTGAGAGAATTTTACAGCTGCAGAAGGAAGCGAAGAAAATTAAATGAACATTATGGCCTTTGCGCCCTTAAATTTGGTGTTGCCTTAAGCCATTTCAAACATATTAGCTAAACTTTTGCGGGGTCCTTGTCTTGAAAAAAAAGGTTTATGTTCTCAATTGATAGGTAACTCCAACTCTAAGGAATATTGTGCTACGAACCTGATTCATGTCTCCACTAATGGACCTTAAGGCATGTATTAAGCCACATCACATCATGTTATTATTTATGTCTCCAATTCTGGAGACAAGAATAACAAGGATAGTGATATGGCATAATACATGTTACATGGTCCATAAGTAAGGACATGAACCAGGTGCATAATAGAATTTTTATCTAATATATAACTTACTTAACATGATCTAATGTAATATTTTCAACATTGAAATTTTCTTCTTTAAATAAATAGGATGCAATGAAAATATTTTCACATGGTGAATTCATAATTATATTCATTACTCCTCTTTTTTCCAATAAATATACAGATTGTTATCCACAAATTATTCACATTTTAAGGATTCGTATTCCATAAGTTCATAAACTTTGTGTTGTGCAATTTATAATGGAAATGAATTGTATAGGAAGTAATCCTGCCTTTTTAAAATAGGAATCAACTATAATGACGGCAACCACTTTTTGTCTAAGTAGAAAATTTTGGTAAACTAATCAATGCTAGACACGGGTACACTTTACCCAATGAATGATTGACACGTACACTACCATGTGTTCACATGTAAAAAATATAAAAAATTGTGTACCAAAACAAATAAGCAATTAATGAATGGATGAATCAAAATTTAATCTAACAACCCACATTTAATTTTCTCCACTTCAGGGAAAAAAAAAATTCTTCTACGTTATAGAACTTTCAATTGGACTAGATTTACCTTTTTGTTTATTTTTTGTTTTTTAGTTTCGCTGTTTTCATTTTTTGCTTAAATTAGGAAATCGTTTACACTTAAATTGTATGAGAAACTATTCATTAATGTCAAAGTAGACAATCACTATGTGGGTCTTGAAAAACATTAATTTTGAGATAGAATTTAATCTCAAAACAAGAACATTTACGATTTTTCTTAACATTCTAAACGTTGCTCCTTGCAATTCACGAGGGGCTTGACAACAATGGCCTTGGTTGGTCACAAGGGACCGCTGGCCATTCCCTATGCGACCAACCAAGGGCACTGTCAACGAGCTCCTTGTGAACTACAAGAAGGAAAAAAAGAACAAGAAAGAAAGATTTCTTTTTCTGTTGTACATCACCCAAATATTCGATTAAAGAAGAATGAATAGTAAACTATTTCAAAGCTCATTATACAACTTAATCGACAAAAGGGAGAACTAGAATCCAGTAAGAAAGAAGAAGAGCGAAGAAAACTTTCTTATGGCTTCTCTAAGATTACGCAAGGGAGAAGCAAAAACAAATGAGGGAAAGGGAAACAATTAGAAGGTAATACCACGTATGAATAGTGGCAAAAACTTGGTTGGGAGGGGAAGGGAAGGGGAGGGGTAGGTGGTGCGTGACAGTGAGGAAGGGGGTGTGTGAGTGGGTTATGTTCTTAAGAACTTCCGTTGATAACTTTCTCCTTAATGGTAAGAATTAATCATGCATGTGTCATTAGAAGAAACATATGCCACATAATAATAACACTAATATTAATGATAAGAATAATAAAATTTATCTTATCTTAATTTCAGACCAATAAAAATCTTTCTAGAAGATTTATACTTTCCCAAAAAATTATGTTTAGATCCCTAAATTGTGCATGCTAAGCATACTGAAAAAAAGTTACTCAACTTAAGATATTCGTAAACTCTCCTAACGAATACTTGTACTAATAAAATTTTACTCTCTTTCCTAAGCATCTACAAAACTATAGTTATATCCCAAAACTTTACTCCACTAAGTCAGATTTTAAACTCTATATTAGTGACATCAACACTTATGTGTCATGTGTGAGGTACTTACGGGGTATGGCATCACACATCTTTCATCTAGTATATAATTTACTTAACATAATCTAATACAATATTTTCAATGTTGAAATTTTCTTCTTTAAATTCTTAGGAACTAATGAAAATATGGTCAGATGGTGAATTCATAATTATATTCATTACTCCTCTTTTTCTAATAAATATACACATTGTTATCCACAAATTATTTAGATTTTAAGGATTCGTATTCTATAAGTTCATAAACTTTCAGTTGCGCAATTTATAAAGGAAATTAATAGTTTAGGAAGTAATCCTGCCTTTTTAAAAAAGGAATCAACTATAATGATAGCAACCACTTTTTGTCTAGGTGAAAAATTTTGGTACACTAATGAATGCTCAATAAGTGTACACTTCACTCAATGAATGATTGACATGTATACTACTGTGTTCATGTTGGAATCCGTAGGCAAAAACAAAATAAAATAAAACTACGGAAATCCACCAACTGGATCTGCATATACTAGAAAAACTGATTGGATAGAAATTACCTCAATGTTTTGATTGTTCGGTGTGGAGGCATTGTTTTTTACGCTTCGCCCTCTACTGGTATCCACGAGACGAACTCCTCTGCAAGCGATCGGGATGCTAGCCCCTTCTGTGTTTTGAAAACTGTTCATAATTGATCCGGACTATCTGGTAATCGGTCGTATTTCGGATAGAGGAGGCTAGATACTATATCGCCGTTCTAGGGTTTAGGGTTTTGTTTTTCCTTAATCAGATAAAGGACGGCCGCCAAGAAAAGGTTAACATAACCTTTTACAGCTATCAATATCAAAACCCTAACTGTCATCTAATGACAGTTTAATCTCGTCCATCTATTCCTATAATCATCCAAGGGTTGGATGAGTAATATTAAGTAATTAATTTCATTTATTTGATTAAATAAAATTAATTACTTATTAACTTACCAGAAAATACAATATAGAATCTAATTCCCCTTTTGTATACGTTCAACTAATCTGGACACAATCTAGATTCATTGAATGTGGACATTATGCTCACAAGATCGTCTATGCGTGTGACCCTGTAGGTTCACTTAACGTTGGCAGTGAATGAAAAATGTCCTAGACATTTATTCACAAAACATAAGCGGCCTCTAGCAAGACATTATGCTTACCCAAGTTATGTAAATGCAATAATAACCTAGTATCAGATTTAATATTTAGTCATTTTGTCACACGATATCCTAATTAAGTATAAGGCATGGACCAAGTCATCCATATAAAACTTAATTAACCATTTACTTGATCACTAGGCAGACTATTCCAACAAATAATATTAATAACATCTTGTTAATACTTATTTGAGCATGGCCATGTATATTTTCCAGTCTTTCTTATCAAGGGGCCCATGGATATCTCTCTCTAAAAAGAGAGGGACAAATTCCTTTCACTCTCTCCAATATTCAAGCCATGACAAGAAAATAAGCCAACCAATAGTCATAATGATCGCCTAATTAAAAGTAATGTTTGACTATGTCAAAACATATTTTCTCCCCATGCAAGAAACATTAGAAACATTAGGTCAAAGGACACTGAATATAAAACTGATAAGTAATACTTATAACTTAAACCCATGCAATATTTCTTCTTCACTTTGGGTCATGTCCAATACAATATTCTCAATATGTATCTATGAATTGATTTCATATCTCATATTCATGATCAATAAAACTTGACCATCAATCAACTTCACACTAGTTTACAAGATGTAATAAACTAGGGAGAAATGAGAATAGTATTTTATTAGCTATAAGGGTTTTACTATCAAGTCACATACTTGATGACCAAGAGCATAAAATACAATTCAAAAATACATGCTTCGTAAATCATAAATGTGAGTCAATTGGTGTTAGGGCATATACTAACAATTCACATGTGCAAAATATAAAAAATTGTGCACCAAAACAAATAAGCAATTAATCAATGGACGAATCAAAATTTAATCTAACAATACGTATTTATTTTTCTCCCCCTGAAGAAAAAAAAAAATACTTCTACACTATAGAATTTTCAATTGGACTAGATTTACCTTTTTGTTTTTTTTTGTTCTTTTGTTTCCTTGTTTTCATCTTTTGCTTAAATTAGGAAATTTTTTACACATAAATTGTATGAGAAACTATTCATATGCTTTTAAAGTCATCGTAGACAATCACTATGTAGGTCTTGAAAAACAACGATTGTGAGATAATATTTAATCTCAAAAAAAGAAAATTATGATTTTTCTTAACATTCCAAACGATGTTCCTTGCAATTCACGAGGGGCTTGATAACAATGACCTTGATTAGTTACAAGGGACCGCTGGCCATTCCCCTAGCAACCAACCGAGGGCACTATGAATGAGCCTCTTGTGAACTGCAAGTACCAAACCTTTTTTTTTTTTGTTCTTTACAAATTAAAATAATTCATTAAATAATTTAAACATAATAAAATACAAAATAAAAAAAATTAAAATAAATTAAGTAGATAAAAGCTTATTTGAAACAGAATACATATTAAAAATAAATAAGACATTACAATAAAAAATATAAAATAAAACAAAATAAAATAAAAAAAATAAAATAAAATTAACTGGTAAAAAATAATTAAAGTTGGTTCGGCTCGACCCTTTGTGGGATTAGGGGAGCCTCGGCTCAGCCCTGATCGCTGGCAAGGGGCACTTTTACAGCAAGCCTGATCAGTGCCGTGGGGCGAGTCGTGGCTCCATTGGTCTAATGATAGTGTGGCCTTTAAACGATGCAAAGCTTTGAAATTTTTTTCAGATGTAGGATGATTTGATATCGTTTTTTAAATTTTAAATCGGTAAAACTGATTAAAAACACTTTAAGATCGATATACTAATCTCTTTTGTAAAGATTCATTGTATGATGCTTCTAACTTGAAGATTTGAACATGGGGCTTTGAGAGAATTTTACGATTGGAGAAGGAGGGGAAGAAAATTAAATGAATATTTTGGGAGTTGGACCCTTAAATTTGGTGCTACCTTAAGCTATTTCAAGCATATTAGCTCAACTTTTGAGGGGTCCTTGTCTTGAAAAAAAGGTTTATGTTCTCAATTGATAAGTAACTCCAACTTTAGGGAATATTATGTTACGGGATCCGATTCATGTCTCCACTAATGGACCTTATGGTATGTATTAAGCCACATCACTTCATGTTATTAATTATATCTCCAATTCTAGAGACAAGAATAACAAGGATAGTGATATGGCTTAATACAGGCCACATGCTCAGTAAGTAGGGACATGAACCGAGTCCATAACATAATTTTTCCAATTTAAAGAGTTTTTTTATAACTCACTTATTTATTATGTTATTTAATAATTTATCTTTCACTTGCTATATTTTAGAGGGTGACATAGCATCTCCTTCTCTATTAAGACAATTTTCTCTATTTTTTTATCTTTACACTTTTAATAATTTTAAATAGGTCAACGACTAACCCTCCACCAATTTAGATGGCCTTAGTTTAAAGGGAAAAAAGACATTCTGAATAATAGAAATATCTCTTTTTCTTTTTAATTAGTATATATTAAACATCTTATATATAATATTTGATCTCTTTTACCACAAAGGAAATTACTATAACTATTTTTACATGTTTATAAAACCTTGAGGAAGTATGATTACAAAAAAATAAGATTAAATTGATGGCCTCTCCATTGGTAATCATTGTGGTACAGTATTTACTAAATACTATATTTTTCCAAATGTACTATTATTTCTAAGCTCTATAAAACTAAACAATCTTCATACATTTATTTTGAAAAAAAGTATTTGAATTATTAAATTTACAAGTAATTTTGTAAGAACCAAAAACAATGAAAGTTTGTTAGTAGTTTAAATACATTTTGTGGAAATAGGATTCTATTATTAAGATGAATACATAACAAAGCAACGTAACAATATATGGGTGCTTGTTGTTCCAAGAAATTCATAGTGAAAAACATCTATTTTTTGGAAAAAAATAAAGAATTAGTGGAATTTACTTTCTAATGTTTCTTTTATGAAAGTCAAGCATAATTTATAATCATTTTTTCTATAAACGGAAATGGCGTTTGTAAATTTATGAAGAATCTACTTATTTACTTATTTGCAAGGACGAGAAATTGCATGAATAGCTTACTCGAACCTGAAGTTTTAGATCTCTTTCCCAATAGTTACATAATTCTTATCCACCCATGCAGAGATTTCTAATGCGCCACAAAATTCTTGCCAATGTAGACGATGCACCATCTCTAAATCTAAATTAAATCTAAAAAACTTACGGTACTCAATAAAATGGATATTTCTTCATTCTGGTAAATAATCTTTGGTTAAAAGCCTAAATGAATGAGTGGCCTCTTTGTCGTTATACTTTCCAACAAGCACATTCTTCTCTTACCATATTGTCTCTAATTTCCTTATTAGTCAAGGTCTCACGCTTCCAGAATTGTGTAATACATCTAATACGCTTTATCTACAACAGTCCATTTAAAGTAGATTGATCGTGAGCACTGGAGAGAGATGTATAAGACTTAAGAATCATTGGATTGATAGTGTGCTTTATCCACTTCAAAGCGAAACTAGGCTAAAATGAGTAGGCCTTCACATAACGGTGACTCCGTTTCTTTCACCGAGCATGAGAAGAGCATAGTAAGTTGAAACATCTTGATTTCCTTAATTTTTAATTATTTTATAATTTTTCCATTCTATTTGCAAAGTAAAAAAGTGGGGCAACTTTTCACCAACATAGAACTACAAAAAGACACCTTGCGAAGTAGGACTAAGGAAAGGAAAGGAAAGTTCGTCAACAAAAGATGCCATAAGAGGTTAGCATACAATTTCTGATGATGAAAGTGCAATAAATAATTAATTTTCATCTGCAATGCCAAAATCTGTTGAAAAGCAAAAGAATTTCGCAACAACTATTCATCTAAAAAATTAAGTTATTTAAAAAAAAATAATTAACTTGTCGTTGCGAATTCGTTTAAAAAAGTAAAAAATTTTCTCTACTAATTTGTTAGGGAGTCTACAATGACCTGTTGGTTGCAAATTAAAAACAGACACCAAAGCAGCCATTACAAAAGTTAACAACGGGCATTTTTGCAACGGAACATTTTCCATGGCAAATCCATTGGAAACATATGGTCATTTGCAACGAATATGGTCGTTGCAAAAGAACTATTCTAGAAAGAAATTTTGTAGTTCAGAGAGCAATTTTTCAAATTTCACTTTGTGTTTTATTTTTCTAGAAAGAAAATTAATATAACAATTTCTTATGTGCTTACAAAATCTTGAGGATATATGATTATAAAGAAGCAAATAGAACTCGTTTGGTAAACATTGTGCTATAATATTTATTCATGACTACAGAAACATTTCCTTTAAATACTTTTTTTTACAAGTCCCACTGAAACTAAGACTATGTACACATATATTTTGAATCAAAAAGTGTTTAATTTAATAAATATTGGAATATTTTTGTAAAACCCCGAAAATGATTGTTGGTCAGTAATTTAAATCTATTCTTTTTAGAAATAAGAAATACGATTATCAAGAGAAAAATACATAATGAAGCCAGGTGGTCAAATTATAGGTGCTTGACGACTATATTGTTCAAAGAGAGTCAATAGCTTATGCCACTATCCTAGCCTCTTTAAACCCTCCTTATTTATCCATTCGACAGAAGCATTTCCACAACTCTATTTTTCCTTATAGATCATCCTCGTTTACTTTATTGTGACATGTAAAACATGTCTAGTTGTCAACTGATTAGGTCCAGTACAGGCTAAACTAGAATTCACTTATGGAGAAGTAAATTATGCAATCAATTGTATTTCAAGAGTGTTTGTGGAACAAAATTTTGAATCCATAATCCTCCCTTGAACTTATATATCTATTATATATCCACTCTTACTTAATAGTAGTAGTGGTATAATCATTGTTCATTGTAACATGAATGATTATGTATCATTTCCTGCATTCACTTTCATCCTAATCCAAAGAAAAATCATCAGGTTCAGTTAATTTTCACGAGGTTCTCATGTCGAGCAACCAGAATTCCCCATTCCTTAATGAAAGAAATAAATCTAACATATGTGAGATAGGTTGGAGGGTCCCTGTTCACAATAATTTCCTCATCCGGCCTTGAATTATCTACTGTACCTGCCAGCAACTTACCAGATTGTTTTGCAAGCTAAAAATGTAAGTACTTTATTCCTCTAGTGTCCTTGAAGCTATAAAAAAAGAAAAAAACATACCGGATTGTTACAAGGGTTTTGTTTCAATGGTTTCTCATATATATTTCAGTTCTATTTGGCATAACAACGCCTTATCTATATATCGAAAAGCACGAAACTGCTTTACCATTTATGCAATCGTGCAATTTTTGCATTATTACAACAACGTCGAACTTGTAATAAGAGCTGCATTACTAGCATGGAACTTCTTGTTGATGGAAACATCAGCAAATGACCATAGATAACTAGTGACAAATATCCCTTGTTTTGTATAGAGCTAAAGAAATGTGTCAAAGATGATTAAAATGTAACGCGTAAATACTGGTTGTTATTTATCTTAGCAGCTAGCTACATACTGAGTCTACACATAATTAGGTTAAGTAAGTTGCTTCCAATTATTCGGTAGTATAGCTGGATAATTAATCTATTCTTGTATATATGAATTCCTTATTTTACAACCTATTAATGTGCTTTATCTCTTGATTTACAATATCTTCCCTTTAATTTACTGCTTTAAATATTTGACATTGTTCTCTAAATATAATATTTGACATTCAGAATAATTGTTTATCTATTGTAATAGTTGTTGATGACAAAGATAAACAAAACCTAAATTTCACTGTTAACACGACAGGTGCCATACTATGCCTCGAATCCCTAGGTCATCTACTTTGGCCACTTCCTTTCGCTGCAATTGCTGTTGTACGATCATAGTTGTTAGAAAATTTAGAATTAGAATTTTAGATTTTCTTTATTTATTTATGAAATTAGATATTTTGATAAATATATGTATTTCTCATTTCATTTTTAAATAAGAATATCAATGATGAAGTTGCGAATAATTTGAAATGATACATTTGCAAGAAAACAAAGAAACTATACACAATTTGCGACAAATATGTGTTAATTTTTAAACAAAAATAAAATGGTTAGCCCTAAGGGTATTATTGCATATGATTTTGATTATGATTAACATATGTTTGTGTGAGTATTAGGCATAATTTACATCAAACAAAAGAAGCATATTTGAAGTCTCAAGGCTACACTTTTAGAAGCAAAAGATCTTGGTGATCAAGGCAAAATGAAGGAGAAAGATCAAGCCATTGAAGACCTTGAAGACTTGTGTCTTTGTTAGGGAAGTGCTAAGGTATTTCTTTGAAAAACTCCCTAACTCTCATCTTTGATTGTTGATCATGTATGAAGCTCTTCGCATAAATTCTTCTTGAATATTCAAGTATTCTTGATAGAATTTTTTATGCCTTTGAAAGTTTTTCTTATCTAAAAAAGAGTATCAAGAATATATGTTTTTGAAATAGGAAGGAAAGCTCTTCTCTGTAAAATCCTTTTCAAAAACCGGTCATCCAGTTTTAGAGCTGGTTGTCTGATTTTTCTAGTTTTAGAAAAACCGGGTTGCTATTAGTATAAGCCCTAAGACCAATTGACTCACATTTATTAGTTATGAAGCATGTATTTTTTGAATTGTATTTTATGCTCTTGGTCATCAAGTATGTGACTTAATAGTAAAACCCTTATAGTTAATAAAATACTATTCTTATTTGTCCCTAGTTTATTACATCTTGTAAACTAGTGTGAAGTTGATTGATGGTCAAGTTTTACTAATCATGAATATGAGATATAAAATCAATTCATAAATACATATTGAAAATATTGTATTGGACATGACCCAAAGTGAAGAAGAAATATTGCATTGGTTTAAGTTATAAGTATTTCTTCTCAGTTTCATATTCGGTGTCCTTTGAGCTAATGTTTCTAATGTTTCTTGCACGGGGAGAAAATAAGTTTTGACATAATCAAACAGCACTTTTAATTAGGTGATCATTATGACTATTGGTTATCTTATTTTCTTGTCATGGCTTGAATATTGGAGATAGTGAAAGGGATTTGTCCCTCTCTTTTTAGAGAGAGATATCCATGGTCCCCTTGATAAGGAAGACTGGAAAATGTGCATGGCCATGCTCAAATAAGTATTAATAAGATGTTATTAATATTATTTGTTGGAACAGTCTGCCTGGTGATCAAGTAAATGGTTAATTAAGTTTTATAAGGATGACTTGGTCCATGCCTTGTACTTAATTAGGATATCGTGTGACAAAAGGACTAAATATTAAATCTGATGCTAGGTTATTATTACATTTACTTAACTTGGGTAAGCATAATGTCTTGCTAGAGGCCGCTTACATTTTGTGAATAAATGTCTAGGACATTTTTCATTCATTGCCAACGTTAAGTGAACCTACAGGGTCACACGCATAGATGATCTTGTGAGCATAATGTCCACGTTCAATGAATCTAGATTGTGTCCAGATTCGTTGAACGTATACAAAAGGGGAATCAGATTCCATATTGTATTTTCTGGTAAGTTAATAATTAATTAATTTTATTTAATCGAACAAATGAAATTAATTACTTAATATTACTCATCCAACCGTTGGATGATTATAGGAATAGACGAACGAAATTAAACTGTCATTAGATGACAATTAGGGTTTTGATACTGATAGCTATAAAAGGTTATGTTAACCTTTTCTTGGTGGCTGTCCTTTATTTGATTAAAGAAAACAAAACCCTAAACCCTAGAACGGCGATATAGTATCTAGCCTCCTCTCTCTAAAATACGACCGATTACCAGATAGTCAGGATCAGTTCTGAACAGTTTTCAGAACACAGAAGGGGCTAGCATCCCGATCGCTTGCAGAGGAGTTCGTCGCGTGGATACCAGTAGAGGGCGAAGCATACAAAGCAGCGCCTACACAACGAACAATCAAAACATTGAGGTAATTTCAATCCAATCAGTTTTTCTAGTATGTGCAGTTCCTGTTGGTGGATTTCCGTAAGTTTTATTTTATTTTATTTTTGCCTACGGAGTCCAACAGTGGTATCAGAGCCTCGTACATACTAGTTTTACTAATTTTATCTGTTACCGCTTTGATTACATGTGTTGTTTTCAATCGGCCTTATAATAAGGTTTCTGATTAGTGTAATAATCAGAGTAAATTGAATTATCGGATTCGCATATATCATATTCTGTTTTACTTATTAATGCGATTAATTAAATAGAATGTTGTTACTGCCAAATTGTTTGGCGTACAGTCTGTAATCTGTGCAATTTAATTGTTAAACTAATATGCAGAATCACATAATTTAATGTTTAACTGTTAAACAAAATTTCTGGCGGCATGATTTTAGGGTTTATGACTGCAGTAACTCATTCAATGAGTTAGAAAGGCAAAATAGTTTTTCTTTCCGGGGGCGCTGTCCCCTCAAAACCCTGCAAGGACGCTGTCCCTTGACCGCCGTTTTCTTCCGGGGGCGTAGCCCCTGAAACCCCCTTGTTGTTTTTGGCATGTTTCTTTCTATCTTTAGATGCATGGTGCATAGCATAGCCCTTTACCTCTTGTGATTGATTGGCTTATTTTGTTCATGGGTTGTATGTTTTTAAATACGGCCTACCTGTTGTTGTTTCCGTTGATGTAATGTTATTAAGCTTTACTAAAATAGGTTAATTCTATTTCCTATTTCTATATATGTTTTCTGTCCTATGTAACAAGATTAGAAGGCCAAGACTTTGGAGGCAAGCTCATGGAGATGAAGACTTACCTAGATTGACCTTTGACTTCCATGAGGCTCGTGGAAGTCAATATAGGATTGGGGCCATGCTATGACACGTTTTATTTGATGTATATATTATGCATGTGATGTTTAGTTTACTTCCTTTTATTTTTTGGATACGTGTTTTGTGAAATAATATACAAATAAAAGGAAGAAGGTTGTTGAAACCATGTAAAAATTAAGTCGTAAAATGCCTTACACGATCATAAGCACTTTTCCATGCTTGGATCATCATTTTCTCTCATTGCCAAAGCAAGAGATAAATGGTTACCTAAGTAGGGGAAGATGGAAAATGGTGATTTCCATATGCTTGGAATGGTTTGGGTTAACTAGGCTATCAAAACGGTTTTGAGCCTAGGACATCATATGGGATTTTGCCGGTACATATGGATGTAAATCCCATTAATACATTTTTCTCTGATTATGGGTGTTAAGCCAAAGCTTACTTATGATTAGAATAAAATGAATTTTTATACCCATGATTTATATCAAGTGTTGAATCTTTCAGGGAAAATCTAATGCTTTATTTATTTAATTTTACTTTGCAAATTCTATGTAGATAATGGCCTCAAATAATTCAAACACCTCGTTGCAATCCGTGCTTAAAAAGAATAAGCTTAGTGGGACTAACTTTCTTGATTGGGCACGAAATTTAAGGATTGTCCTTAAACAAGAAAAAAAGCTATATGTACTTGAGAACCCTATCCCAAATCAACCAGCTAACAACGCCCCTAGAGTCGAAAAGGATGCTTATAGTAAGCACAAGGATGATTCTAACGATGTGACATGTCTCATGTTGGCTACAATGGAATCTGAGTTGCAAAAGCAATTCGAGAAGTTGGGGCTTATGAGATGATAAAATAGCTCAAGGAAATGTTCCAAGAGCAGGCACGTCAAGAGAGATATCTTACCACTAAGGCGTTGAATAGCTGCAAAATGACCCTTGGCGCTTCAGTTAGTGCTCATGTCCTTAAGATGAAAGGGTATTTTGATCAGCTTGAAAAACTTGTAGCACCTGTAAGTCATGACTTGGCTACTGATATGATCTTGGCCTCTTTGACCTCTGACTATGATCAGTTTGTCATGAACTTCAATATGCATAATATGGAAAAGTCCATAAATGAATTGCACGGGATGCTCAAGCAGGCTGAACAAAATATTAGAAAGTCTACTCCTAATGTTCTGATGGTTCAGAAGGGGCAGTTCAAGAAGAACAAGGGAAAGAGAAAGGGAAAGGATGTGGCCAAAAAGGGTAAAGGCAAGCAGAAGCCCAAGCCCAAGGTTAAACCACCAAAGGAAGGGACTTGCTTCCACTGCAATGAACCTGGTCATTGGAAGAGGAATTGCAAGCTCTACTTGGAAGAAAAGAAGAAGCAAAAGGCCAGTAAGACTGCAGCCTGGGTATTTTCGTTATAGAAATTAATATGTCTACTCCTACTTCCTGGGTATTAGATACCGGATGTGGAGCTCACATTTGTTTAAATGTACAGGGACTCAAAAGGAGTAGATCTTTGGCAAAGGGAGAGGTGGACCTACGAGTTGCAAATGGAGCAAAAGTTGCTGCTGTAGCTGTAGGGACATTTGATTTACTTTTGCCTACTGGGCTTATAATTGAACTTAAATATTTTTATCATGTTCAGAAAATTGTATCCAAATTTTCAATATTAATTACAATTGTACGTGGTGATGAAGGTCACATTTTAATCAATTTTCAGAATCCTCTGTACGCTTTCTGGGCCAATTTTCTCCCAATATTTTCATTTTTCCAGCCCAATATATTTTTAACGCAATGATGAATCTATGGGCCTCAAACCAAGATAGGTGGCTAAAGTTTCAATGGGTCAGAGATGCTGGGGCGGGCCAGCCCGAACTGCCCGTTGTGACTCTTCATCTATTTATGTTTTCTCTCCCTCCTCAGTTCAAGAGGCATTCCAGACTCTTCCATTCTTCTCTTTTTTTCTGCTCCTTCTCGGCCTTCCCGAGAGCCGTCTCTGTCTCTTCTTCTTCTCCCCTTCTTTACCGCGGCTTACCACGTCTATTGCTCTCCTCTAGTGACCTCCGTAGTCCTCTGTTACACCGTCTCTGAAAGCGGTGGTTCTGCGTTGATCTTATTTCATCATTTCTGATATTTTTATGGGGAGAGCCAGAAGGGTGAGAAATAGGGTGAGCGCTGGTGATCTTTTCTTTTTTAGGCCAGATTTGATGGTGATTTTCACCGTTAAAGTTGGTACCTTTTGTCTTGCCAGTACCCCGACGCGGTCGTCATTTCAACACCATTGCTTGACACCATCGAGTCTCATTGTATGCCACTGGGGGTTCCGACACTGCAGCAAAAGGTCAGTGCCCCTTATCGATTCATGGTTAATTTTTTCTTTTAACGATTATTGTGTTTAATTTTGGTCTTGTCAATTGGCTTGAACCGGATGTGAAATAGGAAGAGGAAAAAGGATATTTTTACTATAATAAAATAGGTCTTTTCCGCCGCCTTACTATTCTTTTATTGATTTGTAATAGTAATTAGAGTGTGTAATAGTAATTAGGTCTTATCATCCTCCATATGTAAATTATAAAATTCTAATTAGGTACTTAAATCTAATGAAGGTTCTAATCATACATAGGATGACTCTTACCTTTGTAGTACAAGAATCATTGTAATAGAGGGAATAATGAAAATAAGAAAAATCTTATATAGATTTCTGCTTAATGCACATAAACTGAATTGGCATTTGCTGATACCAATCTGACATTAGAGGCATCTTATCTCGTGGGTAGTACTTTTTCTCAAACGTTCTCTAGATTTACTGTGGATATGTCTATTCTTTAGTGTTTTACATTTCCACTTTAAATATCTAGTTAAATTCTATTTTGCCAGTTAATAAAGGAAGACACATAAAACTGAGAACTCTATATGAATGTAAGCTTGGATAAACTCTAGCAAAAAGCATAAAATCTTTGCCTAATGTCAAGAAAAATGCCTAAAATCTTTGCCTACATATCAAGATAACCAGGACTCACAAGCCTATATTCTCAAGCTAAAAGTTCCAGGAATTGTCACTAGTAAACTAGAATATTGTTATTCATTTCATTCGGAATTCCAATAATAAATAAATGAGTTCAAACTTCAACATAGGGAATTTAATAATATTTTCTAATTATACTTATTGCAGAATGAAGATATATGTTACCTTACAAACAAGACAATCGCGTTTTAGTTCAAGAACTTTGTTCATTATTCTTTTAACTTTCTTGCACAACATACATAAAAAGTTCAATAAAGAGAAATGTATGTCAATGATTCCTTCATAATGAGAAAATAGATTTTGCACTCTATTTCACTACAAAAATATTTCTTCATCGTTCATATATTTTAAGGAATCAAGCAACTGAAACCTTAGGATCCTTCTGGCTGCACATCAATACATTCTTTATCGTTCCATGGAATGAATGATTCGTCATCAGTGATACTCTAAATCAATACACAATAAATTTCCCTATAAGAGGCTACTTATTTGAATAAATTAACCACTAGAATTGAGATAATAGGAAGACAAATGAAAAGATGAATAACAATAAATTATTGATTAACTTTCATAGGAAAAGTTTACTCGTGACCATATGCTCTAAAAGTTAGACTTGCAATGTTAAATGATTTTAATCCTCAAAATGAAAGGTTTTTACGGTGCAAAAAAATCCGTTAAACCCACTAGTAAGACTAAAATCCTACCATCATAAAACATAATAGTAATGCTAGTTTGGCTAGAAATAAAATTAGGGACATGCCTTCCTCCCCCCTACCGATACTAACTTTATAAATTTTTTAAAACTAATTTATTTGACAAAAAAAGAAAGGAAATCAATAACAACATAAATAATTTCCTTTTTGTTTGAATAACCCAATATACAACATAAATAATTTCTTTACCTGTAGCCAAAAGAAAAAGCCACGTAACAAATTCAACTGCTTAACATCATCATTGGCGGCAACTGCTTATTCAATCTGTCTTTTAAGAACTGTAGAGTTTATTTCAAAATGTGAAAATTATGAAGATCGAAGAATGCCATCGTTTTAATTGTAATATAAACTCAAGAAAAGGTGAGTAAATATATCTATACAAAATGATCTGATCACTAGTAAGGGGACACCTTTCTGTGAAAATTAATTATTTCAACTTTACATATAATTAGCATTGATTAGATATTTAATTTTGAGCAAATGAATCACTTATAAATAAATAAAGCAATACATAAAGTCGATTGTAAAGAAGTATCATAAAAGTCGATAATAGGAGTCGATCGCCATCATATATCAACATAGGAGAAATGATATTTTACATGCATTGATGAGTTTAATTGGACAGTTTATAAGCTGATCAATAATGGTAATATGAAAAATCCTAGATAATAATGGACTCACCCAAATGGTGATCAAGCAATGATTTTCCCATTTTATCTGAGGGATAAAATTTTACCCCTCCAGAGCGAAAATCTCTATGCTTATGTTGAGGCTTCCGCTTAGTGATTTTCTGCATAAGCCTTTCATGCTCCTCTTTATCATAAGGTTTGCGAAGAATTTCTAATATTTGCAGCCTGAAGCTAGAACACATTGTTTGTTGTGGACTTCCATAATGATTGTTGACATCTTTTGACTTAATAATGGTACAAGAACAAAATAGAAATTAGACAAGAAATTTTCACAATAAATTGAAGGACAATTAAAAAAGGATCAATTCGATAAAAGTATCCAAAATAGTGAAAAGGGATAACTTACGCCCTTGCTTGTTGTTTCATGCTGAATAGCATCTGTATACTTCGGTTTCTTAGAAACAGCATTGTCATCTGTCTGAGAATTCAGGAAGATAAGACCATCATAAACTGCAGATGCACCATTCTTATGTTGATGGATCACGTTTGAACCTTCAGGCCTCATGTTTTCAAAGAACAAGTTATAGTCACAATCATAATTACTTTGCAACTCAATTACCTCCGTTTTAGCATGACTATCCAAATCATTTTCATCTTCACCATTTGGCTCATTTTCCATATAGTGAAGTGACTTTGTTAACCCAGTATTTTCATTAGGCTCGAGCACGTAAGAGGACCCATTATTCTTCAAACTGCTCAAAAACAATGCATAGCTTGGATCATCACCACCATCAATTGAAAATTCAGGTTTTGGATCATCAATAATTGATGTATATTCCGCATTCAAATATGTAAGAAAGTCACTATCTCCATCCTCCATGCGTTTATGCACATGCTCTCTCATCACTTCCTTGGACAAGCTAACCGATGCTTTCTTGTTTTGTCCAGAATTGTGTATGTAGCTAAATTTTGTTGTATGAGATCTTACATCTTCTACGACATCCTTTGCTTTTGAATCCATGTCTTAGCTATATCAAATTACTTGAGGGCAAGCCAAATAAAAATATCTCGAAACTCTTCCTTGACCTTCCTCACCAATTGAACTACTCAATAAGTACTTAGCTCAATGCACAATGCACGATAATAATTGTCTACATTTCAAAAAAATCAATGAGCTAGTTAGGATGGAGCATCCACAATTTCATTTAAATATATATTTAAATAAACTCAAAAGTACTAAAATGTATATATATTTTTTATATGACTAATAAATATAACAAGTCTTTAAGAAAACTTTCCCTTAATCAATCCTTTAAAATGCTGTAACACAAACTTCTCCTCTTTAATACCTTTGATAGAGGAGTTGCCTTGACTTGCATTAATTAACACGTATGGTGCAAAGATCAAAGTATTTTTCAATTGCTCAGAGATAGAGGCTATCTAGGGCATATATTTCTCCTAAAGAGAAATCAACTGAGCTTGTATAAATAGAGAAATTAAATCCATAAATTAAAATAAAAGTTACTTGCCTGTGATACCTAGGGGCCAGTTTTACGAATTCGACTTCTTTGCGCACTTTGTGAATTTATTCGAGTCTCGGAGGACATAATAGGATGAACATTGATTATAATTTACTTGCTTTAGTATTGGTCGTGTGAGGTTGACAGACCCTTTTTATTTGATTGAATTTCGAACGCATCACTGTAGACGTCTACCAAGTATATTACTCAATTTGCATATCCTTCATCTAATACGTGGTTTACTTAATATAAATTTAATACAAAATTTTTAATATTGAAATGTTATTCTTTTCATTTTTAGGAACTAACTAAAATATTGTCACGTGGTGAATTCATAATTAAATTCGCTCTCTTTTTTTTAGTAAAATATAACATTATTTTCCATAAATTATTTCCATTTTACGGATTCATGCTCTAAAAGTTTATAAACTTCATGTTGTTCAATTAATTATAGAAATTAATTGTTTAGGAAGTATTCCTATTTTTTTGAAAAAAAGGGATCTTCTTATTGGACTAGATTTACCTTTTTTGTTCTTTGGTTTCTTTATTCTTATTTTTTTGGTTAAATTAGGAAATTATTTACACATAAATTGTATGAGAAACTATTCATATGTTTAATTTTAGTAACGCCCAAGAAACCCTTGAAGTTTGGGGGTAGTTTTGAATTGAAGGCGTGAACATTTTTTGAGACAAAAAAAATATCTTAAAGTTGTGATGGTTTATTAATTAAGGGTATGAACTTTTTTCTTGATAAAAGATTCCTCAGCGTTAGAAAGTTGTCAATTGAATGATTCAATTGACAACTTTTCGAAGAACAAAATAGAAGGATTTGTTTTTTCTGTTTAACATCACCCTAATATTCGATTAAAGAAGAGTGAATAGTAAACTAATTCAAAGCTCTTCATACAACTTAATTGACAAAAGGGAGAACTAAAATCCAGTAAGAAAGAAGAAGAGAGAAGAAAACTTTTTTATGACTTCTCTAAGATTACACAAGGGAGAAGCAAAAATGAGGAAAAGGGAAAAAATTAGAAGGTAAGACCCTGTATGAATAGTGGCAAAAACTTGGTTGGGAAGGGGAGGGGTAGTTGGTGCGTGACGGTGAGGAAGGGGGTGTGTGAGTTGGTTATTTTCTTAAGAACTATGGTTGATGACTTTCTCCTTAATGGTAAGAATTTATCATGCATGTGTCATTAGAAGAAATAATGGCCACATAACAATAACTAATATTAACGATAAGAATAATAAAATTTATCTAGTCTTAATTTTAGACCAATAAAAATCTATCTAGAAGACTTATATTGTCCCATAAAAATTACATTTACATCCCTAAAATGTGCATGTTAAGCATACTTAAAAAAAGTTAATCCACTTAAGATATTCGTAAACTCCCCTAACAAAAACTTGTATTAATAAAATTTTACTCTCTTTCCTAAACATTTACAAAACTATTGTTATATCCCCAAAACTTTACTCCACCAAGTCAGATTCCAAACTCTACATTCGTGACATTAACAGTTATGTGTCATGTGTGAGGTACTTACGGCGTATGGCATTACCCCTCTTTTTTCTAATAAATATGCACATTGTTATCCACAAATTATTTACATTTTAAGGATTCGTATTCTATAAGTTCATAAATTTTGTGTTTTGCAATTTATAATGGAAATTAATGGTTTAGCAGGAAATCCAGCCTTTTTAAAATAGGAATCAACTATAATGACGGCAACCACTTTTTTCTAGGTGGAAAGATTTGGTACACTAATGAATGCCCGACACGTGTACACTTCACCCAATAAAGGATTAACACGTATACTACTATGTGTTCACATGTACAAAATATAAAAATTGTGCACCAAAACAAATAAGAAATTAATTAATGGACTAATCAGAGTTTAATCTAACAACCTACATTTAAAAAAGTCTTCTACATTATAGAACTTTCAATTGGACTAGATTTACCTTTTTGTTTTTTTTTTTTTTTGTTCTTTAGTTTCCTTGTTTTCATCTTTTGCTTAAATTAGGAAATTATTTACACATAAATTGTATCAAAAACTATTCAACGTAGACAATCACTATGTGGGTCTTGAAATACATCGATTTTGAGATAAAACTTAATCTCAAAACAAGAAAATTTATGATTTTTCTTAACATTCTAAACATTGTTTCTTGCAATTCACGAGGGGCTTGATAACAATGGCTTTGGTTGGTTACAGGGGATCACTGGCCATTCCCTTTGCGACCAACCAGGGGCACAGTGAAATAGCCCCTTGTGAACTGCAAGTGCCAAACTAATTTTTTTTGTTCTTTACAAATTGAAATAATTCATTAAATAATTTAAACATAATAAATACAAACTAAAAAAAAATTAAAATAAATTAAGTAGATAAAAGCTTATTTGAAACAGAACATATATTAAAAATAAAAAAATAAGACATTACAATAAAAACATGAAATAACATTAATTAGTTTAAAAAATAATTAAACTTGGTTCGGCTCGACCGTTGTACGGGATCAGGCGAGCCTCGGCTCAACCCTGATCGCTAGCAAGGGGCACCTTTACAACATGCTTGGTCGATGGTGAGGGGTGAGCCGTGGCTCCCCTGGTCCAAAGACAGGGGTGGCCTTTAAAGCATGCAAAGCTTTGAAATTTTTTTCAAATCTAGGACGATTTGATATCGTTTTTGAAATTTTAAATTGATAAAAGTGAATAAAATCACTTAAAGATTGATATACTAACCTTTTTGTGAAGATTTGTTGTTTGATGCTTCTAACTTGAACATTTGAACACGGGCGTTGAGAGAATTTTACAACTGGAGACGGAAGGGAAGAAAATTAAATGAACATTTTGGGAGTTGCGCCCTTAAATTTTTTGTTGCCTTAAGCTATTTCAAACATATTAGCTAAACTTTTGAGGGGTCCTTGACTTGGCAAAACAGGTTTATGTTCTTAATTGGTAAGTAACTTCAACTCTAGGGAATATTATGATACGGACCCGATTCATGTCTCTACTAATGGACCTTATGGCATGTATTAAGCCACATCGCCTCATATTATTAATTATATCTCCAATTCTGGAGACAAGAATAACAAGGATAGTGATATGGCTTAATACAGGCCACATGGTCCATAAGTAGGGACATCAACCGTGTGCATAATAGAATTTTTATCTAATATACAATTTACTTTACATAATCTAATACAATATTTTCAACATTGAAATTTTCTTTTTTAAATTCAAAGGAACTAGTGAAAATATGGTCACATGGTGATTTTATAATTATATTCATTACTCATTTTTTTTTGTAATAATATACACATTGCTATCCACAAATTATTTACATTTTAAGGATTCGCATTTTATAAGTTCATGAATTTTGTGTTGTGCAATTTATAATGGAAATTAATAGTTTAGGACGTAATCCTACCTTTTTAAAAAAAGAATCAACTATAATGAAGGCAACCACTTTTTGTATAGGTGGAAAATTTCGGTACACTAATCAATTCTCGACACGTGTACACTTTACCCAATGAATGATTGACACGTATACTACCATGTGTTCGCATGTAAAACATACAAAAAATTGTGTACCAAAACAAATAAGCAAGTCATGAATGGACCAATCCAAATTTAATCTAATAACCAACATTTAATTTTCTCTAGTTTAAGAAAAAAAAATCTTCTACATTATAGAATTTTCAATTGGACTAGATTTACCATTTTGTTTATGTTTTGTTCTTTAGTGTCCTCATTTTCATCTTTTGCTTAAATTAAGAAATTGTTTACACATAAATTGTATGAGAAACTATTCACATGCTTTTAATGTCAACGTAGACAATCACTATGTGGGTCTTGAAAAACATCTGGAGAAGATTTGAACACGGGCTTTGAGAGAATCTTACTGCTGGAGAAGGAAGGGAAGAAAATTAAATGAACATTTTGGGAGTTGCACCCTTAAAGCCTTAATCTATTTCAAACACATTAGCTCAACTTTTGAGGGGTCCTTTTCTTGAAAAAAGTTTATGTTCTCAATTGATAAGTAACTCCAACTCTAGGGAATATTATGATATCGACTCAATTCATGTCTCTGCTAGTGGACATTGTGGCATGTATTAAGCCACATCACCTCATTCTATTAATTATGTCTCCAATTCGGGAGACAAGAATAACAAGGATAGTGATATAGCTTAATCCAAGCCACATGGTCCATAAGTAGGGACATGAGCCGAAAGTGCATAATGAATTTTTTATCTAATATATAATTTACTTAAAAATAATCTAATACAATATTTCCACATTGAAATTTTCTTCTTTAAATTCATAGAAACTAATGAAAATATTGTAACATGGAGAATTCATAATTATATTCATTACTCCTTGTTTTTCTAATAACTATACACATTGTTATCCACAAATTATTTATATTTTAAGGATTCGTATTCTATAAGTTCATAAACTTTGTGTAGTGCAATTTATAATGGAAATTAATAGTATATTAAGTAATCCTGCCTTTTTAAAGTAGGACTCAACTATAATGACGGCAACCACTTTTTGTCTAGGAGGAAAATTTTTGTACACAATCAATGCTCGACACGTGTACACTTCACCCAATGAATGATTGACACATATACTACCATGTGTTTACATGTAAAAAATATAAAAAATGTGTACAAAAACAATTAGGCAATTAATCAATGGACCAATCCAAATTTCATCTAACAACCCACATTTAATTTTCTCCAGTTTAAGAAGGAAACAATTCTTCCACATTATAGAATTTTAAATTCGACTAGATTTACCTTTTTGTTTATTTTTTGTTCTTTAGTGTCCCTGTTTTCATCTTTTGCTAAAATTAGGAAATTGTTTACACATAAATTGTATGAGAAACTATTCATATGCTTTTAATGTCAACTTAGACAATCACTATATGGGTCTTGAAAAACATTAATTTTGAGATAGAATTTAATCTCAAAACAAGAACATTTACGATTTTTCTTGACATTCTAAACGTTGCTCCTTGCAATTCACGAGGGGCTTGTCAACAATGGCCTTGGTTGGTTACAAGGGACCACTTGCCATTCCCTTTGCGACCGACCAGGGGCACTATGAACGAGCCCCTTGTGAACTGCAAGCGCCCAACCTATTTTCTTTGTTCTTTACAAATTAAAATAATTCACTAAATAATTTAAACATAATAAATATGAACTACAACAAATTAAAATAAATTAAGTAGATAAAAGCTTATCTAAAACAGAACATATACTAAAAATAAATAAATAAGACATTACACAAAAAACATAGAATAACAGATAATTAGTTTAAAAAAATAGTTAAAGACGAGTTAGGCTTGACCCTTGTTCGGGATCAGGGGAGCCTCGGCTCAACACTGGTCGCTAGCAAGGGGCACCTTTACAGAACGCCTGGTTGATGGCGAGGGGTGAACCGTGGCTCCCCTGGTCCAACGACAAGGGTGGCCTTTAAAGGATGCAAAGCTTTCTAATTTTTTTCAGATCTAGGACGATTTGATATCGTTTTTTAAATTTTAAATCGGTAAAAATGAATAAAAATATTTAAAGACTTATATGCTAACATTTTTGTGAAGATTCGTTGTTTGATGCTTCTAACTTGGAGGTTTGAACACGAGCTTTGAGAGAATCTTACAGTTGGAGAAGGAAGGGAAGAAAATTAAATGAACATTTTGGGAGTTGCGCCCTTAAAGCCTTAATCTATTTCAAACACATTAGCTCAACTTTTGAGGGGTCCTTTTCTTGAAAAAAGGTTTATGTTCTCAATTGATAAATAACTCCAACTCTAGGGAATATTATGATATGGACCCAATTCATGTCTCTACTAGTGGACCTTATGGCATGTATTAAGCCACATCACCTCATTTTATTAATTATGTCTCCAATTCTAGAGACAAGAATAGCAAGGATAGTAATATAGCTTAATCCAGGTCACATGGTCCATAAGTAGGGACATGAATTGGGTGCATAACAGAATTTTTATCTAATATATAATTTAGTTAAAATAATCTAATACAATGTTTCTACATTGAAATTTTCTTCTTTAAATTCATAGAAACTAATGAAAATATTGTAACATGGTGAATTGATAATTATATTCATTACTCCTCTTTTTTCTAATGACTATACACATTGTTATCCACAAATTATTTACATTTTAAGGATTCGTATTCTATATGTTCATAAACTTTGTGTTGTGCAATTTATGTTGGAAATTAATAATATAGGAAGTAATCCTGCCTTTTAAAATAGGAATCGACTATAAGGACGGCAACTACTTTTTGTCTAGGTGGAAAATTTTGGTACACTAATCCACACTCGACACATGTATACTTCACCCAATGAATGGTTGACACGTATACTACCATGTGTTCACATGGAAAAAATGTAAAAAAATTGTGTACCAAAACAAATGAGCGACTAAAGAATGGACAAATCAAAATTTAATCTAACAACCCACATTTAATCTTCTCCATTTCAAGGAAAAAAAAAACCTACGTTATAGAATTTTCAATTGGACTAGATTTACCGTTTTGTTTATTTTTAGTTCTATAATTTCCTTGTTTTCATCTTTTGCTTATACTAGGAAATTATTTACACATAAATTATATGAGAAGCTATTCATATGATTTTAATGTCAACGTAGACAATCACTATGTGGGTCTTGAAAAACATTAATTTTGAGATAGAATTTAATCTCAAAACAAGAACATTTACGATTTTTCCTAACATTCTAAACGTTGCTCCTTGCAATTCACGAGGGGCTTGACAACAATGGCCTTGGTTGGTTACAAGGGACCACTTGCCATTCCCTTTGCGACCGACCAGGGCACTATGAACGAGCCCCTTGTGAACTGCAAGCGCCCAACCAATTTTCTTTGTTCTTTACAAATTAAAATAATTCACTAAATAATTTAAACATAATAAATGCAAACTGAAACAAACTAAAATAAATTAAGTACATAAAAGCTTGTTCGAAACAGAATATATATTAAAAATAAATAAATAAGACATTACAACAAAAACATAAAATAACATTCATTAGTTTAAAAAATAAATAAAGTTGGTTTGGCTCAAGCCTTGTGCAGGATCAAGGGAGTGTCAGCTCAGCCCTGATCGCTAGCAAGGGCACCTTTACAGCATGCCTGGCCGATGGCGAGGGGCGAGCCGTGGCTCCCCTTTCCAACAACAGGGGTGGCCTTTAAAGGATGCGAAGCTTTGAAAATTTTTTTCAGATCTAGGATGATTTGATATCGTTTTCTAAATTTTAAATCGGTAAAAATGAATAAAAACACTTAAAGATTTGTATGCTAACCGTTTTGTAAAGATTCATTGTTTGATGCTTCTAACTTGAAGATTTGAACGGGGGCTTCTAGAGAATTTTACAGTTGTAGAAGTAAGGGTAGATGATTAAATTAACCTTTTGGGAGTTGCGCACTTAAATTTGATTTGGCTTAAGCTATTTCAAACATATTTGCTCAACTTTTGAGGGGTCCTTTTCTTGAACAAAAAGGTATATATTCTCAATTGATAAGTAACTCCAACTCTAGGAAATATTATGCTACGGACCCTATTCATGTCTCCACTAATGGACCTTATGGCATGTATTAAGCCACATCACCTCATTTTATTGATTATGTCTCCAATTCTAGGGACAAGAATAACAAGGATAGTGATATGGCTTAATACAGGTCACATGGTCCATAAGTAGGGACATGAACCGGGTGCACAACAGAATTTTTGTCTAATATATAATTTACTTAACATAATCTAATATAATGTTTTCAACATTGAAATTTTCTTCTTTAAATTCATAGGAACTAATGAAAATATGGTCACATGGTGAATTCATAATTATATTCATTACTCGTCTTTTTTCTAATGAATATACATATTGTTATCCACAAATTATTTACATTTTAAGGATTCGTATTTTATAAGGACATAAACTTTGTGCTGTGCAATTTATATTTGAAATTAATAGTTTAGGAAGTAATCCTGCCTTTTTAAAATAGGAATGAACTATAATGACGGCAACCACTTTTTTTCTTGGTGGAAAATTTTCGTACACTAATCAATGCTCGACACGTGTACACTTCACCCAATGAATGATTGACACGTAAACTACTATGTGTTCGCATGGAAAAAATATAAAAAATTGTGTACCAAAACAAATAAGCAATTAATGAAAGGAAGAGTCAAAATTTAATCTAACAACCCACATTTAATTTTCTCCACTTTAAGAAAAAAAATTTTCTTCTACATTATAGACTTTTCATTTGGACTAGATTTACCTTTTTTGTTTATTTTTAATTTTTTAGGTTTCCTTGTTTCCATCTTTTGCTTATATTAGGAAATTGTTTACACATAAATTTTATGAGAAACTATTCACATGCTTTTAATGTCAATGTAGATAATCAATATATGGGTCTTGAAAAACATCGATTTTGAGATGAAATTTAATCGCAAAACAAGAAAATTTATGATTTTTCTTAACATTCTAAATGTTGTTCCTTGCAATTCACGAGGGGCTTGATAACAATGGCCTTGGTTGGTTATAAGGGACTGCTGGCCATTCCCTTTGCGACCAACCAGGGGCACTGTGAATGAGCCCCTTGTGAACTCGCAAGCGCAAAAATTGATTCTTTTTGTTCTTTACAAATTAAAATAATTCATTAAATAATTTAAACATAATAAATGTAAACTAAAAAAAATTAAAATAAATTAAGTAGATAAAAGCTTCTTTGAAATAGAATATATGTAAAAAATAAATAAATAATACATTACAATAAAAATGTAAAATAAAATAATTAGTTAAAAAAATAATCAACGTTGGTTCGGCTCGACCCTTCATCGCTGGCAAGGAGCACCTTTACAGCGGGCCTGGTCGATGGTGAGGGGTGAGCCGTGGCTCCCCTTGTCCAACGACAGGGGTGGCCTTTAAAGCATGCAAAGCTTTGAAATTTTTTTCAAATCTAGGACGATTTGATATCGTTTTTGAAATTTTAAATTGATAAAAGTGAATAAAAACACTTAAAGATTGATATACTAACCTTTTTGTGAAGATTTGTTGTTTGATGCTTCTAACTTGAAGATTTGAACACGGGCGTTGAGAGAATTTTACAACTGGAGAAGGAAGGGCAGAAAATTAAATGAACATTTTGGGAGTTGCGCCCTTAAATTTTTTGTTACCTTAAGCTATTTCAAACATATTAGCTAAACTTTTGAGGGGTCCTTGACTTGACAAAAAAGGTTTATGTTCTTAATTGATGAGTAACTCCAACTCTAGGGAATATTATGCTACGGACCCGATTCATGTCTCCACTAATGGACCTTATGGCATGTATTAAGCCACATCACCTCATGTTATTAATTATGTCTCCAATTCTGGAGGCAAGAATAACAAGGATTGTGATATGGCTTAATACAGGCCATATGGTCCATAAGTAGGGACGTGAACCAGGTCCATAACTTAATTTTCCCAATTCAAGGAGTTTTTTATAACTCGTTTATTTATTATATTATTTAATAATTTTAGTTTTCACTTTCTATATTTTAGAGGGTGGACATACCTTGTCCTTCTCTATTAAGACAATTTTCTCAATTTTTTTATCTTTACACTTTTAATAATTTTAAATGGGTTAATGCCTAGCCCTCCACCAATTTATATGGCCTTAGTATCTTTTTTTCTTTTTAATTAGTATATATTAAACCTCTTAATTATATATAATATTTGATCTCTTCTACCACGAAGGAAATTACTATAACTATTTTTTACATGTTTACAAAACCTTGAGGAAATATGATTACAAAAAAATATATAAAATTGATGGCCTTCCCATTGGTAATTATTTTTCTAAATATACTACTATTTCTAAGCTTTATAAAACTAAACAATCTTTATACATTTATTTTTAAAAAAATGTATTTGAATTAATAAATTTACAAGTAATTTTGTAAAATAAAAAACAATGAATGTTTGTTAGTAGTTAAATATATTTTGTGGAAATAGTATTTCAATTATTAAGATGAATACATAAGAAAGCAACGTGACAACATATGGGTGCTTAAGACTATGTTGTTCCAAGAAACTCATATTGAAAAACATTTATTTTTTGGAAAAAAAAAAGTAAAGCGTTAGTGGAATTTACCTTCTAATGTTTCTTTTATGAAAGTCAAGCATAATTTATAATCATTTTTTTCTAAAAAACAGAAATAGCATTCGTAACTTTATTGAGAATCTACTTATTTACTTATTTCCAAGGTCGAAAAAATGCATGAATAGCTTACTCGAACCTGAAGTTTTAGATCTATTTGCCTGTAGTTACATGATTCTTATCCACCCGTGCAGAGGTTTCTAATGCCACAAAATTCTTGCCAATATAGATGATGCACCAACTCTAAATCTAAATTAAATTTAAATCGGTACTAAATAAAATGGATATTTCTTCATTCTAGTATATAATCTTTGGTTAAAAGCCTAAACGAATGAGTTGCCTCTTTATCGTTATACTTTCCAACAAGAACATTCTTCTCTTACCATATTATCTCTAATTACCATATTAGTAAAGGTCTGACGCTGCCAGAATTGTCTAGCATATCTAATACGCTTTATCTACAACACTCCATTTAAAGTAGATTGATCGTGAGCACTAGAGAGAGATGTATAAGAAATAAGAATCAATGGATTGATAGTGTGCTTTGTCCACTTCAAAGAGAAACTAGGCTATAATGAGTGGGCCTTCTCACAACGGTGACTCTATTTCTTTCACCAAGTATGGGAAGAGCATGGTAAGTTGAAACATCTTGATTCCCTTAATTTTGAATTATTCAAAATTCTTCCATTCTATTTGCAATGTCAAAAAAGTGGGGAAACTTCTCACCAAAATAGTACTACAAAAAGACACACTTTCCAAAGTAGGACTAAGGAAAGGAAAGTTCGTCAATGACCAATGCCATAAGAGGTTAGCAAACAATTTCTAATAATAAAAGTGCAATGAATAATTAATTTTAATTCGCAATGCCAAAATCTGTTGAAAAGCAAAAGAATTTTGCAACAACTATTCATTTAAAAAATTAATTAACTCGTCGTTGCAAATTCGTTTAAAACACTTAAAAATTTTCTCAACTAATTTGTAAGGTAGTCTACCATGACCTTTAGGTTGCAAATTAAAAACGGACACTAAAGTAGCCATTACAAAAATTAACAACGGGAATTTTTGCTACGGAACATTTTCCATTGCAAATCCATTGGAAACAGGTGGTCATTTGCAACGAATATGGTTGTTGTAAAAAAAACTATTCTAGAAAGAAATTTAGTAGTTAAGAGAGCAATTTTTCCTATTTCACTTTGTGTTTTACTTTTCTAGAAAGAAAATTATTATAACATTTTCTTATGTGCTTACAAAATCTTGAGGATATATCATTACAAAGAAACAAATAGAACCCGTTTGGTAAACATTGTGCTATAATATTTATTCATGACTATAGAAATATTTCCTTTAAATACTATTTTTTACAAGTCCTACTGAAACTAAGGCTATGTATACATATATTTTGAATTAAAAAGTGTTTAATTTAATAAATATTGGAATATTTTTGTAAAAACCCGAAGAAATGATTGTTGGTCAATAATTTAAATCTACTTTTTTAGAAATAAGAAATACGATTATCAAGAGAAAAATACATAATGAAGCCAGGTAGTCAAAATATAGGTGCTTGATGACTATATTGTTCAAAGAGAGTTAGTAGCTTATGCCACTATCCTAGCCTGTTTAAACCCTCCTCCTTTATCCATTCGACAGAAGCATTTCCACAAACCTATTTTTCCTTATAGATCATCCTCGTTTATTTTAGTGTGACGTGTAAAACATATCTAGCTGTCAACTAAGTAGTTCCAGTATAGGCTAAACTAAAATTCACTTATGGAGAAGTAAATTATGCAACCAGTTGTATTTCAAAAGTAGTTTGTGGAACAAAATTTTAAATCCATAATCCTCCCTTGAACTTATATATCAATTATATATCCACTCTGCCTTAATAGTAATACTTGTAGTAGTAGTGGTATAATCATTGTCATTGTAACATGAATGATTATGTATCACTTCCTGCAGTCACTTTTCATCCTAATCCAAAGAAAAATTATCATGTTCAATTAATCTACACGAGGTTTCATGTCGAGCAACTAAAATTCCCCATTCCTTAATGAAACAAAAATAAATCTAACATATGTGAGATAGGTTGGAGGGTCCCTGTCAACAGTAATTTCCTCACTAGCCTTGAATTATCCACTGAACCTACCATCAACTTACAAAATTGCTTTGCAAGCAAAAAAAAGCTAAAAACATCAGTAATTTATTCTTCTAGGGTCCTTGAAGCTAGAAAGAAAACAGAAAAAAACATACCGGATTGTTACAAGGGTTTTGTTTCATTGGTTTCTCATATATATGTTTTTTTTTCTATTTGTCATAATAACACCTTATCTATATATCGAAAAGCATTAAGCTACTTTATCATTTATACAATCATGCAATTTTTGCGTCATTATTACAAGGTGGAACTTGTAATCGGAGTTGCATTACTAGCTTGGAACTTCTTGTTGAAGGAAACATCGGCAAATAACCATAGATAACTTTAGACAAATATTCCTTGTTTTGTATAGAGCTAAAGAAATGTGTCAAAGATTATTAAAATGTTACAAGTAAATGCTGGTCGTTATTTATCTTAGTAGCTAGCTACATATTGAGTCTATACATAATTAGGTTAAGTAAGTTGCTTCCAATAATTCGGTAGTATAGCTGGATAATTAATATGTCCTTGTATATATGAATTCCTTATTTTACTGCTTATTAATGTGCTTTATGTCTTGATTTACAATATCTTCCCTTTGATTTACAACTTTAGATATTTGACATTGTTCTCTATATATATAACCCAGGAACGCCTTTTAACATTTCTTCTAACATCTTCTTTTTATAGTAATATATTTTCTTTTTAGTGCTTATTTTTTTCTTTTAAGGTTTATCTTTTATTTGGTAAGTTTTATTAATAAAATATACTCCCTCCGTCACAAATCTTTGGTCTCACTTTCCTTTTTCTTTCGTCCTAAATTATGGTCTCATTTGCTTTTATAAATGATAGTTAAACAATCACCATACACCTTATCTACTCAATATCTCCATTTTCCAAGAAATACTAATAACGCATCCACTACTCCGATAACTTTATATCTATATTTGAAAACTTTCAGGACAAAAAGTTGAATTCTTTTAATATCATAGAAGAGTATAAAAGACAAATCAAAATAAAATTTATTAGTCCAACTAAATATTTTAATCCATGTGAAAAATTGAAATGGGACCAAGGATTTGGGGTGGAGGGAGTACTAAATTAGAAATGTTATAAGAAAGGTTATAAGAAATGGTACCGACAATCTGAACAATTCATATATATATATATACTGTAATAATCAATATGTCCATGCCTGATAAAGCTAGTCATTTTTTTAATGCACAAAAAGTCTAAAGTCATTCAAAATAATTGTTTATCTATTGTAATAGTTGTTGAAGACAAAGATAAACAAAACATAAATTTCATAGTTAGCACGACAAGTGCCATACTATGCCTCGAATCCCTAGGTCATCTACTTTGACCACTTCCTCTCGCTGCGACTGCGGTTGTAGGATCATAGTTGTTAGAAAATTTAGAATTAGAATTTTAGATATTCGTTATTTATTTATTTATGAAATTAGATATTTTAATAAATATATGCATTTCTTATTTCATTTTGTAAATAAAAATATCAGCGATGAAGTTGCGAGTAATTTGAAATGATACATTTACAAGAAAACAAAGAAATTATACAAAATTTGCGACCAATATGCGTTAATTTTGAAACGAAAATAAAATAAAACACAATATGATAATTGACCAGTATAAATTTTAATTTCATTGAAATGTGCAAGAAAATTGCAACGGATTTGCAAAAGCCTCTAGTTTTATAAAGTGAATGTTAGATAGAAATCTATCATATTGTAGAAACTAATTACTATTACAACTGCTATTTACTATTACAAGCCAAAAACAGAAAGACAAAACAGCGAAAAGAAAACAGAACAAGGATTACACAATGATCCTCTCTCTGATCAACAAGGAAAAATAAAACTCCAGGGTTGCAAAAACAATAAACATTTAATAGTAAAAATAAAGGTAGAGAAAGCAGAAGAAAGGCTTACCACTGCCGCGGACATTGGCCGCCGGGCGGGAACAGTGACGAGCAGAGAGAGACAAGACGCCGAGCAGCGGCTGTCTAGAACGGGCCGCATCGAGGTGTCACCGGTGAGTAACGAGGTGATCGGAACCCTCAGATCTGAACCTCAACCAAAAAATCGTCACCGGTGACACACCCTCTCTCTCGCTCTCTCTCTCTCTCTCTCTATCGCTATCTCTCTATCTCTCTCTTACTTTCGGCTCTCTCTCAAACACATACAGTAAGAGATCAAGCAATGATCCAAGGAAGCCGAAGGTCGCAGGAAGCTGACGGACGGAGGAGAGCAGCGGCAGAAGCTACGGAGAAGAAGAGAAGAAGAGTCGGGAAAACCAACAGTCAAAGAGGCAGAGAAGAATGAACGTCAAGAGAAGAAGGAGAAACGGCTGCACTGGAAATGAGGGGGTGAGTGAGGGAATTCAAAAGGGAGAGACATCAATGGGCAGCCCGGGTGGCCAGTCCCGGTATTTCTTGACCCAGTTAAATGGGCACCTCTTCTCCAGCTGAGGTCCAATTCATCATAGGGAGATAAAATGGACTGGAAAATAAAAATATTGGGAAGACTTCAAGGTCTAAAAGGCCTACAATCTCCACTTCGAACAATATTTTCCAACCATTGTTTGAACTTATCGTGAATCAAACTACATCCAGGTGAAGGAAATCCCTGCAAAACATAAACTTGTCAATGTTCACAATTTTTGTACCAAAATCTGCAGGATTATTTTCAGTACTAATCTTGTCTATGTCAATTAAACCACTAGAAACCTTTTCTCTAATAAAATGGTATTTGACATCTATATGTTTGGTTCGTTCATGATAAATCAGATTTTTACATAAATGTAAACAACTTTGACTGTCAGTATAAATAATAGCTTTTGAATGTAAATGTGTAATTCATTCAATAACCCTTGAAGCCAGATGGCTTCTTGATCGCTTCTAGTGCGGCGATATATGGAACTTCGATGAGTTTATAAGGCAACTCATCGGGCTGTAGTTGGGACTTCCACGAGATGCAATTGCCCACTAGGGTAAAGAAGTAGGATGAGGTAGATTTCCTACCATCCTTATCACCTGCAAAATCCGAATCAACAAATCCAATTAATTCAAAATCAGACCAATTTTAATAATGTGAACCCCGATCTAAAGTTTCGTTAAGATAACGCAATAGCCACTTGAGAGCAGCCCAATGATCTCTTATAGGATTAGACATGAATCTGTTGAGAAGGCTTATAGAAAAGCAATGTCAGGACGCGTAGATATCATTGAGTACATAACTGAGCCTATGACCATTCCGTAAGGAATATTAGCCATATCTCTTTTCTCACTTTCGGTTTTGGGACGAGTTTTGTCGGAAAGTTTGTAGTGGCTTGCTAGAGGAGTTATAACGAGTTTACACAGTGCATACAAAATTTGGATACGATTTTCTAAAGAAAAATCTTTTGAGATAATAACGGGGAATGATTAGATCTATCTCTCGAAACACTCATCCCAAGAATTTTTGATGCAGTACTCAAATCCTTCATATCGAATTCAGATTTCAACAAAGATTTCAGATCATCAATTTTAGCGTTATGTCTACAAGCATTTAACATATCATCCACATAAAGCTATAAATAGATAGCAGAATCAATATTGGCACCGTAAAAATAAAAAACAACTACATAGTTGCTTTTCGAAAAAACCAATTTTTAACATAAAAGAGTCAAACCTCTTGTACCATTGCCTGGTTGATTGTTTAAGTCCATATAAGGACTTCTTCAAAAGCCACACAATGTGTTCTTTACCTTTAACCTCAAAACCTGGTGGTTGATGCATATATATAGTCTCTTCGAGAACACCATGTAGGAAAGCGATTTTAACATCAAGTTGTTCTAGATTTAGATCATAAGACGCAACAAGAGCAAGAATAATCCTGATTGTTTTGTATTTGATGACAGGAGAAAAAATTTCATTAAAATCAATGCCCTTAACTTGTGAAAAATCTTTTGCAACCAACCTAGCCTTGAATCGAGGAGATTTTTTAGAAGACTCAGGTTCTTTTACTTTGAAAATCCATTTGCAATCAACTAACCTTTTTTTTTTTTTAGGGTTTTGGAAAAAGAATCCAAGTTTTATTTTTGTTTAAAGATGTTATTTCCTCATCCACTGCACGTAACCATAAAACACAATTGGGGCATTTCAAAACCTCAGGAAAACATAATGGTTTTCTTTCTTCCACATAAGATGCAACAGCAAAAGAATATGAAATAATGTAGGAGTAACCATACCGAGGATGTTCCTTAGGTACCCTACGGACTCTATCCCTTGCAAGTTGGTAATCTTTAAGGGATTGAGCCTGAGCCTCAGGATGTTCTGTCTCCTCATCAGAACCTTTTAAAACAGGATCAGGGGTTTCAAGGATACTAGAAGGAACAAGAATAGGTGTGCTACTGGATGGAGTAGGAATCACTGGATTGGTTTCGGGTTCTATGGGTGATTCTAAGAGAGGTTCAGAGATGACCTTCACCTCTACTGGAATACTACTAGGAGTGTGAACACTCGATGGACTATCGGAGATGAGTTTATCCTTAAGACAAGCATTTCTCTCTCATTGAAGATAACATCCCTACTAATAACAACCCTCACCCTTTAATCACACTCTATATCCCTTCTCCCCACTAGGATATCCTATGAACACTCCCTTTCTAGACCTTGGATCTAGTTTACTCTCCTTTTGATGCTGCACAACCAAAAACTCTCAAGTTGGAAAGATTAGGAGGTTTACCACACCAGAGTTCTATAGGAGTCCTAAAGTTTATTGCTGTAGATGGGGATCTATTGAAGAGGTATATAGCTGTACTAACAGCTTCTCCCCAGAAAGGTTTTAGGACACCAGAAGAAACAAGAAGGCATCTAACCTTATCCATAATGGTATGGTTCATCCTTTCGTCAACTCCATTTTGCTGTGGGTTATGTCTAACCGTTCTATGGTGTAGAATGCTATGCGAAGCACACAAATCGAAAACTCACGGTTACTGAAAATTCAAGACCGTTATCCGTCCCCGATAGTTTTTAGTTTATTTCTAGAATGATTTTTTGCAAAACGTTTCCATTCACAAACTTTTTCAAAAGTTTGATCTTTGGTTTTTAAAAGAAAAACCCAAACATGCCTTGAAAAATCATCAACAATCGACAAGAAATAAACATTACCATCACAAGTTGGAACCTTTTCGGGTCCCCACAAATCACAACGCATATAATTAAGTATTGCAGAAGACTTATGAGTGTTGGTTGAAAAACTGATTTTGTGTTGTTTTCCCAAAACGCAGTGGTCACAAAAATCCAAGGAATCAATTTTGTCACCACACAAAATATTTTGTTTTTGTAAATAATAAAGTCCCTTTTCACTAATGTGCCGATCCTCCGATGCCACAACATAGTGTTTTCAGGAACAGTTTTTGAAAGCAATGCAGTGGAGTTACAAACCGTTTTACCAAGAAGAATGTATAAGGTTTATTTTTTAAAACCTTTAAGCATGACTAGGTTCCCTTTACAAACACGTAAAATATCGTTTTTAGATTTAAACGAAAAACCCAAAGAGTCTAAATGACTAATAGAGATAAGATTCTTACGTAAGTCGGGCACGTATCTCACCTCATTGACTTTTCTAGTAACACCATCATGCATTTTGATGAAAACATTACCAATACCTTTAATATCACAAACTTGATTATTTCCCATAGAAACCTTTCCTTGACTTAATGGTTTGAAATCAGAAAACAAGTGTTTGTTGGGTGTCATATGAAAAGAACAACCAGAGTCGAGGACCCAATGATCAATAACTTCAGAACATGAAGGAGAAAGAGTTACACACAAAACCTCTGAAAACATAGAATTACCATCTGAATTAAAATCATGGGTTTTATTACTCCCTTTACTATGTTTACGTCATTTTTCATCTTTAATCCGTTTAAAACACTTGTTTTTCATATGGCCCTCTTTGCCACTATAAAAACATTTTATTTTATTTTTCTCTCGTGATTTGGATCGCATTTTACTTTTTAAAACGGTGACTAGGAGGTTCCTCTCGGTCAACTCTTCCTCGCACAAAAAGATTTTCGCCTCGAGATTTATTTTCTTTTTATAAATCCAAATCCTTAGATTTCAAAGCATTTTTAACTTCGAAAGGATAAACCATCTTTGCCATATTTAATAGTAGATTTAGCATAGTTAAAAGATTCCGGTAAAGCATTTAATAAAATGACTGCAATATTTTCATCAGAGATATTTTCTCCAACGTCTTGAAGTTCCAAAACGATTTTATCTAAATCATCCATATATTTCTAAAACTGTTTTTGACCTGCTCAATTTGAAACTGAAAAGCTGCTCTTTTAAATAAATTTTATTTGAAAGTGATTTTCCCAAATATAGTTTTTCCAATTTAGTCCAAATTTCAAAAGCATTGTCTTTTTGATTAATTTCTCATAAAACATTATCAATTAAATGCAAGGTGAGGCAACTGTGAGCATCACCTAGTTTCTCTGAAAGAATTTCACCCTTCCAAGATTCCGGATTCTCTTTAGGGCTACAGATAGCGGGTGCAAATTTATTTTGTACCAAAAATCGCTTTCATTTTCCTCCGCCACATTACAAAGTCGATTTTTTCATCAAACTTATCGGTTTCAATTTTTGGAACTAACATGTTTCGAAGGCAAATAAGTGTAATTAAGTGACTAGGAAAAAGTGAAAGATTTGAAAAAGTTTTGAGAGAAAAGAATAAAATTGCCTAGTATTTTTTCGAAATAAAGAAAAAATACAATTTCGAGAATACTGACATTGGTTTGTTTTAGTTTGCTTGATTTGTATTTTTGTAAAAAAAATGGTGCAACAATGTGAAGCACAAAAACCAAGAAACAACAAATATAACTGAAATAATGAGAGTCACGGCAGCAACTAAAACTGCCTTACCACAAACAGAAAAAGACAAAATACAGGAAATAAAAATAATAAAATAAAAACTTTGAAAAAAACAGAAAAACGTGTCAAAACACAGGTACTTGATATCTCACGGATTAAAGCCAGGCTTGGTTTTGTAATTTTTTGCAAACAAAAAAAAACAGAACAAGAAGAACACTAGCAGTAGAACAGTAACAGGAGTAATACAAAAAAAAAAAATATATAGTAAACAACACAACTGAATGGGAACACAATTCAGCAAGAAGAACAGTAATAGTAATCAGTGGCAAGCCAAGCAACAGAAACAGAAAAGAAGACGAAACGGCGGCAAGCCAAAAAACAGAACAGATTACTGGCGGCAAGCCAGAAACACCAGAAATAGTAGCAATAATCGGCGGCAAGCCGAGAGAAAAAAACATAAACAGAAAGATACCTGAAATTAAAAAGGAGAGTGAAAGAGAAACTTCTCTGGCCAGATCTTAGGAACTCAGTAGTTCCCTCAGATCTGGTATCGTCGATGGTTGCCGGTGTCGATAAGCCGAAACGTGGCTCTGATACCACTTGTTGTAGAAGCTAATTACTATTACAACGGCTATTTACTATTACTAGCCAAAAATAGAAAGACAAAATAGCGGAAAGAAAACAGAACAAGGATTACACAATGATCCTCTCTTTGATAAACAAGGAAAAATAAAACTTAAGGGCTGCAAAAACAATAAACAATTAATAGTAAACATAAAGGTAGAGAAATCAGAAGAAAAGCTTGCCATCCCCGCGGACAATAGCCGCCAACGGGAACAGTGAAGAGCGGAGAGAGACAAGATGGCGAGCAGCAGCTGCGTAGCATGGGCCGCGTCGAGGCGTCGCTGGTGAGTAACGAGGTGATCAGAATCCTCAGATCTGGACCTCCACCAAAAAACCGTCACTGGTGCCACACCCTCTTTCTCTCTCTATCTTTCTATCGCTCTCTTACTTTCGGTTCCCTCTCAAACACATAGTAAAATATCAAGCAATGATATAAGGAAGCCGACGTTCGCAGGGAAGGCGGGCGGAAGGAGGAGAGCGGTGGCAGAAGCCGCGGAGAAGAAGAGAAGAGTAGTCGGGAAAACCAACAGTCAAAGAGGCAGAGAAGAATAAACTTCAAGAGAAGAAGGAGAAATGACTGCACTGGAAACGAGGGGGTGAGAGAGGAAAATTAAAAAGGAGTGGCATCAACAAGCTGCCCGGGTGGCCAGGCCCGGTCTAACCCGGTATTTCTTGACCCAGTCAAATGGGCACCTCTTCTCAAGCTGAGGTCCAATTCATCATAGGGAGACAAAACGGGTTGGAAAAGAAAATATTGGGAAGACTTCAAAGCCCAAAAGGCCTACATATCAAAAACTCATAGTAAATTGTGATAAATGTTTATAAATTACTTTTAAAAAAAAAAAATCAGACCTAGCACAAAATACTTTTCCAATGGTGAAACTTTTGGGCAATTGATTGAAAACTTCAGTTATCACATAATAGGGTTAATTTGTGATTTTGTATAAGTTTGTGGCAACTTTTGACATAGAATATAGTTACGGAGAGTTTTATCACAAAGCCATAAATACCATTGCTTTCCACAGCTATGCTGTATATTGTTTGTTGCTGCAAATTGATTGCATTTTTTAGTAGTAGCAGAACTTGAAAATAAGTTATTCCTTATAAAGTAACTAACTAAACAAAGTACCCAAACTAAGCAACCTTTGAGCCATATTATCATATCGACTGAAGTATGAGCTACTTTATCTTTCATCTCTTAACTCTCTTTACATGTGCATAGTAATGGAATAGGACACAAATTGTTGCGTTGTGAGAAGGGGATTAAGAAGCCTACTTGCCTGTATAGGCTAACCATCTCATCATAAAGTCACTAAAGTCATGGAAATAATAGGGGAAGTGGTCTCTAATGAGATAACTCCTAATCTATAATGTCTATGACACTCATGTGGGTAGTCATTACATATTAATTACAATTGTACGTGATGATGAAGGTCACATTTCTAATGAATTTTTGGAATCCTCCATATGTAAATTCTAAAATGCTAATTAGGTACCTAAATCTAATTAAGGTTCTAATCATACACAGGATGACTCTTACGTTTGTAGTACAAGAATCATTGTAATAGAGGGAATCATGAAAATAAGAAAAATCTTATATAGATTTCTATTTAATGCACGTAAACTGTATTTGCATTTGCTGATACCAATCTAACATTAAAGGTATCTTATCTCGTGGGTAGTACTTTTTCTCAAACGTTCTCTAGATTTGATATTCATTTCATTCGGAATTCCAATAATAAATAAATGAGTTCAAACTCCAACATAGAAAATTTAATAATATTCTCTAATTATACTTATTACAGAATGAAGATATATGTTACCTTACAAACAAGACAATCGCGTTTTAGTTCAAGAACTTTGTTCATTGTTCTTTTAACTTTCTTGCACAACATACGTAAAAAAGTTCAATAAAGAGAAATGTATGTCAATGATTCCTTCATAATGACAAAATAGATTTTGCACTCTATTTCACTAAACTGTAGAATATGTGATCGTCTACAAAAAATATTTTTTTCATCCTTCATATATTTTAAGGAGTCAAGCAACCGAAACCTTAGGATCCTTCCAGCTGCACATCAACACATTCTTTGTCATTCCATGGAATAAATGATTCGTCATCGGTGAGATTCTAAAGCAATATACAATAAATTTCCAAATAAGAAGCTACTTGTTTGAATAAATTAACCAGTAGAATAGAGATAATATGAAGACAAATGAAAAGATAAATAACAATAAATTGTTGAATAACTTTCACAGGAAAAGTTTACTCGTGTGTATATGCTCTAAAAGTTAGACTTGCAATGTTAAATGATTTTAATCCTCAAAAAAATTCATTAAACCCACTACTATTTCATTACAAAACAGATCCTAATAGAACAATATTGCTAAATTCTATTTATGCATGGTGGAAAGCTTAATGTAATTAATGAAGTTTATGCATATCCCATGTAGTCATAATTTTGTTATGTTAATAAGACACGAGAACCATAAGAATGGAAACAAATAACTTCCAACATATCGAGGTACTTTTATTAAATAAGCTCCTAACTATAAAAAATCGATTGTGCTAGAGTACTTTACTTTTTGAAGCAAAGAGGTGATGCTAGAAATTGTTCATCCTAAACCTACCTCTTTTGACCATCACTTCTTGAGATTTTCTAGTTATGTGACCATGTTAAAAACATTTAGCCATGCAATAAGACTAAAATCCGGCCATCATAAAACATAATAGTAATCCTAGTTTAGCTAGAAATAAAATTAGGGATATGCCTTCCTCTCCCCTGCAATACTATCTTTGTTAACTTTTTTAAAAATAATTTATTTGCTAAAAAAAAAGGAAATCAAGAACAATCTCAATAATATACAATATAAATAATTTCCTTAACTGCTGCCAAAAGAAAAAGCCACGTAACAAATTCAACTGCTTAAGATCATTATTGGCGGCAACTGCTTCTTCAATCTTCTTTTTAAGTACTGTAGAGTTTATTTCAAAATGTGAAAATTATGAAGATCAAAGATTGCCATCGTTTTAATTGTAATATAAACTCAAGAAAAGGTGAGAGTAAATATATCTATACAAAATGATTTGATCACTAGCAAGGGGACACCTTTCTGTGAAAATTTATTATTTCAACTTTACATATAATTTGCATTGAATGGATGCTTAATGTTTTGCAAATGAATCACTCATAAATAAATAAAGCAATACATAAAGTTGATAGTAAAGAAGTATCACAAATTTGTTGCGTTGTGAGAAGGGGATTAAGAAGCCTACTTGCACGTATAGGCTAACCATCTTATCATAAGTCACTAAACTCAAGGAAATAATAGAGGAGTGGTCTCTAAAATGGATGGATTCGACAAATGTGATAACTCCTAATCTATCATGTCTATGACACTCATGAGGGTACTCATTACTTATTAATTACAATTGTATGTGGTGATAAAGGTCACATTTCTAATGAATTTTCGGAATCCTCTGTAGGCTTTCTGGGCCAATTTTCTCTCAATATTTTCATATTTCCAGCCCAATCTATTTTTAACCCAATGATGAATCCATGGGCCTCAAACCAAGATAGGTGGTTGAAGTTTGAATGGGTCAGAGATGCCGGGTCAGGCCGGGCTAATCAAGAGTCACAACGGGCAGCCCGGGCTGCCTGGTGTGACTCTTGATCGATTTATGTTTTCTCTCCCTCCTCGGCTCAAGAGGTATTCCAGACTCTTCCTTTCTTCTATCTTTTTCTTCTCCTTCTCATCCTTCCCGAGAGCCATGTCTATCTCTTCTACTTCTCCCCTTCTTTACCGCGTCTGTTGCTCTCCTCTGGTGACCTCCGTGGTCCTCTGTTACACCATCTCTGAAAGTGGTGGTTCTGTGTTAATCTTATTCGGTCATTTCTGATCTTTTTTGTGGGGAGAGCCGTAAGGGTGAGAGAGGGGGTGAGAGCCGGTGATCTTTTCTGTTTGAGGCCCGATCTGAGGGTGATTTTTACTGTTGAAGTTGATACCTTTTGTCTGGCCCGTACCTCGATACAGTTGTCATTTCAACGCCGCTGCTCGATGCCGTTGAGTCTCATTGTATGCCACTGGGGGTTCCGACATTGCAGCGACAGGTAAGTGCCCCTTACCGATTCATGGTTCATTTTTTTCTTTTAACGGTTATTGTATTTAATTTTGGTCTTGCCGATTAGCTTGAACCGGCTGTGAAACAGGAAGAGGAAGAGGGATATTTTTACTGTAATAGAATAGGTTTTTTACGCTGCCTTACTATTCTTTTACTGATTTGTAATAGTAATTAGAGTGTGTAATAGTAATTAAGTCCTATCAAGTGGCATTAGAGCCACGGTTTGGCTCGTCGACACTAGCAAGCATCGGAAGTTCCTGGATCTGAGGTAACTGTTGAGTTCCTTAGATTTGGCTAGTGAAGTTTTCTTTAACTTTCTCCTTTTCTTTTGGTTGTCTTTATTTTTTTTTTGTTTTGGATTGCCGCCATTTTATTTTTTGTTTTTCATTCTTCGGCTTGCCGCCGGTTATTGCTTATGTTTCTCTTTTGATTCTTGGTTCGCTGCCATCTGTTTCTGTTTCACTGTTGCTTTAGCTTGCCGCCGATTGTGATTACTGTTACTGTGATTTTACTGAATTGAGTTACTGTTCAGTTTCCTGTTTACTATTCTTGTTTTATACATGGTTCTGTTATTCTGCTGTTATTCTGTCTTTGTTTTTTGGGTTTTTCATTCAGTTTTTTTTTTCTCAAAAACTATAAAACCTAAGCCTAGCCTGAATCCGCGAGATTTCAAGTATCTGTGTCTTGGCACGGATTTTCTATTTTTTAAAAAGTTTTTATTTTGCTCCCTCTGTTCTTTGTCTTTTTCTCTTTTTGGTAAGGCAGTTTTGTTGCTGCCGTGTTTCTCGTTATTTCAGTTATATTTTTTGGGGTTTCGTTCTTCACATTATTGCACCTTTTATTTTTAAAAATAACAAATCAAGCAAATTAGAACAAACCAGTGTCGTTTTTCTTGAAATTGTATTTTTCTATTTTTTCGAAAAATGGAGGCTGCTTTATTCGTTTTCAAAACTTTTTTCAAATCTTTAATTTTTCCTAGTCCTTTAATTAACTTATTTGCATTCGAAACATGTCGGTTCCAAAAATTGAAACCGATAAGTTTGATGGCAAATCGACTTTGTAATGTGGCGGAGGAAAATGAAAGCAGGTTTGGTACAAAATAAAATTGCACCCGCTATCTGTGGCCTTGAAGAGTATGTGGAATCTTGGAAGGGTGAAATTCTTTGAGAATAACTAGGTAGTGCTCACAATTGCCTCACCTTGCATTTAATTGACAATGTTTTACGAGAAATTGATGAAAAAAGACAATGCTTTTGAAATTTGGTCTAAACTAGAAAAACTGTATTTGGGAAAATCACATTCAAATAAAATTTATTTGAAATATCAGCTTTTCCGTTTTAAAATGAGCGGGTCAAAAACACTTTCAGAAAATATGGATGATTTAAATAAAATCATTTGAGAACTTCAAAACGTTGGAGAGAACATCTCTGATGAAAATATTGTAGTCATTTTATTAAATGCCTTACCTGAATCTTTCAACGATGTCAAATCTGCTAGTAAATATGCCAGAGATGGTTTATCTCTTTCCAATGTTAAAAATGCTTTGAAATCTAAAGATTTGGATTTACAAAAAGAGAATAAATCACATGGTGAAAATCTTTCTGTACGAGGAAGAGTTGATCGGGGGAACCTCCTAGTCACCTTTTTGAAAGTAAAGGGCGATCCAAATCTCGAGAGAAGAACAAAGTAAAGTGTTTTTATTGTGGTAAAGAGGGTCATATGAAAAACAAGTGTTTTAAATGGATTAAAGATGAAAAACAACGTAAACATGGTAAAGGGAGTAATAAAATCGAAAAAACCCACGATTTTGATTTAGATGGTAATTCTATGTTTTCTGAGGTTTTGTGTGTTTCTCTTTCCACTTCATGTTCTAAAGTTGTTGATCATCGGGTTCTTGATTTTGGTTGCTCTTTTCACATGACACCCAACAAACACTGGTTTTCTGATTTCAAACCCTTAAAACAAGGAAAGGTTTTCATGACAAATAATCAAGTTTGTGATATTAAAGGCACTGGTAATATTTTCATTAAAATGCATGATGGTGTGACTGGAAAACTCACTGAGGTGAGATACGTGCCCAACTTACGTCGAAATCTTTTCTCCCTTGGTTATTTAGATTCTTTGGGTTTTTCTTTTAAATCCAAAAATGGTATTTTACATGTTTGCAAAGGGAACCTAGTCATGCTAAAAGGTTTTAAAAGAGAAAATTTATACATCCTTATTGGTGAAACGGTTTGTAAATTCATTGCATTGATTTCAAGATATTGTTCTCGAGAAAACTATGTCGTGGCATCGAAGGATCGGCCACATTAGTGAGAAGGGACTTTATTATTTACAAGAACAAAATCTTTTATGTGGTGACAAAATTGATTCCTTGGATTTTCGTAACCACTGCGTTTTGGGAAAACAACACAAAATCAGTTTTTCAACCAGCACACACAAGTCTTCTGCAATACTTGATTATGTGCATTGTGATAAATGGGGACCTGAAAAAGTTCCAACTTATGGTGGTAATGTTTATTTCTTGTCAATTGTTGATGATTTTTCAAGGCATGTTTGGGTTTTCCTTTTAAAAACTAAAGATCAAACTCTTAAAAAGTTTTGTGAATGGAAACATTTTGCTGAAAATTATTCTAGAAATAAACTAAAAACTATCAGGATCGATAACGGTCTAGAATTTTGTAATTGTAAGTTTTCTGATTTGTGTGCATCGCATGGCATCCTACACCATAGAACGGTTAGACATAACCCACAGCAAAATGGAGTCGCCGAAAGGATGAACCGTACCATTATGGATAAGGTTAGATGTCTTCTTTTTTCTTCTGGTGTCCCAAAACCTTTCTGGGGGAAGCTGTTAGTACAATTGTCAACCTTATCAATAGATCCCCTTCTACAACTGTAAACTTTAGGACTCCTATAGAACTTTGGTGTGGTAAACCTCCTAACCTTCCAACTTGAAAGTTTTCGGGTATGCAGCCTTTGCACATCAGAAGGAAGGAAAACTAGAACCAAGGTCCAGAAAGGGAGTGTTTATTGGATATCCTAGTGAAGGGTTATAGAGTGTGTTTAAAGGGTGAACCGGGGATGAGGGTTTTTATCAGTAGGGATGTTATCTTCAATGAACTAGAAATGCTCTGTCTTAAGGATGAACCCATCTCCGATAGTCCATCGAGTGTTCCCACTCCTAATAGTATTCCTGTGGAGGTTGAGGTCACCTCTTAACCTTTCTTAGAATCATCCCAAAAACCTTAAACCAATCCCGAGTTTCCTGCTTCACCTGATCCTTCGAGTATTCCTGAAACCCTTGATCCTGTTTTAGAAGGTTTTGATGAGGAGGAAAAACACCCTGAGGCACATGCTCAAGCCCTTAGGGATTATCGACTTGTGAGAGATAGAGTTCGTAGGGTACCTAAGGATCATCCTCGATATGGTTACTCCTATATTGTTTCATATGCCTTTGCTGTTGCATCTTATGTGGAGGAAAAGGAACCATTATGTTTTCCTGATGTTTTGAAAATCCATAATCGCATTTTATGGTTGCGTGCTATGGAAGAGGAAATGTCTTCTTCATACAAAAGCAAAGCCTGGATTCTTGTTCCAAAACCCTCAAAATAAAAGTTAGTTGATTGCAAATGGATTTTCAAAATAAAAAAACATGAGTCTTCTAATGAACCTCGGAGGTTCAAGGCCAGGCTAGTTGCAAAAGGTTTTTCACAAGTTGAGGGCATTGATTTCAATGAAATTTTTTCTCCTGTTGTTAAATACAAAACGATTAGATTATTCTTGCTCTTGTTGCTTTCTACGATCTTAATCTTGAACAACTTGATGTTAAAATCGCTTTCTTACATGGTGATCTCGAAGAGACTATATATATGTGACAACCACCAGGTTTTGAGGTTAAGGGTAAAGAACACATGGCGTGTATTTTGAAAAGGTCCTTATACGGGCTTAAACAATCACCCGGGACAATGTCACAAGAGGTTTAATTCTTTTATGATAAAAATTGGTTTTACTAAAAGCAATTACGATAGTTGTCTTTACTTTTCTGGTAATATGGTTTATTCTGCTATTTATTTATTACTTTATGTGGATGATATGCTAATTACTTGCAGGCATAAAGCTAAAATCGACGATCTAAAATCCTTGTTAAAATCTGAATTCAATATGAAGGCTTTAAGTATTCCATCGAACATTCTTAGGATGAGTATTTCAAGAGATGGATCTGATCGTTCACTTTTTCAATCTCAAAAGCATTTCTTTTAGAAAATTGCATCCAAAATTTCAATATTAATTACAATTGTACGTGGTGGTGAAGGTCACATTTCTAATGAATTTTTGGAATCCTTTGTAGGCTTTCGGGCCAATTTTCTCCCCAGATATTTTCATTTTTCCAGCAGTAATCTAATTTTAACCCAATAATGAATCCATGGGTCTCAAACCAAGATAGGTGGCTGAAGTTTGAAAAGGGTCGGAGATGTTGGGCAGGGCCAGCCCCTGGATCGCCCGTTGTTACTCTTGATCTATTTATGTTTTCTCTCCCTCCTCTCGGTTCATGAGGCATTCCGGACTCTTCCTTTCTTCTCTTTTTTTTCTTCTCCTTCTCGGCCTTTCCGAGAGCCGTCTCTGTCTCTTCTTCTCCCCTTCTTTACCGCGGCTTACCACATCTGTTGCTCTCCTCTAGTGAACTCCGAGGTCCTCTATTACACCGTCTCTTAAAGCGGTGGTTCTATGTTGATCTTATTTAATCATTTTTTATCTTTTTGTGGGGAGAGCCATAAGCATAAGAGAGAGGGTGAGCGCCAGTGATCTTTTCTCTTTGAGGCCAGATCTCAGGGTCATTTTTACCATTAAAAGGTTATGTTAACCTTTTCTTGGCTGTCTTTTATCTGATAAAAAGAAATACAAAACCATAAACCCTAGAACGGCGATATAGTATCTTGCCTCCTCTCTCCGAAACACGACCAAATTAACAGATAGTCAGGATTAGTTCTGAACAGTTTTCAGAACACAGAAGGGGCTAGCATCCCGATCGCTTGTAGAGGAGTTCGTCGCGTGGATACCAGTAGAGGGCGAAGCATAAACTGCAGCGCCTCGACATCGAACAACCAAAACATTGAGGTAATTTCTATCCAATCGGTTTTTCTAGTATGTGCAGATCCTGTTGGTGGATTTTAGTAGTTTTATTTTATTTGTTTTTGCGTACGGTTTCCAACACATCTATGCAAAGGAGGCTGCAACATTTGAAGAATGGACAATAAATCGAAGAAAAATTGCCACTGGACACCGAGTGATTTGAATGATATGCAAGGATGGAAGCTATACCAAATCTCTTTGATGCCATTGGGTGGACACCTTTGCTTACTATTAATGAGCTATATTATACTGAAATGATTTATGAAGTCTATGCCAATCCACATAAGGGTAGAGTTGAAAGAGTCAATAACATACTTCATCAATAGGTATTGTCTAGAATTGGTGGAAGAAATATTTCATTTGATGATAGCCTATTAAATACCATTCTAGAAACCCCTCAAGATGGCATGAGATTCTACACTAAGAATAAGAAATGCGTTGATCAAAATTTATATAGTGAAAGAAGGTTTGAAGAGATTTTCACTCACGGAGAAGTTCTAAAAAGGCACGATGATAGGACTGTGAATAAACTTGATGCCTATGGGAGATTACAAAATCATATGATTTCTAACATCATTATTCCAAATGTTGGGCATAAGTCTTCCATCACAAATATGCACTCCTTTGTCATGCTTGCTCTTCATGAACATAGGAGGATAAACTTCGGTTTCATGGCTATAGAACACATGCTAGCCACACAATCCTCTTCCACCAAGTGCTTACCATATGGATGCTTCATTACAAAAATCTTTCAAAATTTCGTGATCAATTTGGTTGGAATTGGTGATCACGTGGGCCCTGGTAAGATTTACACTCAGAATACCTTCAAGAGAATGGGTTTCGAAAGAAATGATGATGGACTATTGATAAGAGGTGGTCAACAAGGAAGTGATGATGATGATGATGAAGAGGATAATGGTGATGAAGAAGAGGGAAATGAGCCCGAAAGTATTGATGAAGAAGATACAAATGAAGGGGACATTCGAAGAGAAATGAGATCAAAGAAAAGGCAAGAACGAACGGAGGAAGGACAATCCTCAGTAGATACGCCTCTAATATTGGATAGAATTGCTGTAATGCAAGCACAACTAGATGAGTGACTTGATGACCTCAATGATAAGATTTTAGATATTCAAAACTGGGTTACGAGGTTGGAGCAAGAAGGAAAGGATACCGATGAAGGTAAAGATGAAGATGATTGAGGATTCCGTTTAAATCCCTACCCTTTCCTTGTTTCAAAAACTGCTTACACTACCACTGTTTTTTTTTTTCTTGGCTCCTTATCAAACTCTATTATGTTTATTTTTTATGACTCTATATATGCTATGTTTTATTATTGATATTCGTGTTGTGTTATCTTGATGCTAACTTTTCATTGACTTCATGATGATACTTTAATGTTGAAATTCCAATTGTAGCTTTATTTTCTATGATCCCTTAAAGACATTCCCTACTATCTTTTTGATTTATGACAAAAGGGGGAGAAATATGTGCATGAACTAAGGGGGAGAAATAGTTGAAAGATACTTATTGTGTTGCTTTTAAGTTTCATGCTTTCTTTTGGTTGGCTACATATCTTATAGGTAATGTGCTTGGTTTGAAGATTGTTTGATGTCATTCTTGGTCTAAAGCATGCTTTTAAGGTGAGCTTATTTTGTGTTATATTATGCTTCAAAACCTTGGCATATTTTCAAATTCATAGGGGGAGTTATCTCCCTTATGGTGTTTTTGGTATGCTTTACTCTTATTGATGATCTTCTTGAAGCATCACCATTCTTTAAAATTTGCTCTTTTGCTCTTCTTGCATATGTACTTGTCATAATCAAAAAGGGGGAGATTGTTAGCCGTAAGGGCATTATTGCATATGATTTTGATTATGATTAACATATGTTTGTGTGAGTATTAAGCATAGTTTCCATAGAACAAAAGAAGCATATTTGAAGTCTCAAGGCTACACTCTTAGAAGCAGAAGATCTTGGTGATCAAGGCAAAATGAAGGAGAAAAGATGAAGCCATTGAAGACCTTGAAGACTTGTGTCTTGTTAGGGAAGTGCTAAGGTATTTCTTTGTAAAACTCCCTAACTCTTATCTTTGATTGTTGATCATGTATGAAGCTCATCTTTCTATAAATTCTTCTTGAAATTCAAGTATTCTTGATAGAATTTTTTATGCCTTTGAAAATTTTTCTTATCTCAAAAAGAGTATCAAGAATACATGTTTTTGAAATAGGAAGGAAAGCTCTTCTTTGTAAAATCCTTTTCAAAAACCGGTCATCCGGTTTTAAAATCGGTCGTCTGATTTTTCTAGCTTTAGAAAAACCGGTTGCCCAATTTTGGTAAGAAGCGTTCGAATCTTTCTGTTTCAAACTCGGACGTCCGCTTTTAGAAACCGGTCGTCCGATTTTCCTTTTTACTGTGAAAAATACTACTGTTACACAGTGCAATGGTTACTTTCTCTCTCCTTCCTATATATATTGATTTTTTGATCAGCTGTAAAGGTAACAAGTTTGATGAAATATTTATTGAGATCATTTAAGAACCTTTAAAGAGCTTTAAAATACATTTTTCAAACACCTTTTCATCTCAAAAATACATCTCCTTGAGCTTCATTGTTGATCATCAATAACGAAGTGAAGAAGAGCTTGTAGAAGTGTTGCATTGAGTTGTATCCTCTCTTCTCAAGCTCATTTGGTAACATTCTTCTTAACTCATCTATCTTTTATTAACATCAAAGGTATGTGTTGAAAAACCGCTTGGGTTATCCTTTGATTGTATTTTTGTTAGTGATTGACGTTGCTTGCAAAACCCTTGGTAGGTGATCCTCAAAATTGTGATTGTTGTATACCTTTTGTTATAGTGGATTTGAAAAATCGTTAGGTGTTGACTCAAGGTAGTGGCTTTGAGAGAATGAACCACTATAAATTGTTGTGCCTCTTCATTCTATGTTTTTTGCTTGATTGTCATAACTATAAGACTTTGTTTGGTTGGAAACTTTATTAAAAAGTTTTTTAGAATTCTTTCTCAAACAAAATTGGAGGTTTATCTTTTAATTACACAAAAGAGTTTTTCAAAAATTGGCCAAAAACCTTATCTAAAGTTTTTCAAAAATAAAACACAATATAATAATTGACCGATATAAATTTTAATTTCATTGAAATGTGCAAGAGAAAAATTGCGATGGATTTGCGAAGGCCTCTAGTTTTACAAAGTGAATGTTAGATACAAATCTAATAAAAAACTCATAGTAAATTGTGATAAATATTTACGAATTAGTTTTAAATAAAAAATAGACCCGAAATGCAGTATTTTTTCCAATGGTGAAACTTCTGGGCAATTGACAAAAAACTTCAGTTAACACACAATAGTGTTAATTTGTGACTTTGTATAATTTTGTGGCAACTTTTGACTTGGAATATAGTTTATGGAGAGTTTGGTCACAAAGCCATAAATACTATTGCTTTCCACAACTATGTTGCTATATTTCTTGTTGTTGCAAATTGATTGCATTCTTTAGTAGTAGCAGAACTCGAAAATAAGTTATTCCTTATAAAATAACTAACTGAACACAGTACCCAAACTAAGCACCCTTTGAGTCATATTACTGTTACTGATGGAAAAAGTATGAGCTACTTTATCTTTCACCTCTTAACTCTCTTGATATGTGTATAGTAATGGTATAGGACACAAATTTGTTGCATTGAGAAGGGGATTAAGAAGCCTACTTGCACGTATAGGCTAACCATCTTATCATAAGTCACTAAAGTCATGGAAATAATACAGAAAGTGGTCTCTAAAATGGATGTGACAAATATGATAACTCCTAATCTATCATGTCTATCACACTCATAAGGGTAGTCATTACTTATTAATTACAATTGTACGTGGTAATGAAGGTCACATTTCTAATGAATTTTCGGAATCCTCTCGTAGGCTTTCTCGGGCTAATTTTCTGCCCAATATTTTCATTTTTCTAGCCCAATCTATTTTTAACCAAATGATGAATCCATGGGCCTCAAACCAAGTTAGGTGGCTGAAGTTTGAATGGGTCGGAGATGTTGGGTCGAGCCGGGCTAATCATGAGTCACGTAAGGCAGCCCGGGCTTCTTGATCTATTTATGTTTTCTCTCCCTCCTCGGCTCAAGAGGCATTCCGGACTCTTCCTTTCTTCTCTTTTTTTTCTTCTCCTTCTCGGCCATCTCGTGAGTCGTTTCTCGTCTCTTCTTCTTCTCTCCTTCTTTACCGCGTCCGTTACTCTACTCCGGTGACCTCCGTGGTCCTCTCGTTACACCGTCTCTCGAAAGTGATGGTTACGTGTTGATCTTATTTGGTCATTTCTAATCTTTTTTGTGAGGAGAGCCGTAAGGGTGAGAGAGAGGGTGAGTGCCGGTGATATTTTTCTGTTTGAGACCGGATCCGAGGGTGATTTTCACCTTTAAAGTTGGTACCTTTTGTCTTGCCAGTACCTCGACGCGGTAGTCATTTCAACATCGCTACTCGACACTGTCGAGTCTCATTGCATACCGTTGGGGATTCCGACACTGCAGCAAAAGGTCAGTGCCCCTTACCGATTCATGGTTAATTTTTTTCTTTTTAACGAGTTATTGTGTTTAATTTTGGTCTTGTCAATTGGCTTGAACCGACTATGAAATAGAAAGAGGAAAAAGGATATTTTTACTATAATAGAATAGGTATTTTCCGCCGCCTTACTATTCTTTTACTGATTTTTAATAGTAATTAGAGTGTGTAATAGTAATTAGGTCTTATCATCCTCCATATGTAAATTCTTAAATTCTAATTAGGTACTTAAATCTAATGAAGGTTCTAATCATACATAGGATGACTCTTACCTTTGTAGTACAAGAATCATTGTAATAGAGGGAATAATGAAAATAAGAAAAATCTTATATAAATTTCTACTTAATGCATGTAAACTGTATTTGTATTTGTTGATACCAATCTAACATCAGTGGTATCTTGTCTCATGGGTAGTACTTTTTCTTAAACTTCTCTAGATTTGCTGTGGATATGTCTATTCTTTAGTGTTTTACATTTCCACTTTAAATATCTAGTCAAATTCTATTTTGCCGGTTAATAAAGGAGACACGTAAAACTGCAAACTCTATATGAATGTAAGCTTGCATAAACTCTAGCAAGGCATAAAATATTTGCCTAATGTCAAGAAAAATGCCTAATATCTTTGCCTACATATCAAGATAACCGAGGGACTCACAAGCCTGGATTCTCAAGCTAAAAGCTCCAGGCATTGTCACTAGTAAACTAGAATATTGTTATTCATTTCATTCGGAATTCCAATAATAAATAAATGAGTTCAAACTTCAACATAGGGAATTTAATAATATTCTCTAATTATACTTATTGCAGAATGAAGATATATGTTACCTTACAAACAAGACAATCGCGTTTTAGTTCAAGAACTTTGTTCATTACTCTTTTAACTTTCTTGCACAACATACGTAAAAAAGTTCAATAAAGAGAAATGTATGTCAATGATTCCTTCATAGTGACAAAATAGATTTTGTACTCTATTTCACTACAAAAATATTTCTTCATCGTTCATATATTTTAAGGAATCAGGCAACTGAAACCTTAGGATCCTCCTGGCTGCACATCAATACATTCTTTGTCGTTCCATGGAATGAATGACTCGTCATCAATGATATTCTAAATCAATACACAATAAATTTCCCTATAAGAGGCTACATATTTGAATAAATTAACCACTAGAATTGAGATAATAGGAAGACAAATGAAAAGATGAATAACAATAAATTATTGATTAACTTTCATATGAAAAGTTTACTCATGAGCATATGCTCTAAAAGTTAGACTTGCAATGTTAAATGATTTTAATCCTCGAAATGAAAGATTTGTACGGTGCAAAAAAATCCATTAAACCCACTAGTAAGACTAAAATCCTACCATCATAAAACATAATAGTAATCCTAGTTTGGCTAGAAATAAAATTAGGGACATGCCTTCCTCCCCCCGCCGATACTAACTTTATAAATTTTTTTTAAATAAATTTATTTGATAAAAAAAGAAAGGAAATCAATAACAATCTCAATAATATACAACATAATAATTTCTTTACCTGTAGCCAAAAGAAAAAGCCACGTAACAAATTCAACTGCTTAACATCATCATTGGCGGCAATTGCTTCTTCAATCTTCCTTTTAAGAACTGTAGAGTTTATTTCAAAATGTGAAAATTATGAAGATCAAAGATTGCCATCATTTTAAATGTAATATAAACTCAAGAAAAGGTGAGTAAATATATCTATACAAAATGATCTTATCACTAGTAAGAGGACACCTTTCTGTGAAAATTAATTATTTCAACTTTACATATAATTAGCATTGATTAGATATTTAATTTTGGGCAAATGAATCACTTATAAATAAATAAAGCAATACGTAAAGTTCATAGTAAAGAAGTATAACAAAAGTAAATAATAGGAGTAGATGGCTATCATATGTCAACATAGGAGAAATAATATTTTTCATGCGTTGATGAGTTTAATTGGACAATTTATAAGGTAATCAATAATGGTAATATAAAAAATCCTAGATAATAATGGACTCACCCAAATGGTGATCAAGCAATGATTTTCCCATTTTATCTGATGGATAAAATTTTACCCCTCCAGAACGCAAATCTCTATGCTTATGTTGAGGCTTCCGCTTAGTGATTTCCTGCGTAAGCCTTTCATGCTCCTCTTTATCATAAGGTTTGCGAAGAATTTCTAATATTTGCACCCTGAAGCTAGAACACATTGTTTGTTGTGGACTGCCATAATGATTGTTGACATCTTTTGACTTAATAATAGTACAAGAACAAAATAGAAATTAGACAAGAAATTTTCACCATAAATTGAAGGACAATTAAAAAAGGATCAATTCGATAAAAGTATCCAAAATAGTGAAAAGGGATAACTTACGCCCTTGCTTGTTGTTTCATGCAGAATAGCATCTGTATACTTCGGTTTCTTAGAAACAACATTGTCATCTGTCTGAGAATTCAGGAAGATAAGACCATCATAAACTACAGATGCACCATTCTTATGTTGTTGGATCACGTTAGAACCTTCAAGCCTCATGTTTTCAAAGAACAATTTATAGTCACAATCATAATTACTTTGCAACTCAATTACCTCCGTTTTAGCATGACTATCCAAATCATTTTCATCTTCACCATTTGGCTCATTTTCCATATAGATAAGTGGCTTTGTTAACCCAGTATTTTCATTAGCCTCGAGCACGTAAGAGGACCCATTATTCTTCAAACTGCTCAAAAACAATGCATAGCTTGGATCATCACCACCATCAATTGAAAATTCGGGTTTTGGATCATCAAGAATTGATTTATATTCTGCATTCAAATATGTAAGAAAGTCACTATCTCCATCCTCCATGCGTTTATGCACATGCTCTCTCATCACTTCCGTGGACAAGCTAACCGATGCTTTCTTGTTTTGTCCAGGATTGTGCATGTAGCTAAATTTTGTTGTATGAGATCTTACATCTTCAATGACATCCTTTGCTTTTGAATCCATGTCTTAGCTATATTAAATTACTTGAGGGCAAGCCAAATAAAAATATCTCGAAACTCTTCCTTGACCTTCTTCACCAATTGAACTACTCAAAAGTACTTAACTCAATGCACAATGCACGATAATAATTGTCTACATTTCAAAAGAATCAATAAGCTAGTTAGGATGGAGCATCCACAATTTCATTTAAATATATAGTTAAATAAACTCAAAAGTACTAAAATGTATATATATTTTTTATATGACTAATCAATATAACAAGTCTTCAAGAAAACTTTCCCTTTAACAATCCTTTAATGCTCTAACACAAACTTCTCCTCTTTAATACCTTTGATAGAGGAATTGCCTTGACTTGCATTAGTTAACATGTATGGTGCAAAGATCAAAGTATTTTTCAATTGCTCAGAGATAGAGGCTAGCTAGGGCATATATTTCTCCTAAAGAGAAATCAACTGAGCTTGTATAAATAGAGAAATTAAATCCATAAATTAAAATAAAAGTTACTTGCCTGTGATACCTAGGGGCCAGTTTTCTGAATTCGACTTCTTTGCGCACTGTGAATTTATTCAGTCTCGAAAGATAGAATAGGATGAACATTGATTATATTTTACTTGCTTTAGTATTGGTCGGGTGAGGTTGACAGACCCTTTTTATTTGATTGAATTTCGAACGCATCACTATAGACGTCTACCAAGTATATTACTCAATTTGCATATCTTTCATCTAATATGTGGTTTACTTAATATAAATTTAATACAAAATTTTTAATATTGAAATTTTATTCTTTTCATTTTTAGGAACGAACTAAAATATTGTCACGTGGTGAATTCATAATTAAATTCACTCTCTTTTTTTTAGTAAAATATAACTTTATTTTCCATAAATTATTTCCATTTTACGGATTCATGCTCTAAAGGTTTATAAACTTCATGTTGTTCAATTAATTATAGAAATTAATTGTTTAGGAAGTATTCCTATTTTTTTGAAAAAAAGGAATCTTCTTATTGGACTAGATTTACCTTTTTGGTTCTTTTTTGTTCTTCGGTTTCTTTATTCTTATTTTTTTGGTTAAATTAGGAAATTATTTACACATAAATTGTATGAGAAACTATTCATATGTTTAATTTTAGTAACGCCCAAGAAAACCCTTGAAGTTTGGGGTACTTTTAAATTGAAGGCGTGAACATTTTTTGAGACAAAAAAATATCTTAAAGTTGTGATGGTTTATTAATTAAGGATATGAACTTTTTTCATGATAAAAGATTCCCCGCGTTAGAAAGTTGTCAATTGAATGATTCGATTGACAACTTTTCTTAAGAACAAAAAAGAAGGATCTGTTTTTCTGTTTAACATCACCCTAATATTCGATTAAAGAAGAATGAATAGTAAACTAATTCAAAGCTCTTCATACAACTTAATTGACAAAAGAGAGAACTAAAATCCAGTACGAAAGAAGAAGAGAGAAGAAAACTTTTTTATGACTTCTCTAAGATTACAAAAGGGAGAAGCAAAAATGAGGAAAAGGGAAAAAAATTAGAAGGTAAGACCCTGTATGAATAGTGGCAAAAACTTGGTTGGGAAGGGGAGGGGTAGTTGGTGCGTGACGGTGAGGAAGGGGGTGTGTGAGTTGGTTATTTTCTTAAGAATTACGGTTGATAACTTTCTCGTTAATGGTAAGAATTTATCATGCATGTGTCATTAGAAGAAATAATGGCCACATAACAATAACTAATATTAATGATAAGAATAATAAAATTTATCTAATCTTAATTTTAGACAAATAAAAATCTATCTAGAAGACTTATATTGTTCCATAAAAATTATGTTTAGATCCCTAAAATGTGCATGCTAAGCATACTTAAAAAAAGTTAATCCACTTAAGATATTCGTAAACTCCCCTTACAAAAACTTGTATTAATAAAATTTTACTCTCTCTCTCCTAAACATCTACAGAACTATTGTTATATCCTAAAACTTTACTCCCCCAAGTCAGATTCCAAACTCTACATTCGTGACATTAACACTTATGTGTCATGTGTGAGGTACTTACTGCGTATGGCATTACCCCCCTTTTTTCTAATAAATATGCACATTGTTATCCACAAATTATTTACATTTTAAGGATTCGTATTCTATAAGTTCATAAATTTTGTGTTTTGAAATTTATAATGGAAATTAGTGGCTTAGGAGGTAATCCTGCCTTTTTAAAATAGGAATCAACTATAATGACGACAACCACTTTTTGTCTAGGTGGAAAGTTTTGGTACACTAATGAAGGCCCGACACGTGTACACTTCACCCAATAAAGGATTGACACGTATACTACTATGTGTTCACATGTACAAAATATAAAAATTGTGTACCAAAACAAATAAGAAATTAATGAATGGACTAATCAGAGTTTAATCTAACAACCTACATTTAATTTTCTCCACTTAAAAAAAAAGTCTTCTACACTATAGAATTTTCAATTGGACTAGATTTACCTTTTTGTTTATTTTTTGTTCTTTAGTTTCCTTGTTTTCATCTTTTGCTTAAATTAGGAAATTGTTTAGACATAAATTGTATGAGAAACTATTCATATGCTTTTAATGTCAACGTAGACAATCACTATGTGGGTCTTGAAACAACGATTTTGAGATACAACTGAATCTCAAAACAAGAAAATTTATGATTTTTCTTAAATTCTAAACATTGTTTCTTGCAATTCACAAGGGGCTTGATAACAATGACCTTGGTTGGTTACAAGGGATCGCTGGTCATTCCCTTTGTGACCAACCAGGGGCACAGTGAAACAGCCCCTTGTGAACCGCAAGTGCCAAACTAATTTTTTTTGTTCTTTACAAATTAAAATAATTCATTAAATAATTTAAACATAATAAATAAAAACTAAAACAAATTAAAATAAATTAAGTAGATAAAAGCTTATTTGAAACAGAACATATATTAAGAATAAATAAATAAGACATTACAATAAAAACATGAAATAACATTAATTAGTTTAAAAAATAATTAAACTTGGTTCGGCTCGACCCTTGTACGGGATCAGGCGAGCCTCGGCTCAACCCACGATCGCTAGCAAGGGGCAACTTTACAACACGCCTGGTCGATGGTGAGGGGTGAGCCGTGGCTCCCCTGGTCCAACGACAGGGGTGGCCTTTAAAGCATGCAAAGTTTTGAAATTTTTTTCAAATCTAGGACGATTTGATATCGTTTTTGAAATTTTAAATTGATAAAAGTGAGTAAAAACACTTAAAGATTGATGTACTAACCTTTTTGTGAAGATTCGTTGTTTGATGCTTCTAACTTGAAGATTTGAACAAGGGCGTTGAGAGAATTTTACAAATTTGGAGAAGGAAGGGAAGAAAATTAAATGAATATTTTGGGAGTTGTGCCCTTAAATTTTGTGTTGCCTTAAGCTATTTCAAACATATTAGCTAAACTTTTGAGGGGTCCTTGACTTGAAAAAAAAGGTTTATGTTCTTAATTGATAAGTAACTCCAACTCTAGGAAATATTATGCTACGGACCTGATTCATGTCTCTACTAATGGACCTTATGGCATGTATTAAGCCACATAACCTCATGTTATTAATTATATCTCCAATTCTTGAGACAAGAATAACAAGGATAGTGATATAGCTTAATACAGTCCACATGGTCCATAAGTAGGGACATCAACCGGGTGCATAATAGAATTTTTATCTAATATACAATTTACTTACCATAATCTAATACAATATTTTCAACATTGAAATTTTTTTTCTTTAAATTCAAAGGAACTACTGAAAATATGGTCACGTGGTGATTTTATAATTATATTCATTACTCTTTTTTTTTGTAATAAATACACACATTGCTATCCACAAATTATTTACATTTTAAGGATTCACATTCTATAAGTTCATGAATTTTGTGTTGTGCAATTTATAATGGAAATTAATAGTTTAGGGACGTAATCCCTGCCTTTTTAAACAAGGAATCAACTATAATGAAGGCAACCACTTTTGTCTAGGTGGAAAATTTTGGTACACTAATCAATGCTCGACACGTGTACACTTTACCCAATGAATGATTAACACGTATACTACCATATGTTCACATGTAAAACATACAAAAAATTGTGTACCCAAACAAATAACCAAGTCATGAATGGACCAATCCAAATTTAATCTAATAACCAACATTTAATTTTCTCCAGTTTAAGAAAAAAAAATCTTCTACATTATAGAATTGTCAATTGGACTAGATTTACCTTTTTGTTTATTTTTTGTTCTTTAGTGTCCTCATTTTCATCTTTTGCTTAAATTAGGAAATTGTTTAAACATAAATTGTATGAGAAACTATTCATATGCTTTCAATGTCAACGTAGACAATCACTATGTGGGTCTTGAAAAACATCAATTTTGAGATGAATTTTAATCTCAAAACAAGAAAATTTATGATTTTTCTTAACATTCTAAACGTTGTTCCTTGCAATTCACAAGGGGCTTGATAACAATGGCCTTGGTTGGTTACAAGGGGCCGCTGGCCATTCCCTTTGCGACCAACCAGGGGCACTGTGAACGAGCCCCTTGTGAGCTGCAAGCACCAAACTAATTGTTTTTGTTCCTTACAAATTAAAATAATTCATTAAATAATTTAAACATGAGAAACACAAACTAAAACAAATTAACATAAATTAAGCAGATAAATGCTTATCTGAAACAGAACATATATTAAAAATAAATAAATAAGACATTACAATAAAAACATAAAATAACATTAATTAGTTTAAAAAATAATTAAACTCGGTTTGGCTTGACCCTTGTGTGGGATAAGGGGAGCTTTGGCTCAACCCTGGTCGCTAGCAAGGGGCACCTTTACTGCCTGGTTGATGGGGAGGGGTGAGCCGTGGCTCCCCTGGTCCAACGATCAAAGCTTTGAAAATTTTTTCAGATCTAGGACGATTTGATATCATTTTCTAATTTTTAAATCAGTAAAAATGAATAAAAATACTTAAAGATTGATATACTAACCTTTTTGATAAGATTCGTTGTTTGATGTTTCTAACTTGAAGATTTGAACACGGGCTTTGAGAGAATCTTACAGCTGGAGAAGGAAGGGAAGAAAATTAAATGAACATTTTGGGAGTTGCGCCCTTAAATTTGGGGTTGCCTTAATCTATCTCAAAAACATTAGCTCAACTTTTGAAGGGTCCTTTTATTGAAAAAGGTTTATGTTCTCAATTGATAAGTAACTCCAACTCTAGGGAGTATTATGATATGGACCCAATTCATGTCTCTGCTAGTGGACCTCATGGCATGTGGTAAGCCACATCACCTCATTTTATTAATTATGTCTCCAATTCTGGAGACAAGAATAACAAGGATAGTGATATAGCTTAATCCAGGCCACATGGTCCATAAGTAGGGACATGAACCGGGTGCATAATAGAATTTTTATCTAATATATAATTTGCTTAAAATAATCTAATACAATGTTTCTACATTGAAATTTTCTTCTTTAAATTCATAGAAACTAATGAAAATATTGTAACATGGTGAATTCATAATTATATTCATTACTCCTCTTTTTTCTAATAACTATACACATTGTTATCCACAAATTATTTACATTTTAAGGATTCATATTCTATAAGTTCATAAACTTTGTGTTGTGCAATTTATATTGGAAATTAATAATATAGGAAGTAATCCTGCCTTTATAAAATTGGAATCAACTATAAGGACGGCAACCACTTTTTGTCTAGGTGGAAAAGTTTGGTATACTAATCAACACTCGACACGTGTACACTTCACCCAATAAATGATTGACACATATACTACCATGTGTTCACATGTAAAAAGAAAAAAATTTGTGTACCAAAACAAATGAGCGACTAATGAATGGACAAATCAAAATTTAATCTAACAACCCACATTCAATTTTCTCCATTTCAAGGAAAAAAAATTCTACGTTATAGAATTTTCAATTGGACTAGATTTACCGTTTTGTTTATTTTTAGTTCTTTAATTTCCTTGTCTTTTCCTTATATTAGAAAATTATTTTACACATAAATTATATGAGAAGCTATTCATATTATTTTTATGTCAGCGTAGACAATCACTATGTGGGTCTTGAAAAATATCGATTTTGAGATATAATTTAATCTCAAAACAAGAAAATTTATGATTTTTCTTACCATTATACACGTTATTCAATAAATTCACGAGGGACTTGATAACAATGGCCTTGGTTGGTTACAAGGGACCGCTGGCCATTCCCTTTGCAATCGACCAAGGGCACTATGAACGAGCCCCTTGTGAACAGCAAGCGCCAAACCAATTTTCTTTGTTCTTTACAAATTAAAATAATTCAATAAATAATTTAAACATAATAAATGCAAACTGAAAAAAACTAAAATAAATTAAGTAGATAAAAACTTGTTTGAAACAGAATATATATTAAAAATAAATAAATCAATAAGACATTACAATAAGAACATAAGATAACATTAATTAGTTTAAAAAATAATTAAAGTTGGTTTGGCTCAAGCCTTGGGCTGGATCAAGGGAGTCTCGGCTCAGCCCTGATCGCCAGCAAGGGCACCTTTACAGCATGCCTGGTCGATGGTGAGGGGCGAACCGTGGCTCACCTTGTCCAACAACAGGGGTAGTCTTTAAAGGATGCGAAGCTTTGAAATTTTTTTCAGATCTAGGATGATTTGATATCGTTTTCTAAATTTTAAATCGGTAAAAACGAATAAAAACACTTGAAGATTTATATACTAACCGTTTTGTAAAGATTCATTGTTTGATGCTTCTAACTTGAAGATTTGAACGGGGACTTCTAGAGAATTTTACAGCTGTAGAAGGAAGGGAAGAAGATTAAATGAACATTTTGGGAGTTGCACACTTAAATTTGATTTGGCTTAAGCTATTTCAAACATATTCGCTCAACTTTTGAGGGGTCCTTTTCTTGAAAAAAAAAGGTATATATTCTCAATTGATAAGTAACTCCAACTCTAGGAAATATTATGCTACGGACCCGATTCATGTCTCCACTAATGGACCTTATGGCATGTATTAAGCCACATCACCTCATGTTATTAATTATGTCTCCAATTCTGGGGACAAGAATAACAAGGATAGTGATATGGCTTAATACAGGTCACATGGTCCATAAGTAGGGACATGAATCGGGTGCACAACAGAATTTTTGTCTAATATATAAATTATTTAACATAATCTAATACAATATTTTCAACATTGTAATTTTCTTCTTTAAATTCATAGGAACTAATGAAAATATGGTCACATGATGAATTCATAATTACATTCATTACTCGTCTTTTTTCTAATGAATATACATATTGTTATCCACAAATTATTTACATTTTAAGGATTCGTATTGTATCAGGTCATAAACTTTGTGTTGAGTAATTTATATTTGAAATTAATAGTTTAGGAAGTAATCTTGCCTTTTTAAAATAGGAATGAACTATAATGACGGCAACCACTTTTTTTCTAGGTGGAAAATTTTGGTACACTAATCAATGCTCGACACGTGTAACTTCACCCAATGAATGATTGACACGTATACTACTATGTGTTCGCATGTACAAAAAATATAAAAAAATTGTGTACCAAAACAAATAAGCAATTAATTAATGGAAGAGTCAAAATTTAATCTAACAACCCACGTTTAATTTTCTCCACCTTAAGAAAAAAAAAATTTCTTCTACATTATAGACTTTTCAATTGGACTAGATTTACCTTTTTGTTTATTTTTAGTTCTTTAGTTTCCTTGTTTTCATCTTTTGCTTATATTAGGAAATTGTTTACACATAAATTTTATGAGAAACTATTCATATGCTTTTAATGTCAACGTAGACAATCACTATGTGGGTCTTGAAAAACATCGATTTTTGAGATGAAATTTAATCGCAAAACAAGAAAATTTATGATTTTTCTTAACATTCTAAATGTTGTTCCTTGCAATTCACGAGGGGCTTGATAACAATGGCCTTGGTTGGTTATAAGGGACTGCTGGCCATTCCCTTTGAGACCAACCAGGGGCACTGTGAATGAGCCCCTTGTGAACTGCAAGCGCAAAATTGATTCTTTTTGTTCTTTACAAATTAAAATAATTCATTAAATAATTTAAACATAATAAATACAAACTAAAACAAATTAAAATAAATTAAGTAGATAAAAGCTTATTTGAAATAGAATATATATAAAAAATAAATAAATAAGACATTACAATAAAAATGTAAAATAAAATTAATTAGTTAAAAAAATAATTAAAGTTGGTTCGGCTCGACCCTTGATCGCTGGCAAGGTGCACCTTTACAGTGGGCCTGGTCGATGGTGAGGGGTGAGCCGTGGCTCCCCTTGTCCAACGACAGGGGTGGCCTTTAAAGGATGCAACGCTTTGAAATTTTTTTTTCAGATCTAGGACGATTTGATATTGTTTTTTCAATTTGAAATCGATAAAAATGAATAAAAACACTAAAAGATTGATATATTAACCTTTACGTGAAGATTCATTGTACGATGCTTTTAGCTTGAAGATTTGAACATGGGGTTTTAAGTGAATTATACAATCGGAGAAGGAGGGGAAAAAAATTAAATGAACATTTTGGGAGTTGTGCCCTTAAATTTGGTGTTGGCTTAAGCTATTTCAAACATATTAGCTCAACTTTTGAGGGGTCCTTGTCTTGAAAAAAAGGTTTATGTTCTCAATTGATAAGTAACTCCAACTCTAGAGAATATTATGCTACAAACCCGATTCATGTCTCCACTATTGGACCTTATGGCATGTATTAAGCCACATCACCTCATGTTATTAATTATGTCTCCAATTCTGGAGGCAAGAATAACAAGGATAGTGATATGGCTTAATACTGGCCATATGGTCCATAAGTAGGGACGTGAACCAGGTCCATAACAGAATTTTCCCAATTCAAGGAGTTTTTTATAACTCGTTTATTTATTATATTATTTAATAATTTTATTTTTCACTTTCTATACTTTAGAGGGTGGACATACCTTCTCCTTCTCTGTTAAGACAATTTTCTCTATTTTTCTATCTTTACACTTTTAATAATTTTAAATGGGTTAATGCCTAGCCCTCCACCAATTTATATGGCCTTAGTATCTTTTTTCTTTTTAATTAGTATATATTAAACCTCTTATATATAATATTTGATCTCTTTTACCACGAAGGAAATTACTATAACTATTTTTTACATGTTTACAAAACCTCGAGGAAATATGATTACAAAAAAATAATATAAAATTGATGGCCTTCCTATTGGTAATTATTTTTCTAAATATACTATTATTTCTAAGCTCTATAAAACTAAACAATCTTTATACATTTATTTTTTAAAAAAACGTATTTGAATTAATAAATTTACGAGTAATTTTGTAAAACAAAAAACAATGAATGTTTGTTAGTAGTTTAAATACATTTTGTGGAAATAGGATTTCAATTATTAAGATGAATACATAACAAAGCAACGTGACAACATATGGGTGCTTAAGAATATGTTGTTCCAAGAAACTCATACTGAAAAACATTTATTTTTTGGAAAAAAAATAAAGAGTTTGTGGAATTTACCTTCTAATGTTTCTTTTATGAAAGTCGAGCATAATTTATAATCATTTTTTTTTCTAAAAAACAGAAATGGCATTAGTAACTTTATTAAGAATCTACTTATTTACTTATTTCCAAGGTTGAGAAAATGCATGAATAGCTTACTCGAACCTGAAGTTTTAGATCTCTTTGCCTATGGTTACATAATTCTTATCCACCCGTGCAGAGGTTTCTAATGCCACAAAATTCTTGCCAATATAAACGATGCACCAACTCTAAATCTAAATTAAATTTAAGAATTCTTCAGTACTAAATAAAATGGATATTTCTTCATTCTAGTATATAATCTTGTCGTTATACTTTCCAACAAGAACATTCTTCTCTTACCCTATTATCTCTAATTACCATATTAGTCAAGGTCTGACGCTGCCAGAATTGTCTAACATATCTAATAAGCTTTATCTACAACACTCCATTTAAAGTAGATTGATCGTGAGCACTGCAGAGAGAGATGTATAATAAATAAGAATCAATGGATTGATAGTGTGCTTTGTCCACTTCAAAGAGAAACTAGGCTGAGTGGGATTGTTTAATGGATTAATGCACAAAAAGTCTGAAGTCATTCAGAATAATTGTTTATCTATTGTAATAGTTGTTGAAGACAAAGATAAACAAAACATAAATTTCATAGTTAACACGACAGGGTGCCATACTATGCCTCGAATCCCTAGGTCATCTACTTTGGCCACTTCCTCTCATTGCGATCTGCGGTTGTAGGATCATAGTTGTTAGAAAATTTAAAATTAGAATTTTAGATATTCGTTATTTATTTATTTATGAAATTAGATATTTTAATAAATATATGCATTTCTTATTTCATTTTTTAAATAAGAATATCGGCGATGAAGTTGCGAGTAATTTGAAATGATACATTTGCAAGAAAACAAAGAAACTATACACAATTTGCGACCAATATGCGTTAATTTTGAAACCAAAATAAAATAAAACACAATATGATAATTGACTAGTATAAATTTTAATTTCATTGAAATGTGCAAGAAAATTGCGACGAATTCGCTAAAGCCTCTAGTTTTATAAAGTGAATGTTAGATAGAAATCTATCATATTGTAGAAACTAATTACTATTACAACTGCTATTTACTATTACAAGCCAAAAACAGAAAGACAAAACAGCGAAAAGAAAACAGAACAAGGATTACACAATGATCCTCTCTCTGATCAACAAGGAAAAATAAAACTCCGGGGTTGCAAAAACAATAAACATTTAATAGTAAAAATAAAGGTAGAGAAAGCGGGAAGAAAGGCTTACCACTGCCGCGGACATTGGCCGCCGGGGCGAAACGATGTGACGAGCGAGAGAGACAAGACGCCGAGCAGCGGCTGTCTAGAACGGGCCGCATCGAGGTGTCACCGGTGAGTAACGAGGTGATCGGAACCCTCAGATCTGAACCTCAACCAAAAAATCGTCACCGGTGACACACCCTCTCTATCGCTCTCTCTCTCTCTCTCTATCTCTATCTCTCTATCTCTCTCTTACTTTCGGCTCTCTCTCAAACACATACGGTAAGAGATCAAGCAATGATCCAAGGAAGCCGAAGGTCGCAGGGAAGGCGACGGACGGAGGAGAGCGATGGCGAAGCTACTGAGAAGAAGAGAAGAAGAGTCGGGAAAACCAACAGTCAAAGAGGCAGAGAAGAATGAACGTCAAGAGAAGAAGGAGAAACGGCTGCACTGGAAATGAGGGGGTGAGTGAGGGAATTAAAAGGGAGAGATATCAATGGGCAGCCCGGGTGGCCAGTCTCGGTATTTCTTGACCCAGTTAAATGGGCACCTCTTCTCCAGCTGAGGTCCAATTCATCATAGGGAGATAAAATGGACTGGAAAATAAAAATATTGGGAAGACTTCAAGGTCTAAAAGGCCTACAATCTCCACTTCGAACAATATTTTCCAACCATTGTTTGAACTTATCGTGAATCAAACTACATCCAGGTGAAGGAAATCCCTGCAAAACATAAACTTGTCAGTGTTCACAATTTTTGTACCAAAATCTGCAGGATTATTTTCAGTACTAATCTTGTCTATGTCAATTAAACCACTAGAAACCTTTTCTCTAATAAAATGGTATTTGACATCTATATGTTTGGTTCGTTCATGATAAATCAGATTTTTACATAAATGTAAACAACTTTGATTATCAAGTATAAATAATAGCTTTTGAATGTAAATGTGTAATTCATTCAATAACCCTTGAAGCCGGATGGCTTCTTGATCGCTCTCAGTGCGGCGATATATGGAACTTCAGTAGTTTATAAGGCAACTACTGGCTGTAGTTGGGACTTCCACGAGATGCAATTGCCCCCTAGGGTAAAGAAGTAGGATGAGGTAGATTTCCTACCATCCTTATCACCTGCAAAATCCGAATCAACAAATCCAATTATTTCAAAAATCGGACCAATTTTAATAATGTGAACCCCGATCTAAAGTTTCGTTAAGATAACGCAATAGCCACTTGAGAGCAGCCCAATGATCTCTTATAGGATTAGACATGAATCTGTTGAGAAGGCTTATAGAAAAAGCAATGTCAAGACGCGTAAATATCATTGAGTACATAACTGAGCCTATGACCATTCTGTAAGGAATATTAGCCATATCTCTTTTCTCACTTTCGGTTTTGGGACAGGTTTTGTCAGAAAGTTTGTAGTGGCTTGCTAGAGGAGTTATAACAGGTTTACACAGGTGCATACAAAATTTGGATACGATTTTCTAAAGAAAAATCTTTTGAGATAATAACGGGGAATGATTAGATCTATCTCTCGAAACACTCATCCCAAGAATTTTGGATGCAGTACTCAAATCCTTCATATCGAATTCAGATTTCAACAAAGATTTCAGATCATCAATTTTAGCGTTATGTCTACAAGCATTTAACATATCATCCACATAAAGCTATAAATAGATAGCAGAATCAATATTAGCACCAGAAAAATAAAAACAACTACATAGTTGCTTTCAGAAAAACCAATTTTTAACATAAAAGAGTCAAACCTCTTGTACCATTGCCTGGTTGATTGTTTAAGTCCATATAAGGACTTTTTCAAAAGCCACACCATGTGTTCTTTACCTTTAACCTCAAAACCTGGTGGTTGACGCATATATATAGTCTCTTCGAGAACACCATGTAGGAAAGCGATTTTAACATCAAGTTGTTCTAGATTTAGATCATAAGACGCAACAAGAGCAAGAATAATCCTGATTGTTTTGTATTTGATGACAGGAGAAAAAATTTCATTAAAATCAATGCCCTTAACTTGTGAAAAATTTTTTGCAACCAACCTAGCCTTGAATCGAGGAGATTTTTTAGAAGACTCAGGTTCTTTTACTTTGAAAATCCATTTGCAATCAACTAACCTTTTTTTTTTTTTTTTTAGGATTTTGGAAAAAGAATCCAAGTTTTATTTTTGTTTAAAGATGTTATTTCCTCATCCACTGCACGTAACCATAAAACACAATTGGGGTATTTCAAAACCTCAGGAAAACATAATGGTTTTCTTTCTTCCACATAAGATGCAACAGCAAAAGAATATGAAATAATGTAGGAGTAACCATACCGAGGATGTTTCTTAGGTACCCTACGGACTCTATCCCTTGCAAGTTGGTAATCTTTAAGGGATTGAGCCTGAGCCTCAGGATGTTCTGTCTCCTCATCAGAACCTTTTAAAACAGGATCAGGGGTTTCAAGGATACTAGAAGGAACAGGAATAGGTGTGCTACTGGATGGAGTAGGAATCACTGGATTGGTTTCGGGTTCTATGGGTGATTCTAAGAGAGGTTCAGAGATGACCTTCACCTCTACTGGAATACTACTAGGAGTGTGAACACTCGATGGACTATCGGAGATGAGTTTATCCTTAAGACAAGCATTTCTCTCTCATTGAAGATAACATCCCTACTAATAACAACCCTCACCCTTTAATCACACTCTATATCCCTTCTCCCCACTAGGATATCCTATGAACACTCCCTTTCTAGACCTTGGATCTAGTTTACTCTCCTTTTGATGCTGCACAACCAAAAACTCTCAAGTTGGAAAGATTAGGAGGTTTACCACACCAGAGTTCTATAGGAGTCCTAAAGTTTATTGCTATAGATGGGGATCTATTGAAGAGGTATATAGCTGTACTAACAGCTTCTCCCCAGAAAGGTTTTAGGACACCAGAAGAAACAAGAAGGCATCTAACCTTATCCATAATGGTATGGTTCATCCTTTCGTCAACTCCATTTTGCTGTGGGTTATGTCTAACCGTTCTACGGTGTAGAATGCTATGCGAAGCACACAAATCAGAAAACTCACGGTTACAAAATTCAAGACCGTTATCGGTCCTGATAGTTTTTAGTTTATTTCTAGAATGATTTTTTGCAAAACGTTTCCATTCACAAACTTTTTCAAAAGTTTGATCTTTGGTTTTTAAAAGAAAAACCCAAACATGCCTTGAAAAATCATCAACAATCGACAAGAAATAAACATTACCATCACAAGTTGGAACCTTTTCGGGTCCCCACAAATCACAACGCATATAATTAAGTATTGCGGGAAGACTTATGAGTGTTGGGTTGAAAAAGCTGATTTTGTGTTGTTTTCCCAAAACGCAGTGGTCACAAAAATCCAAGGAATCAATTTTGTCACCACACAAAATATTTTGTTTTTGTAAATAATAAAGTCCCTTTTCACTAATGTGGCTGATCCTCCGATGCCACAATATAGTGTTTTCAGGAACAGTTTTTGAAAGCAATGCGGTGGAGTTACAAACCGTTTTACCAAGAAGAATGTATAAGGTTTATTTTTTAAAACCTTTAAGCATGACTAGGTTCCCTTTACAAACACGTAAAATATCGTTTTTAGATTTAAACGAAATACCCAAAGAGTCTAAATGACTAATAGAGATAAGATTCTTACGTAAGTCGGGCACGTATCTCACCTCATTGACTTTTCTAGTAACACCATCATGCATTTTGATGAAAACATTACCAATACCTTTAATATCACAAACTTGATTATTTCCCATAGAAACCTTTCCTTGACTTAATGGTTTGAAATCAGAAAACAAGTGTTTGTTGGGTGTCATATGAAAAGAACAACCAGATTCGAGGACCCAATGATCAATAACTTCAGAACATGAAGGAGAAAGAGTTACACACAAAACCTCTGAAAACATAGAATTACCATCTGAATTAAAATCATGGGTTTTATTACTCCCTTTACCATGTTTACGTCATTTTTCATCTTTAATCCGTTTAAAACACTTGTTTTTCATATGGCCCTCTTTGCCACTATAAAAACATTTTATTTTATTTTTCTCTCGTGATTTGGATCGCATTTTACTTTTAAAACGGTGACTAGGAGGTTCCCTCTGGTCAACTCTTCCTCGCACAAAAAGATTTTCGCCTCGAGATTTATTTTCTTTTTATAAATCCAAATCCTTAGATTTCAAAGCATTTTTAACTTCAGAAAGGATAAACCATCTTTGCCATATTTAATAGTAGATTTAGCATAGTTAAAAGATTCCGGTAAAGCATTTAATAAAATGACTGCAATATTTTCATCAGAGATATTTTGTCCAACGTCTTGAAGTTCCAAAACGATTTTATCTAAATCATCCATATATTTCTAAAACTGTTTTTGACCCGCTCAATTTGAAACTGAAAAGCTGCTCTTTTAAATAAAATTTTATTTGAAAGTGATTTTCCCAAATATAGTTTTTCCAATTTAGTCCAAATTTCAAAAGCATTGTCTTTATGATTAATTTCTCATAAAACATTATCAGTTAAATGCAAGGTGAGGCAACTGTGAGCATCACCTAGTTTCTCTGAAAGAATTTCACCCTTACAAGATTCCGGGTTCTCTTTAGGGCTACAGATAGCGGGTGCAAATTTATTTTGTACCAAAACTGCTTTCATTTTCCTCCGCCACATTACAAAGTCAGATTTTTCATCAAACTTATCAGTTTCAATTTTTGGAACTAACATGTTTCGAAGGCAAATAAGTGTAATTAAGTGACTAGGAAAAGTGAAAGATTTGAAAAAGTTTTGAGAGAAAAGAATAAAATTGCCTAGTATTTTTCGAAAAAAAGAAAAATACAATTTCAGGAATACGGCATTGGTTTGTTTTAGTTTGCTTGATTTGTATTTTTGTAAAAAAAATGGTGCAACAATGTGAAGCACAAAAACCAAGAAACAACAAATATAAGCTGAAATAATGAGAGTCACAGCGACAACTAAAGCGCCTTACCACAAACGAGAAAAAGACAAAATACGGGAAATAAAAATAATAAAATAAAAACTTTGAAAAAAAAGCAGAAAAAACGTGTCAAAAACACAGGGTACTTGATATCTCACGGATTAAAGCCGGGGCTTGGTTTTGTAATTTTTTTGCAAACAAAAAAAAAGCAGAACAAGAAGAACACCAGCGAGTAGAAACGATATGAGGGAGTAATACAAAAAAAAATAGTAAACAACGCAACTGAATGGGAACACAATTCAGCAAGAAGAACAGTAATAGTAATCAGTGGCAAGCCAAGCAACAGAAACAGAAAAGAAGACGAAACGGCGGCAAGCCAAACAACAGAACAGATTACTAGCGGCAAGACAGAAACACCAGAAATAGTAGCAATAATCGGCGGCAAGCCGAGAGAAAAAAACATAAACAGAAAGATACCTGAAATTAAAAAGGAGAGTGAAAGAGAAACTTCTCTGGCCAGATCTTAGGAACTCAGTAGTTCCCTCAGATCTGGTATCGTCGATGGTTGCCGGTGTCGATAAGCCGAAACGTGGCTCTGATACCACTTGTTGTAGTAACTAATTACTATTACAACGGCTATTTACTATTACTAGCCAAAAATAGAAAGACAAAATAGCGGAAAGAAAACAGAACAAGGATTACACAATGATCCTCTTTTTGATAAACAAGGAAAAATAAAACTTAAGGGCTGCAAAAACAATAAACAATTAATAGTAAACTTAAAGGTAGAGAAATCAGAAGAAAAGCTTGCCATCCCCGCGGACGATAGCCGCCAACGGGAGCAGTGAAGAGCGGAGAGAGACAAGATGGCGAGCAGCAGCTGCGTAGAATGGGCCGCGTCGAGGCGTCGCTGGTGAGTAACGAGGTGATCAGAACCCTCAGATCTGGACCTCCACCAAAAAACCGTCACTGGTGCCACACCCTCTCTCTCTCTCTATCTTTCTATCGCTCTCTTACTTTCGGTTCTCTCTCAAACACATAGTAAAATATCAAGCGATGATATAAGGAAGCCGACGGTCGCAGGAAGCTGGCAAAAGGAGGAGAGCGGTGGCAGAAGCCGCGGAGAAGAAGAGAAGAAGAGTCGGGAAAACCAACAGTCAAAGAGGCAGAGAAGAATAAACTTCAAGAGAAGAAGGAGAAATGACTGCACTGGAAACGAGGGGGTGAGAGAGGAAAATTAAAAAGGAGTGGCATCAACAAGCTGCCCGGGTGGCCAGGCCCGGTCTAACCCGGTATTTCTTGACCCAGTCAAATGGGCACCTCTTCTCAAGCTGAGGTCCAATTCATCATAGGGAGACAAAACGGGTTGGAAAAGAAAATATTGGGAAGACTTCAAAGCCGAAAAGGCCTACATATCAAAAACTCATAGTAAATTGTGATAAATGTTTATAAATTACTTTAAAATAAAAAAAAATCAGACCTAGCACAAAATACTTTTCCAATGGTGAAACTTTTGGGCAATTGATTGAAAACTTCAGTTATCACATAATAGGGTTAATTTGTGATTTTGTATAAGTTTGTGGCAACTTTTGAGATAGAATATAGTTACGGAGAGTTTTATCACAAAGCCATAAATACCATTGCTTTCCACAGCTATGCTGTATATTGTTTGTTGCTGCAAATTGATTGCATTTTTTAGTAGTAGCAGAACTTGAAAATAAGTTATTCCTTATAAAGTAACTAACTAAACAAAGTACCCAAACTAAGCAACCTTTGAGCCATATTACTGTTACTGACGGAAGTATGAGCTACTTTATCTTTCATCTCTTAACTCTCTTTACATGTGCATAGTAATGGAATAGGACACAAATTGTTGCGTTGTGAGAAGGGGATTAAGAAGCCTACTTGCCTGTATAGGCTAACCATCTCATCATAAAGTCACTAAAGTCATGGAAATAATAGGGGAAGTGGTCTCTAAAATGGATGTGACAAATGAGATAACTCCTAATCTATAATGTCTATGACACTCATGTGGGTAGTCATTACATATTAATTACAATTGTACGTGGTGATGAAGGTCACATTTCTAATGAATTTTTGGAATCCTCCATATGTAAATTCTAAAATGCTAATTAGGTACCTAAATCTAATTAAGGTTCTAATCATACACAGGATGACTCTTACGTTTGTAGTACAAGAATCATTGTAATAGAGGGAATCATGAAAATAAGAAAAATCTTATATAGATTTCTATTTAATGCACGTAAACTGTATTTGCATTTGCTGATACCAATCTAACATTAAAGGTATCTTGCCTCGTGGGTAGTACTTTTTCTCAAACGTTCTCTAGATTTGATATTCATTTCATTCGGAATTCCAATAATAAATAAATAAGTTCAAACTCCAACACAGAAAATTTAATAATATTCTCTAATTATACTTATTACCGAATGAAGATATATGTTACCTTACAAACAAGACAATCGCGTTTTAGTTCAAGAACTTTGTTCATTGTTCTTTTAACTTTCTTGCACAACATACGTAAAAAAGTTCAATAAAGAGAAATGTATGTCAATGATTCCTTCATAATGACAAAATAGATTTTGCACTCTATTTCACTAAACTGTAGAATATGTGATCGTCTACAAAAATATTTTTTCATCCTTCATATATTTTAAGGAGTCAAGCAACTGAAACCTTAGGATCCTTCTAGCTGCACATCAACACATTCTTTGTCATTCCATGGAATAAATGATTCGTCATCGGTGAGATTCTAAAGCAATATACAATAAATTTCCATATAAGAAGCTACTTGTTTGAATAAATTAACCAGTAGAATAGAGATAATATGAAGACAAATGAAAAGATAAATAACAATAAATTGTTGAATAACTTTCACAGGAAAAGTTTACTCGTGTGTATATGCTCTAAAAGTTAGACTTGCAATGTTAAATGATTTTAATCCTCAAAAAAATTCATTAAACCCACTACTATTTCATTACAAAACAGTCCTAATAGAACAATATTGCTAAATTCTATTTATGCATGGTGGAAAGCTTAATGTAATTAATGAAGTTTATGCATATCCCATGTAGTCATAATTTTTTTATGTTAATAAGACACGAGAACCATAAGAATGGAAACAAATAACTTCCAACATATCGAGGTACTTTTATTAAATAAGCTCCTAACTATAAAAATCTGACTGTGCTAGAGTACTTTACTTTTGAAGCAAAGAGGTGATGCTAGAAATTGTTCATCCTAAACCTACCTCTTTTGACCATCACTTCTTGAGATTTTCTAGTTATGTGACCATGTTAAAAACATTTAGCCATGCAATAAGACTAAAATCCGGCCATCATAAAACATAATAGTAATCCTAGTTTAGCTAGAAATAAAATTAGGGATATGCCTTCCTCTCCCCTGCAATACTATCTTTGTTAACTTTTTTAAAAATAATTTATTTGCTAAAAAAAAAGGAAATCAAGAACAATCTCAATAATATACAATATAAATAATTTCCTTAACTGCTGCCAAAAGAAAAAGCCACGTAACAAATTCAACTGCTTAAGATCATTATTGGCGGCAACTGCTTCTTCAATCTTCTTTTTAAGAATACTGTAGAGTTTATTTCAAAATGTGAAAATTATGAAGATCAAAGATTGCCATCGTTTTAATTGTAATATAAACTCAAGAAAAGGTGAGAGTAAATATATCTATACAAAATGATTTGATCACTAGCAAGGGGACACCTTTCTGTGAAAATTTATTATTTCAACTTTACATATAATTTGCATTGAATGGATGCTTAATTTTTTGCAAATGAATCACTCATAAATAAATAAAGCAATACATAAAGTTGATAGTAAAGAAGTATCACAAATTTGTTGCGTTGTGAGAAGGGGGATTAAGAAGCCTACTTGCACGTATAGGCTAACCATCTTATCATAAGTCACTAAACTCAAGGAAATAATAGAGGAGTGGTCTCTAAAATGGATGGATTCGACAAATGTGATAACTCCTAATCTATCATGTCTATGACACTCATGAGGGTACTCATTACTTATTAATTACAATTGTATGTGGTGATGAAGGTCACATTTCTAATGAATTTTCGGAATCCTCTGTAGGCTTTACAGGGCCAATTTTCTCTCAATATTTTCATTTTCCAGCCCAATCTATTTTTAACCCAATGATGAATCCATGGGCCTCAAACCAAGATAGGTGGTTGAAGTTTGAATGGGTCAGAGATGCCGGGTCAGGCCGGGCTAATCAAGAGTCACAACGGGCAGCCCGGGCTGCCTGGTGTGACTCTTGATCGATTTATGTTTTCTCTCCCTCCTCGGCTCAAGAGGTATTCCAGACTCTTCCTTTCTTCTATCTTTTTCTTCTCCTTCTCGTCCTTCCCGAGAGCCATGTCTATCTCTTCTACTTCTCCCCTTCTTTACCGCGTCTGTTGCTCTCCTCTGGTGACCTCCGTGGTCCTCTATTACACCATCTCTGAAAGTGGTGGTTCTGTGTTAATCTTATTCGGTCATTTCTGATCTTTTTGTGGGGAGAGCCGTAAGGGTGAGAGAGGGGGTGAGAGCCGGTGATCTTTTCTGTTTGAGGCCCGATCTGAGGGTGATTTTTACTGTTGAAGTTGATACCTTTTGTCTGGCCCGTACCTCGATACAGTTTTCATTTCAACGCCGCTGCTCGATGCCGTTGAGTCTCATTGTATGCCACTGGGGGTTCCGACATTGCAGCGACAGGTAAGTGCCCCTTACCGATTCATGGTTCATTTTTTTCTTTTAACGGTTATTGTATTTAATTTTGGTCTTGCCGATTAGCTTGAACCGGCTGTGAAACAGGAAGAGGAAGAGGGATATTTTTACTGTAATAGAATAGGTTTTTTACGCTGCCTTACTATTCTTTTACTGATTTGTAATAGTAATTAGAGTGTGTAATAGTAATTAAGTCCTATCAAGTGGCATTAGAGCCACGGTTTGGCTCGTCGACACTGGCAACCATCGAAAGTTCCTGGATCTGAGGTAACTGTTGAGTTCCTTAGATTTGGCTAGTGAAGTTTTCTTTAACTTTCTCCTTTTCTTTTGGTTGTCTTTATTATATTTTTTTTTTTTTGGATTGCCGCCATTTTATTTTTTGTTTTTCATTCTTCGGCTTGCCGCTGGTTATTGCTTATGTTTCTCTTTTGATTCTTGGTTCGCTGCCATACTGTTTTACGTTTCACTTTGTTGCTTTAGCTTGCCGCCGATTGTGATTCATTTATTCTGTGATTTTACTTGAATTGAGTTCTTGTTCGGGTTTCTCGTTTACTATTCTTGTTTTATACATGGTTACTGTTATTCTGTCTGTTATTCTGTCTTTGTTTTTTTGGGTTTTTTCATTCAGTTTTTTTTTCTCAAAAACTATAAAACCTAAGCCTGGCCTGAATCCGCGAGATTTCAAGTATCTGTGTCTTGGCACGGATTTTCTATTTTTTAAAAAGGTTTTATTTTGCTCCCTCTGTTCTTTGTCTTTTTCTCTTTTTGGTAAGGTAGTTTTGTTGCTGCCGTGTTTCTCGTTATTTCAGTTATATTTTTTGGTTCTTGGGTTTCGTTCTTCACATTATTGCGCCTTTTATTTTTAAAAATAACAAATCAAGCAAATTAGAACAAACCAGTGCCGTTTTTCTTGAAATTGTATTTTTCTATTTTTTCGAAAAATGGAGGCAGCTTTATTCGTTTTCAAAACTTTTTTCAAATCTTTAATTTTTCCTAGTCATTTAATTAACTTATTTGCATTCGAAACATGTCAGTTCCAAAAATTGAAACTGATAAGTTTGATGGCAAATCTGACTTTGTAATGTGGCGGAGGAAAATGAAAGCAGGTTTGGTACAAAATAAAATTGCACCCGCTATCTGTGGCCTTGAAGAGTATGTGGAATCTTGGAAGGGTGAAATTCTTTGAGAAAAACTAGGTAGTGCTCACAATTGCCTCACCTTGCATTTAATTGACAATGTTTTACGAGAAATTGATGAAAAAGACAATGCTTTTGAAATTTGGTCTAAACTAGAAAAACTGTATTTGGGAAAATCACATTCAAATAAAATTTATTTAAAATATCAGCTTTTCCGTTTTAAAATGAGCGGGTCAAAAACACTTTCAGAAAATATGGATGATTTAAATAAAATCATTTGAGAACTTCAAAACGTTGGAGAGAACATCTCTGATGAAAATATTGTAGTCATTTTATTAAATGCCTTACCTGAATCTTTCAACGATGTCAAATCTGCTAGTAAATATGCCAGAGATGGTTTATCTCTTTCCAATGTTAAAAATGCTTTGAAATCTAAAGATTTGGATTTACAAAAAGAGAATAAATCACATGGTGAAAATCTTTCTGTACGAGGAAGAGTTGATCGGGGGAACCTCCTAGTCACCTTTTTGAAAGTAAAGGGCGATCCAAATCTCGAGAGAAGAACAAAGTAAAGTGTTTTTATTGTGGTAAAGAGGGTCATATGAAAAACAAGTGTTTTAAATGGATTAAAGATGAAAAACAACGTAAACATGGTAAAGGGAGTAATAAAATCGAAAAAACCCACGATTTTGATTTAGATGGTAATTCTATGTTTTCTGAGGTTTTGTGTGTTTCTCTTTCCACTTCATGTTCTAAAGTTGTTGATCATTGGGTTCTTGATTTTGGTTGCTCTTTTCACATGACACCCAACAAACACTGGTTTTCTGATTTCAAACCCTTAAAACAAGGAAAGGTTTTCATGACAAATAATCAAGTTTGTGATATTAAAGGCACTGGTAATATTTTCATTAAAATGCATGATGGTGTGACTGGAAAACTCACTGAGGTGAGATACGTGCCCAACTTACGTCGAAATCTTTTCTCCCTTGGTTATTTAGATTCTTTGGGTTTTTCTTTTAAATCCAAAAATGGTATTTTACATGTTTGCAAAGGGAACCTAGTCATGCTAAAAGGTTTTAAAAGAGAAAATTTATACATCCTTATTGGTGAAACGGTTTGTAAATTCATTGCATTGATTTCAAGATATTGTTCTCGAGAAAACTATGTTGTGGCATCGAAGGATCGGCCACATTAGTGAGAAGGGACTTTATTATTTACAAGAACAAAATCTTTTATGTGGTGACAAAATTGATTCCTTGGATTTTCGTAACCACTGCGTTTTGGGAAAACAACACAAAATCGGGTTTTTCAACCGACACACACAAGTCTTCTGCAATACTTGATTATGTGCATTGTGATAAATGGGGACCTGAAAAAGTTCCAACTTATGGTGGTAATGTTTATTTCTTGTCAATTGTTGATGATTTTTCAAGGCATGTTTGGGTTTTCCTTTTAAAAACTAAAGATCAAACTCTTAAAAAGTTTTGTGAATGGAAACATTTTGCTGAAAATTATTCTAGAAATAAACTAAAAACTATCAGGATCGATAACGGTCTAGAATTTTGTAATTGTAAGTTTTCTGATTTGTGTGCATCGCATGGCATCCTACACCATAGAACGGTTAGACATAACCCACAGCAAAATGGAGTCGCCGAAAGGATGAACCGTACCATTACGGATAAGGTTAGATGTCTTCTTTTTTTCTTACGGTGTCCCAAAAACCTTTACGGGGAAGTCTGTTAGTACAATTGTCAACCTTATCAATAGATCCCCTTCTACAACTGTAAACTTTAGGACTCCTATAGAACTTTGGTGTGGTAAACCTCCTAACCTTCCAACTTGAAAGTTTTCGGGTATGCGGCCTTTGCACATCAGAAGGAAGGAAAACTAGAACCAAGGTCCAGAAAGGGAGTGTTTATTGGATATCCTAGTGAAGGGTTATAGAGTGTGTTTAAAGGGTGAACCGGGGATGAGGGTTTTTATCAGTAGGGATGTTATCTTCAATGAACTAGAAATGCTCTGTCTTAAGGATGAACCCATCTCCGATAGTCCATCGAGTGTTCCCACTCCTAATAGTATTCCTTTGGAGGTTGAGGTCACCTCTTAACCTTTCTTAGAATCATCCCAAAAACCTTAAACCAATCCCGAGTTTCCTGCTTCACCTGATCCTCCGAGTATTCCTGAAACCCTTGATCCTGTTTTAGAAGGTTTTGATGAGGAGGAAAAACACCCTGAGGCACATGCTCAAGCCCTTAGGGATTATCAGCTTGTGAGAGATAGAGTTCGTAGGGTACCTAAGGATCATCCTCGATATGGTTACTCCTATATTGTTTCATATGCCTTTGCTGTTGCATCTTATGTGGAGGAAAAGGAACCATTATGTTTTCCTGATGTTTTGAAAATCCATAATCGCATTTTATGGTTGCGTGCTATGGAAGAGGAAATGTCTTCTTCATACAAAAGCAAAGCCTGGATTCTTGTTCCAAAACCCTCAAAATAAAAGTTAGTTGATTGCAAATGGATTTTCAAAATAAAAAAACATGAGTCTTCTAATGAACCTCGGAGGTTCAAGGCCAGGCTAGTTGCAAAAGGTTTTTCACAAGTTGAGGGCATTGATTTCAATGAAATTTTTTCTCCTGTTGTTAAATACAAAACGATTAGATTATTCTTGCTCTTGTTGCTTTCTACGATCTTAATCTTGAACAACTTGATGTTAAAATCGCTTTCTTACATGGTGATCTCGAAGAGACTATATATATGTGACAACCACCAGGTTTTGAGGTTAAGGGTAAAGAACACATGGCGTGTATTTTGAAAAGGTCCTTATACGGGCTTAAACAATCACCCAGACAATGTCACAAGAGGTTTGATTCTTTTATGATAAAAATTGGTTTTACTAAAAGCAATTACGATAGTTGTCTTTACTTTTACGGTAATATGGTTTATTCTGCTATTTATTTATTACTTTATGTGGATGATATGCTAATTACTTGCAGGCATAAAGCTAAAATCGACGATCTAAAATCCTTGTTAAAATCTGAATTCAATATGAAGGCTTTAAGTATTGCATCGAACATTCTTAGGATGAGTATTTCAAGAGATGGATCTGATCGTTCACTTTTTCAATCTCAAAAGCATTTCTTTTAGAAAATTGCATCCAAAATTTCAATATTAATTACAATTGTACGTGGTGGTGAAGGTCACATTTCTAATGAATTTTTGGAATCCTTTGTAGGCTTTCTGGGCCAATTTTCTCCCAGTATTTTCATTTTTCCAGCGTAATCTAATTTTAACCCAATAATGAATCCATGGGTCTCAAACCAAGATAGGTGGCTGAAGTTTGAAAAGGGTCAGAGATGTTGGGCCGGGCCAGCCCGGACTGCCCGTTGTTACTCTTGATCTATTTATGTTTTCTCTCCCTCCTCTCAGTTCATGAGGCATTCCAGACTCTTCCTTTCTTCTCTTTTTTTCTTCTCCTTCTCGGCCTTTCCGAGAGCCGTCTCTGTCTCTTCTTCTCCCCTTCTTTACCGCGGCTTACCACATCTGTTGCTCTCCTCTAGTGAACTCCGAGGTCCTCTATTACACCGTCTCTTAAAGCGGTGGTTCTATGTTGATCTTATTTAATCATTTTTTATCTTTTTGTGGGGAGAGCCATAAGCATAAGAGAGAGGGTGAGTGCCAGTGATCTTTTCTCTTTGAGGCCAGATCTCAGGGTCATTTTTACCATTAAAAGGTTATGTTAACCTTTTCTTGGCTGTCTTTTATCTGATAAAAAGAAATACAAAACCATAAACCCTAGAACGGCGATATAGTATCTTGCCTCCTCTCTCCGAAACACGACCAAATTAACAGATAGTCAGGATTAGTTCTGAACAGTTTTCAGAACACAGAAGGGGCTAGCATCCCGATCGCTTGTAGAGGAGTTCGTCGCGTGGATACCAGTAGAGGGCGACGCATAAACTGCAGCGCCTCGACATCGAACAACCAAAACATTGAGGTAATTTCTATCCAATCGGTTTTTCTAGTATGTGCAGATCCTGTTTGTGGATTTTAGTAGTTTTATTTTATTTGTTTTTGCGTACGGTTTCCAACACATCTATGCAAAGGAGGCTGCAACATTTGAAGAATGGACAATAAATCGAAGAAAAATTGCCACTGGACACCGAGTGATTTGAATGATATGCAAGGATGGAAGCTATACCAAATCTCTTTGATGCCATTGGGTGGACACCTTTGCTTACTATTAATGAGCTATATTATACTGAAATGATTTATGAAGTCTATGCCAACCCACATAAGGGTAGAGTTGAAAGAGTCAATAACATACTTCATCAATAGGTATTGTCTAGAATTGGTGGAAGAAATATTTCATTTGATGATAGCCTATTAAATACCATTCTAGAAACCCCTCAAGATGGCATGAGATTCTACACTAAGAATAAGAAATGCGTTGATCAAAATTTATATAGTGAAAGAAGGTTTGAAGAGATTTTCACTCACGGAGAAGTTCTAAAAAGGCACGATGATAGGACTGTGAATAAACTTGATGCCTATGGGAGATTACTAAATCATATGATTTCTAACATCATTATTCCAAATGTTGGGCACAAGTCTTCCATCACAAATATGCACTCCTTTGTCATGCTTGCTCTTCATGAACATAGGAGGATAAACTTCGGTTTCATGGCTATAGAACACATGCTAGCCACACAATCCTCTTCCACCAAGTGCTTACCATATGGATGCTTCATTACAAAAATCTTTCAAAATTTCGTGATCAATTTGGTTGGAATTGGTGATCACGTGGGCCATGGTCAACAAGGAAGTGGTGATGATGATGATGAAGAGGATAATGGTGATGAAGAAGAGGGAAATGAGCCCGAAAGTATTGATGAAGAAGATACAAATGAAGGGGACATTCGAAGAGAAATGAGATCAAAGAAAAGGCAAGAACGAACGGAGGAAGGACAATCCTCAGTAGATACGCCTCTAATATTGGATAGAATTGCTGTAATGCAAGCACAACTAGATGAGTGACTTGATGACCTCAATGATAAGATTTTAGATATTCAAAACTAGGTTACGAGGTTGGAGCAAGAAGGAAAGGATACCGATGAAGGTAAAGATGAAGATGATTGAGGATTCCGTTTAAATCCCTACCCTTTCCTTGTTTCAAAAACTGCTTACACTACCACTGTTTTTTTTTTTTTCTTGGCTCCTTATCAAACTCTATTATGTTTATTTTTTATGACTCTATATATGCTATGTTTTATTATTGATATTCGTGTTGTGTTATCTTGATGCTAACTTTTCATTGACTTCATGATGATACTTTAATGTTGAAATTCCAATTGTAGCTTTATTTTCTATGATCCCTTAAAGACATTCCCTACTATCTTTTTGATTTATGACAAAAGGGGGAGAAATATGTGCATGAACTAAGGGGGAGAAATAGTTGCAAGATACTTATTGTGTTGCTTTTAAGTTTCATGCTTTCTTTTGGTTGGCTACATATCTTATAGGTAATGTGCTTGGTTTGAAGATTGTTTGATGTCATTCTTGGTGTAAAGCATGCTTTTAAGGTGAGCTTATTTTGTGTTATATTATGCTTCAAAACCTTGGCATATTTTCAAATTCATAGGGGGAGTTATCTCCCTTATGGTGTTTTTGGTATGCTTTACTCTTATTGATGATCTTCTTGAAGCATCACCATTCTTTAAAATTTGCTCTTTTGCTCTTCTTGCATATGTATTTGTCATAATCAAAAAGGGGGAGATTGTTAGCCGTAAGGGCATTATTGCATATGATTTTGATTATGATTAACATATGTTTGTGTGAGTATTAAGCATAGTTTCCATAGAACAAAAGAAGCATATTTGAAGTCTCAAGGCTACACTCTTAGAAGCAGAAGATCTTGGTGATCAAGGCAAAATGAAGGAGAAAAGATGAAGCCATTGAAGACCTTGAAGACTTGTGTCTTGTTAGGGAAGTGCTAAGGTATTTCTTTGTAAAACTCCCTAACTCTTATCTTTGATTGTTGATCATGTATGAAGCTCATCTTTCTATAAATTCTTCTTGAAATTCAAGTATTCTTGATAGAATTTTTTATGCCTTTGAAAAGTTTTCTTATCTCAAAAGAGTATCAAGAATACATGTTTTTGAAATAGGAAGGAAAGCTCTTCTTTGTAAAATCCTTTTCAAAAACCGGTCATCCGGTTTTAAAATCGGTCGTCTGATTTTTCTAGCTTTAGAAAAACCGGTTGCCCAATTTTGGTAAGAAGCGTTCGAATCTTTCTGTTTCAAACTCGGACGTCCGCTTTTAGAAACCGGTCGTCCGATTTTCCTTTTTACTGTGAAAAATACTACTGTTACACAGTGCAATGGTTACTTTCTCTCTCCTTCCTATATATATTGATTTTTTGATCAGCTGTAAAGGTAACAAGTTTGATGAAATATTTATTGAGATCATTTAAGAACCTTTAAAGAGCTTTAAAATACATTTTTCAAACACCTTTTCATCTCAAAAATACATCTCCTTGAGCTTCATTGTTGATCATCAATAACGAAGTGAAGAAGAGCTTGTAGAAGTATTGCATTGAGTTGTATCCTCTCTTCTCAAGCTCATTTGGTAACATTCTTCTTAACTCATCTATCTTTTATTAACATCAAAGGTATGTGTTGAAAAACCGCTTGGGTTATCCTTTGATTGTATTTTTGTTAGTGATTGACGTTGCTTGCAAAACCCTTGGTAGGTGATCCTCAAAATTGTGATTGTTGTATACCTTTTGTTATAGTGGATTTGAAAAATCGTTAGGTGTTGACTCAAGGTAGTGGCTTTGAGAGAATGAACCACTATAAATTGTTGTGCCTCTTCATTCTATGTTTTTTGCTTGATTGTCATAACTATAAGACTTTGTTTGGTTGGAAACTTTATTAAAAAGTTTTTTAGAATTCTTTCTCAAACAAAATTGGAGGTTTATCTTTTAATTACACAAAAGAGTTTTTCAAAAATTGGCCAAAAACCTTATCTAAAGTTTTTCAAAAATAAAACACAATATAATAATTGACCGATATAAATTTTAATTTCATTGAAATGTGCAAGAGAAAAATTGCGATGGATTTGCGAAGGCCTCTAGTTTTACAAAGTGAATGTTAGATACAAATCTAATAAAAAACTCATAGTAAATTGTGATAAATATTTACGAATTAGTTTTAAATAAAAATAGACCCAGAACAGAGTATTTTTCCAATGGTGAAACTTCTGGGCAATTGACAAAAAACTTCAGTTAACACACAATAGTGTTAATTTGTGACTTTGTATAATTTTGTGGCAACTTTTGACTTGGAATATAGTTTATGGAGAGTTTGGTCACAAAGCCATAAATACTATTGCTTTCCACAACTATGTTGCTATATTGCTTGTTGTTGCAAATTGATTGCATTCTTTAGTAGTAGCAGAACTCGAAAATAAGTTATTCCTTATAAAATAACTAACTGAACACAGTACCCAAACTAAGCACCCTTTGAGTCATATTACTGTTACTGATGGAAAAAGTATGAGCTACTTTATCTTTCACCTCTTAACTCTCTTGATATGTGTATAGTAATGGTATAGGGCACAAATTTGTTGCATTGAGAAGGGGATTAAGAAGCCTACTTGCACGTATAGGCTAACCATCTTATCATAAGTCACTAAAGTCATGGAAATAATACGGAAAGTGGTCTCTAAAATGGATGTGACAAATATGATAACTCCTAATCTATCATGTCTATCACACTCATGAGGGTAGTCATTACTTATTAATTACAATTGTACGTGGTAATGAAGGTCACATTTCTAATGAATTTTCGGAATCCTCTGTAGGCTTTCTGGGCCAATTATCTTCCCAATATTTTCATTTTTCTAGCCCAATCTATTTTTAACCAAATGATGAATCCATGGGCCTCAAACCAAGTTAGGTGGCTGAAGTTTGAATGGGTCAGAGATGTTGGGTCAGGCCGGGCTAATCAAGAGTCACAGAAGGCAGCCCGGGCTTCTTGATCTATTTATGTTTTCTCTCCCTCCTCGGCTCAAGAGGCATTCCAGACTCTTCCTTTCTTCTCTTTTTTTCTTCTCCTTCTCAGCCATCTCGTGAGCTGTTTCTGTCTCTTCTTCTTCTCTCCTTCTTTACCGCGTCTGTTACTCTACTCTGGTGACCTCCGTGGTCCTCTGTTACACCGTCTCTGAAAGTGATGGTTCTGTGTTGATCTTATTTGGTCATTTCTAATCTTTTTGTGAGGAGAGCCGTAAGGGTGGGAGAGAGGGTGAGTGCCGGTGATATTTTCTGTTTGAGACCGGATCTGAGGGTGATTTTTATCGTACCTGCTTTTGTTATTCTACTACTGCTATTCTATCTTTGTTTTTTGGGTTTTTCATTCAGTTTTTTTTTTCAAAAACTATAAAAAAAACCCAAACCTAGCTTGAATCTATGAGATTTCAAGTATCTCTTTCTTGGTGCGAATTTTCTGTTTTTCAAAAATTTTTTATTATGCTCTCTCTATTCTTTTCTTTTTCTGTTTTTGGTAAGGCAGTTTTGTTGCTGCCGTGTTTCTTGTTATTTCAGTTATATTGTTTGTTTCTTGGGTTTCGTGCTTCATGTTGTTGCGCCATTTTTTTAAAAAAAGAACAAATCAAGCAAATTAAAACAAACCAACACCGTTTTTCTTGAAATTGTATTTTTCTATTTTTTCAAAAAATCCAGGCAGCTTATTCATTTTCAAAACTTTTTTCAAATCTTTCATTTTTCCTTGTCGTTTAATTAAACTTATTTTCCTTCGAAACATGTCAGTTCTAAAAATTTAAACTGATAAGTTTGATGGCAAATCTGACTTTGTAATGTGGCGGAGGAAAATGAAAGCAGGTCTGGTACAAAATAAAATTCCACCCGCTATCTGTAGTCCTGAAGAGTATCTGGAATCTTGGAAGGGTGAAATTCTTTCAAAAAAACTAGGTGATGCTCACAGTTGCCTCACTTTGCATTTAACTGACAATGTTTTACGAGAAATTGATGAAAAAGACAATGCTTTTGATATTTGGTCTAAACTGGAAAAACTATATTTGGGAAAATCACATTCAGATAAAATTTATTTAAAAGAGCAGCTTTTCGGCTTTAAAATGAGTGGGTCAAAAACACTTTCAGAAAATATGGATGATTTAAATAAAATCATTTTTGAACTTCAAAACGTTGGAGAGAACATCTCTGATGAAAATATTGCAGTCATTTTATTAAATGCCTTACCTGAATCTTTCAACGATGTAAAATCTGCTAGTAAATATGCCAGAGATGGTTTATCTCTTTCCGATGTTAAAAATGCTTTGAAATCTAAAGATTTGGATTTACAAAAAGAGAATAAATCACATGGTGAAAATCTTTCTGTACGAGGAAGAGTTGACTGGAGAGAACCTCCTACTCACCGTTTTAAATGTAAAGGGCGATCTAAATCCCGAGAGAAGAACAAAGTAATGTGTTTTTATTGTGGTAAAGAGGGTCATATGAAAAACAAGTGTTCTAAACGGATTAAAGATGAAAAATAATGTATACATGGCAAAGGGAGTAATAAAATCGACAAAACCCACGATTTTGATTTAGATGGTAATTCTATGTTTTCTGAGGTTTTTTGTGTTTCTCTTTCCACTTCATGTTCTAAAGTTGTTGATCATTAGGTTCTTGATCCTGGTTGCTCTTTTCACATGACACCTAACAAACATTGGTTTTATGATTTCAAACCATTAAAACAAGGAAAGGTTTTAATGGGAAATAATCAAATTTGTGATATTAAAGGCATTGGTAAAATTTTCATTAAAATGCATGATGGTGTGACTAGAAAACTCACTGAGGTGAGATACATGCCCGACTTACGTCGAAATCTTATCTCTCTTGGTTATTTGGATTCTTTGGGTCTTTCTTTTAAATCCAAAAATGGTGTTTTATATGTTTGCAAAGGGAACCTAGTCATGCTAAAAGGTTTTAAAAGAGAAACTTTATACATCCTTATTGGTAAAACGGTTTGTAACTCCACTGCATTGATTTCAAAAAACTTTCTCGATAAAACTATGTTATGGCATCGAAGGATCGGCCACATTAGTGAGAAGAGACTACATTATCTACAAAAATGAAATCTTTTATGTGGTGACAAAATTGATTCCTTGGATTTTTGTGACCACTGCGTTTTTGGAAAACGACAAAGAATCAGTTTTTCAATCAGCACACACAAGTCTTCTGCAATACTTGATTATGTGCATTGTGATATATGGGGACCTGAAAAAGTTCCAACTTATGGTGGTAATATTTATTTCTTGTCAATTGATGACGATTTTTCAAGGCATGTTTGGGTTTTCCTTTTAAAAACTAAAGATCAAACTTTTGAAAAGCTTTGTGAATGGAAACATTTTGTCGAAAATCATTCTAGAAATAAACTAAAAACTATCAGGATCGATAACGGTCTAGAATTTTGAAATTGTAAGTTTTCTGATTTGTGTGCATCGCATGGCATCCTACACCATAGAACGGTTAGACATAACCTACAGCAAAATGGAGTTGCCAAAAGGATGAACCGTACCATTATGGATAAGGTTAGATGTCTTCTTGTTTCTTTTGGTGTCCTAAAACCTTTCTGGGGGGAAGCTGTTAGTACAGCTGTCTACCTTATCAATAGATCCCCTTCTACAGCTATAAACTTTAGGACTCCTATAGAACTCTGGTGTGGTAAACCTCCTAACCATTCCAACTTTAGAGTTTTCGGGTGTGCGACCTTTGCACATCAGAAGGAAGGAAAACTAGATCAAGATCTAGAAAGGGAGTGGTCATAGGATATCCTAGTGGGGTGAAGGGTTATAGAGTGTGTTTAAAGGGTGAACCGGGGGTAAGGGTTGTTATCAGCAGGGATGTTATCTTCAATGAGCTAGAAATGCCCTGTCCTAAACATGAACCCATCTTCGATAGTCCATTGAGTGTTTCCACTCCTAATAGTATTCCTGTGGAGTTTGAGGTCACCTTTAAACCTTCCTTAGAATCACCCCAGGAACCTGAAACCAATCCAGAGCTTTCTGCTTCATCCAGAAGCACACTTGATCCTCCTAGTATTCCTGAAACCCTTGATCCTGTTTTAGAAGGTTTTGATGAGGAGGAAGAACACCCTGAGGCACATGCTCAAGCCCTTATGGATTACCAGCTTGTGAGAGGTAGAGTCCGTAGAGTACCTAAAGATCATCCTCGATATGGTTACTCCTACATTGTTTCATATGCCTTTGTAGTTGCATCTTATGTGGAGAAAAAAGGACCATTATGTTTTCTTGATGTTTTAAAAAGCCCTAATCGCATTTTATGGTTACGTGCTACGGATGAGGAAATGTCTTCTTTAAACAAAAACAAAACCTGGATTCTTGTTCCAATACCCTTAAAACAAAAGTTAGTTGATTGCAAATGGATTTTCAAAATAAAAGAAGATGAGTCTTCTAATAAACCTCCAAGTTTCAAGGCCAGGCTAGTTGCAAAAAGGTTTTCACAAGTTGAGGGCATTGATTTCAACGAAATTTTTTCTCCGATTGTTAAATGCAAAACGATTAGGATTATTCTTGCTTTCTATGATCTTAATCTTGAACAACTTGATGTTAAAACCGCTTTCTTACATGGTACATGGTGATCTCGAAGAGACTATATATATGCGACAACCACCAGGTTTTGAGTTTAAGGGTAAAGAACACATGACGTGTCTTTTGGAAAAGTCCTTATACGGGCTTAAACAATCACCCAGATAATGGTACAAGAGGTTTGATTCTTTTAATTGTACGGGGTGATGAAGGTCACATTTCTAATGAATTTTCGGAATCCTCTGTACGCTTTCTGGGCCAATTTTCTCCCAATATTTTCATTTTTCCAGCCCAATCTATTTTTAACGCAATGATGAATCCATGGGCCTCAAACCAAGATAGGTGGCTGAAGTTTGAATGGGTCAGAGATGCTGGGGCGGGCCAGCCCGGACTGCCCGTTGTGACTCTTGATGTATTTATGTTTTCTCTCCCTCCTCAGTTCAAGAGGCATTCCAGACTCTTCCATTCTTCTCTTTTTTTCTACTCCTTCTCGGCCTTCCCTAGAGCCGTCTCTGTCTCTTCTTCTTCTCCCCTTCTTTACCGCGGCTTACCGCGTCTATTGCTCTCCTCTAGTGACCTCCGTGGTCCTCTGTTACACCGTCTCTGAAAGCAATGGTTCTGTGTTGATCTTATTTTATCATTTCTGATATTTTTATGGGGAGAGCCATAAGGGTGAGAGATAGGGTGAGCGCCGGTGATCTTTTCTGTTTTAGGCCAGATCTGAGGGTGATTTTCACCGTTAAAGTTGGTACCTTTTGTCTTGCCAGTACCTCGACGCGGTCGTCATTTCAACATCGCTACTCGACACTGTCGAGTCTCATTGTATACCGCTGGGGATTCCGACACTGCAGCAAAAGGTCAGTGCCCCTTACCGATTCATGGTTAACTTTTTCTTTTAACAGTTATTGTGTTTAATTTTGGTCTTGTCAATTGGCTTGAACCGACTGTGAAATAGAAAGAGGAAAAAGGATATTTTTACTATAATAGAATAGGTATTTTCCGCCGCCTTACTATTCTTTTACTGATTTTTAATAGTAATTAGAATGTGTAATAGTAATTAGGTCTTATTATCCTCCATATGTAAATTCTTAAATTCTAATTAGGTACTTAAATCTAATGAAGGTTCTAATCATACATAGGATGACTCTTACCTTTGTAGTACAAGAATCATTGTAATAGAGGGAATAATGAAAATAAGAAAAATCTTATATAAATTTCTACTTAATGCATGTAAACTGTATTTGTATTTGTTGATACCAATCTAACATCAGTGGTATCTTGTCTCATGGGTAGTACTTTTTCTTAAACTTCTCTAGATTTGCTGTGGATATGTCTATTCTTTAGTGTTTTACATTTCCACTTTAAATATCTAGTCAAATTCTATTTTGCCAGTTAATAAAGGAGACACGTAAAACTGCAAACACTATATGAATGTAAGCTTGCATAAACTCTAGCAAGGCATAAAATATTTGCCTAATGTCAAGAAAAATGCCTAATATCTTTGCCTACATATCAAGATAACCAGGACTCACAAGCCTGGATTCTCAAGCTAAAAGCTCCAGGCATTGTCACTAGTAAACTAGAATATTGTTATTCATTTCATTCGGAATTCCAATAATAAATAAATGAGTTCAAACTTCAACATAGGGAATTTAATAATATTCTCTAATTATACTTATTGCAGAATGAAGATATATGTTACCTTACAAACAAGACAATCGCGTTTTAGTTCAAGAACTTTGTTCATTACTCTTTTAACTTTCTTGCACAACATACGTAAAAAAGTTCAATAAAGAGAAATGTATGTCAATGATTCCTTCATAGTGACAAAATAGATTTTGTACTCTATTTCACTACAAAAATATTTCTTCATCGTTCATATATTTTAAGGAATCAGGCAACTGAAACCTTAGGATCCTTCTGGCTGCACATCAATACATTCTTTGTCGTTCCATGGAATGAATGACTCGTCATCAATGATATTCTAAATCAATACACAATAAATTTCCCTATAAGAGGCTACTTATTTGAATAAATTAACCACTAGAATTGAGATAATAGGAAGACAAATGAAAAGATGAATAACAATAAATTATTGATTAACTTTCATAGGAAAAGTTTACTCATGAGCATATGCTCTAAAAGTTAGACTTGCAATGTTAAATGATTTTAATCCTCGAAATGAAAGATTTGTACGGTGCAAAAAAATCCATTAAACCCACTAGTAAGACTAAAATCCTACCATCATAAAACATAATAGTAATCCTAGTTTAGCTAGAAATAAAATTAGGGACATGCCTTCCTCCCCCCTGCCGATACTAACTTTCTAAATTTTTTTAAAATAATTTATTTGATAAAAAAAGAAAGGAAATCAATAACGATCTCAATAATATACAACATAATAATTTCTTTACCTGTAGCCAAAAGAAAAAGCCACGTAACAAATTCAACTGCTTAACATCATCATTGGCGGCAATTGCTTCTTCAATCTTCCTTTTAAGAACTGTAGAGTTTATTTCAAAATGTGAAAATTATGAAGAAAAAGATTGCCATCATTTTAAATGTAATATAAACTCAAGAAAAGGTGAGTAAATATATCTATACAAAATGATCTGATCACTAGTAAGAGGACACCTTTCTGTGAAAATTAATTATTTCAACTTTACATATAATTAGCATTGATTAGATATTTAATTTTGGGCAAATGAATCACTTATAAATAAATAAAGCAATACGTAAAGTTCATAGTAAAGAAGTATAACAAAAGTAAATAATAGGAGTAGATGGCTATCATATATCAACATAGGAGAAATAATATTTTTCATGCGTTGATGAGTTTAATTGGACAATTTATAAGGTAATCAATAATGGTAATATAAAAAATCCTAGATAATAATGGACTCACCCAAATGGTGATCAAGCAATGATTTTCCCATTTTATCTGATGGATAAAATTTTACCCCTCCAGAACGCAAATCTCTATGCTTATGTTGAGGCTTCCGCTTAGTGATTTCCTGCATAAGCCTTTCATGCTCCTCTTTATCATAAGGTTTGCGAAGAATTTCTAATATTTGCACCCTGAAGCTAGAACACATTGTTTGTTGTGGACTGCCATAATGATTGTTGACATCTTTTGACTTAATAATGGTACAAGAACAAAATAGAAATTAGACAAGAAATTTTCACCATAAATTGAAGGACAATTAAAAAAGGATCAATTCGATAAAAGTATCCAAAATAGTGAAAAGGGATAACTTACGCCCTTGCTTGTTGTTTCATGCAGAATAGCATCTGTATACTTCGGTTTCTTAGAAACAACATTGTCATCTGTCTGAGAATTCAGGAAGATAAGACCATCATAAACTACAGATGCACCATTCTTATGTTGTTGGATCACGTTAGAACCTTCAAGCCTCATGTTTTCAAAGAACAATTTATAGTCACAATCATAATTACTTTGCAACTCAATTACCTCCGTTTTAGCATGACTATCCAAATCATTTTCATCTTCACCATTTGGCTCATTTTCCATATAGATAAGTGGCTTTGTTAACCCAGTATTTTCATTAGCCTCGAGCACGTAAGAGGACCCATTATTCTTCAAACTCGCTCAAAAACAATGCATAGCTTGGATCATCACCACCATCAATTGAAAATTCGGGTTTTGGATCATCAAGAATTGATTTATATTCTGCATTCAAATATGTAAGAAAGTCACTATCTCCATCCTCCATGCGTTTATGCACATGCTCTCTCATCACTTCCGTGGACAAGCTAACCGATGCTTTCTTGTTTTGTCCAGGATTGTGCATGTAGCTAAATTTTGTTGTATGAGATCTTACATCTTCAATGACATCCTTTGCTTTTGAATCCATGTCTTAGCTATATTAAATTACTTGAGGGCAAGCCAAATAAAAATATCTCGAAACTCTTCCTTGACCTTCTTCACCAATTGAACTACTCAAACGTACTTAACTCAATGCACAATGCACGATAATAATTGTCTACATTTCAAAAGAATCAATAAGCTAGTTAGGATGGAGCATCCACAATTTCATTTAAATATATAGTTAAATAAACTCAAAAGTACTAAAATGTATATATATTTTTTATATGACTAATCAATATAACAAGTCTTTAAGAAAACTTTCCCTTTAACAATCCTTTAATGCTCTAACACAAACTTCTCCTCTTTAATACCTTTGATAGAGGAATTGCCTTTACTTGCATTAATTAACATGTATGGTGCAAAGATCAAAGTATTTTTCAATTGCTCAGAGATAGAGGCTAGCTAGGGCATATATTTCTCCTAAAGAGAAATCAACTGAGCTTGTATAAATAGAGAAATTAAATCCATAAATTAAAATAAAAGTTACTTGCCTGTGATACCTAGGGGCCAGTTTTCTGAATTCGACTTCTTTGCGCACTGTAATTTATTCAGTCTCGAAAGATAGAATAGGATGAACATTGATTATATTTTACTTGCTTTAGTATTGGTCGGGTGAGGTTGACAGACCCTTTTTATTTGATTGAATTTCGAACGCATCACTATAGACGTCTACCAAGTATATTACTCAATTTGCATATCTTTCATCTAATATGTGGTTTACTTAATATAAATTTAATACAAAATTTTTAATATTGAAATTTTATTCTTTTCATTTTTAGGAACTAACTAAAATATTGTCACGTGGTGAATTCATAATTAAATTCACTCTCTTTTTTTTAGTAAAATATAACTTTATTTTCCATAAATTATTTCCATTTTACGGATTCATGCTCTAAAGGTTTATAAACTTCATGTTGTTCAATTAATTATAGAAATTAATTGTTTAGGAAGTATTCCTATTTTTTTGAAAAAAAGGAATCTTCTTATTGGACTAGATTTACCTTTTTGGTTCTTTTTTGTTCTTCGGTTTCTTTATTCTTATTTTTTTGGTTAAATTAGGAAATTATTTACACATAAATTGTATGAGAAACTATTCATATGTTTAATTTTAGTAACGCCCAAGAAAACCCTTGAAGTTTGGGGTACTTTTAAATTGAAGGCGTGAACATTTTTTGAGACAAAAAAATATCTTAAAGTTGTGATGGTTTATTAATTAAGGATATGAACTTTTTTCATGATAAAAGATTCCCCGCGTTAGAAAGTTGTCAATTGAATGATTCGATTGACAACTTTTCTTAAGAACAAAAAAGAAGGATCTGTTTTTCTGTTTAACATCACCCTAATATTCGATTAAAGAAGAATGAATAGTAAACTAATTCAAAGCTCTTCATACAACTTAATTGACAAAAGGGAGAACTAAAATCCAGTAAGAAAGAAGAAGAGAGAAGAAAACTTTTTTATGACTTCTCTAAGATTACAAAAGGGAGAAGCAAAAATGAGGAAAAGGGAAAAAAATTAGAAGGTAAGACCCTGTATGAATAGTGGCAAAAACTTGGTTGGGAAGGGGAGGGGTAGTTGGTGCGTGACGGTGAGGAAGGGGGTGTGTGAGTTGGTTATTTTCTTAAGAATTACGGTTGATAACTTTCTCGTTAATGGTAAGAATTTATCATGCATGTGTCATTAGAAGAAATAATGGCCACATAACAATAACTAATATTAATGATAAGAATAATAAAATTTATCTAATCTTAATTTTAGACAAATAAAAATCTATCTAGAAGACTTATATTGTTCCATAAAAATTATGTTTAGATCCCTAAAATGTGCATGCTAAGCATACTTAAAAAAAGTTAATCCACTTAAGATATTCGTAAACTCCCCTTACAAAAACTTGTATTAATAAAATTTTACTCTCTCTCTCTCCTAAACATCTACAGAACTATTGTTATATCCTAAAACTTTACTCCCCCAAGTCAGATTCCAAACTCTACATTCGTGACATTAACACTTATGTGTCATGTGTGAGGTACTTACGGCGTATGGCATTACCCCCCTTTTTTCTAATAAATATGCACATTGTTATCCACAAATTATTTACATTTTAAGGATTCGTATTCTATAAGTTCATAAATTTTGTGTTTTGAAATTTATAATGGAAATTAGTGGCTTAGGAGGTAATCCTGCCTTTTTAAAATAGGAATCAACTATAATGACGGCAACCACTTTTTGTCTAGGTGGAAAGTTTTGGTACACTAATGAAGGCTCGACACGTGTACACTTCACCCAATAAAGGATTGACACGTATACTACTATGTGTTCACATGTACAAACTATAAAAATTGTGTACCAAAACAAATAAGAAATTAATGAATGGACTAATCAGAGTTTAATCTAACAACCTACATTTAATTTTCTCCACTTAAAAAAAAAGTCTTCTACACTATAGAATTTTCAATTGGACTAGATTTACCTTTTTGTTTATTTTTTGTTCTTTAGTTTCCTTGTTTTCATCTTTTGCTTAAATTAGGAAATTGTTCAGACATAAATTGTATGAGAAACTATTCATATGCTTTTAATGTCAACGTAGACAATCACTATGTGGGTCTTGAAATACAACGATTTTGAGATAAAACTTAATCTCAAAACAAGAAAATTTATGATTTTTCTTAAATTCTAAACATTGTTTCTTGCAATTCACAAGGGGCTTGATAACAATGACCTTGGTTGGTTACAAGGGATCGCTGGTCATTCCCTTTGTGACCAACCAGGGGCACAGTGAAACAGCCCCTTGTGAACCGCAAGTGCCAAACTAATTTTTTTTGTTCTTTACAAATTAAAATAATTCATTAAATAATTTAAACATAATAAATAAAAACTAAAACAAATTAAAATAAATTAAGTAGATAAAAGCTTATTTGAAACAGTAACATATATTAAGAATAAATAAATAAGACATTACAATAAAAACATGAAATAACATTAATTAGTTTAAAAAATAATTAAACTTGGTTCGGCTCGACCCTTGTACGGGATCAGGCGAGCCTCGGCTCAACCCTGATCGCTAGCAAGGGGCAACTTTACAACACGCCTGGTCGATGGTGAGGGGTGAGCCGTGGCTCCCCTGGTCCAACGACAGGGGTGGCCTTTAAAGCATGCAAAGTTTTGAAATTTTTTTCAAATCTAGGACGATTTGATATCGTTTTTGAAATTTTAAATTGATAAAAGTGAGTAAAAACACTTAAAGATTGATGTACTAACCTTTTTGTGAAGATTCGTTGTTTGATGCTTCTAACTTGAAGATTTGAACAAGGGCGTTGAGAGAATTTTACAGCTGGAGAAGGAAGGGAAGAAAATTAAATGAATATTTTGGGAGTTGTGCCCTTAAATTTTGTGTTGCCTTAAGCTATTTCAAACATATTAGCTAAACTTTTGAGGGGTCCTTGACTTGAAAAAAAAGGTTTATGTTCTTAATTGATAAGTAACTCCAACTCTAGGAAATATTATGCTACGGACCTGATTCACGTCTCTACTAATGGACCTTATGGCATGTATTAAGCCACATCACCTCATGTTATTAATTATATCTCCAATTCTTGAGACAAGAATAACAAGGATAGTGATATAGCTTAATACAGTCCACATGGTCCATAAGTAGGGACATCAACCGGGTGCATAATAGAATTTTTATCTAATATACAATTTACTTACCATAATCTAATACAATATTTTCAACATTGAAATTTTCTTCTTTAAATTCAAAGGAACTACTGAAAATATGGTCACGTGGTGATTTTATAATTATATTCATTACTCATTTTTTTTTGTAATAAATATACACATTGCTATCCACAAATTATTTACATTTTAAGGATTCACATTCTATAAGTTCATGAATTTTGTGTTGTGCAATTTATAATGGAAATTAATAGTTTAGGACGTAATCCTGCCTTTTTAAACAAGGAATCAACTGTAATGAAGGCAACCACTTTTGTCTAGGTGGAAAATTTTGGTACACTAATCAATGCTCGACACGTGTACACTTTACCCAATGAATGATTGACACGTATACTACCATATGTTCACATGTAAAACATACAAAAAATTGTGTACCCAAACAAATAACCAAGTCATGAATGGACCAATCCAAATTTAATCTAATAACCAACATTTAATTTTCTCCAGTTTAAGAAAAAAAAATCTTCTACATTATAGAATTGTCAATTGGACTAGATTTACCTTTTTGTTTATTTTTTGTTCTTTAGTGTCCTCATTTTCATCTTTTGCTTAAATTAGGAAATTGTTTAAACATAAATTGTATGAGAAACTATTCATATGCTTTTAATGTCAACGTAGACAATCACTATGTGGGTCTTGAAAAACATCAATTTTGAGATGAATTTTAATCTCAAAACAAGAAAATTTATGATTTTTCTTAACATTCTAAACGTTGTTCCTTGCAATTCACAAGGGCCTTGATGACAATGGCCTTGGTTGGTTACAAGGGGCCGCTGGCCATTCCCTTTGCGACCAACCAGGGGCACTGTGAACGAGCCCCTTGTGAGCTGCAAGCACCAAACTAATTGTTTTTGTTCCTTACAAATTAAAATAATTCATTAAATAATTTAAACATGAGAAACACAAACTAAAACAAATTAACATAAATTAAGCGAGATAAATGCTTATCCGAAAATGCAGAACATATATTAAAAAATAAATAAATAAGACATTACAATAAAAACATAAAATAACATTAATTAGTTTAAAAAAATAATTAAAGTCGGTTTGGCTTGACCCTTGTGTGGGATAAGGGGAGCTTTGGCTCAACCCACAGTCGCTAGCAAGGGGGCACCTTTACTCGCTCGGTTGATGGCGAGGGTGAGCCGTGGCTCCCCGGTCCAACGATCAAAGCTTTGAACATTTTTTTCGGATCTAGGACGATTTGATATCATTTTCTAATTTTTAAATCAGTAAAAATGAATAAAAATACTTAAAGATTGATATACTAACCTTTTTGTTAAGATTCGTTGTTTGATGTTTGTAACTTGAAGATTTGAACACGGGCTTTGAGAGAATCTTACAGCTGGAGAAGGAAGGGAAGAAAATTAAATGAACATTTTGGGAGTTGCGCCCTTAAATTTGGGGTTGCCTTAATCTATCTCAAAAACATTAGCTCAACTTTTGAAGGGTCCTTTTATTGAAAAAGGTTTATGTTCTCAATTGATAAGTAACTCCAACTCTAGGGAGTATTATGATATGGACCCAATTCATGTCTCTGCTAGTGGACCTCATGGCATGTGGTAAGCCACATCACCTCATTTTATTAATTATGTCTCCAATTCTGGAGACAAGAATAACAAGGATAGTGATATAGCTTAATCCAGGCCACATGGTCCATAAGTAGGGACATGAAACGGGTGCATAACAGAATTTTTATCTAATATATAATTTGCTTAAAATAATCTAATACAATGTTTCTACATTGAAATTTTCTTCTTTAAATTCATAGAAACTAATGAAAATATTGTAACATGGTGAATTAATAATTATATTCATTACTCCTCTTTTTTCTAATAACTATACACATTGTTATCCACAAATTATTTACATTTTAAGGATTCATATTCTATAAGTTCATAAACTTTGTGTTGTGCAATTTATATTGGAAATTAGTAATATAGGAAGTAATCCTGCCTTTATAAAATTGGAATCAACTATAAGGACTGCAACCACTTTTTGTCTAGGTGGAAAAGTTTGGTATACTAATCAACACTCGACACGTGTACACTTCACCCAATAAATGATTGACACATATACTACCATGTGTTCACATGTAAAAATAAAAAAATCTGTGTACCAAAACAAATGAGCGACTAATGAATGGACAAATCAAAATTTAATCTAACAACCCACATTCAATTTTCTCCATTTCAAGGAAAAAAATTCTACGTTATAGAATTTTCAATTGGACTAGATTTACCGTTTTGTTTATTTTTAGTTCTTTAATTTCCTTGTCTTTTCCTTATATTAGAAAATTATTTTACACATAAATTATATGAGAAGCTATTCATATTATTTTTATGTCAGCATGGACAATCACTATGTGGGTCTTGAAAAATATCGATTTTGAGATATAATTTAATCTCAAAACAAGAAAATTTATGATTTTTCTTACCATTCTACACGTTATTCAATAAATTCACGAGGGACTTGATAACAATGGCCTTGGTTGGTTACAAGGGACCGCTGGCCATTCCCTTTGCAATCGACCAAGGGCACTATGAACGAGCCCCTTGTGAACAGCAAGCGCCAAACCAATTTTCTTTGTTCTTTACAAATTAAAATAATTCAATAAATAATTTAAACATAATAAATGTAAACTGAAAAAAACTAAAATAAATTAAGTAGATAAAAACTTGTTTGAAACAGAATATATATTAAAAATAAATAAATCAATAAGACATTACAATAAAAACATAAGATAACATTAATTAGTTTAAAAAATAATTATAGTTGGTTTGGCTCAAGCCTTGGGCTGGATCAAGGGAGTCTCGGCTCAGCCCTGATCGCCAGCAAGGGCACCTTTACAGCATGCCTGGTCGATGGTGAGGGGCGAGCCGTGGCTCACCTTGTCCAACAACAGGGGTAGTCTTTAAAGGATGCGAAGCTTTGAAATTTTTTTCAGATCTAGGATGATTTGATATCGTTTTCTAAATTTTAAATCGGTAAAAACGAATAAAAACACTTGAAGATTTATATACTAACCGTTTTGTAAAGATTCATTGTTTGATGCTTCTAACTTGAAGATTTGAACGGGGGCTTCTAGAGAATTTTACAGCTGTAGAAGGAAGGGAAGAAGATTAAATGAACATTTTGGGAGTTGCACACTTAAATTTGATTTGGCTTAAGCTATTTCAAACATATTCGCTCAACTTTTGAGGGGTCCTTTTCTTGAAAAAAAAGGTATATATTCTCAATTGATAAGTAACTCCAACTCTAGGAAATATTATGCTACGGACCCGATTCATGTCTCCACTAATGGACCTTATGGCATGTATTAAGCCACATCACCTCATGTTATTAATTATGTCTCCAATTCTGGGGACAAGAATAACAAGGATAGTGATATGGCTTAATACAGGTCACATGGTCCATAAGTAGGGACATGAATCGGGTGCACAACAGAATTTTTGTCTAATATATAAATTACTTAACATAATCTAATACAATATTTTCAACATTGTAATTTTCTTCTTTAAATTCATAGGAACTAATGAAAATATGGTCACATGGTGAATTCATAATTACATTCATTACTCGTCTTTTTTCTAATGAATATACATATTGTTATCCACAAATTATTTACATTTTAAGGATTCGTATTGTATCAGGTCATAAACTTTGTGTTGAGTAATTTATATTTGAAATTAATAGTTTAGGAAGTAATCTTGCCTTTTTAAAATAGGAATGAACTATAATGACGGCAACCACTTTTTTTCTAGGTGGAAAATTTTGGTACACTAATCAATGCTCGACACGTGTAACTTCACCCAATGAATGATTGACACGTATACTACTATGTGTTCGCATGTACAAAAAATATAAAAAAATTGTGTACCAAAAACAAATAAGCAATTAATTAATGGAAGAGTCAAAATTTAATCTAACAACCCACGTTTAATTTTCTCCACCTTAAGAAAAAAAAAATTTCTTCTACATTATAGACTTTTCAATTGGACTAGATTTACCTTTTTGTTTATTTTTAGTTCTTTAGTTTCCTTGTTTTCATCTTTTGCTTATATTAGGAAATTGTTTACACATAAATTTTATGAGAAACTATTCATATGCTTTTAATGTCAACGTAGACAATCACTATGTGGGTCTTGAAAAACATCGATTTTGAGATGAAATTTAATCGTAAAACAAGAAAATTTATGATTTTTCTTAACATTCTAAATGTTGTTCCTTGCAATTCACGAGGGGCTTGATAACAATGGCCTTGGTTGGTTATAAGGGACTGCTGGCCATTCCCTTTGAGACCAACCAGGGGCACTGTGAATGAGCCCCTTGTGAACTGCAAGCGCAAAATTGATTCTTTTTGTTCTTTACAAACTAAAATAATTCATTAAATAATTTAAACATAATAAATACAAACTAAAACAAATTAAAATAAATTAAGTAGATAAAAGCTTATTTGAAATAGAATATATATAAAAATAAATAAATAAGACATTACAATAAAAATGTAAAATAAAATTAATTAGTTAAAAAAATAATTAAAGTTGGTTCGGCTCGACCCTTGATCGCTGGCAAGGTGCACCTTTACAGTGGGCCTGGTCGATGGTGAGGGGTGAGCCGTGGCTCCCCTTGTCCAACGACAGGGGTGGCCTTTAAAGGATGCAACGCTTTGAAATTTTTTTTTCAGATCTAGGACGATTTGATATTGTTTTTTCAATTTGAAATCGATAAAAATGAATAAAAACACTAAAAGATTGATATATTAACCTTTCTGTGAAGATTCATTGTACGATGCTTTTAGCTTGAAGATTTGAACATGGGGTTTTAAGTGAATTATACACTCGGAGAAGGAGGGGAAAAAAATTAAATGAACATTTTGGGAGTTGTGCCCTTAAATTTGGTGTTGGCTTAAGCTATTTCAAAGATATTAGCTCAACTTTTGAGGGGTCCTTGTCTTGAAAAAAAGGTTTATGTTCTCAATTGATAAGTAACTCCAACTCTAGAGAATATTATGCTACAAACCCGATTCATGTCTCCACTAATGGACCTTATGGCATGTATTAAGCCACATCACCTCATGTTATTAATTATGTCTCCAATTCTGGAGGCAAGAATAACAAGGATAGTGATATGGCTTAATACTGGTCATATGGTCCATAAGTAGGGACGTGAACCAGGTCCATAACAGAATTTTCCCAATTCAAGGAGTTTTTTATAACTCGTTTATTTATTATATTATTTAATAATTTTATTTTTCACTTTCTATACTTTAGAGGGTGGACATACCTTCTCCTTCTCTGTTAAGACAATTTTCTCTATTTTTCTATCTTTACACTTTTAATAATTTTAAATGGGTTAATGCCTAGCCCTCCACCAATTTATATGGCCTTAGTATCTTTTTTCTTTTTAATTAGTATATATTAAACCTCTTATATATAATATTTGATCTCTTTTACCACGAAGGAAATTACTATAACTATTTTTTACATGTTTACAAAACCTCGAGGAAATATGATTACAAAAAAATAATATAAAATTGATGGCCTTCCTATTGGTAATTATTTTTCTAAATATACTATTAAGCTCTATAAAACTAAACAATCTTTATACATTTATTTTTTAAAAAAACGTATTTGAATTAATAAATTTACAAGTAATTTTGTAAAACAAAAAACAATGAATGTTTGTTAGTAGTTTAAATACATTTTGTGGAAATAGGATTTCAATTATTAAGATGAATACATAACAAAGCAACGTGACAACATATGGGTGCTTAAGACTATGTTGTTCCAAGAAACTCATACTGAAAAACATTTATTTTTTGGAAAAAAAATAAAGAGTTTGTGGAATTTACCTTCTAATGTTTCTTTTATGAAAGTCAAGCATAATTTATAATCAATTTTTTTCTAAAAAACAGAAATGGCATTAGTAACTTTATTAAGAATCTACTTATTTACTTATTTCCAAGGTTGAGAAAATGCATGAATAGCTTACTCGAACCTGAAGTTTTAGATCTCTTTGCCTATGGTTACATAATTCTTATCCACCCGTGCAGAGGTTTCTAATGCCACAAAATTCTTGCCAATATAAACGATGCACCAACTCTAAATCTAAATTAAATTTAAGAATTCTTCGGTACTAAATAAAATGGATATTTCTTCATTTTAGTATATAATCTTGTCGTTATACTTTCCAACAAGAACATTCTTCTCTTACCCTATTATCTCTAATTACCATATTAGTCAAGGTCTGACGCTGCCAGAATTGTCTAACATATCTAATACGCTTTATCTACAACACTCCATTTAAAGTAGATTGATCGTGAGCACTGCAGAGAGAGATGTATAATAAATAAGAATCAATGGATTGATAGTGTGCTTTGTCCACTTCAAAGAGAAACTAGGCTGAGTGGGATTGTTTAATGGATTAATGCACAAAAAGTCTGAAGTCATTCAGAATAATTGTTTATCTATTGTAATAGTTGTTGAAGACAAAGATAAACAAAACATAAATTTCATAGTTAACACGACAGGTGCCATACTATGCCTCGAATCCCTAGGTCATCTACTTTGGCCACTTCCTCTCGCTGCGACTGCGGTTGTAGGATCATAGTTGTTAGAAAATTTAAAATTAGAATTTTAGATATTCGTTATTTATTTATTTATGAAATTAGATATTTTAATAAATATATGCATTTCTTATTTCATTTTTTAAATAAGAATATCAGCGATGAAGTTGCGAGTAATTTGAAATGATACATTTGCAAGAAAACAAAGAAACTATACACAATTTGCGACCAATATGCGTTAATTTTGAAACCAAAATAAAATAAAACACAATATGATAATTGACCAGTATAAATTTTAATTTCATTGAAATGTGCAAGAAAATTGCGACGAATTCGCTAAAGCCTCTAGTTTTATAAAGTGAATGTTAGATAGAAATCTATTATATTGTAGAAACTAATTACTATTACAACTGCTATTTACTCTTACAAGCCAAAAACAGAAAGACAAAACAGCGGAAAGAAAACAGTACAAGGATTACACAATGATCCTCTTTCTCTGATCAACATGGAAAAATAAAACTCCAGGGTTGCAAAAACAATAAACAATTAATAGTAAAAATAAAGGTAAAGAAAGCAGAAGAAAGGCTTAGCACTGCCGCGGGCATTGGCCGCCGGCGGGAACAAGGACGAGCCGAGAGAGACAAGAAGCTGAGCAGCGGCTGTGTAGAATGGGCCGCGTCGAGGTGTCACCGGTGAGTAACGAGGTGATCGGAACCCTCAGATCTGAACCTCAACCAAAAAATCGTTGCCGGTGCCACACCCTCTCTCTCTCTTACTTTCAGCTCTCTCTCAAACACATACAGTAAGAGATCAAGCAATGATCCCAGGAAGCCGAAGGTCGCAGGAAGCCGATGGACGGTGGAGAGCAGCGGCAAAACCAACAGTCAAAGAGGCAGAGAAGAATGAACTTCAAGAGAAGAAGGAGAAACGGCTGCACTGGAAATGAAGGGGTGAGTGAGGGAATTAAAAGGGAGAGACATCAATGGGCAGCCCGGGTGGCCAATCCCGGTATTTCTTGACCCAGTTAAATGGGCACCTCTTCTCCAGCTGAGGTCCAATTGATCATAGGGAGATAAAATGGGCTGGAATATGAAAATATTGGGAAGACTTCAAGGTCCAAAAGGCCTACAATCTCCACTTCGAATAATATTTTCCAACCATTGTTTGAACTTACCGTGAATCAAACTATATCCAGGTGAAGGAAATCCCTGCAAAACATAAACTTTTCAGTGTTTACAATTTTCGTACCAAAATCTGCAGCATTATTTTCAGTACTAATCTTGTCTATGTCAATTAAACCACTAGAAACCTTTTCTCTAATAAAATGGTATTTGACATCTATATGTTGGTTCGTTCATGATAAATAAGATATTTACATAAATGTAAACAACTTTGACTATCAGTATAAATAATAGCTTTTGAATGTAAAATGTGTAATTCATTCAATAACCCTTGAAGCCAGATGGCTTCTTTGATCGCTTCTGGTGCGGCGATATATGCAGCCTCAGTAGTTGATAAGGAAACTACTGGCTGTAGTTGGGACTTCCACGAGATGCAATTGCCCGCTAGGGTAAAGAAGTAGGATGAGGTAGATTTCCTACCATCCTTATCACCTGCAAAATCCGAATCCACAAATCCAATTAATTCAAAATCAGACCAATTGTAATAATGTGAATCCCGATCTAAAATTCTATTAAGATAACGCAATAGCAACTTAAGAGCAGCCCAATGATCTCTTCTAGGATTAGACAAGAATCTGTTGAGAAGGCTTGTAGAAAAAGCAATGTTAGGATGGGTAGATATCATTGAGTACATAACTGAGCCTAAGACCATTCTGTAATGAATATTAACCCTATCTATTTTCTCACTTTCGGTTTTGGGATAGGTTTTGTCAGAAAGTTTGAAGTGGCTTGCTAGAGGAGTTATAACAGGTTTACACAGGTGCATACAAAATTTGGATACGATTTTCTAAAGAAAAAGCTTTTGAGATAATAACGGGGAGTGATTAGATCTATCTCTCGAAACACTCATCCCAAGAATTTTGGATGCAATACTCAAATCCTTCATATCGAATTCAGATTTCAACAAAGATTTTAGATCATCAATTTTAGCTTTATGTCTATAAGCAATTAACATATCATCCACATAAAGCTATAAATAGATAGTAGAATCAATATTGGTACCAGAAAAATAAAGACAACTACATAATTGCTTTTAGAAAAACCTATTTTTAACATAAAAGAGTCAAACCTCTTGTACCATTGCCTGGTTGATTGTTTAAGTCCATATAAAGACTTTTTCAAAAGCCACACCATGTGTTCTTTACCTTTAACCTCAAAACTTGGTGGTTGACGCAGATATATAGTCTCTTCGAGAACACCATGTGGGAAAGCAATTTTAACATCAAGTTGTTCCAGATTTAGATCATAAGACGCAACAAGAGCAGGAATAATCCTGATCTTTTTGTATTTGACGACAGGAAAAAAAATTTCATTAAAATCAATGCCCTCAACTTGTAAAAAATCTTTTGCAACCAACCTAGCCTTGAATCGAGGATATTTTTTAAAAGACTCAGGTTCTTTTACTTTGAAAATCCATTTGCAATCAACTAACTTTTTTTTTTTAGGGTCTTAGAAAAAGAATCCAAGTTTTATTTTTGTTTAAAGATGTCATTTCCTCATCCACAGCACGTAACCATAAAACACAATTTGGGCATTTCAAAACCTCAGGAAAACATAATGGTTCTCTTTCTTCCACATAAGATGCAACAACAAAAGCATATGAAATAATGTAGGAGTAACCATACTGAGGATGTTCCTTAGGTACCCTACGGACTCTATCCCTTGCAAGTTGGTAATCTTTAAGGGATTGAGCTTGAGCCTCAGGATGTTCTGTCTCCTCATCAGAACCTTTTAAAACAGGATCAGGGGTTTCAAGGATACTAGAAGGAACAGGAACAGGTGTGCTACTGGATGGAGTAGGAATCACTGGATTGGTTTCGGGTTCTATGGGTGATTCTAAGAGAGGTTCAGAGATGACCTCCACCTCCATTGGAATACTACTAGGAGTGTGAACACTCGATGGACTATCGGAGATGAGTTTATCCTCAAGACAAGGCATTTCTCTCTCATTGAAGATAACGTCCCTACTAATAACAACCCTGACCCTTTAACCACACTCTATATCCCTTCTCCCCACTAGGATATCCTATGAACACTCCTTTTCTAGACCTTGGATCTAGTTTACTCTCCTTTTGATGTGCAAAGGCTGCACAACCAAAAACTCTCAAGTTGGAAAGATTAGGAGGTTTACCACACCAGAGTTCTATAGGAGTCCTAAAGTTTATGGCTGTAGATGGGGATCTATTGATGAGGTATACAGTGTACTAACAGCTTCTCCCCAGAAAGGTTTTGGGACACCAGAAGAAACAAGAAGGCATCTAACCTTATCCATAATGGTACAGTTCATCCTTTCGGCAACTCCATTTTGCTATGGGTTATGTCTAACCGTTCTATGGTGTAGAATGCTATGCAATGCACACAAATCAGAAAACTCACGATTACAAAATTCAAGACCGTTATCGGTCCTGATAGTTTTTAGTTTATTTCTAGAATGATTTTTGGCAAAACGTTTCCATTCACAAAACTTTTCAAAAGTTTGATCTTTGGTTCTAAAAGAAAAACCCAAACATGCCTTGAAAAATCATCAACAATCGACAAGAAATAAACATTACCATCAAAAGTTGGAACCTTTTCGGGTCCCCACAGATCACAACACATATAATTAAGTATTGCAAAAGACTTGTGAGTACTGGTTGAAAAACTGATTTTGTGTTGTTTTCCCAAAACAAAGTGGTCACAAAAATCCAAGGAATCAATTTTGTCACCACACAACATATTTTGTTTTTGTAAATAATAAAGTCCCTTTTCACTAATGTGGCTGATCCTCAGATGCCACAACATAGTGTTTTTAGGAACAGCTTTTGAAATCAATGCAGTGGAGTTACAAACCGTTTTACCAAGAAGAATGTATAAGGTTTAGTTTTTAAAACCTTTAAGCATGATTAGGTTTCCTTTACAAACACATAAAATATTGTTTTTAGATTTAAACGAAAAAGCCAAAGAGTCTAAATGATTAATAGAGATAAGATTCTTACGTAAGTCGGGCACGTATCTCACCTCATTGACTTTTCTACTAACACCATCATGAATTTTGATGAAAACATTACCAATACCTTTAATATCACAAACTTGATTATTTCCCATAGAAACCTTTCCTTGACTTAATGGTTTGAAATCAAAAAACAAGTGTTTGTTGGGTGTCATATGAAAAGAACAACCAGAGTCGAGGACCCAATGATCAATAACTTCAAAACATGAAGGAGAAAGAGTTACACACAAAACCTTTGAAAACATCGAATTACCACCTGAATTAAAATCATGGGTTTTATTACTCCCTTTACCATGTTTACGTCGTTTTTCATCTTTAATCCGTTTAAAACACTTGTTTTTCATATCTTTGCCACTATAAAAACATTTTATTTTGTTTTTCTCTTGTGATTTGGATCGCACTTTACTTTTAAAACAGTGACTAGGAGGTTCCCTCCGGTCAACTCTTCCTCGCACAAAAAGATATTCGCCTCCAGATTTATTTTCTTTTTTTAAAATCCAAATCCTTAGATTTCAAAGCATTTTTAACTTCAGAAAGGATAAAACATCTTTGCCATATTTAATAGTAGATTTAACATCGTTAAAAGATTCCGGTAAAGCATTTAATAAAATGACTGCAATATTTTCATCAGAGATATTTTCTCCAATGTCTTGAAGTTCCAAAACGATTTTATCTAAATCATCCATATATTTCTAAAACTGCTTTTGACCCGCTTAGTTTGAAACTGAAAAGCTGCTCTTTTAAATAAATTTTATTTGAAAGTGATTTTCCCAAATATAGTTTTTCCAATTTAGTCCAAATTTCAAAAGCATTGTCTTTTTCATCAATTTCTTGTAAAACATTATCAGTTAAATGCAAGGTGAGGCAACTGTGAGCATCACCTAGTTTCTCTGAAAGAATTTCACCCTTCCAAGATTCCGGATACTCTTTCGGGCTACATATAGCCGGTGCAATTTTATTTTGTACCAAAACTGCTTTCATTTTCCTCCGTCACATTACATAGTCAGATTTTCCATCAAACTTATCAGTTTCAATTTTTGGAACTAACATGTTTCGAAGGCAAATAAGTGTAATTAAGTGACTAGGAAAAGTGAAAGATTTGAAAAAGTTTTGAGAGAAAAGAATAAAACTGCCCAGTATTTTTCGAAAAAAAGAAAAATACAATTTCAGGAATACGGCATTGGTTTGTTTTAGTTTGCTTGATTTGTATTTTTGTAACAAAAATGGTGCAACAATGTGAAGCACAAAAACCAAGAAACAACCAATATAACTGAAATAATGAGAGTCACGGCAGCAACTAAAACTGCCTTACCACAAACAGAAAAAGACAAAATAGAGGAAATAAAAATAATAAAATGAAAAGTTTGAAAAAAACAGAAAAACATGCCAAAACACGGATACTTGAAATCTCACAGATTCAAGCCAGGCTTGGTTTTGTAATTTTTTGAAAACAAAAAAAAAATAGAACAAGAAGAACACTAGCAGCAGAACAGTAGCAGGAGGAATAAAAAAAAAATAATAGTAAAAAACACAACTGAATGGGAACACAATTCAGCAAGAAGAACAGTAATAGTAATCAGCGGCAAGCCAAGCAACAGAAACAGAAAAGCAGACGAAACGGCGGCAAGCCAAAAAACAGAACAGATTACTGGCGGCAAGCCAGAAACACCAGAAATAGTAGCAATAATCGGCGGCAAGCCGAGAGAAAAAAACATAAACAGAAAAATAACTGAAATTAAAAAGGAGAGTGAAAGAGAAAAGGAACTCAGTAGTTCCCTCAGATCTGGTATCGTCGATGGTTGCCGGTGTCGATGTGCCGAACCGCGGCTCTGATACCACTTGTTGTAGAAACTAATTACTATTACAACGGCTATTTACTATTACAAGCCAAAAATAGAAAGACAAAACAGCGGAAAGATAACAGAACAAGGATTACACAATGATCCTCTCTCTGATAAACAAGGAAAAATAAAACTTAAGGGCTGTAAAAACAATAAACAATTAATAGTAAACATAAAGGTAGAGAAATCAGAACAACGGCCGCCCACGGGAACTGTGACGAGCGGAGAGAGACAAGACGGCGAGCAGCAGTTGCGTAGAACGGGCCGCGTCGAGGCGTCGCTACTGAGTAACGAGGTTATCAGAACCCTCAGATCTGGACCTCTACCAAAAAACTGTCACTGGTGCCACACCCTCTCTCTCTCTCTATCTTTCTATCGCTCTCTTACTTTCGGTTCTCTCTCAAACACATAGTAAAAGATCAAGCAATGATATAAGGAAGCTGACGGTCGCAGGAAGCCGGCGGAAGTAGGAGAGCGGTGGCAGAAGCCGCGGAGAAGAAGAGAAGAAGAGTCGGGAAAACCAACAGTCAAAGAGGCAGAGAAGAATAAACTTCAAGAGAAAAAGGAGAAATGACTACACTGGAAACGAGGCGGAGAGAGAGGGAAATTAAAAAGGAGTGGCATCAACAAGTAGCTCGGGTGGCTAGTCTCGGTCTAATGGGCACCTCTTCTCAAGCTGAGGTCCAATTCATCGTAGGGAGATAAAATGGGCTAGAAAATGAAAATATTAGGAAGACTTCAAGGCCCAAAAGGCCTACATATCAGAAACTCATAGTAAATTGTGATGAATGCTTATAAATTACTTAAAAAAAAAAAAAAATCAGACCTAGCACAAAATACTTTTCCAATAGTGAAACTTTTGGGCAATTGATAGAAAACTTCAGTTAACACAAAATAGTGTTAATTTGTGATTTTGTATAAGTTTGGGGCAACTTTTGACATAGAATATAGTTACGAAGAGTTTTGTCACAAAGCCATAAATACCATTGCTTTCCACAGCTATGCTGCTATATTGTTTGTTGCTGCAAATTGATTACATTTTTTAGTAGTAGCAGAACTCGAAAATAAGTTATTCCTTATAAAGTAACTAACTGAACAAAGTACCCGAACTAAGCACCCTTTGAGCCATATTACTGTTACTGACGGAAGTATGAGCTACTTTATCTTTCATCTCTTAACTTTCTTGACATATGCATAGTAATGGTATAGGACACAAATTGTGGCGTTGTGAGAAGGGGATTAAGAAGCCTACTTGCCCGTATAGGCTAACATCTCATCATAACTCACTAAAGTCATGGAAATAATAGGGGAAGTGGTCTCTAAAATTGATGTGACAAATGAGATAACTCCCAGTCTATCATGTCTATGACACTCATGTGGGTAGTCATTACATATTAATTACAATTGTACTTGGTGATGAAGGTCACATTTCTAATGAATTTTCAGAATCCTCCATATGTAAATTCTAAAATGCTAATTAGGTACCTAAATCTAATTAAGGTTCTAATCATACATCGGATGACTCTTACCTTTGTAGTACAAGAATCATTGTAACAGAGGGAATAATGAAAATAAGAAAAATCTTATATAGATTTCGATTTAATGTACGGAAACTGTATTTGCATTTGCTGATACCAATCTAACATTAGAGGTATCTTGTCTCGTGGGTAATACTTTTTCTCAAACGTTCTCTAGATTTGATATTCATTTCATTCGGAATTCCAATAATAAATAAATGAGTTCAAACTTCAACATAGAGAATTTAATAATATTCTCTAATTATACTTATTGCAGAATGAAGATATATGTTACCTTACAAACAAGACAATCGCGTTTTAGTTTAAGAACTTTGTTCATTATTCTTTTAACTTTGTTCATTAGCCCGGGCTACCCGGTGTGACTCTTGATGGATTTATGTTTTCTCTCCCTCCTCGGCTCAAGAGGCATTCCAGACTCTTCCTTTCTTCTCTCTTTTTCTTCTCCTTCTCATCCTTCCCAAGAGATGTGTCTATCTCTTCTACTTCTCCCCTTCTTTATCGTGGCTTACCGCGTCTGTTGCTCTCCTCTGGTGACCTCCGTGGTCCTTTGTTACACCATCTCTGAAAGTGGTGGTTCTGTGTTGATTTTATTCGGTCATTTCTGATCTTTTTGTGGGGAGAGCCGTATGGGTGAGAGAGAGGGTGAGAATCGGTGATCTTTTCTGTTTGAGGCCGGATTTGAGAGTGATTTTTACCGTTAAAGTTGATACCTTTTGTCTGGCCGGTACCTCGACGCGGTCGTCATTTCAACGCCGCCGCTCGATGCCGTTGAGTCTCATTGTATGCTGCTGGGGGTTCCGACATTGCAGCGACAGGTAAGTGCCCTTTACCGATTCATGGTTCATTTTTTTCTTTTAACGGTTATTGTGTTTAATTTTGGTCTTGCAGATTAGCTTGAACCGGCTGTGAAACAAGAAGAGGAAGAAGGATATTTTTAGTGTAATAGAATAGGTTTTTTTCGCTGCCTTACTATTCTTTTACTGATTTGTAATAGTAATTAGAGTGTGTAATAGTAATTAAGTCCTATCAAGTGGTATTAGAGCCACGGTTTGGCTCGTCGGCACCGGCAACTATCGGAAGATTCTGGATCTGAGGGAACTGTTGAGTTCCTTAGATTTGGCCAGTGAAGTTTTCTTTAACTTTCTCTTTTCTTTCTGTTATCTTTATTTTTCTTTCGTTTCGGATTGCCGCCATTTTATTTTATTTTTTCGTTTTTCGGCTTGTCACCGGTTATTGCTTATGTTTCTCTTGTGATTCTCGGCTTGCTGCCGTCTGTTTCTGTTTCCCTGTTGCTTTAGCTTGCTGCCGATTGTGATTACTGTTACTGTGATTTTATTGAATTGAGTTACTATTCAGTTTTCCTGTTTACTATTTTTGTTTTATACCTGGTTCTGTTATTCTGCTGCTATTCTGTCTTTGTTTTTTAGATTTTTCAATCATTTTTTTTTCAAAAACTATAAAACCCAAGCCTGGCTTGAATTTGTGAGATTTCAAGTATCTGTGTCTTGGCATGGATTTTCTGTTTTTTAAAAAGTTTTTATTTTTCTCCCTCTGTTCTTTGTCTTTTTCGATTTTTGGTAAGGCAGTTTTGTTGCTGCCGTGTTTCTCGTTATTTCAGTTATATTGTTTGTTTCTGGGTTTCGTTCTTCACGTTGTTGTGTCGTTTTAAAAAAAAAATAACAAATCAAGCAAATTAGAACAAACCAGCACCGTTTTTCCTGAAATTGTATTTTTCTATTTTTTTGAAAAATCCAGGCAGCTTTATACGTTTTCAAAACTTTTTTCAAATCTTTCATTTTTCCTAGTCATTTAATTAAACGTATTTACGTTCAAAACATGTCAGTTCCAAAAATTGAAACTTATAAGTTTGATGGAAAATCTGACTTTGTAATGTGGCGGAGGAAAATGAAAGCAGGTTTGGTACAAAATAAAATTGCACCCGCTATCTGTGGCCTTGAAGAGTATGTGGAATCTTGGAAGGGTGAAATTCTTTGAGAAAAACTAGGTAATACTCACAGTTGCCTCACCTTGCATTTAATTGACAATGTTTTACGAGAAATCGTTGAAAAAGACAATGCTTTTGAAATTGGGTCTAAACTAGAAAAACTATACTCGGGAAAATCACATTCAAATAAAATTTATTTAAAATATCAGCTTTTCCGTTTTAAAATGAGCGGGTCAAAAACACTTTCAGAAAATATGGATGATTTAAATAAAATCATTTGGGAACTTCAAAACGTTGGAGAGAACATCTCTAATGAAAATATTGCAGTCATTTTATTAAATGCCTTACTTGAATCTTTCAACGATGTCAAATCTGCTTGTAAATATGCCAGAGATGGTTTATCTCTTTCCAATGTTAAAAATGCTTTGAAATCTAAAGATTTGGATTTACAAAAAGAGAATAAATCACATGGTGAAAATCTTTCTGTACGCGGAAGAGTTGACCGGGGGGAACCTAGTCACCTTTTTTAAAGTAAAAGGCGATCCGAATCTCGAGAGAAGAACAAAGTAAAGTGTTTTTATTGTGGTAAAGAGGGTCATATGAAAAACAAGTGTTTTAAATGGATTAAAGATGGAAAGCAACGTAAACATGGTAAAGGGAGTAATAAATCGAAAAAACCCACGATTTTGATTTAGATGGTAATTCTATGTTTTCTCAGGTTTTGTGTGTTTCTCTTTCCACTTCATGTTCTAAAGTTGTTGATCATTGGGTTCTTGATTTTGGTTGCTCTTTTCACATAACACCCAACAAACACTGGTTTTCTGATTTCAAACCCTTAAAACAAGGAAAGGTTTTAATGGGAAATAATCAAATTTGTGATATTAAAGGCACTGGTAATATTTTCATTAAAATGCTTGATGGTGTGACTGGAAAACTCACTGAGGTGAGATACGTGCCCAACTTACGTCGAAATCTTATTTCTCTTGGTTATTTGGATTTTTTGGGTCTTTCTTTTAAATCCAAAAATGGTATTTTACATGTTTGCAAAGGGAACCTAGTCATGCTAAAAGGTTTTAAAAGAGAAACTTTATACATCCTTATTGGTAAAATGGTTTGTAACTTCATTGCATTGATTTCAAAATACTGTTCTCGAGAAAACTATGTTGTGGCATCGAAGGATCGACCACATTAGTGCACATTAGTGAGAAGGGACTTTATTATTTACAAGAACAAAATCTTTTGTGTGGTGACAAAATTGATTCCTTGGATTTTTGTGACCACTGCGTTTTGGGAAAACAACACAAAATCAGTTTTTCAACCAGCACACACAAGTCTTCTACAATACTTGATTATGTGCATTGTGATAAATGGGGACCTGAAAAAGTTCCAACTTATGGTGGTAATGTTTATTTCTTGTCAATTGTTGGTGATTTTTCAAGACATGTTTGGGTTTTCCTTTTAAAAACTAAAAATCAAACTCTTAAAAAGTTTTGTGAATGGAAACATTTTGCCAAAAATCATTCTAGAAATAAACTAAAAACTATCAGGACCGACAACGGTCTAGAATTTTGTAATTGTAAGTTTTCTGATTTGTGTGCATCGCATGGCATCCTACACCATAGAACGGTTAGACATAACTTACAGTAAAATGGAGTAGTCGAAAGGATGAACCGTCCCATTATGGATAAGGTTAGATATCTTCTTTTTTCTTCTGGTGTCCCAAAACCTTTCTGGGGGAAGCTGTTAGTACAACTGTCTACCTTCTCAATAGATCCCCTTCTACAACTGTAAACTTTAGGACTCCTATAGAACTTTGGTGTGGTAAACCTCCTAACCTTCTAACTTGAAAGTTTTCGGGTGTGCGGCCTTTGCACATCAGAAGGAAGGAAAACTAGATCCAAGGTCTAGAAAGGGAGTGTTTATAGGATACCTTAGTGGAGTGAAGGGTTATAGAGTGTGTTTAAAGGGTGAATCGGGGGTGAGGGTTGTTATCAGTAGGGATGTTATCTTCAATGAGCTAGAAATGCTCTGTCTTAAGGATGAACCCATTTCCGATAGTCCATCGAGTGTTCCCACTCCTAATAGTATTCCTGTGGAGGTTGAGGTCACCTCTTAACCTTTCTTAGAATCATCCTAAAAACCTGAAGCCAATCCCAAGTTTCCTGCTTCACCTGATCCTCCGAGTATTCCTGAAACCCTTGATCCTGTTTTAGAAGGTTTTGATGAGGGGGAAAAACACCCTAAGTAACATGCTCAAGCCCTTAGGGATTATTAGCTTGTGAGAGATAGAGTCCGTAGGGTACCTAAGGATCATCCTCGATATGGTTACTCCTACATTGTTTCATATGCCTTTGCTGTTGCATCTTATGTGGAGGAAAAGGAACCATTATGTTTTCCTGATGTTTTGAAAAGCCCTAATCGCGTTTTATGGTTACGTGCTATGGAAGAGGAAATGTCTTCTTCAAACAAAAGCAAAACCTGGATTCTTGTTCAAAACCCTCAAAATAAAAGTTAGTTGATTGCAAATAGATTTTCAAAATAAAAAAACATGAGTCTTCTAATGAACCTCCAAGGTTCAACGCCAGGCTAGTTGCAAAAGGTTTTTCACAAGTTGAGGGCATTGATTTCAATGAAATTTTTTCTCCTGTTGTTAAATACAAAACGATTAGATTATTCTTGCTCTTGTTGCTTTCTATGATCTTAATTTTGAATAACTTGATGTTAAAATCGCTTTCTTACATGGTGATCTCGAAGAGACTATATATATGTGACAACCACCAGGTTTTGAGGTTAAGGGTGAAGAACACATGGCGTGTCTTTTGAAAAAGTCCTTATACGGGCTTAAACAATCACCCAGACAATGGTACAAGAGGTTTGATTCTTTTATGATAAAAATTGGTTTTACTAAAAGCAACTACAATAGTTGTCTTTACTTTTCTAGTAATATGGTTTATTATGCTATTTATCTCTTTCTTTATGTGGATGATATGCTAATTGCTTGCAGGCATAAAGCTAAAATCGACAATCTAAAATCCTTGTTAAAATCTGAATTCAATATGAAGGATTTAAGTGTTGCATCCAAAATTCTTGGGATGAGTATTTCAAGAGATAGATCTGATCGTTCACTTTTTCTATCTCAAAAGCATTTCTTTTAGAAAATTGTATCCAAAATTTCAATATTAATTAAATTGTACGTGGTGGTGAAGGTCACATTTCTAATGAATTTTTGGAATCCTTGTAGGCTTTCTGGGCCAATTTTCTCCCAATATTTTCATTTTTCCAGTCTAATCTATTTTTAACCCAATGATGAATCCATGGGTCTCAAACCAAGATAGGTGGCTGAAGTTTGAAAAGGGTCAGAGATGCTGGGTCGGGCCAGCCCGGACTGCCCGTTGGTACTCTTGATCTATTTATGTTTTCTCTCCCTCCTCTCAATTCATGAGGCATTCCAGACTCTTCCTTTCTTCTCTTTTTTTTCTGCCCCTTCTCGGCCTTCCCGAGAGCCGTCTCTGTCTCTTCTTCTCCCCTTCTTTACCGCGGCTTACCGCATCTGTTGCTCTCCTCTAGTGACCTCTGAGGTCCTCTGTTACACCGACTCTGAAAGCGGTGGTTCTATGTTGATTTTATTTAATCATTTATGATCTTTTTGTGGGGAGAGCCATAAGGGTAAGAGAGAGGGTGAGCGCCAGTGATCTTTTCTCTTTGAGGCTAGATCTGAGGGTCATTTTTACCATTAAAGTTGGTACCTTTTGTCTTGCTAGCACTTTGACGTGGTTGTCATTTCAACATTGCTGCTCGGCACCGTCGAATCTCATTGTATGCCACTGGGGGTTCCAACACTGCAGCGATAGGTAAGTGCCCCTTAACGATTCATGTTTAATTTTTTTCTTTTAACGGTTATTGTGTTTAATTTTGGTCTTGTCGATTGGCTTGAACCGGCTTGAAATAGGAAGAAGAAGAAGGATATTTTTATTGTAATAGAGTAGATTTTTTCCACTGCCTTACTGTTTTTTTACTGATTCGTAATAGTAATTAGAGTGTGTAATAGTAATGAGGTCCTATCATCCTCCATATGCAAATTCTAAAATTCTAATTAGGTACTTAAATCTAATGAAGGTTCTAAACAAACATAGGATGACTTTTACCTTTGTAGTACAAAAATCATTGTAATAGAGGGAATAATGAAAACAAGAAAAATCTTATATAGGTTTCTGCTTAATGCATGTAAACGGTATTGGTATTTGTTGATGCCAATCTAACATTAGAGGTATCTTGTCTCATGGGTAGTACTTTTTCTTAAACGTTCTCTAGATTTGCTAGGGATATGTCTATTCTTTAGTGTTTTACATTTCCACTTTAAATATCTAATCAAAATTCTATTTTGCTAGTTAATAAAGGAAGACACATAAAACTGAGAACTTTAGATGAATGTAAGCTTGCATAAACTCAAGCAAAGCATAAAATCTTTGCCTACATATCAAGATAACCTGGACACACAAGCCTAGATTCTCAAGCTAAAAGTTCCAGGCATTGTCACTAGTAAACTAGAATATTCTTACTGATTTCATTCGGAATTCCAATAATAAGTAAACGAGTTCAAACTTCAACATAGAGAATTTAATAATATTTCTAATTATACTTATTGCAGCATGAAGATATATGTTACCTTACAAACAAGACAATCGCGTTTTAGTTCAAGAACTTTGTTTATTGCTCTTTTAACTTTCTTGCACAATATACGTAAAAAAGTTCAATAAATAGAAATGTATGTCAATGATTCCTTCATAGTGACAAAATAGATTTTGTACTCTATTTCACTACAAAAATATTTCTTCATCGTTCATATATTTTAAGGAATCAGGCAACTGAAACCTTAGGATCCTTCTGGCTGCACATCAATTCATTCTTTGTCATTCCATGGAATGAATGATTTGTCATCAGTGATATTCTAAAGCAATATACAATAAATTTCCATATAAGAAGCTACTTATTTGAATAAATTAACCACTAGAATTTAGATAATATGAAGACTAATGAAAAGATGAATAACAATAAATTGTTGATTAACTTTCATAGGAAAAGTTTACTCGTGAGCATATGCTCTAAAAGTTCGACTTGCAATGTTCAATGATTTTAATCCTCAAAATGAAAGATTTGTATGGTACAAAAAAATCCATTAAACCCACTAGTACTTCATTATGGAACCGTCCTAATAGAACAATATTGCTAAATTCTATTTATGCATGGTGGAAAGCATAATGTGATTAATGAAGCTTATGCATACCCTTGTAGTCATGATTTTGTTATGTTAATCAGACATGAGAACCATAAGAATGGAAACAAATAACTTCCAACATATCGAGGTATTTTTATTAAATAAGCTCCTAACTTTAAAAAATGTTTGTACTAGAGTACTTTACTTTTGAAGCAAAGAGGTGACGCTAGAAATTGTTCATCCTAAACTTACCTCTTCTGACCATCACTTCTTAAGAGTCTCTAGTTATGTGACCGTGTTAAAAACATTTACCCGAGCAATAAGACTAAAATCCTACCTTCATAAAACATAATAGTAATCCTAGTTTAGAAATAAAATTAGGGACATGCCTTCCTCCCCCTGCCAATACTAACTTTATTAACTTTTTAAAAATAATTTATTTGATAAAAAAAAGAAAGGAAATCAAGAACAATCTCAATAATATACAACATAAATAATTTCTTTACCTGTAGCCAAAAGAAAAAGCCACGTAACAAATTCAACTGCTTAAGATCATCATTGGCTGCAACTACTTCTTCAATCTTCTTTTTAAGAACTGTAGACTTTATTTCAAAATGTGAAAATTATGAAGATCAAAGATTGACATCGTTTTAATTGTAATATAAACTCAAGAAAAGGTGAGTAAATGTATCTATACAAAATGATCTGATCACTAGTAAGGGAACACCTTTCTGTGAAAATTAATTATTTCAACTTTACATATAATTAGCATTGATTAGATATTTAATTTTGGGCAAATGAATCACATATAAATAAATAAAGCAATACATAAAGTCGAATGTAAAGAAGTATCACAAAAGTCGATAATAGGAGTCGATCGCTATCACATATCATAGGAGAAATGATATTTTTCATGCATTGATGAGTTTAATTGTACAGTTTATAAGGTGATCAATAATGGTAATATGAAAAATCCTAGATAATAATGGACTCACCGAAATGGTGATCAAGCAATGATTTTCCCATTTTATCTGAGGGATAAAATTTTACCCCTCCAGAGCGCAAATCTCTATGCTTATGTTGAGGCTTCCGCTTAGTGATTTCCTGCATAAGCCTTTCATGCTCCTCTTTATCATAAGGTTTGCGAAGAATTTCTAATATTTGCACCCTGAAGCTAGACCTCATTGTTTGTTGTAGACTGCCAAAATGATTGTTGACATCTTTTGACCTAATAAGGGTACAAGAAAAAAATAAACATTAGACAAGAAATTTTCGCAATAAATTGAAGGACAATTAAAGAAGGATCAATTCGATAAAAGTATCCAAAATAGTGAAAAGGGATAACTTACGTCCTTGCTTGTTGTTTCATGCTGAATAGCATCTGTATACTTCTGTTTCTTAGAAACAACGTTGTCATCTTTCGGAGAATTCAGGAAGATAAGACCATCATAAACTACAGATGCACCATTCTTATGTTGATAGATCACATTAGAACCTTCAAGCCTCATGTTTTCAAAGAACAATTTGTAGTCGCAATCATAATTACTTTGAAACTCAATTCCCTCCGTTTTAGCATGACTATCCAAATCATTTTCATCTTCACCATTTGGCTCATTTTCCATATAGTTAAGTGGCTTTGTTAACCCAGTATTTTCATTAGACTCGAGCACATAAGAGGACCCATTATTCTTCAAACTGCTCGAAAACAATGCATAGCTTGGATCATCACCACCATCAATTGAAAATTCGGGTTTTGGATCATCAATAATTGATGTATATTCCGCATTCAAATATGTAAGAAAGTCACTATCTCCATCCTCCATGCGTTTATGCACATGCTCTCTCATCACTTCCTTGGACAAGCTAACCGATGCTTTCTTGTTTTGTCCAGAATTGTGTACGTAGCTAAATTTTGTTGTATGAGATCTTACATCTTCTACGACATCCTTTGCTTTTGAATCCATGTCTTAGCCATATTAAATTACTTGAGGGCAAGCCAAATAAAAATATCTCGAAACTCTTCCTTGACCTTTCTCACCAATTGAACTACTCAATAAGTACTTAGCTCAGTGCACAATGCACGATAATAATTGTCTACATTTCAAAAGAATCAATAAGCTAGTTGGGATGGAGCATCCACAATTTCATTTAAATATATATTTAAATAAACTCAAAAGTACTAAAATGTATATATATTTTTTATATGACTAAGAAATATAACAAGTCTATAAGAAAACTTTCCCTTAATCAATCCTTTAATGCTCTAACACAAAGTTCTCCTCTTTAATACCTTTGATAGAGGAGTTGCCTTGGCTTGCATTAATTAACATGTATGGTGCAAAGATCAAAGTATTTTTCAATTGCTCAGAGATAGAGGCTAGCTAGGTCATATATTTCTCCTAAAGAGAAATCAACTGAGCTTGTATAAATAGAGAAATTAAAGCCATAAATTAAAATAAAAGTTACTTGCCTGTGATACCTAGGGGCCAGTTTTCTGAATTTGACTTCTTTGTGCATTGTGAATTTATTCAGTCTCGGAAGACAGAATAGGATGAACATTGATTATATTTTACTTGCTTTAGTATTTGTCGGGTGAGGTTGACTTCATCTATATACCCTTTTTATTTGATTGAATTTCAAACGCATCAGTACATTCGTCTACCAAGTACTTTACTCAATTTGCATATCTTTCATCTAATATATGGTGTACTTAATATAAATTTAATAAAAAATTTTGAATATTGAAATTTTATTCTTTTCATTTTTAGGAACGAACTAAAATATGGTCACCTGGTAAAATCATAACTAAATTCACTTTCTCTTTTTTTCTAGTAAAATATAACATTATTATCCATAAATTATTTCCATTTTATGAATTCATGCTCTAGAAGTTTATAAACTTCGTGCTATTCAATTTATTATAGAAATTAATTGTTTAGGAAGTATTCCTATTTTTTTTTTAAAAAAAAGAATTTTCTTATTGGACTAGATTTACCTTTTTGTTTCTTTGCTCTTATCTTTTTGGTTATATTAGGAATTTTTTACACATAAATTGTATGAGAAATTATTCATATACTTAACTTTACTAATGCCTAAGAAACCCCTGAAGTTTGGGGTACTTTTAAATTGAGGGCGTGAATATTTTTTAGACAAAAAAATATCCTAAATTTGTGATGGTTTATTAATTAAGTATGTGAACTTTTCTTGATGAAAGCTTTCCCACGTTAGAATGTTGTCAATTGAATGTTCAGTTGACAACTTTTCTTAAGAACAAAAAAGAAAGATTTCTTTTTCTGTTTAACATCACCCTAATATTCGATTAAAGAAGAATGAATAGTTAACTAATTCAAAGCTCTTCATACAACTTAATTGACAAAAAGAAGAACTAAAATCCAGTAGTTGGTACGTGATGGTGAGGAAGGGGGTGTGTGAGTTGGTTATTTTCTTAAGAACTACTGCTGATAACTTTCTCCTTAATGGTAAGAATTAATCATACATGTGTCATTAGAAGAAATAATGGCCATATAACAATAATACTAATATTAATGATAAGAATAATAAAATTTATCTAATCTTAATTTTTGACCAATAAATATCTATCTAGAAGATTTATATTGTCCCACAAAAATTACGTTTAGATCCCTAAAGTGTGCATGCTAAGCATACTTAAAAAAAGTTAATCCACTTAAGATATTCGTAAACTCCCCTACCATAAACTTGTATTAACAAAATTTTACTCTCTTTCCTAAACATCTACAAAACTATCGTAGTATCCCAAAACTTTACGCCACTAAGCCAGATTCCAAACTCTACATTCGTGACATTAACACTTATGTGTCATGTGTGAGCTACTTACGGGGTATGACATTACACATCTTTCATCTAATATACAAGTTACTTGACATAATCTAATACAATATTTTCAACATTGATATTTTCTTCTTCAAATTCATAGGAACTAATGAAAATATGGTCACATGGTGATTTCATAATTATATTCATTACTCCTCTTTTTTCTAATAAATGTACACATTGTTATACACAAATTATTTACATTTTTAGGATTCGTATTCTATAAGTTCATAAATTTTGTGTTGTGCAATTTATAATGGAAATTAATAGTTTAGGAAGTAATCTTGCCTTTTTAAAAAAGGAATCAACTATAATGATGGCAACCACTTTTTGTCTAGGTGGAAAATTTTGGTACAATACTCAATGTCTCACACGTGTACACTTCACCCAATAAATGATTGACACGTATACTACTATTTGTTCACATGTACAAAATATAAAAATTGTGTACAGAAACAAATAAGCAATTAATTAATGGACAAATCAAAATTTAATCTAACCGCCCACATTTAATTTTCTCCACTTTAAGAAAAAAAAATTCTTCTACATTATAGAATATTCAATTGGACTAGATTTACCTTTTTGTTTATTTTTTGTTATTTAGTTTCCTTGTTTTCATCTTTTGCTTAAATTAGGAAATTGTTTACACATTAATTCTATGAGAAACTATTCATATGCTTTTAATGTGAATATAGACAATCACTATGTGAGTCTTGAAAAACATCGATTTTGAGATAAAACTTAATCTCAAAAAAAGAAAATTTATGATTTTTCTTAACATTCTAAACGTTGTTCCTTACACTTCATGAGGGGCTCAATAACAATAGCCTTGCTTGGTTACAAGGGACCGCTGGCCATTTCCTTTGCGATCAACCACGGGCACTATGAAAGAGCCCCTTGTGAATTGCAAGTGCCAAACCAATTTTTTTTGTTGTTTATAAATTGAAATAATTCATTAAATAATTTAAACATAATAAATCCAAACTAAAAGAAATCAAAATAAATTATGTTTTGAAATAGAATGTATATTAAAAATAAATAAATAAGACGTTACAATAAAAACTTAAAATAACATTAATTAGTTTAAAAAATAATGAAAGTTTGTTTGGCTTGACCCTTGTGCGAGATCAGGGGAGCCTCGGCTAAACCCTGATCGCTAGCAAGAAGCACCTTTACAACACGCCTGGTCGATGGCGAGGGGTGAGCCATGACTTACCTGGTTCAGACGACGGGGGCCTTTTAAAGGATGCAAAGCTTTGAAATCTTTTTCAAATCTAGGACGATTTGATATCGTTTTTTAAATTTTAAATCGGTAAGAATGAATAAAAACACTTAAAAATTGATACACGAACCTTTTGTGAAGATTCGTTGTTTGATGCTTCTAACTTGAAGATTTAAACATGGGCATTGAGAGAATTTTACAGCTGGAGAAGGAAGGGAAGAAAATTAAATGAACAGTTTGGGAGTTGCTCCCTTAAATTTGGTGTTGCCTTAAGCCATTTCAAACATATTAGCTCAACTTTTGAGGATTCCCTGTCTTGCAAAAAAGGTTTATGTTCTCAATAAATAAGTAACTCCAACTCTAGGGAATATTATATTATGGACCCGATTCATGTCTCCACTAATGGACCTTATGGCACGTATTAAGTCACATCAGCTCATGTTATTAATTATGTCTCCAATTCTAGAGACAAAATTAATAAAGATAGTGATATGGCTTAATATAGACCACATGGTCCTTAAGTAGGGATATGAACCGGGTGCATAACAAAATTTTTATCTAATATATAATTTACTTAACATAATCTAATACAATATTTTCAACATGAAAATTTTCTTCTTTAAATTCATAGGAACTAATAAAAATATTGTCACATGGTGAATTAATAATTATATTCATTACTCCTCTTTTTTCTAATAAATATACATATTATTATCCACAAATTATATACATTTTAAGGATTCGTATTCTATTAGTTCATAAACTTTGTGTTGTGCAATTTTAAATAGAAATTAATAGTATAGGAGGTAATCCTGCTTTTTTAAAATAGGACTCAACCTGTAATGACGGCAACCACTTTTTATCTAGGTGGACAATTTCGGTACACTAATCAATGCTCGACACGTGTACACTTCACCCAATGAATGATTGACACGTATACAACCATGTGTCCATATGTAAAAAACATAAAAAATTATGTACCAAAACAAATAAGCAGTTAATGAATGGACGAATCAAAATTTAATCTAACCGCCCACATTTAATTTTCTCCACTGTAAGAAAAACAAATTTTTCAACATTATAGAATTTTCAATTGGACTAGATTTACCTTTTTTTTATTTTTTGTTCTTTAGTTTCCTTGTTTTCATCTTTTTCTTAAATTAGGAAATTGTTTACACATTAATTCTGTGAGCAACTATTCAAATGCTTTACTGTCAACGTGGACAATCACTATGCAGCTTTTGAAAAACATCGATTTTGAGATAAAATTTAAACTCAAAACAAGAAAATTTTATGATTTTTCTTAACATTCTAAAGGTTATTCCTTGCAATTCACGAGGGGATTGATAACAATGGGCTTGGTTTGTTACGAGGGACCGCAGACCATTCTCTTTGTGACCAACAAGGGGCACTATGAACGAGCCCCTTGTAAACTGCAAGCGCCAAACCAATTTCTTTTGTTCTTTAGAAATTAAAATAATTCATTAAATAATTTAAACATAAGAAATACAAACCAAAAAAATTAAAATAAATTAAGTAGATAAAAGATTATTTCAAGCAGAAAATATATTAAAAATAAATATATAAGACATAACAATAAAAACGTAAAATAACATTAATTAGTTTAAAAAATAATTAAAGTTGGTTCGGCTTGACCCTTGTGCGGGATAAGGAAAGCCTCGGCTCAACCCTGGTCGCTAGCAAGGGGCACCTCTACAGCATGCCAGGTTGATGGCGAGGGGTGTGACGTGGCTCCCTGGTCCAACGACAGGAGTGGCCTTTACAAGATGCACAGCTTTGAAATTTTTTTCATATCTTGGACAAATTTGATATCATTTTTTAAATTTTAAATCGGTAAAAATGAGTAAAAACACTTAAAGATTGATATACTAACCTTTTCGTGAAGATTCGTTGTTTCATCGCTTTCTAACTTTAAGATTTTGAACACGGGCTTTTGAGAGCATTTTACAACTCGTAGAAGGAAGGCAAGAAAATTAAATGAACGTTGTGGCGCTTGCGCCCTTAAATTTGGTGTTGCCTTAAGCTATTTCAAACATATTAGCTCAACTTTTGAGGGGTCCATGTCTTGAAAAAAAAAGGTTTACGTTCTCAATTGAAAAGTAACTCCAACTCTAAGGAATATTGTGTTACGCACTCGATTCATGTCTCCACTAATGGACCTTATGGCATGTATTAAGCCACATCACCTCATGTTATTAACTATGTCTACAATTCTGGAGACAAGAATAACAAGGATAGTGATATGGCATAATACATGTCACATGGTCCATAAGTAGGGACATGAACCGGGTGCATAACACAATTTTTATCTAATATACAATTTACTTAACATAATCTAATGCAATATTTTCAACTTTGAAAATTTTCTTCTTTAAATTCATAGGAAGCAATGAAAATATTTTCACATGGTGAATTCATAATTATATTCATTACTCCTCTTTTTTCTAATAAATATATAGATTGTTATCCACAAATTATTTACATTTTAAGGATTCGTATTCTACAAGTTCATAAACTTTGTGTTGTGCAATTTATAATGGAAATTAATTGTATAGGAAGTAATCCTCGCCTTTTTAAAATAGGAATCAACTATAATGACGGCAAGCACATTTTGTCTAGGTGAAAAATTTTTGGTACACTAATCGATGCTCGACACGTGTACACTTCACCCAATGAATGATTGACACGTACACTACCATGTGTTCACATGTAAAAAATATAAAATATTGCGTACCAAAACAAATAAGCAATTAATGAATGGACGAATCAAAATTTAATCTAACAACCCACATTTAATGTTTCTCCACTTCAAGGGAAAAAAAAATTCTTCGCATTATAGAACTTTCAATTGGACTAGATTTACCTTTTTGTTTATTTTTTTGTTCTTTAGTTTCACTGTTTTTATTTTTTTAGCTTAAATTAGGAAATTGTTTACACATAAATTGTATGAGAAACTATTCATTAATGTCAACGTAGACAATCAGTATGTGGGTCTTGGAAAACATCGATCTTGAGATAAAATTTAATCTCAAAAACAAGAAATATTAATGATTTTTCTTAACATTCTAAACGTTACTACTTGCAATTCATGAGGGGGCTTGACAACAATAGCCTTGGTTGGTTACAAGGGACCGCTGGCTATTCCCTATGCGACCAACCAGTGGGCACTCATCAACGAGCTCCTTGTGAACTACAAGCGCTAAACCAATTTTTTTTTGTTCTATAAAAAATTAAAATCATTCGTTAAATAATTTACACATAATAACTAGAAACTAAAAAAAATTAAAATAAATTAAGTAGATAAAAGCTTATCCGAAATAGAACATATATTAAAAAATAAATAAATAAGACATTACAATAAAAAACATAAAAATAACATTAATTAGTCTAAAAAATAATTAAAGTCGGTTCGGCTTGACCCTTGTGCGGGATCAGGGGAGCCTAAGCTCAACCTTGGTCCCTAGCAAGGGGCACCTCTACAGCACGCCAGGTCGATGGCGAGGGGTATGTCGTGGCTCCCTCGGTCCAACGACCGGAGTGGTCTTTAAAGGATGCAAAGCTTTGAAATTTTTTTTCAAATCTTGGACAAATTTGATATCGTTTTTTTAAATTTTAAATCGGTAAAAATGAATAAAAACACTTAAAGACCGATATACTAGCCTTTCTCGTGAAGATTCATTGTTTGATGCTTCTAACTCGAAGATTTGAACATGGGCTTTGAGAGAATTTTACATCTGGAGTAGGAAGGAAGAAAATTAAATTAAACATTTTGGGAGTTGCGCCCTTAAATATGGTGTTGCCATAAGCTATTTCAAACATATTAGCTCAACTTTTGAGGGGTCCTTGTCTTGAAAAAAAAAGGTTTATGTTCTCAATTAATAAGTAACTCCAACTCTAGGGCAATATTATGTTACTGGATCCGATTCATATCTCCACTAATGGACCTTATGGCATGTATTAAGTCACATCAACGCATGTTATTAATTATGTCTCCAATTCGGGAGACAAGAATAACAAGGATAGTGATATGGCTTAATACAGGCCACATGTTCCATAAGTAGGGACATGAACCTAGGGTGCATAATATAATTTTTGATCTAATATATAATTTACTTAACATAATCCCATACAATATTTTCAACATGAAAATTTTCTTCTTTAAATCCATAGGAACTAATAAAAAATATTGTCACATGGTGAATTAATAATTATATTCATTACTCCTCTTTTTTTCTCATCAAATATACACATTGTTATCCACAAATTATATACATTTTAAGGATTCGTATTCTATTAGTTCATAAACTTTGTGTTGTGCAATTTTAAAATAGAAATTAATAGTATAGGAGGTAATCCCGCTTTTTAAAATAGGAATCGAACTATAATGACGGCAACCACTTTTTTATCTAGGTGGACAATTTTGGTACACTAATCAATGCTCGACACGTGTACATTTCACCCAATGAATGATTGACATGTATACAACCATGTGTCCACATGTAAAAAAATATAAAAAATTATGTACCAAAACAAATAAGCAAAGTTAATGAATGGACGAAATCCAAAATTTAATCTAACCGCCCACATTTAATTTTCTCCACTCTAAGAAAAAAACAAAATTTCTTTCAACATTATAGAATTTTCAATTGGACTAGATTTACCTTTTTTTTTAATTTCTTGTTCTTTAGTTTCCTTGTTTTCATCTTTTGCTTAAATTAGGAAATTGTTTAGACATTAAATTGTATGAGAAACTATTCATATGTTTTTAATGTCAACGTAGACAATCACTATGCAGGGCCTTTTGAAAAACATCGATTTTGAGATAAAATTTAAACGTCAAAACAAGAAAATTTTATGATTTTTTCTTAACATTCTAAAGGTTATTCCTTGCAACTCACGAGGGGATTGATAACAACGGGTCTTGGTTTGTTACAAGGGACCGCAGACCATTCTCTTTGTGACCAACAAGGGGGCACTATGAAACGAGCCCCTTGTAAAACTGCAAGCACCAAACCAATTTCTTTTGTTCTTTAGCAAATTAAAATAATTCATTAAATAATTTAAACATAAGAAATACAAACTAAAAAAAAATTAAAATAAATTAAGTAGATAAAAGCTCATCCGAAAACAGTAACATATACTAAAAAATAAATAAATAAGACATTACACTAAAAAACATAGAATAACAGATAATTAGTCTAAAAAAATTAGTTAAAGTCGGTTAGGCTTGACCCTGCTCGGATACGGGAGCCTCGGCTCAATACTTGTCGCTAGCAAGGGGGCACCTTCACAAAGCACGCCCTGAGTTGATGGCGAGGGGCTGTAGCCGTGGCTCCCCTTGTCCAACGACTGGGGAGTGGCCTTTATAAAGGATGCAAAGCTTTGAAAGTTTTTTTTCATATCTTGGACAAATTTGATATCATTTTTTTAAATGCTAAATCGGTAAAAATGAACAAAAACACTTAAAGATTGATATACTAACCTTTTCTGTGAAGATTCGTTGTTTGATGCTTCTAACTTGAAGATTTGAACACGGGCTTTGAGAGAATTTTACAGCTGCAGAAGGAAGCGAAGAAAATTAAATGAACATTATGGCCTTTGCGCCCTTAAATTTGGTGTTGCCTTAAGCCATTTCAAACATATTAGCTAAACTTTTGCGGGGTCCTTGTCTTGAAAAAAAAGGTTTATGTTCTCAATTGATAGGTAACTCCAACTCTAAGGAATATTGTGCTACGAACCTGATTCATGTCTCCACTAATGGACCTTATGGCATGTATTAAGCCACATCACATCATGTTATTATTTATGTCTCCAATTCTGGAGACAAGAATAACAAGGATAGTGATATGGCATAATACATGTTACATGGTCCATAAGTAAGGACATGAACCAGGTGCATAATAGAATTTTTATCTAATATATAACTTACTTAACATGATCTAATGTAATATTTTCAACATTGAAATTTTCTTCTTTAAATAAATAGGATGCAATGAAAATATTTTCACATGGTGAATTCATAATTATATTCATTACTCCTCTTTTTTCCAATAAATATACAGATTGTTATCCACAAATTATTCACATTTTAAGGATTCGTATTCCATAAGTTCATAAACTTTGTGTTGTGCAATTTATAATGGAAATGAATTGTATAGGAAGTAATCCCTGCCTTTTTTAAAATAGGAATCAACTATAATGATGGCAACCACTTTTTGTCTAAGTAGAAAATTTTGGTAAACTAATCAATGCTCGACACGGGTACACTTTACCCAATGAATGATTGACACGTACACTACCATGTGTTTACATGTAAAAAAATATAAAAAATTGTGTACCAAAACAAATAAGCAATTAATGAATGGATGAATCAAAATTTAATCTAACAACCCACATTTAATTTTCTCCACTTCAAGGGAAAAAAAAATTTCTTCTACGTTATAGAACTTTCAATTGGACTAGATTTACCTTTTTGTTTATTTTTTTGTTCTTTTAGTTTCACTGTTTTCATTTTTTGCTTAAATTAGGAAATCGTTTGACACATAAATTGTATGAGAAACTATTCATTAATGTCAAACGTAGACAATCACTATGTGGGTCTTTGAAAAACATCAATTTTGAGATAGAATTTAATCTCAAAACAAGAACATTTACGATTTTTTCTTAACATTCTAAACGTTGCTCCTTGCAATTCACGAGGGGCTTGACAACAATGGCCTTGGTTGGTCACAAGGGACCGCTGGCCATTCCCTATGCGACCAACCAAGGGCACTGTCAACGAGCTCCTTGTGAACTACAAGAAGGAAAAAAAAGAACAAGAAAGAAAGATTTCTTTTTCTGTTTGTACATCACCCAAATATTCGATTAAAGAAGAATGAATAGTAAACTATTTCAAAGCTCATTATACAACTTAATCGACAAAATGGGAGAACTAGAATCCAAGTAAGAAAGAACAAGAGCGAAGAAAACTTTCTTATGGCTTCTCAAAGATTACACAAGGGAGAAGCAAAAACAAATGAGGGAAAGGGAAAAAATTAGAAGGTAATACCACGTATGAATAGTGGCAAAAACTTGGTTGGGAGGGGAGGGGAAGGGGAGGGGTAGGTGGTGCGTGACAGTGAGGAAGGGGGTGTGTGAGTGGGTTATCTTCTTAAGAACTTCCGTTGATAACTTTCTCCTTAATGGTAAGAATTAATCATGCATGTGTCATTAGAAGAAACATATGCCACATAATAATAACACTAATATTAATGATAAGAATAATAAAATTTATCTTATCTTAATTTTAGACCAATAAAAAATCTTTCTAGAAGATTTATACTTTCCCAAAAAAATTATGTTTAGATCCCTAAAATTGTGCATGCTAAGCATACTGAAAAAAAAGTTACTCAACTTAAGATATTCGTAAACTCTCCTAACGAATACTTGTACTAATAAAATTTTACTCTCATTTCCTAAGCATCTACAAAACTATAGTTATATCCCAAAACTTTACTCCACTAAGTCGATTTTAAACTCTATATTAGTGACATCAACACTTATGTGTCATGTGTGAGGTACTTACGGGGATATGGCATCACACATCTTTCATCTAGTATATAATTTACTTAACATAATCTAATACAATATTTTCAATGTTGAAATTTTCTTCTTTAAATTCTTAGGAACTAATGAAAATATGGTCACGATGGTGAATTCATAATTATATTCATTACTCCTCCTTTTTCTAATAAATATACACGTTGTTATCCACAAAATTATTTAGATTTTAAGGATTCGTATTCTATAAGTTCATAAACTTTCGAGTTGTGCAATTTATAAAGGAAATTAATAGTTTAGGAAGTAATCCCCGCCTTTTTAAAAAAGCAATCAAACTATAATGATAGCAACCACTTTTTTGTCTAGGTGGAAAAATTTTGGTACACTAATGAATGCTCAATAAGTGTACACTTCACTCAATGAATGATTGACATGTATACTACTCGTGTTCATGTTGGAATCCGTAGGCAAAAACAAAATAAAATAAAACTACGGAAATCCACCAACTGGATTTGCATATACTAGAAAAACCGATTGGATAGAAATTACCTCAATGTTTTGATTGTTCGGTGTGGAGGCATTGTTTTTACGCTTCGCCCTCTACCGGTATCCACGAGACGAACTCCTCTCGCAAGCGATCGGGATGCTAGCCCCTTCGTGTTTTGAAAACTGCTCATAATCGATCCGGACTATCCGGTAATCGGTCGTATTTCGGATAGAGGAGGCTAGATACTATATCGCCGTTCTAGAGTTTAGGGTTTTGTTTTTCCTTTAATCGAGATAAAGGACGGCCGCCAAGAAAAGGTTAACATAACCTTTTATAGCTATCAATATCAAAACCCTAACTCGTCATCTAATGACAGTTTAATCTCGTCCATCTATTCCTATAATCATCCAAGGGTTGGATGAGTAATATTAAGTAATTAATTTCATTTATTTGATTAAATAAAATTAATTACTTATTAACATATCACAAAAATACAATATAGAATCTAATTTCCCCTTTTGTATACGTTCAACTAATCTGGACACAATCTAGATTCATTGAACGTGGACATTATGCTCACAAGATCGTCTATGCGTGTGACCCTGTAGGTTCACTTAACGTTGGCAGTGAATGAAAAATGTCCTAGACATTTATTCACAAAACATAAGCGGCCTCTAGCAAGACATTATGCTTACCCAAGTTATGTAAATGCAATAATAACCTAGTATCGCATTTAATATTTAGTCATTTTGTCACACGATATCCTAATTAAGTATAAGGCATGGACCAAGTCATCCATATAAAACTTAATTAACCATTTACTTGATCACTAGGCAGACTATTCCAACAAATAATATTAATAACATCTTGTTAATACTTATTTGAGCATGGCCATGTATATTTTCCAGTCTTTCTTATCAAGGGGCCCATGGATATCTCTCTCTAAAAAGAGAGGGACAAATTCCTTTCACTCTCTCCAATATTCAAGCCATGACAAGAAAATAAGCCAACCAATAGTCATAATGATCGCCTAATTAAAAGTAATGTTTGACTATGTCAAAACATATTTTCTCCCCATGCAAGATACATTAGAAACATTAGGTCAAAGGACACTGAAATATAAAACCGATAAGTAATACTTATAACTTAAACCCATGCAATATTTCTTCTTCACTTTGGGTCATGTCCAATACAATATTCTCAATATGTATCTATGAATTGATTTCATATCTCATATTCATGATCAATAAAACTTGACCATCAATCAACTTCACACTAGTTTACAAGATGTAATAAACTAGGGAGAAATGAGAATAGTATTTTATTAGCTATAAGGGTTTTACTATCAAGTCACATACTTGATGACCAAGAGCATAAAATACAATTCAAAAATACATGCTTCGTAAATCATAAATGTGAGTCAATTGGTGTTAGGGCATATACTAACAATTCACATGTGCAAAATATAAAAAATTGTGCACCAAAACAAATAAGCAATTAATCAATGGACGAATCAAAATTTAATCTAACAATACGTATTTATTTTTCTCCCCCTGAAGAAAAAAAAAAATACTTCTACACTATAGAATTTTCAATTGGACTAGATTTACCTTTTTGTTTTTTTTTGTTCTTTTGTTTCCTTGTTTTCATCTTTTGCTTAAATTAGGAAATTTTTTACACATAAATTGTATGAGAAACTATTCATATGCTTTTAAAGTCATCGTAGACAATCACTATGTAGGTCTTGAAAAACAACGATTGTGAGATAATATTTAATCTCAAAAAAAGAAAATTATGATTTTTCTTAACATTCCAAACGATGTTCCTTGCAATTCACGAGGGGCTTGATAACAATGACCTTGATTAGTTACAAGGGACCGCTGGCCATTCCCCTAGCAACCAACCGAGGGCACTATGAATGAGCCTCTTGTGAACTGCAAGTACCAAACCTTTTTTTTTTTTGTTCTTTACAAATTAAAATAATTCATTAAATAATTTAAACATAATAAAATACAAAATAAAAAAAATTAAAATAAATTAAGTAGATAAAAGCTTATTTGAAACAGAATACATATTAAAAATAAATAAGACATTACAATAAAAATATAAAATAAAACAAAATAAAATAAAAAAATAAAATAAAATTAACTGGTAAAAAATAATTAAAGTTGGTTCGGCTCGACCCTTTGTGGGATTAGGGGAGCCTCGGCTCAGCCCTGATCGCTGGCAAGGGGCACTTTTACAGCAAGCCTGATCAGTGCCGTGGGGCGAGTCGTGGCTCCATTGGTCTAATGATAGTGTGGCCTTTAAACGATGCAAAGCTTTGAAATTTTTTTCAGATGTAGGATGATTTGATATCGTTTTTTAAATTTTAAATCGGTAAAACTGATTAAAAACACTTTAAGATCGATATACTAATCTCTTTTGTAAAGATTCATTGTATGATGCTTCTAACTTGAAGATTTGAACATGGGGCTTTGAGAGAATTTTACGATTGGAGAAGGAGGGGAAGAAAATTAAATGAATATTTTGGGAGTTGGACCCTTAAATTTGGTGCTACCTTAAGCTATTTCAAGCATATTAGCTCAACTTTTGAGGGGTCCTTGTCTTGAAAAAAAAGGTTTATGTTCTCAATTGATAAGTAACTCCAACTTTAGGGAATATTATGTTACGGGATCCGATTCATGTCTCCACTAATGGACCTTATGGTCATGTATTAAGCCACATCACTTCATGTTATTAATTATATCTCCAATTCTAGAGACAAGAATAACAAGGATAGTGATATGGCTTAATACGAGCCACATGCTCGAGTAAGTAGGGACATGAACCGAGTCCATAACATAATTTTTTCCAATTTAAAGAGTTTTTTTTGATAACTCACTTATTTATTATGTTATTTAATAATTTATCTTTCACTTGCTATATTTTAGAGGGTGACATAGCATCTCCTTCTCTATTAAGACAATTTTCTCTATTTTTTTATCTTTACACTTTTAATAATTTTAAATAGGTCAACGACTAACCCTCCACCAATTTAGATGGCCTTAGTTTAAAGGGAAAAAAGACATTCTGAATAATAGAAATATCTCTTTTTCTTTTTAATTAGTATATATTAAACATCTTATATATAATATTTGATCTCTTTTACCACAAAGGAAATTACTATAACTATTTTTTACATGTTTATAAAACCTTGAGGAAAGTATGATTACAAAAAAAATAAGATTAAATTGATGGCCTCTCCATTGGTAATCATTGTGGTACAGTATTTACTAAATACTATATTTTTCCAAATGTACTATTATTTCTAAGCTCTATAAAACTAAACAATCTTCATACATTTATTTTGAAAAAAAGTATTTGAATTATTAAATTTACAAGTAATTTTGTAAGAACCAAAAACAATGAAAGTTTGTTAGTAGTTTAAATACATTTTGTGGAAATAGGATTCTATTATTAAGATGAATACATAACAAAGCAACGTAACAATATATGGGTGCTTGTTGTTCCAAGAAATTCATAGTGAAAAACATCTATTTTTTTGGAAAACAAAATAAAGAATTAGTGGAATTTACTTTCTAATGTTTCTTTTATGAAAGTCAAGCATAATTTATAATCATTTTTTTCTATAAACGGAAATGGCGTTCGTAACTTTATGAAGAATCTACTTATTTACTTATTTGCAAGGACGAGAAATTGCATGAATAGCTTACTCGAACCTGAAGTTTTAGATCTCTTTCCCAATAGTTACATAATTCTTATCCACCCATGCAGAGATTTCTAATGCGCCACAAAATTCTTGCCAATGTAGACGATGCACCATCTCTAAATCTAAATTAAATCTAAAAAACTTACGGTACTCAATAAAATGGATATTTCTTCATTCCGGTACAATAATCTTTGGTTAAAAGCCTAAATGAATGAGTGGCCTCTTTGTCGTTATACTTTCCAACAAGCACATTCTTCTCTTACCATATTGTCTCTAATTTGCCTTATTAGTCAAGGTCTCACGCTTCTGAATTGTGTAATACATCTAATACGCTTTATCTACAACAGTCCATTTAAAGTAGATTGATCGTGAGCACTGGAGAGAGATGTATAAGACTTAAGAATCATTGGATTGATAGTGTGCTTTATCCACTTCAAAGCGAAACTAGGCTAAAATGAGTAGGCCTTCACATAACGGTGACTCCGTTTCTTTCACCGAGCATGAGAAGAGCATAGTAAGTTGAAACATCTTGATTTCCTTAATTTTTAATTATTTTATAATTTTTCCATTCTATTTGCAAAGTAAAAAAGTGGGGCAACTTTTCACCAACATAGAACTACAAAAAGACACCTTGCGAAGTAGGACTAAGGAAAGGAAAGGAAAGTTCGTCAACAAAAGATGCCATAAGAGGTTAGCATACAATTTCTGATGATGAAAGTGCAATAAATAATTAATTTTCATCTGCAATGCCAAAATGTGTTGAAAAGCAAAAAGAATTTCGCAACAACTATTCATCTAAAAAAATTAAGTTATTTAAAAAAAAACTAATTAACTTGTCGTTGCGAATTCGTTTAAAAAAGTAAAAAATTTTCTCTACTAATTTGTTAGGGAGTCTACAATGACCTGTTGGTTGCAAATTAAAAACAGACACCAAAGCAGCCATTACAAAAGTTAACAACGGGCATTTTTGCAACGGAACATTTTCCATGGCAAATCCATTGGAAACATATGGTCATTTGCAACGAATATGGTCGTTGCAAAAGAACTATTCTAGAAAGAAATTTTGTAGTTCAGAGAGCAATTTTTCAAATTTCACTTTGTGTTTTATTTTTCTAGAAAGAAAATTAATATAACAATTTCTTATGTGCTTACAAAATCTTGAGGATATATGATTATAAAGAAGCAAATAGAACTCGTTTGGTAAACATTGTGCTATAATATTTATTCATGACTACAGAAACATTTCCTTTAAATACTTTTTTTTACAAGTCCCACTGAAACTAAGACTATGTACACATATATTTTGAATCAAAAAGTGTTTAATTTAATAAATATTGGAATATTTTTTGTAAAACCCCGAGAAATGATTGTTGGTCAAATAATTTAAATCTATTCTTTTTAGAAATAAGAAATACGATTATCAAGAGAAAAATACATAATGAAGCCAGTGGTCAAATATATAGGTGCTTGACGACTATATTGTTCAAAGAGAGTCAATAGCTTATGCCACTATCCTAGCCTCTTTAAACCCTCCTTATTTATCCATTCGATGTAAGCATTTCCACAACTCTATTTTTTCCTTATAGATCATCCTCGTTTACTTTTATTGTGACATGTAAAACATGTCTAGTTGTCAACCGATTAGGTCCAAGACAGAGCTAAACTAGAATTCACTTACTGGAGAAGTAAATTATGCAATCAATTGTATTTCAAGAGTGTTTGTGGAACAAAATTTTGAATCCATAATCCTCCCTTGAACTTATATATCTATTATATATCCACTCTTACTTAATAGTAGTAGTGGTATAATCATTGTTCATTGTAACATGAATGATTATGTATCATTTCCCTGCATTCACTTTTCATCCTAATCCAAAGAAAAATCATCGAGTTCGATTAATTTTCACGAGGTTCTCATGTCGAGCAACCAGAATTCCCCATTCCTTAATGAAAGAAATAAATCTAACATATGTGAGATAGGTTGGAGGGTCCCTGTTCACAATAATTTCCTCATCCGGCCTTGAATTATCTATCAGCACTCGCCAAAGAACTTACCGATTGTTTTGCAAGCTAAAAATGTAAGTACTTTATTCCTCTAGTGTCCTTGAAGCTATAAAAAAAAGAAAAAAAACATACCGGATTGTTACAAGGGTTTTGTTTCAATGGTTTCTCATATATATTTCAGTTCTATTTGGCATAACAACGCCTTATCTATATATCGAAAAGCACGAAACTGCTTTTACCATTTATGCAATCGTGCAATTTTTGCATTATTACAACAACGTCGAACTTGTAATAAGAGTCGCATTACTAGCATGGAACTTCTTGTTGATGGAAACATCGGCAAATGACCATAGATAACTAGTGACAAATATCCCTTGTTTTGTATAGAGCTAAAGAAATGTGTCAAAGATGATTAAAATGTAACGCGTAAATATCTGGTTGTTATTTATCTTAGCAAACTAGCTACATACTGAGTCTACACATAATTAGGTTAAGTAAGTTGCTTCCAATTATTCGGTAGTATAGCTGGATAATTAATCTATTCTTGTATATATGAATTCCTTATTTTACAACCTATTAATGTGCTTTATCTCTTGATTTACAATATCTTCCCTTTTAATTTACTGCTTTAAATATTTGACATTGTTCTCTAAATATAATATTTGACATTCAGAATAATTGTTTATCTATTGTAATAGTTGTTGATGACAAAGATAAACAAAACCTAAATTTCACTGTTAACACGACAGGTGCCATACTATGCCTCGAATCCCTAGGTCATCTACTTTGGCCACTTCCTTTCACTGCAATTGCTATTGTACGATCATAGTTGTTAGAAAATTTAGAATTAGAATTTTAGATTTTCTTTATTTATTTATGAAATTAGATATTTTGATAAATATATGTATTTCTCATTTCATTTTTAAATAAGAATATCAATGATGAAGTTGCGAATAATTTGAAAAGATACATTTGCAAGAAAACAAAGAAACTATACACAATTTGCGACAAATATGTGTTAATTTTTAAACAAAAATAAAATGGTTAGCTCTAAGGGTATTATTGCATATGATTTTGATTATGATTAACATATGTTTGTGTGAGTATTAGGCATAATTTACATCAAACAAAAGAAGCATATTTGAAGTCTCAAGGCTACACTTTTAGAAGCAAAAGATCTTGGTGATCAAGGCAAAATGAAGGAGAAAGATCAAGCCATTGAAGACCTTGAAGACTTGTGTCTTTGTTAGGGAAGTGCTAAGGTATTTCTTTGAAAAACTCCCTAACTCTCATCTTTGATTGTTGATCATGTATGAAGCTCTTTCGCATAAATTCTTCTTGAATATTCAAGTATTCTTGATAGAATTTTTTATGCCTTTGAAAGTTTTTCTTATCTAAAAAAGAGTATCAAGAATATATGTTTTTGAAATAGGAAGGAAAGCTCTTCTCTGTAAAATCCTTTTCAAAAACCGGTCATCCAGTTTTAGAGCTGGTTGTCTGATTTTTCTAGTTTTAGAAAAAACCGGGTTGCTATTAGTATAAGCCCTAAGACCAATTGACTCACATTTATTAGTTATGAAGCATGTATGTTTTTGAATTGTATTTTATGCTCTTGGTCATCAAGTATGTGACTTAATAGTAAAACCCTTATAGTTAATAAAATACTATTCTTATTTGTCCCTAGTTTATTACATCTTGTAAACTAGTGTGAAGTTGATTGATGGTCAAGTTTTACTAATCATGAATATGAGATATAAAATCAATTCATAAATACATATTGAAAATATTGTATTGGACATGACCCAAAGTGAAGAAGAAATATTGCATTGGTTTAAGTTATAAGTATTTCTTCTCAGTTTCATATTCGGTGTCCTTTGAGCTAATGTTTCTAATGTTTCTTGCACGGGGAGAAAATAAGTTTTGACATAATCAAACAGCACTTTTAATTAGGTGATCATTATGACTATTGGTTATCTTATTTTCTTGTCATGGCTTGAATATTGGAGATAGTGAAAGGGATTTGTCCCTCTCTTTTTAGAGAGAGATATCCATGGTCCCCTTGATAAGGAAGACTGGAAAATGTGCATGGCCATGCTCAAATAAGTATTAATAAGATGTTATTAATATTATTTGTTGGAACAGTCTGCCTGGTGATCAAGTAAATGGTTAATTAAGTTTTATAAGGATGACTTGGTCCATGCCTTGTACTTAATTAGGATATCGTGTGACAAAAGGACTAAATATTAAATCTGATGCTAGGTTATTATTACATTTACTTAACTTGGGTAAGCATAATGTCTTGCTAGAGGCCGCTTACATTTTGTGAATAAATGTCTAGGACATTTTTCATTCATTGCCAACGTTAAGTGAACCTACAGGGTCACACGCATAGATGATCTTGTGAGCATAATGTCCACGTTCAATGAATCTAGATTGTGTCCAGATTCGTTGAACGTATACAAAAGGGGAATCGATTCCATATTGTATTTTTTCGGTAAGTTAATAATTAATTAATTTTATTTAATCGAACAAATGAAATTAATTACTTAATATTACTCATCCAACCGTTGGATGATTATAGGAATAGACGAACGAAATTAAACTGTCATTAGATGACAATTAGGGTTTTGATACTGATAGCTATAAAAGGTTATGTTAACCTTTTCTTGGTGGTCGTCCTTTATTTGATTAAAGAAAACAAAACCCTAAACCCTAGAACGGCGATATAGTATCTAGCCTCCTCTCTCAAAATACGACCGATTACCGGATAGTCGGGATCGGTCCCGAACAGCTTTTCAGAAACACGTGAAGGGGGCTAGCATCCCGATCGCTTGCGAGAGGAGTTCGTCGCGTGGATACCGAGAGAGGGCGAAGCATACAAAGCAGCGCCTACACAACGAACAATCAAAACATTGAGGTAATTTCAATCCAATCAGTTTTTCTAGTATGTGCAGTTCCTGTTGGTGGATTTCCGTAAGTTTTATTTTATTTTATTTTTGCCTACGGAGTCCAACAGTGGTATCAGAGCCTCGTACATACTAGTTTTACTAATTTTATCTGTTACCGCTTTGATTACATGTGTTGTTTTCAATCGGCCTTATAATAAGGTTTCTGATTAGTGTAATAATCAGAGTAAATTGAATTATCGGATTCGCATATATCATATTCTGTTTTACTTATTAATGCGATTAATTAAATAGAATGTTGTTACTGCCAAATTGTTTGGCGTACAGTCTGTAATCTGTGCAATTTAATTGTTAAACTAATATGCAGAATCACATAATTTAATGTTTAACTGTTAAACAAAATTTCTGGCGGCATGATTTTAGGGTTTATGACTGCAGTAACTCATTCAATGAGTTAGAAAGGCAAAATAGTTTTTCTTTCCGGGGCACTCGTCCCCTCAAAACCCCCGCAAGGGACGCTCGTCCCTTGACCGCCGTTTTCTTCCGGGGGCGTAGCCCCTGAAACCCCCTTGTTGTTTTTGGCATGTTTCTTTCTATCTTTAGATGCATGGTGCATAGCATAGCCCTTTACCTCTTGTGATTGATTGGCTTATTTTGTTCATGGGTTGTATGTTTTTAAATACGGCCTACCTGTTGTTGTTTCCGTTGATGTAATGTTATTAAGCTTTACTAAAATAGGTTAATTCTATTTCCTATTTCTATATATGTTTTCTGTCCTATGTAACAAGATTAGAAGGCCAAGACTTTGGAGGCAAGCTCATGGAGATGAAGACTTACCTAGATTGACCTTTGACTTCCATGAGGCTCGTGGAAGTCAATATAGGATTGGGGCCATGCTATGACACGTTTTATTTGATGTATATATTATGCATGTGATGTTTAGTTTACTTCCTTTTATTTTTGGATACGTGTTTTGTGAAATAATATACAAATAAAAGGAAGAAGGTTGTTGAAACCATGTAAAAATTAAGTCGTAAAATGCCTTACCTGATCATAAGCACTTTTCCATGCTTGGATCATCATTTTCTCTCATTGCCAAAGCAAGAGATAAATGGTTACCTAAGTAGGGGAAGATGGAAAATGGTGATTTCCATATGCTTGGAATGGTTTGGGTTAACTAGGCTATCAAAACGGTTTTGAGCCTAGGACATCATATGGGATTTTGCCGGTACATATGGATGTAAATCCCATTAATACATTTTTCTCTGATTATGGGTGTTAAGCCAAAGCTTACTTATGATTAGAATAAAATGAATTTTTATACCCATGATTTATATCAAGTGTTGAATCTTTCAGGGAAAATCTAATGCTTTATTTATTTAATTTTACTTTGCAAATTCTATGTAGATAATGGCCTCAAATAATTCAAACACCTCGTTGCAATCCGTGCTTAAAAAGAATAAGCTTAGTGGGACTAACTTTCTTGATTGGGCACGAAATTTAAGGATTGTCCTTAAACAAGAAAAAAAGCTATATGTACTTGAGAACCCTATCCCAAATCAACCAGCTAACAACGCCCCTAGAGTCGAAAAGGATGCTTATAGTAAGCACAAGGATGATTCTAACGATGTGACATGTCTCATGTTGGCTACAATGGAATCTGAGTTGCAAAAGCAATTCGAGAAGTTGGGGCTTATGAGATGATAAAATAGCTCAAGGAAATGTTCCAAGAGCAGGCACGTCAAGAGAGATATCTTACCACTAAGGCGTTGAATAGCTGCAAAATGACCCTTGGCGCTTCAGTTAGTGCTCATGTCCTTAAGATGAAAGGGTATTTTGATCAGCTTGAAAAACTTGTAGCACCTGTAAGTCATGACTTGGCTACTGATATGATCTTGGCCTCTTTGACCTCTGACTATGATCAGTTTGTCATGAACTTCAATATGCATAATATGGAAAAGTCCATAAATGAATTGCACGGGATGCTCAAGCAGGCTGAACAAAATATTAGAAAGTCTACTCCTAATGTTCTGATGGTTCAGAAGGGGCAGTTCAAGAAGAACAAGGGAAAGAGAAAGGGAAAGGATGTGGCCAAAAAGGGTAAAGGCAAGCGAAGCCCAAGCCCAAGGTTAAACCACCAAAGGAAGGGACTTGCTTTCCACTCGCAATGAACTCTGGTCATTGGAAGAGGAATTGCAAGCTCTACTTGGAAGAAAAGAAGAAGCAAAAGGCCAGTAAGACTGCCGCTTCAGGTATTTTCGTTATAGAAATTAATATGTCTACTCCTACTTCCTGGGTATTAGATACCGGATGTGGAGCTCACATTTGTTTAAATGTACAGGGACTCAAAAGGAGTAGATCTTTGGCAAAGGGAGAGGTGGACCTACGAGTTGCAAATGGAGCAAAAGTTGTTGCTTTGTAGTCGTAGGGACATTTGATTTACTTTTGCCTACTGGGCTTATAATTGAACTTAAATATTTTTATCATGTTCAGAAAATTGTATCCAAATTTTCAATATTAATTACAATTGTACGTGGTGATGAAGGTCACATTTTAATCAATTTTCAGAATCCTCTGTACGCTTTCTGGGCCAATTTTCTCCCAATATTTTCATTTTTCCAGCCCAATATATTTTTAACGCAATGATGAATCTATGGGCCTCAAACCAAGATAGGTGGCTAAAGTTTCAATGGGTCAGAGATGCTGGGGCGGGCCAGCCCGAACTGCCCGTTGTGACTCTTCATCTATTTATGTTTTCTCTCCCTCCTCAGTTCAAGAGGCATTCCAGACTCTTCCATTCTTCTCTTTTTTTCTGCTCCTTCTCGGCCTTCCCGAGAGCCGTCTCTGTCTCTTCTTCTTCTCCCCTTCTTTACCGCGGCTTACCACGTCTATTGCTCTCCTCTAGTGACCTCCGTAGTCCTCTGTTACACCGTCTCTGAAAGCGGTGGTTCTGCGTTGATCTTATTTCATCATTTCTGATATTTTTATGGGGAGAGCCAGAAGGGTGAGAAATAGGGTGAGCGCTGGTGATCTTTTCTTTTTTAGGCCAGATTTGATGGTGATTTTCACCGTTAAAGTTGGTACCTTTTGTCTTGCCAGTACCCCGACGCGGTCGTCATTTCAACACCGCTGCTTGACACCATCGAGTCTCATTGTATGCCACTGGGGGTTCCGACACTGCAGCAAAAGGTCAGTGCCCCTTATCGATTCATGGTTAATTTTTTCTTTTAACGATTATTGTGTTTAATTTTGGTCTTGTCAATTGGCTTGAACCGGATGTGAAATAGGAAGAGGAAAAAGGATATTTTTACTATAATAAAATAGGTCTTTTCCGCCGCCTTACTATTCTTTTATTGATTTGTAATAGTAATTAGAGTGTGTAATAGTAATTAGGTCTTATCATCCTCCATATGTAAATTATAAAATTCTAATTAGGTACTTAAATCTAATGAAGGTTCTAATCATACATAGGATGACTCTTACCTTTGTAGTACAAGAATCATTGTAATAGAGGGAATAATGAAAATAAGAAAAATCTTATATAGATTTCTGCTTAATGCACATAAACTGAATTGGCATTTGCTGATACCAATCTGACATTAGAGGCATCTTATCTCGTGGGTAGTACTTTTTCTCAAACGTTCTCTAGATTTACTGTGGATATGTCTATTCTTTAGTGTTTTACATTTCCACTTTAAATATCTAGTTAAATTCTATTTTGCCGAGTTAATAAAGGAAGACACATAAAAATCGAGAACTCTATATGAATGTAAGCTTGGATAAACTCTAGCAAAAAGCATAAAATCTTTGCCTAATGTCAAGAAAAATGCCTAAAATCTTTGCCTACATATCAAGATAACCAGGACTCACAAGCCTATATTCTCAAGCTAAAAGTTCCAGGAATTGTCACTAGTAAACTAGAATATTGTTATTCATTTCATTCGGAATTCCAATAATAAATAAATGAGTTCAAACTTCAACATAGGGAATTTAATAATATTTTCTAATTATACTTATTGCAGAATGAAGATATATGTTACCTTACAAACAAGACAATCGCGTTTTAGTTCAAGAACTTTGTTCATTATTCTTTTAACTTTCTTGCACAACATACATAAAAAGTTCAATAAAGAGAAATGTATGTCAATGATTCCTTCATAATGAGAAAATAGATTTTGCACTCTATTTCACTACAAAAATATTTCTTCATCGTTCATATATTTTAAGGAATCAAGCAACTGAAACCTTAGGATCCTTCTGGCTGCACATCAATACATTCTTTATCGTTCCATGGAATGAATGATTCGTCATCAGTGATACTCTAAATCAATACACAATAAATTTCCCTATAAGAGGCTACTTATTTGAATAAATTAACCACTAGAATTGAGATAATAGGAAGACAAATGAAAAGATGAATAACAATAAATTATTGATTAACTTTCATAGGAAAAGTTTACTCGTGACCATATGCTCTAAAAGTTAGACTTGCAATGTTAAATGATTTTAATCCTCAAAATGAAAGGTTTTTACGGTGCAAAAAATCCGTTAAACCCACTAGTAAGACTAAAATCCTACCATCATAAAACATAATAGTAATGCTAGTTTGGCTAGAAATAAAATTAGGGACATGCCTTCCTCCCCCCTACCGATACTAACTTTATAAATTTTTTAAAACTAATTTATTTGACAAAAAAAGAAAGGAAATCAATAACAACATAAATAATTTCCTTTTTGTTTGAATAACCCAATATACAACATAAATAATTTCTTTACCTGTAGCCAAAAGAAAAAGCCACGTAACAAATTCAACTGCTTAACATCATCATTGGCGGCAACTGCTTATTCAATCTGTCTTTTAAGAACTGTAGAGTTTATTTCAAAATGTGAAAATTATGAAGATCGAAGAATGCCATCGTTTTAATTGTAATATAAACTCAAGAAAAGGTGAGTAAATATATCTATACAAAATGATCTGATCACTAGTAAGGGGACACCTTTCTGTGAAAATTAATTATTTCAACTTTACATATAATTAGCATTGATTAGATATTTAATTTTGAGCAAATGAATCACTTATAAATAAATAAAGCAATACATAAAGTCGATTGTAAAGAAGTATCATAAAAGTCGATAATAGGAGTCGATCGCCATCATATATCAACATAGGAGAAATGATATTTTACATGCATTGATGAGTTTAATTGGACAGTTTATAAGCTGATCAATAATGGTAATATGAAAAATCCTAGATAATAATGGACTCACCCAAATGGTGATCAAGCAATGATTTTCCCATTTTATCTGAGGGATAAAATTTTACCCCTCCAGAGCGAAAATCTCTATGCTTATGTTGAGGCTTCCGCTTAGTGATTTTCTGCATAAGCCTTTCATGCTCCTCTTTATCATAAGGTTTGCGAAGAATTTCTAATATTTGCAGCCTGAAGCTAGAACACATTGTTTGTTGTGGACTTCCATAATGATTGTTGACATCTTTTGACTTAATAATGGTACAAGAACAAAATAGAAATTAGACAAGAAATTTTCACAATAAATTGAAGGACAATTAAAAAAGGATCAATTCGATAAAAGTATCCAAAATAGTGAAAAGGGATAACTTACGCCCTTGCTTGTTGTTTCATGCTTTGAATAGCATCTCGTATACTTCGGTTTCTTAGAAACAACATTGTCATCTGTCCGAGAATTCGGGAAGATAAGACCATCATAAACTGCAGATGCACCATTCTTATGTTGATGGATCACGTTTGAACCTTCAGGCCTCATGTTTTCAAAGAACAAGTTATAGTCACAATCATAATTACTTTGCAACTCAATTACCTCCGTTTTAGCATGACTATCCAAATCATTTTCATCTTCACCATTTGGCTCATTTTCCATATAGTGAAGTGACTTTGTTAACCCGAGTATTTTCATTAGGCTCGAGCACGTAAGAGGACCCATTATTCTTCAAACTGCTCAAAAAACAATGCATAGCTTGGATCATCACCACCATCAATTGAAAATTCAGGTTTTGGATCATCAATAATTGATGTATATTCCGCATTCAAATATGTAAGAAAGTCACTATCTCCATCCTCCATGCGTTTATGCACATGCTCTCTCATCACTTCCTTGGACAAGCTAACCGATGCTTTCTTGTTTTGTCCAGAATTGTGTATGTAGCTAAATTTTGTTGTATGAGATCTTACATCTTCTACGACATCCTTTGCTTTTGAATCCATGTCTTAGCTATATCAAATTACTTGAGGGCAAGCCAAATAAAAATATCTCGAAACTCTTCCTTGACCTTCCTCACCAATTGAACTACTCAATAAGTACTTAGCTCAATGCACAATGCACGATAATAATTGTCTACATTTCAAAAAAATCAATGAGCTAGTTAGGATGGAGCATCCACAATTTCATTTAAATATATATTTAAATAAACTCAAAAGTACTAAAATGTATATATATTTTTTATATGACTAATAAATATAACAAGTCTTTAAGAAAACTTTCCCTTAATCAATCCTTTAAAATGCTGTAACACAAACTTCTCCTCTTTAATACCTTTGATAGAGGAGTTGCCTTGACTTGCATTAATTAACACGTATGGTGCAAAGATCAAAGTATTTTTCAATTGCTCAGAGATAGAGGCTATCTAGGGCATATATTTCTCCTAAAGAGAAATCAACTGAGCTTGTATAAATAGAGAAATTAAATCCATAAATTAAAATAAAAGTTACTTGCCTGTGATACCTAGGGGCCAGTTTTCTGAATTCGACTTCTTTGCGCACTGTGAATTTATTCAGTCTCGGAGGACATAATAGGATGAACATTGATTATAATTTACTTGCTTTAGTATTGGTCGTGTGAGGTTGACAGACCCTTTTTATTTGATTGAATTTCGAACGCATCACTGTAGACGTCTACCAAGTATATTACTCAATTTGCATATCCTTCATCTAATACGTGGTTTACTTAATATAAATTTAATACAAAATTTTTAATATTGAAATGTTATTCTTTTCATTTTTAGGAACTAACTAAAATATTGTCACGTGGTGAATTCATAATTAAATTCGCTCTCTTTTTTTTAGTAAAATATAACATTATTTTCCATAAATTATTTCCATTTTACGGATTCATGCTCTAAAAGTTTATAAACTTCATGTTGTTCAATTAATTATAGAAATTAATTGTTTAGGAAGTATTCCTATTTTTTTGAAAAAAAGGGATCTTCTTATTGGACTAGATTTACCTTTTTTGTTCTTTGGTTTCTTTATTCTTATTTTTTTGGTTAAATTAGGAAATTATTTACACATAAATTGTATGAGAAACTATTCATATGTTTAATTTTAGTAACGCCCAAGAAACCCTTGAAGTTTGGGGTAGTTTTGAATTGAAGGCGTGAACATTTTTTGAGACAAAAAAATATCTTAAAGTTGTGATGGTTTATTAATTAAGGGTATGAACTTTTTTCTTGATAAAAGATTCCCCGCGTTAGAAAGTTGTCAATTGAATGATTCAATTGACAACTTTTCTGAAGAACAAAATAGAAGGATTTGTTTTTCTGTTTAACATCACCCTAATATTCGATTAAAGAAGAGTGAATAGTAAACTAATTCAAAGCTCTTCATACAACTTAATTGACAAAAGGGAGAACTAAAATCCAGTAAGAAAGAAGAAGAGAGAAGAAAACTTTTTTATGACTTCTCTAAGATTACACAAGGGAGAAGCAAAAATGAGGAAAAGGGAAAAAATTAGAAGGTAAGACCCTGTATGAATAGTGGCAAAAACTTGGTTGGGAAGGGGAGGGGTAGTTGGTGCGTGACGGTGAGGAAGGGGGTGTGTGAGTTGGTTATTTTCTTAAGAACTATGGTTGATGACTTTCTCCTTAATGGTAAGAATTTATCATGCATGTGTCATTAGAAGAAATAATGGCCACATAACAATAACTAATATTAACGATAAGAATAATAAAATTTATCTAGTCTTAATTTTAGACCAATAAAAATCTATCTAGAAGACTTATATTGTCCCATAAAAATTACATTTACATCCCTAAAATGTGCATGTTAAGCATACTTAAAAAAAGTTAATCCACTTAAGATATTCGTAAACTCCCCTAACAAAAACTTGTATTAATAAAATTTTACTCTCTTTCCTAAACATTTACAAAACTATTGTTATATCCCCAAAACTTTACTCCACCAAGTCAGATTCCAAACTCTACATTCGTGACATTAACAGTTATGTGTCATGTGTGAGGTACTTACGGCGTATGGCATTACCCCTCTTTTTTCTAATAAATATGCACATTGTTATCCACAAATTATTTACATTTTAAGGATTCGTATTCTATAAGTTCATAAATTTTGTGTTTTGCAATTTATAATGGAAATTAATGGTTTAGCAGGAAATCCAGCCTTTTTAAAATAGGAATCAACTATAATGACGGCAACCACTTTTTTTCTAGGTGGAAAGATTTGGTACACTAATGAATGCCCGACACGTGTACACTTCACCCAATAAAGGATTAACACGTATACTACTATGTGTTCACATGTACAAAATATAAAAATTGTGCACCAAAACAAATAAGAAATTAATTAATGGACTAATCAGAGTTTAATCTAACAACCTACATTTAAAAAAGTCTTCTACATTATAGAACTTTCAATTGGACTAGATTTACCTTTTTGTTTTTTTTTTTTTTTGTTCTTTAGTTTCCTTGTTTTCATCTTTTGCTTAAATTAGGAAATTATTTACACATAAATTGTATCAAAAACTATTCAACGTAGACAATCACTATGTGGGTCTTGAAATACATCGATTTTGAGATAAAACTTAATCTCAAAACAAGAAAAATTTATGATTTTTCTTAACATTCTAAACATTGTTTCTTGCAATTCACGAGGGGCTTGATAACAATGGCTTTGGTTGGTTACGAGGGATCATCGGCCATTCCCTTTGCGACCAACCAGGGGGCACAGTGAAATAGCCCCTTGTGAACTGCAAGTGCCAAACTAATTTTTTTTGTTCTTTACAAATTGAAATAATTCATTAAATAATTTAAACATAATAAATACAAACTAAAAAAAAATTAAAATAAATTAAGTAGATAAAAGCTTATTTGAAACAGAACATATATTAAAAATAAAAAAATAAGACATTACAATAAAAACATGAAATAACATTAATTAGTTTAAAAAATAATTAAACTTGGTTCGGCTCGACCGTTGTACGGGATCAGGCGAGCCTCGGCTCAACCCTGATCGCTAGCAAGGGGCACCTTTACAACATGCTTGGTCGATGGTGAGGGGTGAGCCGTGGCTCCCCTGGTCCAAAGACAGGGGTGGCCTTTAAAGCATGCAAAGCTTTGAAATTTTTTTCAAATCTAGGACGATTTGATATCGTTTTTGAAATTTTAAATTGATAAAAGTGAATAAAATCACTTAAAGATTGATATACTAACCTTTTTGTGAAGATTTGTTGTTTGATGCTTCTAACTTGAACATTTGAACACGGGCGTTGAGAGAATTTTACAACTGGAGACGGAAGGGAAGAAAATTAAATGAACATTTTGGGAGTTGCGCCCTTAAATTTTTTGTTGCCTTAAGCTATTTCAAACATATTAGCTAAACTTTTGAGGGGTCCTTGACTTGGCAAAACAGGTTTATGTTCTTAATTGGTAAGTAACTTCAACTCTAGGGAATATTATGATACGGACCCGATTCATGTCTCTACTAATGGACCTTATGGCATGTATTAAGCCACATCGCCTCATATTATTAATTATATCTCCACTCGGGAGACAAGAATAACAAGGATAGTGATATGGCTTAATACGAGGCCACATGGTCCATAAGTAGGGACATCAACCGTGTGCATAATAGAATTTTTATCTAATATACAATTTACTTTACATAATCTAATACAATATTTTCAACATTGAAATTTTCTTTTTTAAATTCAAAGGAACTAGTGAAAATATGGTCACATGGTGATTTTATAATTATATTCATTACTCATTTTTTTTTGTAATAATATACACATTGCTATCCACAAATTATTTACATTTTAAGGATTCGCATTTTATAAGTTCATGAATTTTGTGTTGTGCAATTTATAATGGAAATTAATAGTTTAGGACGTAATCCTACCTTTTTAAAAAAAGAATCAACTATAATGAAGGCAACCACTTTTTGTATAGGTGGAAAATTTTCGGTACACTAATCAATTCTCGACACGTGTACACTTTACCCAATGAATGATTGACACGTATACTACCATGTGTTCGCATGTAAAACATACAAAAAATTGTGTACCAAAACAAATAAGCAAGTCATGAATGGACCAATCCAAATTTAATCTAATAACCAACATTTAATTTTCTCTAGTTTAAGAAAAAAAAATCTTCTACATTATAGAATTTTCAATTGGACTAGATTTACCATTTTGTTTATGTTTTGTTCTTTAGTGTCCTCATTTTCATCTTTTGCTTAAATTAAGAAATTGTTTACACATAAATTGTATGAGAAACTATTCACATGCTTTTAATGTCAACGTAGACAATCACTATGTGGGTCTTGAAAAACATCTGGAGAAGATTTGAACACGGGCTTTGAGAGAATCTTACTGCTGGAGAAGGAAGGGAAGAAAATTAAATGAACATTTTGGGAGTTGCACCCTTAAAGCCTTAATCTATTTCAAACACATTAGCTCAACTTTTGAGGGGTCCTTTTCTTGAAAAAAGTTTATGTTCTCAATTGATAAGTAACTCCAACTCTAGGGAATATTATGATATCGACTCAATTCATGTCTCTGCTAGTGGACATTGTGGCATGTATTAAGCCACATCACCTCATTCTATTAATTATGTCTCCAATTCTGGAGACAAGAATAACAAGGATAGTGATATAGCTTAATCCAAGCCACATGGTCCATAAGTAGGGACATGAACCGGGTGCATAACAGAATTTTTATCTAATATATAATTTACTTAAAAATAATCTAATACAATATTTCCACATTGAAATTTTCTTCTTTAAATTCATAGAAACTAATGAAAATATTGTAACATGGAGAATTCATAATTATATTCATTACTCCTTGTTTTTCTAATAACTATACACATTGTTATCCACAAATTATTTATATTTTAAGGATTCGTATTCTATAAGTTCATAAACTTTGTGTAGTGCAATTTATAATGGAAATTAATAGTATATTAAGTAATCCTGCCTTTTTAAAGTAGGACTCAACTATAATGACGGCAACCACTTTTTGTCTAGGAGGAAAATTTTTGTACACAATCAATGCTCGACACGTGTACACTTCACCCAATGAATGATTGACACATATACTACCATGTGTTTACATGTAAAAAATATAAAAAATGTGTACAAAAACAATTAGGCAATTAATCAATGGACCAATCCAAATTTCATCTAACAACCCACATTTAATTTTCTCCAGTTTAAGAAGGAAACAATTCTTCCACATTATAGAATTTTAAATTCGACTAGATTTACCTTTTTGTTTATTTTTTGTTCTTTAGTGTCCCCTGTTTTTCATCTTTTGCTAAAATTAGGAAATTGTTTACACATAAATTGTATGAGAAACTATTCATATGCTTTTAATGTCAACTTAGACAATCACTATATGGGTCTTGAAAAACATTAATTTTGAGATAGAATTTAATCTCAAAACAAGAACATTTACGATTTTTCTTGACATTCTAAACGTTGCTCCTTGCAATTCACGAGGGGCTTGTCAACAATGGCCTTGGTTGGTTACAAGGGACCACTTGCCATTCCCTTTGCGACCGACCAGGGGCACTATGAACGAGCCCCTTGTGAACTGCAAGCGCCCAACCTATTTTCTTTGTTCTTTACAAATTAAAATAATTCACTAAATAATTTAAACATAATAAATATGAACTACAACAAATTAAAATAAATTAAGTAGATAAAAGCTTATCTAAAACAGAACATATACTAAAAATAAATAAATAAGACATTACACAAAAAACATAGAATAACAGTAATTAGTTTAAAAAATAGTTAAAGACAGTTAGGCTTGACCCTTGTTCGGGATCAGGGGAGCCTCGGCTCAACACTGGTCGCTAGCAAGGGGCACCTTTACAGAACGCCTGGTTGATGGCGAGGGGTGAACCGTGGCTCCCCTGGTCCAACGACAAGGGTGGCCTTTAAAGGATGCAAAGCTTTCTAATTTTTTTCAGATCTAGGACGATTTGATATCGTTTTTTAAATTTTAAATCGGTAAAAATGAATAAAAATATTTAAAGACTTATATGCTAACATTTTTGTGAAGATTCGTTGTTTGATGCTTCTAACTTGGAGGTTTGAACACGAGCTTTGAGAGAATCTTACAGTTGGAGAAGGAAGGGAAGAAAATTAAATGAACATTTTGGGAGTTGCGCCCTTAAAGCCTTAATCTATTTCAAACACATTAGCTCAACTTTTGAGGGGTCCTTTTCTTGAAAAAAAGGTTTATGTTCTCAATTGATAAATAACTCCAACTCTAGGGAATATTATGATATGGACCCAATTCATGTCTCTACTAGTGGACCTTATGGCATGTATTAAGCCACATCACCTCATTTTATTAATTATGTCTCCAATTCTAGAGACAAGAATAGCAAGGATAGTAATATAGCTTAATCCAGGGTCACATGGTCCATAAGTAGGGACATGAATTGGGTGCATAACAGAATTTTTATCTAATATATAATTTAGTTAAAATAATCTAATACAATGTTTCTACATTGAAATTTTCTTCTTTAAATTCATAGAAACTAATGAAAATATTGTAACATGGTGAATTGATAATTATATTCATTACTCCTCTTTTTTCTAATGACTATACACATTGTTATCCACAAATTATTTACATTTTAAGGATTCGTATTCTATATGTTCATAAACTTTGTGTTGTGCAATTTATGTTGGAAATTAATAATATAGGAAGTAATCCTGCCTTTTAAAATAGGAATCGACTATAAGGACGGCAACTACTTTTTGTCTAGGTGGAAAATTTTGGTACACTAATCCACACTCGACACATGTATACTTCACCCAATGAATGGTTGACACGTATACTACCATGTGTTCACATGGAAAAAATGTAAAAAAATTGTGTACCAAAACAAATGAGCGACTAAAGAATGGACAAATCAAAATTTAATCTAACAACCCACATTTAATCTTCTCCATTTCAAGGAAAAAAAAAACCTACGTTATAGAATTTTCAATTGGACTAGATTTACCGTTTTGTTTATTTTTAGTTCTATAATTTCCTTGTTTTCATCTTTTGCTTATACTAGGAAATTATTTACACATAAATTATATGAGAAGCTATTCATATGATTTTAATGTCAACGTAGACAATCACTATGTGGGTCTTGAAAAACATTAATTTTGAGATAGAATTTAATCTCAAAACAAGAACATTTACGATTTTTCCTAACATTCTAAACGTTGCTCCTTGCAATTCACGAGGGGCTTGACAACAATGGCCTTGGTTGGTTACAAGGGACCACTTGCCATTCCCTTTGCGACCGACCAGGGGCACTATGAACGAGCCCCTTGTGAACTGCAAGCGCCCAACCAATTTTCTTTGTTCTTTACAAATTAAAATAATTCACTAAATAATTTAAACATAATAAATGCAAACTGAAACAAACTAAAATAAATTAAGTACATAAAAGCTTGTTCGAAACAGAATATATATTAAAAATAAATAAATAAGACATTACAACAAAAACATAAAATAACATTCATTAGTTTAAAAAATAAATAAAGTTGGTTTGGCTCAAGCCTTGTGCAGGATCAAGGGAGTGTCAGCTCAGCCCTGATCGCTAGCAAGGGCACCTTTACAGCATGCCTGGCCGATGGCGAGGGGCGAGCCGTGGCTCCCCTTTCCAACAACAGGGGTGGCCTTTAAAGGATGCGAAGCTTTGAAAATTTTTTTCAGATCTAGGATGATTTGATATCGTTTTCTAAATTTTAAATCGGTAAAAATGAATAAAAACACTTAAAGATTTGTATGCTAACCGTTTTGTAAAGATTCATTGTTTGATGCTTCTAACTTGAAGATTTGAACAGGGGGCTTCTAGAGAATTTTACAGTTGTAGAAGTAAGGGTAGATGATTAAATTAACCTTTTTGGGAGTTGCGCACTTAAATTTGATTTGGCTTAAGCTATTTCAAACATATTTGCTCAACTTTTGAGGGGTCCTTTTCTTGAACAAAAAGGTATATATTCTCAATTGATAAGTAACTCCAACTCTAGGAAATATTATGCTACTGGACTCTATTCATGTCTCCACTAATGGACCTTATGGCATGTATTAAGCCACATCACCTCATTTTATTGATTATGTCTCCAATTCTAGGGACAAGAATAACAAGGATAGTGATATGGCTTAATACAGGTCACATGGTCCATAAGTAGGGACATGAACCGGGTGCACAACAGAATTTTTGTCTAATATATAATTTACTTAACATAATCTAATATAATGTTTTCAACATTGAAATTTTCTTCTTTAAATTCATAGGAACTAATGAAAATATGGTCACATGGTGAATTCATAATTATATTCATTACTCGTCTTTTTTCTAATGAATATACATATTGTTATCCACAAATTATTTACATTTTAAGGATTCGTATTTTATAAGGACATAAACTTTGTGCTGTGCAATTTATATTTGAAATTAATAGTTTAGGAAGTAATCCTGCCTTTTTAAAATAGGAATGAACTATAATGACGGCAACCACTTTTTTTCTTGGTGGAAAATTTTCGTACACTAATCAATGCTCGACACGTGTACACTTCACCCAATGAATGATTGACACGTAAACTACTATGTGTTCGCATGGAAAAAATATAAAAAATTGTGTACCAAAACAAATAAGCAATTAATGAAAGGAAGAGTCAAAATTTAATCTAACAACCCACATTTAATTTTCTCCACTTTAAGAAAAAAAATTTTCTTCTACATTATAGACTTTTCATTTGGACTAGATTTACCTTTTTGTTTATTTTTAATTTTTAGGTTTCCTTGTTTCCATCTTTTGCTTATATTAGGAAATTGTTTACACATAAATTTTATGAGAAACTATTCACATGCTTTTAATGTCAATGTAGATAATCAATATATGGGTCTTGAAAAACATCGATTTTGAGATGAAATTTAATCGCAAAACAAGAAAATTTATGATTTTTCTTAACATTCTAAATGTTGTTCCTTGCAATTCACGAGGGGCTTGATAACAATGGCCTTGGTTGGTTATAAGGGACTGCTGGCCATTCCCTTTGCGACCAACCAGGGGCACTGTGAATGAGCCCCTTGTGAACTGCAAGCGCAAAATTGATTCTTTTTGTTCTTTACAAATTAAAATAATTCATTAAATAATTTAAACATAATAAATGTAAACTAAAAAAAATTAAAATAAATTAAGTAGATAAAAGCTTCTTTGAAATAGAATATATGTAAAAAATAAATAAATAATACATTACAATAAAAATGTAAAATAAAATAATTAGTTAAAAAAATAATCAACGTTGGTTCGGCTCGACCCTTCATCGCTGGCAAGGAGCACCTTTACAGCGGGCCTGGTCGATGGTGAGGGGTGAGCCGTGGCTCCCCTTGTCCAACGACAGGGGTGGCCTTTAAAGCATGCAAAGCTTTGAAATTTTTTTCAAATCTAGGACGATTTGATATCGTTTTTGAAATTTTAAATTGATAAAAGTGAATAAAAACACTTAAAGATTGATATACTAACCTTTTTGTGAAGATTTGTTGTTTGATGCTTCTAACTTGAAGATTTGAACACGGGCGTTGAGAGAATTTTACAACTGGAGAAGGAAGGGCAGAAAATTAAATGAACATTTTGGGAGTTGCGCCCTTAAATTTTTTGTTACCTTAAGCTATTTCAAACATATTAGCTAAACTTTTGAGGGGTCCTTGACTTGACAAAAAAGGTTTATGTTCTTAATTGATGAGTAACTCCAACTCTAGGGAATATTATGCTACGGACCCGATTCATGTCTCCACTAATGGACCTTATGGCATGTATTAAGCCACATCACCTCATGTTATTAATTATGTCTCCAACTGCGAGGCAAGAATAACAAGGATTGTGATATGGCTTAATACGAGCCATATGGTCCATAAGTAGGGACGTGAACCAGGTCCATAACTTAATTTTCCCAATTCAAGGAGTTTTTTATAACTCGTTTATTTATTATATTATTTAATAATTTTAGTTTTCACTTTCTATATTTTAGAGGGTGGACATACCTTGTCCTTCTCTATTAAGACAATTTTCTCAATTTTTTTATCTTTACACTTTTAATAATTTTAAATGGGTTAATGCCTAGCCCTCCACCAATTTATATGGCCTTAGTATCTTTTTTTCTTTTTAATTAGTATATATTAAACCTCTTAATTATATATAATATTTGATCTCTTCTACCACGAAGGAAATTACTATAACTATTTTTTACATGTTTACAAAACCTTGAGGAAATATGATTACAAAAAAATATATAAAATTGATGGCCTTCCCATTGGTAATTATTTTTCTAAATATACTACTATTTCTAAGCTTTATAAAACTAAACAATCTTTATACATTTATTTTTTAAAAAAAATGTATTTGAATTAATAAATTTACAAGTAATTTTGTAAAATAAAAAAACAATGAATGTTTGTTAGTAGTTAAATATATTTTGTGGAAATAGTATTTCAATTATTAAGATGAATACATAAGAAAGCAACGTGACAACATATGGGTGCTTAAGACTATGTTGTTCCAAGAAACTCATATTGAAAAACATTTATTTTTTTGGAAAAAAAAAGTAAAGCGTTAGTGGAATTTACCTTCTAATGTTTCTTTTATGAAAGTCAAGCATAATTTATAATCATTTTTTTCTAAAAAACAGAAATAGCATTCGTAACTTTATTGAGAATCTACTTATTTACTTATTTCCAAGGTCGAAAAAATGCATGAATAGCTTACTCGAACCTGAAGTTTTAGATCTATTTGCCTGTAGTTACATGATTCTTATCCACCCGTGCAGAGGTTTCTAATGCCACAAAATTCTTGCCAATATAGATGATGCACCAACTCTAAATCTAAATTAAATTTAAATCGGTACTAAATAAAATGGATATTTCTTCATTCTAGTATATAATCTTTGGTTAAAAGCCTAAACGAATGAGTTGCCTCTTTATCGTTATACTTTCCAACAAGAACATTCTTCTCTTACCATATTATCTCTAATTACCATATTAGTAAAGGTCCGACGCTTTGCAAATTGTCTAGCATATCTAATACGCTTTATCTACAACACTCCATTTAAAGTAGATTGATCGTGAGCACTAGAGAGAGATGTATAAGAAATAAGAATCAATGGATTGATAGTGTGCTTTGTCCACTTCAAAGAGAAACTAGGCTATAATGAGTGGGCCTTCTCACAACGGTGACTCTATTTCTTTCACCAAGTATGGGAAGAGCATGGTAAGTTGAAACATCTTGATTCCCTTAATTTTGAATTATTCAAAATTCTTCCATTCTATTTGCAATGTCAAAAAGTGGGGAAACTTCTCACCAAAATAGTACTACAAAAAGACACACTTTCCAAAGTAGGACTAAGGAAAGGAAAGTTCGTCAATGACCAATGCCATAAGAGGTTAGCAAACAATTTCTAATAATAAAAGTGCAATGAATAATTAATTTTAATTCGCAATGCCAAAATCTGTTGAAAAGCAAAAGAATTTTGCAACAACTATTCATTTAAAAAATTAATTAACTCGTCGTTGCAAATTCGTTTAAAACACTTAAAAATTTTCTCAACTAATTTGTAAGGTAGTCTACCATGACCTTTAGGTTGCAAATTAAAAACGGACACTAAAGTAGCCATTACAAAAATTAACAACGGGAATTTTTGCTACGGAACATTTTCCATTGCAAATCCATTGGAAACAGGTGGTCATTTGCAACGAATATGGTTGTTGTAAAAAAAACTATTCTAGAAAGAAATTTAGTAGTTAAGAGAGCAATTTTTCCTATTTCACTTTGTGTTTTACTTTTCTAGAAAGAAAATTATTATAACATTTTCTTATGTGCTTACAAAATCTTGAGGATATATCATTACAAAGAAACAAATAGAACCCGTTTGGTAAACATTGTGCTATAATATTTATTCATGACTATAGAAATATTTCCTTTAAATACTATTTTTTACAAGTCCTACTGAAACTAAGGCTATGTATACATATATTTTGAATTAAAAAGTGTTTAATTTAATAAATATTGGAATATTTTTGTAAAAACCCGAAGAAATGATTGTTGGTCAATAATTTAAATCTACTTTTTTAGAAATAAGAAATACGATTATCAAGAGAAAAATACATAATGAAGCCAGGTAGTCAAAATATAGGTGCTTGATGACTATATTGTTCAAAGAGAGTTAGTAGCTTATGCCACTATCCTAGCCTGTTTAAACCCTCCTCCTTTATCCATTCGACAGAAGCATTTCCACAAACCTATTTTTCCTTATAGATCATCCTCGTTTATTTTAGTGTGACGTGTAAAACATATCTAGCTGTCAACTAAGTAGTTCCAAGATAGGCTAAACTAAAATTCACTTATGGAGAAGTAAATTATGCAACCAGTTGTATTTCAAAAGTAGTTTGTGGAACAAAATTTTAAATCCATAATCCTCCCTTGAACTTATATATCAATTATATATCCACTCTGCCTTAATAGTAATACTTGTAGTAGTAGTGGTATAATCATTGTCATTGTAACATGAATGATTATGTATCACTTCCTGCAGTCACTTTTCATCCTAATCCAAAGAAAAATTATCATGTTCAATTAATCTACACGAGGTTTCATGTCGAGCAACTAAAATTCCCCATTCCTTAATGAAACAAAATAAATCTAACATATGTGAGATAGGTTGGAGGGTCCCTGTCAACAGTAATTTCCTCACTAGCCTTGAATTATCCACTGAACCTACCATCAACTTACAAAATTGCTTTGCAAGCAAAAAAAAGCTAAAAACATCAGTAATTTATTCTTCTAGGGTCCTTGAAGCTAGAAAGAAAACAGAAAAAAACATACCGGATTGTTACAAGGGTTTTGTTTCATTGGTTTCTCATATATATGTTTTTTTTTCTATTTGTCATAATAACACCTTATCTATATATCGAAAAGCATTAAGCTACTTTATCATTTATACAATCATGCAATTTTTGCGTCATTATTACAAGGTGGAACTTGTAATCGGAGTTGCATTACTAGCTTGGAACTTCTTGTTGAAGGAAACATCGGCAAATAACCATAGATAACTTTAGACAAATATTCCTTGTTTTGTATAGAGCTAAAGAAATGTGTCAAAGATTATTAAAATGTTACAAGTAAATGCTGGTCGTTATTTATCTTAGTAGCTAGCTACATATTGAGTCTATACATAATTAGGTTAAGTAAGTTGCTTCCAATAATTCGGTAGTATAGCTGGATAATTAATATGTCCTTGTATATATGAATTCCTTATTTTACTGCTTATTAATGTGCTTTATGTCTTGATTTACAATATCTTCCCTTTGATTTACAACTTTAGATATTTGACATTGTTCTCTATATATATAACCCAGGAACGCCTTTTAACATTTCTTCTAACATCTTCTTTTTATAGTAATATATTTTCTTTTTAGTGCTTATTTTTTTCTTTTAAGGTTTATCTTTTATTTGGTAAGTTTTATTAATAAAATATACTCCCTCCGTCACAAATCTTTGGTCTCACTTTCCTTTTTCTTTCGTCCTAAATTATGGTCTCATTTGCTTTTATAAATGATAGTTAAACAATCACCATACACCTTATCTACTCAATATCTCCATTTTCCAAGAAATACTAATAACGCATCCACTACTCCGATAACTTTATATCTATATTTGAAAACTTTCGAGACAAAAAGTTGAATTCTTTTAATATCATAGAAGAGTATAAAAGACAAATCAAAATAAAATTTATTAGTCCAACTAAATATTTTAATCCATGTGAAAAATTGAAATGGGACCAAGGATTTGGGGTGGAGGGAGTACTAAATTAGAAATGTTATAAGAAAGGTTATAAGAAATGGTACCGACAATCTGAACAATTCATATATATATATATACTGTAATAATCAATATGTCCATGCCTGATAAAGCTAGTCATTTTTTTAATGCACAAAAAGTCTAAAGTCATTCAAAATAATTGTTTATCTATTGTAATAGTTGTTGAAGACAAAGATAAACAAAACATAAATTTCATAGTTAGCACGACAAGTGCCATACTATGCCTCGAATCCCTAGGTCATCTACTTTGACCACTTCCTCTCGCTGCGACTGCGGTTGTAGGATCATAGTTGTTAGAAAATTTAGAATTAGAATTTTAGATATTCGTTATTTATTTATTTATGAAATTAGATATTTTAATAAATATATGCATTTCTTATTTCATTTTGTAAATAAAAATATCAGCGATGAAGTTACGAGTAATTTGAAATGATACATTTACAAGAAAACAAAGAAATTATACAAAATTTGCGACCAATATGCGTTAATTTTGAAACGAAAATAAAATAAAACACAATATGATAATTGACCAGTATAAATTTTAATTTCATTGAAATGTGCAAGAAAATTGCAACGGATTTGCAAAAGCCTCTAGTTTTATAAAGTGAATGTTAGATAGAAATCTATCATATTGTAGAAACTAATTACTATTACAACCGCTATTTACTATTACAAGCCAAAAAACAGAAAGACAAAACAATGAAAAGAAAACAGAACAAGGATTACACAATGATCCTCTCTCGATCAACAAGGAAAAAATAAAACTCCGTGGTTGCAAAAACAATAAACATTTAATAGTAAAAATAAAGGTAGAGAAAGCGTAAGAAAGGCTTACCACCGCCGCGGACATTAGCCGCCAGGGCGGGAAACGAAAGTGACGAGCAGAGAGAGACAAGACGCCGAGCAGCGCACTGTCTAGAACGGGCCGCATCGAGGTGTCACCGGTGAGTAACGAGGTGATCGGAACCCTCAGATCTGAACCTCAACCAAAAAATCGTCACCGGTGACACACCCTCTCTCTCGCTCTCTCTCTCTCTCTCTCTATCGCTATCTCTCTATCTCTCTCTTACTTTCGGCTCTCTCTCAAACACATACAGTAAGAGATCAAGCAATGATCCAAGGAAGCCGAAGGTCGCAGGGAAGTCGACGGACGGAGGAGAGCAAACTGCGAAGCTACTGAGAAGAAGAGAAGAAGAGTCGGGAAAACCAACAGTCAAAGAGGCAGAGAAGAATGAACGTCAAGAGAAGAAGGAGAAACGGCTGCACTGGAAATGAGGGGGTGAGTGAGGGAATTCAAAAGGGAGAGACATCAATGGGCAGCCCGGGTGGCCAGTCCCGGTATTTCTTGACCCAGTTAAATGGGCACCTCTTCTCCAGCTGAGGTCCAATTCATCATAGGGAGATAAAATGGACTGGAAAATAAAAATATTGGGAAGACTTCAAGGTCTAAAAGGCCTACAATCTCCACTTCGAACAATATTTTCCAACCATTGTTTGAACTTATCGTGAATCAAACTACATCCAGGTGAAGGAAATCCCTGCAAAACATAAACTTGTCAATGTTCACAATTTTTGTACCAAAATCTGCAGGATTATTTTCAGTACTAATCTTGTCTATGTCAATTAAACCACTAGAAACCTTTTCTCTAATAAAATGGTATTTGACATCTATATGTTTGGTTCGTTCATGATAAATCAGATTTTTACATAAATGTAAACAACTTTGACTGTCAGTATAAATAATAGCTTTTGAATGTAAATGTGTAATTCATTCAATAACCCTTGAAGCCAGATGGCTTCTTGATCGCTTCTGGTGCGGCGATATATGGAACTTCAGTAGTTTATAAGGCAACTACTGGCTGTAGTTGGGACTTCCACGAGATGCAATTGCCCACTAGGGTAAAGAAGTAGGATGAGGTAGATTTCCTACCATCCTTATCACCTGCAAAATCCGAATCAACAAATCCAATTAATTCAAAATCAGACCAATTTTAATAATGTGAACCCCGATCTAAAGTTTCGTTAAGATAACGCAATAGCCACTTGAGAGCAGCCCAATGATCTCTTATAGGATTAGACATGAATCTGTTGAGAAGGCTTATAGAAAAGCAATGTCAGGACGCGTAGATATCATTGAGTACATAACTGAGCCTATGACCATTCTGTAAGGAATATTAGCCATATCTCTTTTCTCACTTTCGGTTTTGGGACAGGTTTTGTCAGAAAGTTTGTAGTGGCTTGCTAGAGGAGTTATAACAGGTTTACACAGGTGCATACAAAATTTGGATACGATTTTCTAAAGAAAAATCTTTTGAGATAATAACGGGGAATGATTAGATCTATCTCTCGAAACACTCATCCCAAGAATTTTTGATGCAGTACTCAAATCCTTCATATCGAATTCAGATTTCAACAAAGATTTCAGATCATCAATTTTAGCGTTATGTCTACAAGCATTTAACATATCATCCACATAAAGCTATAAATAGATAGCAGAATCAATATTGGCACCAGAAAAATAAAAACAACTACATAGTTGCTTTCAGAAAAACCAATTTTTAACATAAAAGAGTCAAACCTCTTGTACCATTGCCTGGTTGATTGTTTAAGTCCATATAAGGACTTCTTCAAAAGCCACACAATGTGTTCTTTACCTTTAACCTCAAAACCTGGTGGTTGATGCATATATATAGTCTCTTCGAGAACACCATGTAGGAAAGCGATTTTAACATCAAGTTGTTCTAGATTTAGATCATAAGACGCAACAAGAGCAAGAATAATCCTGATTGTTTTGTATTTGATGACAGGAGAAAAAATTTCATTAAAATCAATGCCCTTAACTTGTGAAAAATCTTTTGCAACCAACCTAGCCTTGAATCGAGGAGATTTTTTAGAAGACTCAGGTTCTTTTACTTTGAAAATCCATTTGCAATCAACTAACCTTTTTTTTTTTTTAGGGTTTTGGAAAAAGAATCCAAGTTTTATTTTTGTTTAAAGATGTTATTTCCTCATCCACTGCACGTAACCATAAAACACAATTGGGGCATTTCAAAACCTCAGGAAAACATAATGGTTTTCTTTCTTCCACATAAGATGCAACAGCAAAAGAATATGAAATAATGTAGGAGTAACCATACCGAGGATGTTCCTTAGGTACCCTACGGACTCTATCCCTTGCAAGTTGGTAATCTTTAAGGGATTGAGCCTGAGCCTCAGGATGTTCTGTCTCCTCATCAGAACCTTTTAAAACAGGATCAGGGGTTTCAAGGATACTAGAAGGAACAAGAATAGGTGTGCTACTGGATGGAGTAGGAATCACTGGATTGGTTTCGGGTTCTATGGGTGATTCTAAGAGAGGTTCAGAGATGACCTTCACCTCTACTGGAATACTACTAGGAGTGTGAACACTCGATGGACTATCGGAGATGAGTTTATCCTTAAGACAAGCATTTCTCTCTCATTGAAGATAACATCCCTACTAATAACAACCCTCACCCTTTAATCACACTCTATATCCCTTCTCCCCACTAGGATATCCTATGAACACTCCCTTTCTAGACCTTGGATCTAGTTTACTCTCCTTTTGATGCTGCACAACCAAAAACTCTCAAGTTGGAAAGATTAGGAGGTTTACCACACCAGAGTTCTATAGGAGTCCTAAAGTTTATTGCTGTAGATGGGGATCTATTGAAGAGGTATATAGCTGTACTAACAGCTTCTCCCCAGAAAGGTTTTAGGACACCAGAAGAAACAAGAAGGCATCTAACCTTATCCATAATGGTATGGTTCATCCTTTCGTCAACTCCATTTTGCTGTGGGTTATGTCTAACCGTTCTATGGTGTAGAATGCTATGCGAAGCACACAAATCAGAAAACTCACGGTTACGAAATTCAAGACCGTTATCTGTCCTGATAGTTTTTAGTTTATTTCTAGAATGATTTTTTGCAAAACGTTTCCATTCACAAACTTTTTCAAAAGTTTGATCTTTGGTTTTTAAAAGAAAAACCCAAACATGCCTTGAAAAATCATCAACAATCGACAAGAAATAAACATTACCATCACAAGTTGGAACCTTTTCGGGTCCCCACAAATCACAACGCATATAATTAAGTATTGCAGAAGACTTATGAGTGTTGGTTGAAAAACTGATTTTGTGTTGTTTTCCCAAAACGCAGTGGTCACAAAAATCCAAGGAATCAATTTTGTCACCACACAAAATATTTTGTTTTTGTAAATAATAAAGTCCCTTTTCACTAATGTGCCGATCCTCCGATGCCACAACATAGTGTTTTCAGGAACAGTTTTTGAAAGCAATGCAGTGGAGTTACAAACCGTTTTACCAAGAAGAATGTATAAGGTTTATTTTTTAAAACCTTTAAGCATGACTAGGTTCCCTTTACAAACACGTAAAATATCGTTTTTAGATTTAAACGAAAAACCCAAAGAGTCTAAATGACTAATAGAGATAAGATTCTTACGTAAGTCGGGCACGTATCTCACCTCATTGACTTTTCTAGTAACACCATCATGCATTTTGATGAAAACATTACCAATACCTTTAATATCACAAACTTGATTATTTCCCATAGAAACCTTTCCTTGACTTAATGGTTTGAAATCAGAAAACAAGTGTTTGTTGGGTGTCATATGAAAAGAACAACCAGAGTCGAGGACCCAATGATCAATAACTTCAGAACATGAAGGAGAAAGAGTTACACACAAAACCTCTGAAAACATAGAATTACCATCTGAATTAAAATCATGGGTTTTATTACTCCCTTTACTATGTTTACGTCATTTTTCATCTTTAATCCGTTTAAAACACTTGTTTTTCATATGGCCCTCTTTGCCACTATAAAAACATTTTATTTTATTTTTCTCTCGTGATTTGGATCGCATTTTACTTTTTAAAACGGTGACTAGGAGGTTCCTCTCGGTCAACTCTTCCTCGCACAAAAAGATTTTCGCCTCGAGATTTATTTTCTTTTTATAAATCCAAATCCTTAGATTTCAAAGCATTTTTAACTTCAGAAAGGATAAACCATCTTTGCCATATTTAATAGTAGATTTAGCATAGTTAAAAGATTCCGGTAAAGCATTTAATAAAATGACTGCAATATTTTCATCAGAGATATTTTCTCCAACGTCTTGAAGTTCCAAAACGATTTTATCTAAATCATCCATATATTTCTAAAACTGTTTTTGACCTGCTCAATTTGAAACTGAAAAGCTGCTCTTTTAAATAAATTTTATTTGAAAGTGATTTTCCCAAATATAGTTTTTCCAATTTAGTCCAAATTTCAAAAGCATTGTCTTTTTGATTAATTTCTCATAAAACATTATCAATTAAATGCAAGGTGAGGCAACTGTGAGCATCACCTAGTTTCTCTGAAAGAATTTCACCCTTCCAAGATTCCGGATTCTCTTTAGGGCTACAGATAGCGGGTGCAAATTTATTTTGTACCAAAACTGCTTTCATTTTCCTCCGCCACATTACAAAGTCAGATTTTTCATCAAACTTATCAGTTTCAATTTTTGGAACTAACATGTTTCGAAGGCAAATAAGTGTAATTAAGTGACTAGGAAAAGTGAAAGATTTGAAAAAGTTTTGAGAGAAAAGAATAAAATTGCCTAGTATTTTTCGAAATAAAGAAAAATACAATTTCAGGAATACGGCATTGGTTTGTTTTAGTTTGCTTGATTTGTATTTTTGTAAAAAAAATGGTGCAACAATGTGAAGCACAAAAACCAAGAAACAACAAATATAACTGAAATAATGAGAGTCACGGCAGCAACTAAAACTGCCTTACCACAAACAGAAAAAGACAAAATACAGGAAATAAAAATAATAAAATAAAAACTTTGAAAAAAACAGAAAAACGTGTCAAAACACAGGTACTTGATATCTCACGGATTAAAGCCAGGCTTGGTTTTGTAATTTTTTGCAAACAAAAAAAAACAGAACAAGAAGAACACTAGCAGTAGAAACAGGAGTAATACAAAAAAAAAAAATATATAGTAAACAACACAACTGAATGGGAACACAATTCAGCAAGAAGAACAGTAATAGTAATCAGTGGCAAGCCAAGCAACGAAACAGTAAAAGAAGACTGAAACGGCGGCAAGCCAAAAAACGAAATCAGTTACAGCGGCAAGCCGAAACACCGTAAATAGTAGCAATAATCGCGGCAAGCCGAGAGAAAAAAACATAAACAGAAAGATACCTGAAATTAAAAAGGAGAGTGAAAGAGAAACTTCTCTGGCCAGATCTTAGGAACTCAGTAGTTCCCTCAGATCTGGTATCGTCGATGGTTGCCGGTGTCGATAAGCCGAAACGTGGCTCTGATACCACTTGTTGTAGAAGCTAATTACTATTACAACGGCTATTTACTATTACTAGCCAAAAATAGAAAGACAAAATAGCGGAAAGAAAACAGAACAAGGATTACACAATGATCCTCTCTTTGATAAACAAGGAAAAATAAAACTTAAGGGCTGCAAAAACAATAAACAATTAATAGTAAACATAAAGGTAGAGAAATCAGAAGAAAAGCTTGCCATCCCCGCGGACAATAGCCGCCAACGGGAACAGTGAAGAGCGGAGAGAGACAAGATGGCGAGCAGCAGCTGCGTAGCATGGGCCGCGTCGAGGCGTCGCTGGTGAGTAACGAGGTGATCAGAATCCTCAGATCTGGACCTCCACCAAAAAACCGTCACTGGTGCCACACCCTCTTTCTCTCTCTATCTTTCTATCGCTCTCTTACTTTCGGTTCCCTCTCAAACACATAGTAAAATATCAAGCAATGATATAAGGAAGCCGACGTTCGCAGGAAGCTGGCAGAAGGAGGAGAGCGGTGGCAGAAGCCGCGGAGAAGAAGAGAAGAGTAGTCGGGAAAACCAACAGTCAAAGAGGCAGAGAAGAATAAACTTCAAGAGAAGAAGGAGAAATGACTGCACTGGAAACGAGGGGGTGAGAGAGGAAAATTAAAAAGGAGTGGCATCAACAAGCTGCCCGGGTGGCCAGGCCCGGTCTAACCCGGTATTTCTTGACCCAGTCAAATGGGCACCTCTTCTCAAGCTGAGGTCCAATTCATCATAGGGAGACAAAACGGGTTGGAAAAGAAAATATTGGGAAGACTTCAAAGCCCAAAAGGCCTACATATCAAAAACTCATAGTAAATTGTGATAAATGTTTATAAATTACTTTTAAAAAAAAAAAATCAGACCTAGCACAAAATACTTTTCCAATGGTGAAACTTTTGGGCAATTGATTGAATACTTCAGTTATCACATAATAGGGTTAATTTGTGATTTTGTATAAGATTGTGGCAACTTTTGCCATAGAATATAGTTACGGAGAGTTTTATCACAAAGCCATAAATACCATTGCTTTCCACAGCTATGCTGTATATTGTTTGTTGCTGCAAATTGATTGCATTTTTTAGTAGTAGCAGAACTTGAAAATAAGTTATTCCTTATAAAGTAACTAACTAAACAAAGTACCCAAACTAAGCAACCTTTGAGCCATATTATCATATCGACTGAAGTATGAGCTACTTTATCTTTCATCTCTTAACTCTCTTTACATGTGCATAGTAATGGAATAGGACACAAATTGTTGCGTTGTGAGAAGGGGATTAAGAAGCCTACTTGCCTGTATAGGCTAACCATCTCATCATAAAGTCACTAAAGTCATGGAAATAATAGGGGAAGTGGTCTCTAATGAGATAACTCCTAATCTATAATGTCTATGACACTCATGTGGGTAGTCATTACATATTAATTACAATTGTACGTGATGATGAAGGTCACATTTCTAATGAATTTTTGGAATCCTCCATATGTAAATTCTAAAATGCTAATTAGGTACCTAAATCTAATTAAGGTTCTAATCATACACAGGATGACTCTTACGTTTGTAGTACAAGAATCATTGTAATAGAGGGAATCATGAAAATAAGAAAAATCTTATATAGATTTCTATTTAATGCACGTAAACTGTATTTGCATTTGCTGATACCAATCTAACATTAAAGGTATCTTATCTCGTGGGTAGTACTTTTTCTCAAACGTTCTCTAGATTTGATATTCATTTCATTCGGAATTCCAATAATAAATAAATGAGTTCAAACTCCAACATAGAAAATTTAATAATATTCTCTAATTATACTTATTACAGAATGAAGATATATGTTACCTTACAAACAAGACAATCGCGTTTTAGTTCAAGAACTTTGTTCATTGTTCTTTTAACTTTCTTGCACAACATACGTAAAAAAGTTCAATAAAGAGAAATGTATGTCAATGATTCCTTCATAATGACAAAATAGATTTTGCACTCTATTTCACTAAACTGTAGAATATGTGATCGTCTACAAAAATATTTTTTCATCCTTCATATATTTTAAGGAGTCAAGCAACTGAAACCTTAGGATCCTTCTGGCTGCACATCAACACATTCTTTGTCATTCCATGGAATAAATGATTCGTCATCAGTGAGATTCTAAAGCAATATACAATAAATTTCCAAATAAGAAGCTACTTGTTTGAATAAATTAACCAGTAGAATAGAGATAATATGAAGACAAATGAAAAGATAAATAACAATAAATTGTTGAATAACTTTCACGAGAAAAGTTTACTCGTGTGTATATGCTCTAAAAGTTAGACTTGCAATGTTAAATGATTTTAATCCTCAAAAAATTCATTAAACCCACTACTATTTCATTACAAAACAGTCCTAATAGAACAATATTGCTAAATTCTATTTATGCATGGTGGAAAGCTTAATGTAATTAATGAAGTTTATGCATATCCCATGTAGTCATAATTTTGTTATGTTAATAAGACACGAGAACCATAAGAATGGAAACAAATAACTTCCAACATATCGAGGTACTTTTATTAAATAAGCTCCTAACTATAAAAAATCGATCGTGCTAGAGTACTTTACTTTTGAAGCAAAGAGGTGATGCTAGAAATTGTTCATCCTAAACCTACCTCTTTTGACCATCACTTCTTGAGATTTTCTAGTTATGTGACCATGTTAAAAACATTTAGCCATGCAATAAGACTAAAATCCGGCCATCATAAAACATAATAGTAATCCTAGTTTAGCTAGAAATAAAATTAGGGATATGCCTTCCTCTCCCCTGCAATACTATCTTTGTTAACTTTTTTTAAAAATAATTTATTTGCTAAAAAAAAAGGAAATCAAGAACAATCTCAATAATATACAATATAAATAATTTCCTTAATCACTGCCAAAAGAAAAAGCCACGTAACAAATTCAATCGCTTAAGATCATTATTAGCGGCAATCGCTTCTTCAATCTTCTTTTTAAGAACTGTAGAGTTTATTTCAAAATGTGAAAATTATGAAGATCAAAGATTGCCATCGTTTTAATTGTAATATAAACTCAAGAAAAGGTGAGAGTAAATATATCTATACAAAATGATTTGATCACTAGCAAGGGGACACCTTTCTGTGAAAATTTATTATTTCAACTTTACATATAATTTGCATTGAATGGATGCTTAATGTTTTGCAAATGAATCACTCATAAATAAATAAAGCAATACATAAAGTTGATAGTAAAGAAGTATCACAAATTTGTTGCGTTGTGAGAAGGGGATTAAGAAGCCTACTTGCACGTATAGGCTAACCATCTTATCATAAGTCACTAAACTCAAGGAAATAATAGAGGAGTGGTCTCTAAAATGGATGGATTCGACAAATGTGATAACTCCTAATCTATCATGTCTATGACACTCATGAGGGTACTCATTACTTATTAATTACAATTGTATGTGGTGATAAAGGTCACATTTCTAATGAATTTTCGGAATCCTCTCGTAGGCTTTCGGGCCAATTTTCTCTCAATATTTTCATATTTCCAGCCCAATCTATTTTTAACCCAATGATGAATCCATGGGCCTCAAACCAAGATAGGTGGTTGAAGTTTGAATGGGTCGGAGATGCCGGGTCGAGTCGGGCTAATCAAGAGTCACAACGGGCAGCCCGGCCGCTCGGTGTGACTCTTGATCGATTTATGTTTTCTCTCCCTCCTCGGCTCAAGAGGTATTCCGGACTCTTCCTTTCTTCTATCTTTTTCTTCTCCTTCTCATCCTTCCCGAGAGCCATGTCTATCTCTTCTACTTCTCCCCCTTCTTTACCGCGTCTCGTTGCTCTCCTCCGGTGACCTCCGTGGTCCTCTCGTTACACCATCTCCGAAAGTGGTGGTTACGTGTTAATCTTATTCGGTCATTTCGATCTTTTTTGTGGGGGAGAGCCGTAAGGGTGAGAGAGGGGGGTGAGAGCCGGTGATCTTTTTCTGTTTGAGGCCCGATCCGAGGGTGATTTTTACTCGTTGAAGTTGATACCTTTTGTCCGGCCCGTACCTCGATACGGTTGTCATTTCAACGCCGCTCGCTCGATGCCGTTGAGTCTCATTGTATGCCACTGGGGGTTCCGAGCATTGCAGCGACAGGGTAAGTGCCCCTTACCGATTCATGGTTCATTTTTTTTCTTTTAACGGTTATTGTATTTAATTTTGGTCTTGCCGATTAGCTTGAACCTATCTGTGAAACGAGGAAGAGGAAGAGGGATATTTTTACTGTAATAGAATAGGTTTTTTACGTTGCCTTACTATTCTTTTACTGATTTGTAATAGTAATTAGAGTGTGTAATAGTAATTAAGTCCTATCAAGTGGCATTAGAGCCACGGTTTGGCTCGTCGACACTAGCAAGCATCGGAAGTTCCTGGATCTGAGGTAACTGTTGAGTTCCTTAGATTTGGCTAGTGAAGTTTTCTTTAACTTTCTCCTTTTCTTTTGGTTGTCTTTATTTTTTTTTTGTTTTGGATTGCCGCCATTTTATTTTTTTGTTTTTTCATTCTTCGACTTGCCGCGGTTATTGCTTATGTTTCTCTTTTGATTCTTGGTTCGCTGCCATCCGTTTCGTTTCATCTGTTGCTTTAGCTTGCCGCCGATTGTGATTATCATTCATCGTGATTTTACTGAATTGAGTTACTGTTCAGTTTCCTGTTTACTATTCTTGTTTTATACATGGTTCTGTTATTCTGCTGTTATTCTGTCTTTGTTTTTTGGGTTTTTCATTCAGTTTTTTTTTTCTCAAAAACTATAAAACCTAAGCCTAGCCTGAATCCGCGAGATTTCAAGTATCTGTGTCTTGGCACGGATTTTCTATTTTTTAAAAAGTTTTTATTTTGCTCCCTCTGTTCTTTGTCTTTTTCTCTTTTTGGTAAGGCAGTTTTGTTGCTGCCGTGTTTCTCGTTATTTCAGTTATATTTTTTGGGGTTTCGTTCTTCACATTATTGCACCTTTTATTTTTAAAAATAACAAATCAAGCAAATTAGAACAAACCAGTGTCGTTTTTCTTGAAATTGTATTTTTCTATTTTTTCGAAAAATGGAGGCTGCTTTATTCGTTTTCAAAACTTTTTTCAAATCTTTAATTTTTCCTAGTCCTTTAATTAACTTATTTGCATTCGAAACATGTCAGTTCCAAAAATTGAAACTGATAAGTTTGATGGCAAATCTGACTTTGTAATGTGGCGGAGGAAAATGAAAGCAGGTTTGGTACAAAATAAAATTGCACCCGCTATCTGTGGCCTTGAAGAATATGTGGAATCTTGGAAGGGTGAAATTCTTTGAGAAAAACTAGGTAGTGCTCACAATTGCCTCACCTTGCATTTAATTGACAATGTTTTACGAGAAATTGATGAAAAAGACAATGCTTTTGAAATTTGGTCTAAACTAGAAAAACTGTATTTGGGAAAATCACATTCAAATAAAATTTATTTGAAATATCAGCTTTTCCGTTTTAAAATGAGCGGGTCAAAAACACTTTCAGAAAATATGGATGATTTAAATAAAATCATTTGAGAACTTCAAAACGTTGGAGAGAACATCTCTGATGAAAATATTGTAGTCATTTTATTAAATGCCTTACCTGAATCTTTCAACGATGTCAAATCTGCTAGTAAATATGCCAGAGATGGTTTATCTCTTTCCAATGTTAAAAATGCTTTGAAATCTAAAGATTTGGATTTACAAAAAGAGAATAAATCACATGGTGAAAATCTTTCTGTACGAGGAAGAGTTGATCGGGGGAACCTCCTAGTCACCTTTTTGAAAGTAAAGGGCGATCCAAATCTCGAGAGAAGAACAAAGTAAAGTGTTTTTATTGTGGTAAAGAGGGTCATATGAAAAACAAGTGTTTTAAATGGATTAAAGATGAAAAACAACGTAAACATGGTAAAGGGAGTAATAAAATCGAAAAAACCCACGATTTTGATTTAGATGGTAATTCTATGTTTTCTGAGGTTTTGTGTGTTTCTCTTTCCACTTCATGTTCTAAAGTTGTTGATCATCGGGTTCTTGATTTTGGTTGCTCTTTTCACATGACACCCAACAAACACTAGTTTTCTGATTTCAAACCCTTAAAACAAGGAAAGGTTTTCATGACAAATAATCAAGTTTGTGATATTAAAGGCACTGGTAATATTTTCATTAAAATGCATGATGGTGTGACTGGAAAACTCACTGAGGTGAGATACGTGCCCAACTTACGTCGAAATCTTTTCTCCCTTGGTTATTTAGATTCTTTGGGTTTTTCTTTTAAATCCAAAAATGGTATTTTACATGTTTGCAAAGGGAACCTAGTCATGCTAAAAGGTTTTAAAAGAGAAAATTTATACATCCTTATTGGTGAAACGGTTTGTAAATTCATTGCATTGATTTCAAGATATTGTTCTCGAGAAAACTATGTCGTGGCATCGAAGGATCGGCCACATTAGTGAGAAGGGACTTTATTATTTACAAGAACAAAATCTTTTATGTGGTGACAAAATTGATTCCTTGGATTTTCGTAACCACTGCGTTTTGGGAAAACAACACAAAATCGGGTTTTTCAACCCAAAGCACACACAAGTCTTCCGCAATACTTGATTATGTGCATTGTGATAAATGGGGACCTGAAAAAGTTCCAACTTATGGTGGTAATGTTTATTTCTTGTCAATTGTTGATGATTTTTCAAGGCATGTTTGGGTTTTCCTTTTAAAAACTAAAGATCAAACTCTTAAAAAGTTTTGTGAATGGAAACATTTTGCTGAAAATTATTCTAGAAATAAACTAAAAACTATCAGGATCGATAACGGTCTAGAATTTTGTAATTGTAAGTTTTCTGATTTGTGTGCATCGCATGGCATCCTACACCATAGAACGGTTAGACATAACCCACAGCAAAATGGAGTCGCCGAAAGGATGAACCGTACCATTATGGATAAGGTTAGATGTCTTCTTTTTTCTTCTGGTGTCCCAAAACCTTTCTGGGGGAAGCTGTTAGTACAATTGTCAACCTTATCAATAGATCCCCTTCTACAACCTGTAAACTTTAGGACTCCTATAGAACTTTGGTGTGGTAAACCTCCTAACCTTCCAACTTGAAAGTTTTCGGGTATGCAGCCTTTGCACATCAGAAGGAAGGAAAACTAGAACCAAGGTCCAGAAAGGGAGTGTTTATTGGATATCCTAGTGAAGGGTTATAGAGTGTGTTTAAAGGGTGAACCGGGGATGAGGGTTTTTATCGGTAGGGATGTTATCTTCAATGAACTAGAAATGCTCTGTCTTAAGGATGAACCCATCTCCGATAGTCCATCGAGTGTTCCCACTCCTAATAGTATTCCCCTGTGGAGGTTGAGGTCACCTCTTAACCTTTCTTAGAATCATCCCAAAAACCTTAAACCAATCCCGAGTTTCTCGCTTCACCCGATCCTTCGAGTATTCCCCGAAACCCTTGATCCTGTTTTAGAAGGTTTTGATGAGGAGGAAAAAACACCCCGAGGCACATGCTCAAGCCCTTAGGGATTATCGACTTGTGAGAGATAGAGTTCGTAGGGTACCTAAGGATCATCCTCGATATGGTTACTCCTATATTGTTTCATATGCCTTTGCTGTTGCATCTTATGTGGAGGAAAAGGAACCATTATGTTTTCCTGATGTTTTGAAAATCCATAATCGCATTTTATGGTTGCGTGCTATGGAAGAGGAAATGTCTTCTTCATACAAAAGCAAAGCTCGGATTCTTGTTCCAAAACCCTCAAAATAAAAGTTAGTTGATTGCAAATGGATTTTCAAAATAAAAAAACATGAGTCTTCTAATGAACCTCGGAGGTTCAAGGCCAGGCTAGTTGCAAAAGGTTTTTCACAAGTTGAGGGCATTGATTTCAATGAAATTTTTTCTCCTGTTGTTAAATACAAAACGATTAGATTATTCTTGCTCTTGTTGCTTTCTACGATCTTAATCTTGAACAACTTGATGTTAAAATCGCTTTCTTACATGGTGATCTCGAAGAGACTATATATATGTGACAACCACCAGGTTTTGAGGTTAAGGGTAAAGAACACATGGCGTGTATTTTGAAAAGGTCCTTATACGGGCTTAAACAATCACCCAGACAATGTCACAAGAGGTTTAATTCTTTTATGATAAAAATTGGTTTTACTAAAAGCAATTACGATAGTTGTCTTTACTTTTCTGGTAATATGGTTTATTCTGCTATTTATTTATTACTTTATGTGGATGATATGCTAATTACTTGCAGGCATAAAGCTAAAATCGACGATCTAAAATCCTTGTTAAAATCTGAATTCAATATGAAGGCTTTAAGTATTCCATCGAACATTCTTAGGATGAGTATTTCAAGAGATGGATCTGATCGTTCACTTTTTCAATCTCAAAAGCATTTCTTTTAGAAAATTGCATCCAAAATTTCAATATTAATTACAATTGTACGTGGTGGTGAAGGTCACATTTCTAATGAATTTTTGGAATCCTTTGTAGGCTTTCTGGGCCAATTTTCTCCCAGTATTTTCATTTTTCCAGCGTAATCTAATTTTAACCCAATAATGAATCCATGGGTCTCAAACCAAGATAGGTGGCTGAAGTTTGAAAAGGGTCAGAGATGTTGGGCAGGGCCAGCCCTGGATCGCCCGTTGTTACTCTTGATCTATTTATGTTTTCTCTCCCTCCTCTCGGTTCATGAGGCATTCCGGACTCTTCCTTTCTTCTCTTTTTTTTCTTCTCCTTCTCGGCCTTTCCGAGAGCCGTCTCTGTCTCTTCTTCTCCCCTTCTTTACCGCGGCTTACCACATCTGTTGCTCTCCTCTAGTGAACTCCGAGGTCCTCTATTACACCGTCTCTTAAAGCGGTGGTTCTATGTTGATCTTATTTAATCATTTTTTATCTTTTTGTGGGGAGAGCCATAAGCATAAGAGAGAGGGTGAGTGCCAGTGATCTTTTCTCTTTGAGGCCAGATCTCAGGGTCATTTTTACCATTAAAAGGTTATGTTAACCTTTTCTTGGCTGTCTTTTATCCGATAAAAAAGAAATACAAAACCATAAACCCTAGAACGGCGATATAGTATCTTGCCTCCTCTCTCCGAAACACGACCAAATTAACGAGATAGTCGGGGATTAGTTCCGAACAGCTTTTGGGAACACGTAAGGGGGCTAGCATCCCGATCGCTTGTAGAGGAGTTCGTCGCGTGGATACCGGTAGAGGGCGAAGCATAAACTGCAGCGCCTCGACATCGAACAACCAAAACATTGAGGTAATTTCTATCCAATCGGTTTTTCTAGTATGTGCAGATCCTGTTGGTGGATTTTAGTAGTTTTATTTTATTTGTTTTTGCGTACGGTTTCCAACACATCTATGCAAAGGAGGCTGCAACATTTGAAGAATGGACAATAAATCGAAGAAAAATTGCCACTGGACACCGAGTGATTTGAATGATATGCAAGGATGGAAGCTATACCAAATCTCTTTGATGCCATTGGGTGGACACCTTTGCTTACTATTAATGAGCTATATTATACTGAAATGATTTATGAAGTCTATGCCAATCCACATAAGGGTAGAGTTGAAAGAGTCAATAACATACTTCATCAATAGGTATTGTCTAGAATTGGTGGAAGAAATATTTCATTTGATGATAGCCTATTAAATACCATTCTAGAAACCCCTCAAGATGGCATGAGATTCTACACTAAGAATAAGAAATGCGTTGATCAAAATTTATATAGTGAAAGAAGGTTTGAAGAGATTTTCACTCACGGAGAAGTTCTAAAAAGGCACGATGATAGGACTGTGAATAAACTTGATGCCTATGGGAGATTACAAAATCATATGATTTCTAACATCATTATTCCAAATGTTGGGCATAAGTCTTCCATCACAAATATGCACTCCTTTGTCATGCTTGCTCTTCATGAACATAGGAGGATAAACTTCGGTTTCATGGCTATAGAACACATGCTAGCCACACAATCCTCTTCCACCAAGTGCTTACCATATGGATGCTTCATTACAAAAATCTTTCAAAATTTCGTGATCAATTTGGTTGGAATTGGTGATCACGTGGGCCCTGGTAAGATTTACACTCAGAATACCTTCAAGAGAATGGGTTTCGAAAGAAATGATGATGGACTATTGATAAGAGGTGGTCAACAAGGAAGTGATGATGATGATGATGAAGAGGATAATGGTGATGAAGAAGAGGGAAATGAGCCCGAAAGTATTGATGAAGAAGATACAAATGAAGGGGACATTCGAAGAGAAATGAGATCAAAGAAAAGGCAAGAACGAACGGAGGAAGGACAATCCTCAGTAGATACGCCTCTAATATTGGATAGAATTGCTGTAATGCAAGCACAACTAGATGAGTGACTTGATGACCTCAATGATAAGATTTTAGATATTCAAAACTGGGTTACGAGGTTGGAGCAAGAAGGAAAGGATACCGATGAAGGTAAAGATGAAGATGATTGAGGATTCCGTTTAAATCCCTACCCTTTCCTTGTTTCAAAAACTGCTTACACTACCACTGTTTTTTTTTCTTGGCTCCTTATCAAACTCTATTATGTTTATTTTTTATGACTCTATATATGCTATGTTTTATTATTGATATTCGTGTTGTGTTATCTTGATGCTAACTTTTCATTGACTTCATGATGATACTTTAATGTTGAAATTCCAATTGTAGCTTTATTTTCTATGATCCCTTAAAGACATTCCCTACTATCTTTTTGATTTATGACAAAAGGGGGAGAAATATGTGCATGAACTAAGGGGGAGAAATAGTTGAAAGATACTTATTGTGTTGCTTTTAAGTTTCATGCTTTCTTTTGGTTGGCTACATATCTTATAGGTAATGTGCTTGGTTTGAAGATTGTTTGATGTCATTCTTGGTCTAAAGCATGCTTTTAAGGTGAGCTTATTTTGTGTTATATTATGCTTCAAAACCTTGGCATATTTTCAAATTCATAGGGGGAGTTATCTCCCTTATGGTGTTTTTGGTATGCTTTACTCTTATTGATGATCTTCTTGAAGCATCACCATTCTTTAAAATTTGCTCTTTTGCTCTTCTTGCATATGTATTTGTCATAATCAAAAAGGGGGAGATTGTTAGCCGTAAGGGCATTATTGCATATGATTTTGATTATGATTAACATATGTTTGTGTGAGTATTAAGCATAGTTTCCATAGAACAAAAGAAGCATATTTGAAGTCTCAAGGCTACACTCTTAGAAGCAGAAGATCTTGGTGATCAAGGCAAAATGAAGGAGAAAAGATGAAGCCATTGAAGACCTTGAAGACTTGTGTCTTGTTAGGGAAGTGCTAAGGTATTTCTTTGTAAAACTCCCTAACTCTTATCTTTGATTGTTGATCATGTATGAAGCTCATCTTTCTATAAATTCTTCTTGAAATTCAAGTATTCTTGATAGAATTTTTTATGCCTTTGAAAAGTTTTCTTATCTCAAAAAGAGTATCAAGAATACATGTTTTTGAAATAGGAAGGAAAGCTCTTCTTTGTAAAATCCTTTTCAAAAACCGGTCATCCGGTTTTAAAATCGGTCGTCTGATTTTTCTAGCTTTAGAAAAACCGGTTGCCCAATTTTGGTAAGAAGCGTTCGAATCTTTCTGTTTCAAACTCGGACGTCCCGCTTTTAGAAACCGGTCGTCCGATTTTTCCTTTTTACTCGTGAAAAATACTCATTTGTTACACAGTGCAATGGTTACTTTCTCTCTCCTTCCTATATATATTGATTTTTTGATCAGCTGTAAAGGTAACAAGTTTGATGAAATATTTATTGAGATCATTTAAGAACCTTTAAAGAGCTTTAAAATACATTTTTCAAACACCTTTTCATCTCAAAAATACATCTCCTTGAGCTTCATTGTTGATCATCAATAACGAAGTGAAGAAGAGCTTGTAGAAGTGTTGCATTGAGTTGTATCCTCTCTTCTCAAGCTCATTTGGTAACATTCTTCTTAACTCATCTATCTTTTATTAACATCAAAGGTATGTGTTGAAAAACCGCTTGGGTTATCCTTTGATTGTATTTTTGTTAGTGATTGACGTTGCTTGCAAAACCCTTGGTAGGTGATCCTCAAAATTGTGATTGTTGTATACCTTTTGTTATAGTGGATTTGAAAAAATCGTTAGGTGTTGACTCAAGGTAGTGGCTTTGAGAGAATGAACCACTATAAATTGTTGTGCCTCTTCATTCTATGTTTTTTGCTTGATTGTCATAACTATAAGACTTTGTTTGGTTGGAAACTTTATTAAAAAGTTTTTTAGAATTCTTTCTCAAACAAAATTGGAGGTTTATCTTTTAATTACACAAAAGAGTTTTTCAAAAATTGGCCAAAAACCTTATCTAAAGTTTTTCAAAAATAAAACACAATATAATAATTGACCGATATAAATTTTAATTTCATTGAAATGTGCAAGAGAAAAATTGCGATGGATTTGCGAAGGCCTCTAGTTTTACAAAGTGAATGTTAGATACAAATCTAATAAAAAACTCATAGTAAATTGTGATAAATATTTACGAATTAGTTTTAAATAAAAAATAGACCCGAAATGCAGTATTTTTTCCAATGGTGAAACTTCTGGGCAATTGACAAAAAACTTCAGTTAACACACAATAGTGTTAATTTGTGACTTTGTATAATTTTGTGGCAACTTTTGACTTGGAATATAGTTTATGGAGAGTTTGGTCACAAAGCCATAAATACTATTGCTTTCCACAACTATGTTGCTATATTTCTTGTTGTTGCAAATTGATTGCATTCTTTAGTAGTAGCAGAACTCGAAAATAAGTTATTCCTTATAAAATAACTAACTGAACACAGTACCCAAACTAAGCACCCTTTGAGTCATATTACTGTTACTGATGGAAAAAGTATGAGCTACTTTATCTTTCACCTCTTAACTCTCTTGATATGTGTATAGTAATGGTATAGGACACAAATTTGTTGCATTGAGAAGGGGATTAAGAAGCCTACTTGCACGTATAGGCTAACCATCTTATCATAAGTCACTAAAGTCATGGAAATAATACAGAAAGTGGTCTCTAAAATGGATGTGACAAATATGATAACTCCTAATCTATCATGTCTATCACACTCATAAGGGTAGTCATTACTTATTAATTACAATTGTACGTGGTAATGAAGGTCACATTTCTAATGAATTTTCGGAATCCTCTGTAGGCTTTCTGGGCTAATTTTCTGCCCAATATTTTCATTTTTCTAGCCCAATCTATTTTTAACCAAATGATGAATCCATGGGCCTCAAACCAAGTTAGGTGGCTGAAGTTTGAATGGGTCAGAGATGTTGGGTCAGGCCGGGCTAATCATGAGTCACAGAAGGCAGCCCGGGCTTCTTGATCTATTTATGTTTTCTCTCCCTCCTCGGCTCAAGAGGCATTCCAGACTCTTCCTTTCTTCTCTTTTTTTCTTCTCCTTCTCAGCCATCTCGTGAGCTGTTTCTGTCTCTTCTTCTTCTCTCCTTCTTTACCGCGTCCGTTACTCTACTCTGGTGACCTCCGTGGTCCTCTGTTACACCGTCTCTGAAAGTGATGGTTCTGTGTTGATCTTATTTGGTCATTTCTAATCTTTTTGTGAGGAGAGCCGTAAGGGTGAGAGAGAGGGTGAGTGCCGGTGATATTTTCTGTTTGAGACCGGATCTGAGGGTGATTTTCACCTTTAAAGTTGGTACCTTTTGTCTTGCCAGTACCTCGACGCGGTAGTCATTTCAACATCGCTACTCGACACTGTCGAGTCTCATTGCATACCGTTGGGGATTCCGACACTGCAGCAAAAGGTCAGTGCCCCTTACCGATTCATGGTTAATTTTTTCTTTTAACAGTTATTGTGTTTAATTTTGGTCTTGTCAATTGGCTTGAACCGACTATGAAATAGAAAGAGGAAAAAGGATATTTTTACTATAATAGAATAGGTATTTTCCGCCGCCTTACTATTCTTTTACTGATTTTTAATAGTAATTAGAGTGTGTAATAGTAATTAGGTCTTATCATCCTCCATATGTAAATTCTTAAATTCTAATTAGGTACTTAAATCTAATGAAGGTTCTAATCATACATAGGATGACTCTTACCTTTGTAGTACAAGAATCATTGTAATAGAGGGAATAATGAAAATAAGAAAAATCTTATATAAATTTCTACTTAATGCATGTAAACTGTATTTGTATTTGTTGATACCAATCTAACATCAGTGGTATCTTGTCTCATGGGTAGTACTTTTTCTTAAACTTCTCTAGATTTGCTGTGGATATGTCTATTCTTTAGTGTTTTACATTTCCACTTTAAATATCTAGTCAAATTCTATTTTGCCGGTTAATAAAGGAGACACGTAAAACTGCAAACTCTATATGAATGTAAGCTTGCATAAACTCTAGCAAGGCATAAAATATTTGCCTAATGTCAAGAAAAATGCCTAATATCTTTGCCTACATATCAAGATAACCAGGACTCACAAGCCTGGATTCTCAAGCTAAAAGCTCCAGGCATTGTCACTAGTAAACTAGAATATTGTTATTCATTTCATTCGGAATTCCAATAATAAATAAATGAGTTCAAACTTCAACATAGGGAATTTAATAATATTCTCTAATTATACTTATTGCAGAATGAAGATATATGTTACCTTACAAACAAGACAATCGCGTTTTAGTTCAAGAACTTTGTTCATTACTCTTTTAACTTTCTTGCACAACATACGTAAAAAAGTTCAATAAAGAGAAATGTATGTCAATGATTCCTTCATAGTGACAAAATAGATTTTGTACTCTATTTCACTACAAAAATATTTCTTCATCGTTCATATATTTTAAGGAATCGAGCAAATCGAAACCTTAGGATCCTCCTGGCTGCACATCAATACATTCTTTGTCGTTCCATGGAATGAATGACTCGTCATCAATGATATTCTAAATCAATACACAATAAATTTCCCTATAAGAGGCTACATATTTGAATAAATTAACCACTAGAATTGAGATAATAGGAAGACAAATGAAAAGATGAATAACAATAAATTATTGATTAACTTTCATATGAAAAGTTTACTCATGAGCATATGCTCTAAAAGTTAGACTTGCAATGTTAAATGATTTTAATCCTCGAAATGAAAGATTTGTACGGTGCAAAAAAATCCATTAAACCCACTAGTAAGACTAAAATCCTACCATCATAAAACATAATAGTAATCCTAGTTTGGCTAGAAATAAAATTAGGGACATGCCTTCCTCCCCCCTGCCGATACTAACTTTATAAATTTTTTTAAATAAATTTATTTGATAAAAAAAGAAAGGAAATCAATAACAATCTCAATAATATACAACATAATAATTTCTTTACCTGTAGCCAAAAGAAAAAGCCACGTAACAAATTCAACTGCTTAACATCATCATTGGCGGCAATTGCTTCTTCAATCTTCCTTTTAAGAACTGTAGAGTTTATTTCAAAATGTGAAAATTATGAAGATCAAAGATTGCCATCATTTTAAATGTAATATAAACTCAAGAAAAGGTGAGTAAATATATCTATACAAAATGATCTTATCACTAGTAAGAGGACACCTTTCTGTGAAAATTAATTATTTCAACTTTACATATAATTAGCATTGATTAGATATTTAATTTTGGGCAAATGAATCACTTATAAATAAATAAAGCAATACGTAAAGTTCATAGTAAAGAAGTATAACAAAAGTAAATAATAGGAGTAGATGGCTATCATATGTCAACATAGGAGAAATAATATTTTTCATGCGTTGATGAGTTTAATTGGACAATTTATAAGGTAATCAATAATGGTAATATAAAAAATCCTAGATAATAATGGACTCACCCAAATGGTGATCAAGCAATGATTTTCCCATTTTATCTGATGGATAAAATTTTACCCCTCCAGAACGCAAATCTCTATGCTTATGTTGAGGCTTCCGCTTAGTGATTTCCTGCGTAAGCCTTTCATGCTCCTCTTTATCATAAGGTTTGCGAAGAATTTCTAATATTTGCACCCTGAAGCTAGAACACATTGTTTGTTGTGGACTGCCATAATGATTGTTGACATCTTTTGACTTAATAATAGTACAAGAACAAAATAGAAATTAGACAAGAAATTTTCACCATAAATTGAAGGACAATTAAAAAAGGATCAATTCGATAAAAGTATCCAAAATAGTGAAAAGGGATAACTTACGCCCTTGCTTGTTGTTTCATGCGGGAATAGCATCTCGTATACTTCGGTTTCTTAGAAACAACATTGTCATCTGTCTGAGAATTCAGGAAGATAAGACCATCATAAACTACAGATGCACCATTCTTATGTTGTTGGATCACGTTAGAACCTTCAAGCCTCATGTTTTCAAAGAACAATTTATAGTCACAATCATAATTACTTTGCAACTCAATTACCTCCGTTTTAGCATGACTATCCAAATCATTTTCATCTTCACCATTTGGCTCATTTTCCATATAGATAAGTGGCTTTGTTAACCCAGTATTTTCATTAGCCTCGAGCACGTAAGAGGACCCATTATTCTTCAAACTCGCTCAAAAAACAATGCATAGCTTGGATCATCACCACCATCAATTGAAAATTCGGGTTTTGGATCATCAAGAATTGATTTATATTCCGCATTCAAATATGTAAGAAAGTCACTATCTCCATCCTCCATGCGTTTATGCACATGCTCTCTCATCACTTCCGTGGACAAGCTAACCGATGCTTTCTTGTTTTGTCCAGGATTGTGCATGTAGCTAAATTTTGTTGTATGAGATCTTACATCTTCAATGACATCCTTTGCTTTTGAATCCATGTCTTAGCTATATTAAATTACTTGAGGGCAAGCCAAATAAAAATATCTCGAAACTCTTCCTTGACCTTCTTCACCAATTGAACTACTCAAAAGTACTTAACTCAATGCACAATGCACGATAATAATTGTCTACATTTCAAAAGAATCAATAAGCTAGTTAGGATGGAGCATCCACAATTTCATTTAAATATATAGTTAAATAAACTCAAAAGTACTAAAATGTATATATATTTTTTATATGACTAATCAATATAACAAGTCTTCAAGAAAACTTTCCCTTTAACAATCCTTTAATGCTCTAACACAAACTTCTCCTCTTTAATACCTTTGATAGAGGAATTGCCTTGACTTGCATTAGTTAACATGTATGGTGCAAAGATCAAAGTATTTTTCAATTGCTCGAGAGATAGAGGCTAGCTAGGGCATATATTTCTCCTAAAGAGAAATCAATCGAGCTTGTATAAATAGAGAAATTAAATCCATAAATTAAAATAAAAGTTACTTGCTCGTGATACCTAGGGGCCGGTTTTTCGAATTCGACTTCTTTGCGCACTCGTGAATTTATTCGGTCTCGAAAGATAGAATAGGATGAACATTGATTATATTTTACTTGCTTTAGTATTGGTCGGGTGAGGTTGATGGACCCTTTTTTATTTGATTGAATTTCGAACGCATCACTATAGACGTCTACCAAGTATATTACTCAATTTGCATATCTTTCATCTAATATGTGGTTTACTTAATATAAATTTAATACAAAATTTTTAATATTGAAATTTTATTCTTTTCATTTTTAGGAACGAACTAAAATATTGTCACGTGGTGAATTCATAATTAAATTCACTCTCTTTTTTTTAGTAAAATATAACTTTATTTTCCATAAATTATTTCCATTTTACGGATTCATGCTCTAAAGGTTTATAAACTTCATGTTGTTCAATTAATTATAGAAATTAATTGTTTAGGAAGTATTCCTATTTTTTTGAAAAAAAGGAATCTTCTTATTGGACTAGATTTACCTTTTTGGTTCTTTTTTGTTCTTCGGTTTCTTTATTCTTATTTTTTTGGTTAAATTAGGAAATTATTTACACATAAATTGTACGAGAAACTATTCATATGTTTAATTTTAGTAACGCCCAAGAAAACCCTTGAAGTTTGGGGTACTTTTAAATTGAAGGCGTGAACATTTTTTGAGACAAAAAAATATCTTAAAGTTGTTATGGTTTATTAATTAAGGATATGAACTTTTTTCATGATAAAAGATTCCCCGCGTTAGAAAGTTGTCAATTGAATGATTCGATTGACAACTTTTCTTAAGAACAAAAAAGAAGGATCTGTTTTTCTGTTTAACATCACCCTAATATTCGATTAAAGAAGAATGAATAGTAAACTAATTCAAAGCTCTTCATACAACTTAATTGACAAAAGAGAGAACTAAAATCCAGTACGAAAGAAGAAGAGAGAAGAAAACTTTTTTATGACTTCTCTAAGATTACAAAAGGGAGAAGCAAAAATGAGGAAAAGGGAAAAAAATTAGAAGGTAAGACCCTGTATGAATAGTGGCAAAAACTTGGTTGGGAAGGGGAGGGGTAGTTGGTGCGTGACGGTGAGGAAGGGGGTGTGTGAGTTGGTTATTTTCTTAAGAATTACGGTTGATAACTTTCTCGTTAATGGTAAGAATTTATCATGCATGTGTCATTAGAAGAAATAATGGCCACATAACAATAACTAATATTAATGATAAGAATAATAAAATTTATCTAATCTTAATTTTAGACAAATAAAAATCTATCTAGAAGACTTATATTGTTCCATAAAAATTATGTTTAGATCCCTAAAATGTGCATGCTAAGCATACTTAAAAAAAGTTAATCCACTTAAGATATTCGTAAACTCCCCTTACAAAAACTTGTATTAATAAAATTTTACTCTCTCTCTCCTAAACATCTACAGAACTATTGTTATATCCTAAAACTTTACTCCCCAAGTCGATTCCAAACTCTACATTCGTGACATTAACACTTATGTGTCATGTGTGAGGTACTTCACTGCGTATGGCATTACCCCCCCTTTTTTCTAATAAATATGCACATTGTTATCCACAAATTATTTACATTTTAAGGATTCGTATTCTATAAGTTCATAAATTTTGTGTTTTGAAATTTATAATGGAAATTAGTGGCTTAGGAGGTAATCCCTGCCTTTTTTAAAATAGGAATCAACTATAATGACGACAACCACTTTTTGTCTAGGTGGAAAGTTTTGGTACACTAATGAAGGCCCGACACGTGTACACTTCACCCAATAAAGGATTGACACGTATACTACTATGTGTTCACATGTACAAAATATAAAAATTGTGTACCAAAACAAATAAGAAATTAATGAATGGACTAATCAGAGTTTAATCTAACAACCTACATTTAATTTTCTCCACTTAAAAAAAAAGTCTTCTACACTATAGAATTTTCAATTGGACTAGATTTACCTTTTTGTTTATTTTTTGTTCTTTAGTTTCCTTGTTTTCATCTTTTGCTTAAATTAGGAAATTGTTTAGACATAAATTGTATGAGAAACTATTCATATGCTTTTAATGTCAACGTAGACAATCACTATGTGGGTCTTGAAACAACGATTTTGAGATACAACTGAATCTCAAAACAAGAAAATTTATGATTTTTCTTAAATTCTAAACATTGTTTCTTGCAATTCACAAGGGGCTTGATAACAATGACCTTGGTTGGTTACAAGGGATCGCTGGTCATTCCCTTTGTGACCAACCAGGGGCACAGTGAAACAGCCCCTTGTGAACCGCAAGTGCCAAACTAATTTTTTTTGTTCTTTACAAATTAAAATAATTCATTAAATAATTTAAACATAATAAATAAAAACTAAAACAAATTAAAATAAATTAAGTAGATAAAAGCTTATTTGAAACAGAACATATATTAAGAATAAATAAATAAGACATTACAATAAAAACATGAAATAACATTAATTAGTTTAAAAAATAATTAAACTTGGTTCGGCTCGACCCTTGTACGGGATCAGGCGAGCCTCGGCTCAACCCTGATCGCTAGCAAGGGGCAACTTTACAACACGCCTGGTCGATGGTGAGGGGTGAGCCGTGGCTCCCCTGGTCCAACGACAGGGGTGGCCTTTAAAGCATGCAAAGTTTTGAAATTTTTTTCAAATCTAGGACGATTTGATATCGTTTTTGAAATTTTAAATTGATAAAAGTGAGTAAAAACACTTAAAGATTGATGTACTAACCTTTTTGTGAAGATTCGTTGTTTGATGCTTCTAACTTGAAGATTTGAACAAGGGCGTTGAGAGAATTTTACAGCTGGAGAAGGAAGGGAAGAAAATTAAATGAATATTTTGGGAGTTGTGCCCTTAAATTTTGTGTTGCCTTAAGCTATTTCAAACATATTAGCTAAACTTTTGAGGGGTCCTTGACTTGAAAAAAAAGGTTTATGTTCTTAATTGATAAGTAACTCCAACTCTAGGAAATATTATGCTACGGACCTGATTCATGTCTCTACTAATGGACCTTATGGCATGTATTAAGCCACATAACCTCATGTTATTAATTATATCTCCAATTCTTGAGACAAGAATAACAAGGATAGTGATATAGCTTAATACAGTCCACATGGTCCATAAGTAGGGACATCAACCGGGTGCATAATAGAATTTTTATCTAATATACAATTTACTTACCATAATCTAATACAATATTTTCAACATTGAAATTTTTTTCTTTAAATTCAAAGGAACTACTGAAAATATGGTCACGTGGTGATTTTATAATTATATTCATTACTCTTTTTTTTTTTTGTAATAAATACACACATTGCTATCCACAAATTATTTACATTTTAAGGATTCACATTCTATAAGTTCATGAATTTTGTGTTGTGCAATTTATAATGGAAATTAATAGTTTAGGACGTAATCCTGCCTTTTTAAACAAGGAATCAACTATAATGAAGGCAACCACTTTTGTCTAGGTGGAAAATTTTGGTACACTAATCAATGCTCGACACGTGTACACTTTACCCAATGAATGATTAACACGTATACTACCATATGTTCACATGTAAAACATACAAAAAATTGTGTACCCAAACAAATAACCAAGTCATGAATGGACCAATCCAAATTTAATCTAATAACCAACATTTAATTTTCTCCAGTTTAAGAAAAAAAAATCTTCTACATTATAGAATTGTCAATTGGACTAGATTTACCTTTTTGTTTATTTTTTGTTCTTTAGTGTCCTCATTTTCATCTTTTGCTTAAATTAGGAAATTGTTTAAACATAAATTGTATGAGAAACTATTCATATGCTTTCAATGTCAACGTAGACAATCACTATGTGGGTCTTGAAAAACATCAATTTTGAGATGAATTTTAATCTCAAAACAAGAAAATTTATGATTTTTCTTAACATTCTAAACGTTGTTCCTTGCAATTCACAAGGGGCTTGATAACAATGGCCTTGGTTGGTTACAAGGGGCGCTGGCCATTCCCTTTGCGACCAACCGGGGGGCACCGTGAACGAGCCCCCTTGTGAGCTGCAAGCACCAAACTAATTGTTTTTGTTCCTTACAAATTAAAATAATTCATTAAATAATTTAAACATGAGAAACACAAACTAAAACAAATTAACATAAATTAAGCAGATAAATGCTTATCTGAAACAGAACATATATTAAAAATAAATAAATAAGACATTACAATAAAAACATAAAATAACATTAATTAGTTTAAAAAAATAATTAAACTCGGTTTGGCTTGACCCTTGTGTGGGATAAGGGGAGCTTTGGCTCAACCACAGTCGCTAGCAAGGGGCACCTTCTTGCCCTGGTTGATGGGGAGGGTGAGCCGTGGCTCCCCGGTCCAACGATCAAAGCTTTGAAAATTTTTTCAGATCTAGGACGATTTGATATCATTTTCTAATTTTTAAATCAGTAAAAATGAATAAAAATACTTAAAGATTGATATACTAACCTTTTTGATAAGATTCGTTGTTTGATGTTTCTAACTTGAAGATTTGAACACGGGCTTTGAGAGAATCTTACAGCTGGAGAAGGAAGGGAAGAAAATTAAATGAACATTTTGGGAGTTGCGCCCTTAAATTTGGGGTTGCCTTAATCTATCTCAAAAACATTAGCTCAACTTTTGAAGGGTCCTTTTATTGAAAAAGGTTTATGTTCTCAATTGATAAGTAACTCTAACTCTAGGGAGTATTATGATATGGACCCAATTCATGTCTCTGCTAGTGGACCTCATGGCATGTGGTAAGCCACATCACCTCATTTTATTAATTATGTCTCCAATTCTGGAGACAAGAATAACAAGGATAGTGATATAGCTTAATCCAGGCCACATGGTCCATAAGTAGGGACATGAACCGGGTGCATAATAGAATTTTTATCTAATATATAATTTGCTTAAAATAATCTAATACAATGTTTCTACATTGAAATTTTCTTCTTTAAATTCATAGAAACTAATGAAAATATTGTAACATGGTGAATTCATAATTATATTCATTACTCCTCTTTTTTCTAATAACTATACACATTGTTATCCACAAATTATTTACATTTTAAGGATTCATATTCTATAAGTTCATAAACTTTGTGTTGTGCAATTTATATTGGAAATTAATAATATAGGAAGTAATCCTGCCTTTATAAAATTGGAATCAACTATAAGGACGGCAACCACTTTTTGTCTAGGTGGAAAAGTTTGGTATACTAATCAACACTCGACACGTGTACACTTCACCCAATAAATGATTGACACATATACTACCATGTGTTCACATGTAAAAAGAAAAAAATTTGTGTACCAAAACAAATGAGCGACTAATGAATGGACAAATCAAAATTTAATCTAACAACCCACATTCAATTTTCTCCATTTCAAGGAAAAAAAATTCTACGTTATAGAATTTTCAATTGGACTAGATTTACCGTTTTGTTTATTTTTAGTTCTTTAATTTCCTTGTCTTTTCCTTATATTAGAAAATTATTTTACACATAAATTATATGAGAAGCTATTCATATTATTTTTATGTCAGCATGGACAATCACTATGTGGGTCTTGAAAAATATCGATTTTGAGATATAATTTAATCTCAAAACAAGAAAATTTATGATTTTTCTTACCATTCTACACGTTATTCAATAAATTCACGAGGGACTTGATAACAATGGCCTTGGTTGGTTACAAGGGACCGCTGGCCATTCCCTTTGCAATCGACCAAGGGCACTATGAACGAGCCCCTTGTGAACAGCAAGCGCCAAACCAATTTTCTTTGTTCTTTACAAATTAAAATAATTCAATAAATAATTTAAACATAATAAATGTAAACTGAAAAAAACTAAAATAAATTAAGTAGATAAAAACTTGTTTGAAACAGAATATATATTAAAAATAAATAAATCAATAAGACATTACAATAAGAACATAAGATAACATTAATTAGTTTAAAAAATAATTAAAGTTGGTTTGGCTCAAGCCTTGGGCTGGATCAAGGGAGTCTCGGCTCAGCCATGATCGCCAGCAAGGGCACCTTTACGACATGCACGGGTCGATGGTGAGGGGCGAGCCGTGGCTCACCTTGTCCAACAACAGGGGTAGTCTTTAAAGGATGCGAAGCTTTGAAATTTTTTTCAGATCTAGGATGATTTGATATCGTTTTCTAAATTTTAAATCGGTAAAAACGAATAAAAACACTTGAAGATTTATATACTAACCGTTTTGTAAAGATTCATTGTTTGATGCTTCTAACTTGAAGATTTGAACGGGGACTTCTAGAGAATTTTACAGCTGTAGAAGGAAGGGAAGAAGATTAAATGAACATTTTGGGAGTTGCACACTTAAATTTGATTTGGCTTAAGCTATTTCAAACATATTCGCTCAACTTTTGAGGGGTCCTTTTCTTGAAAAAAAAGGTATATATTCTCAATTGATAAGTAACTCCAACTCTAGGAAATATTATGCTACGGACCCGATTCATGTCTCCACTAATGGACCTTATGGCATGTATTAAGCCACATCACCTCATGTTATTAATTATGTCTCCAATTCTGGGGACAAGAATAACAAGGATAGTGATATGGCTTAATACAGGTCACATGGTCCATAAGTAGGGACATGAATCGGGTGCACAACAGAATTTTTGTCTAATATATAAATTATTTAACATAATCTAATACAATATTTTCAACATTGTAATTTTCTTCTTTAAATTCATAGGAACTAATGAAAATATGGTCACATGATGAATTCATAATTACATTCATTACTCGTCTTTTTTCTAATGAATATACATATTGTTATCCACAAATTATTTACATTTTAAGGATTCGTATTGTATCAGGTCATAAACTTTGTGTTGAGTAATTTATATTTGAAATTAATAGTTTAGGAAGTAATCTTGCCTTTTTAAAATAGGAATGAACTATAATGACGGCAACCACTTTTTTTCTAGGTGGAAAATTTTGGTACACTAATCAATGCTCGACACGTGTAACTTCACCCAATGAATGATTGACACGTATACTACTATGTGTTCGCATGTACAAAAATATAAAAAATTGTGTACCAAAAAAAATAAGCAATTAATTAATGGAAGAGTCAAAATTTAATCTAACAACCCACGTTTAATTTTCTCCACCTTAAGAAAAAAAAATTCTTCTACATTATAGACTTTTCAATTGGACTAGATTTACCTTTTTGTTTATTTTTAGTTCTTTAGTTTCCTTGTTTTCATCTTTTGCTTATATTAGGAAATTGTTTACACATAAATTTTATGAGAAACTATTCATATGCTTTTAATGTCAACGTAGACAATCACTATGTGGGTCTTGAAAAACATCGATTTTGAGATGAAATTTAATCGCAAAACAAGAAAATTTATGATTTTTCTTAACATTCTAAATGTTGTTCCTTGCAATTCACGAGGGGCTTGATAACAATGGCCTTGGTTGGTTATAAGGGACTGCTGGCCATTCCCTTTGAGACCAACCAGGGGCACTGTGAATGAGCCCCTTGTGAACTGCAAGCGCAAAATTGATTCTTTTTGTTCTTTACAAATTAAAATAATTCATTAAATAATTTAAACATAATAAATACAAACTAAAACAAATTAAAATAAATTAAGTAGATAAAAGCTTATTTGAAATAGAATATATATAAAAAATAAATAAATAAGACATTACAATAAAAATGTAAAATAAAATTAATTAGTTAAAAAAATAATTAAAGTTGGTTCGGCTCGACCCTTGATCGCTGGCAAGGTGCACCTTTACAGTGGGCCTGGTCGATGGTGAGGGGTGAGCCGTGGCTCCCCTTGTCCAACGACAGGGGTGGCCTTTAAAGGATGCAACGCTTTGAAATTTTTTTTTCAGATCTAGGACGATTTGATATTGTTTTTTCAATTTGAAATCGATAAAAATGAATAAAAACACTAAAAGATTGATATATTAACCTTTCTGTGAAGATTCATTGTACGATGCTTTTAGCTTGAAGATTTGAACATGGGGTTTTAAGTGAATTATACAATCGGAGAAGGAGGGGAAAAAAATTAAATGAACATTTTGGGAGTTGTGCCCTTAAATTTGGTGTTGGCTTAAGCTATTTCAAACATATTAGCTCAACTTTTGAGGGGTCCTTGTCTTGAAAAAAAGGTTTATGTTCTCAATTGATAAGTAACTCCAACTCTAGAGAATATTATGCTACAAACCCGATTCATGTCTCCACTATTGGACCTTATGGCATGTATTAAGCCACATCACCTCATGTTATTAATTATGTCTCCAATTCTGGAGGCAAGAATAACAAGGATAGTGATATGGCTTAATACTGGCCATATGGTCCATAAGTAGGGACGTGAACCGAGTCCATAATGAGAATTTTCCCAATTCAAGGAGTTTTTTATAACTCGTTTATTTATTATATTATTTAATAATTTTATTTTTCACTTTCTATACTTTAGAGGGTGGACATACCTTCTCCTTCTCTGTTAAGACAATTTTCTCTATTTTTTCTATCTTTACACTTTTAATAATTTTAAATGGGTTAATGCCTAGCCCTCCACCAATTTATATGGCCTTAGTATCTTTTTTCTTTTTAATTAGTATATATTAAACCTCTTATATATAATATTTGATCTCTTTTACCACGAAGGAAATTACTATAACTATTTTTTACATGTTTACAAAACCTCGAGGAAATATGATTACAAAAAAATAATATAAAATTGATGGCCTTCCTATTGGTAATTATTTTTCTAAATATACTATTATTTCTAAGCTCTATAAAACTAAACAATCTTTATACATTTATTTTTTAAAAAAACGTATTTGAATTAATAAATTTACGAGTAATTTTGTAAAACAAAAAACAATGAATGTTTGTTAGTAGTTTAAATACATTTTGTGGAAATAGGATTTCAATTATTAAGATGAATACATAACAAAGCAACGTGACAACATATGGGTGCTTAAGAATATGTTGTTCCAAGAAACTCATACTGAAAAACATTTATTTTTTGGAAAAAAAATAAAGAGTTTGTGGAATTTACCTTCTAATGTTTCTTTTATGAAAGTCGAGCATAATTTATAATCATTTTTTTTTCTAAAAAACAGAAATGGCATTAGTAACTTTATTAAGAATCTACTTATTTACTTATTTCCAAGGTTGAGAAAATGCATGAATAGCTTACTCGAACCTGAAGTTTTAGATCTCTTTGCCTATGGTTACATAATTCTTATCCACCCGTGCAGAGGTTTCTAATGCCACAAAATTCTTGCCAATATAAACGATGCACCAACTCTAAATCTAAATTAAATTTAAGAATTCTTCAGTACTAAATAAAATGGATATTTCTTCATTCTAGTATATAATCTTGTCGTTATACTTTCCAACAAGAACATTCTTCTCTTACCCTATTATCTCTAATTACCATATTAGTCAAGGTCTGACGCTGCCAGAATTGTCTAACATATCTAATAAGCTTTATCTACAACACTCCATTTAAAGTAGATTGATCGTGAGCACTGCAGAGAGAGATGTATAATAAATAAGAATCAATGGATTGATAGTGTGCTTTGTCCACTTCAAAGAGAAACTAGGCTGAGTGGGATTGTTTAATGGATTAATGCACAAAAAGTCTGAAGTCATTCAGAATAATTGTTTATCTATTGTAATAGTTGTTGAAGACAAAGATAAACAAAACATAAATTTCATAGTTAACACGACAGGTGCCATACTATGCCTCGAATCCCTAGGTCATCTACTTTGGCCACTTCCTCTCGCTGCGACTGCGGTTGTAGGATCATAGTTGTTAGAAAATTTAAAATTAGAATTTTAGATATTCGTTATTTATTTATTTATGAAATTAGATATTTTAATAAATATATGCATTTCTTATTTCATTTTTTAAATAAGAATATCAGCGATGAAGTTGCGAGTAATTTGAAATGATACATTTGCAAGAAAACAAAGAAACTATACACAATTTGCGACCAATATGCGTTAATTTTGAAACCAAAATAAAATAAAACACAATATGATAATTGACTAGTATAAATTTTAATTTCATTGAAATGTGCAAGAAAATTGCGACGAATTCGCTAAAGCCTCTAGTTTTATAAAGTGAATGTTAGATAGAAATCTATCATATTGTAGAAACTAATTACTATTACAACTGCTATTTACTATTACAAGCCAAAAACAGAAAGACAAAACAGCGAAAAGAAAACAGAACAAGGATTACACAATGATCCTCTCTCTGATCAACAAGGAAAAATAAAACTCCAGGGTTGCAAAAACAATAAACATTTAATAGTAAAAATAAAGGTAGAGAAAGCAGAAGAAAGGCTTACCACTGCCGCGGACATTGGCCGCCGGGCGGGAACAGTGACGAGCAGAGAGAGACAAGACGCCGAGCAGCGGCTGTCTAGAACGGGCCGCATCGAGGTGTCACCGGTGAGTAACGAGGTGATCGGAACCCTCAGATCTGAACCTCAACCAAAAAATCGTCACCGGTGACACACCCTCTCTCTCGCTCTCTCTCTCTCTCTCTATCTCTATCTCTCTATCTCTCTCTTACTTTCGGCTCTCTCTCAAACACATACAGTAAGAGATCAAGCAATGATCCAAGGAAGCCGAAGGTCGCAGGAAGCTGACGGACGGAGGAGAGCAGCGGCAGAAGCTACGGAGAAGAAGAGAAGAAGAGTCGGGAAAACCAACAGTCAAAGAGGCAGAGAAGAATGAACGTCAAGAGAAGAAGGAGAAACGGCTGCACTGGAAATGAGGGGGTGAGTGAGGGAATTAAAAGGGAGAGATATCAATGGGCAGCCCGGGTGGCCAGTCTCGGTATTTCTTGACCCAGTTAAATGGGCACCTCTTCTCCAGCTGAGGTCCAATTCATCATAGGGAGATAAAATGGACTGGAAAATAAAAATATTGGGAAGACTTCAAGGTCTAAAAGGCCTACAATCTCCACTTCGAACAATATTTTTCCAACCATTGTTTGAACTTATCGTGAATCAAACTACATCCAGTGAAGGAAATCCCCTGCAAAACATAAACTTGTCGGTGTTCACAATTTTTGTACCAAAATCTGCAGGGATTATTTTTCAGTACTAATCTTGTCTATGTCAATTAAACCACTAGAAACCTTTTCTCTAATAAAATGGTATTTGACATCTATATGTTTGGTTCGTTCATGATAAATCAGATTTTTACATAAATGTAAACAACTTTGACTGTCAGTATAAATAATAGCTTTTGAATGTAAATGTGTAATTCATTCAATAACCCTTGAAGCCAGATGGCTTCTTGATCGCTTCTGGTGCGGCGATATATGGAACTTCAGTAGTTTATAAGGCAACTACTGGCTGTAGTTGGGACTTCCACGAGATGCAATTGCCCCCTAGGGTAAAGAAGTAGGATGAGGTAGATTTCCTACCATCCTTATCACCTGCAAAATCCGAATCAACAAATCCAATTATTTCAAAATCAGACCAATTTTAATAATGTGAACCCCGATCTAAAGTTTCGTTAAGATAACGCAATAGCCACTTGAGAGCAGCCCAATGATCTCTTATAGGATTAGACATGAATCTGTTGAGAAGGCTTATAGAAAAAGCAATGTCAAGACGCGTAAATATCATTGAGTACATAACTGAGCCTATGACCATTCTGTAAGGAATATTAGCCATATCTCTTTTCTCACTTTCGGTTTTGGGACAGGTTTTGTCAGAAAGTTTGTAGTGGCTTGCTAGAGGAGTTATAACAGGTTTACACAGGTGCATACAAAATTTGGATACGATTTTCTAAAGAAAAATCTTTTGAGATAATAACGGGGAATGATTAGATCTATCTCTCGAAACACTCATCCCAAGAATTTTGGATGCAGTACTCAAATCCTTCATATCGAATTCAGATTTCAACAAAGATTTCAGATCATCAATTTTAGCGTTATGTCTACAAGCATTTAACATATCATCCACATAAAGCTATAAATAGATAGCGAGAATCAATATTAGCACTGGAAAAAATAAAAACAACTACATAGTTGCTTTTCGGAAAAACCAATTTTTAACATAAAAAGAGTCAAACCTCTTGTACCATTGCTCAGTTGATTGTTTAAGTCCATATAAGGACTTTTTCAAAAGCCACACCATGTGTTCTTTACCTTTAACCTCAAAACCTGGTGGTTGACGCATATATATAGTCTCTTCGAGAACACCATGTAGGAAAGCGATTTTAACATCAAGTTGTTCTAGATTTAGATCATAAGACGCAACAAGAGCAAGAATAATCCCGATTGTTTTGTATTTGATGACAGGGAGAAAAAAATTTCATTAAAATCAATGCCCTTAACTTGTGAAAAAATCTTTTTGCAACCAACCTAGCCTTGAATCGAGGAGATTTTTTAGAAGACTCGGGTTCTTTTACTTTGAAAATCCATTTGCAATCAACTAACCTAGGGATTTTGGAAAAAGAATCCAAGTTTTATTTTTGTTTAAAGATGTTATTTCCTCATCCACTGCACGTAACCATAAAACACAATTGGGGTATTTCAAAACCTCAGGAAAACATAATGGTTTTCTTTCTTCCACATAAGATGCAACAGCAAAAGAATATGAAATAATGTAGGAGTAACCATACCGAGGATGTTTCTTAGGTACCCTACGGACTCTATCCCTTGCAAGTTGGTAATCTTTAAGGGATTGAGCCTGAGCCTCAGGATGTTCTGTCTCCTCATCAGAACCTTTTAAAACAGGATCAGGGGTTTCAAGGATACTAGAAGGAACAGGAATAGGTGTGCTACTGGATGGAGTAGGAATCACTGGATTGGTTTCGGGTTCTATGGGTGATTCTAAGAGAGGTTCGGAGATGACCTTCACCTCTACTGGAATACTACTAGGAGTGTGAACACTCGATGGACTATCGGAGATGAGTTTATCCTTAAGACAAGCATTTCTCTCTCATTGAAGATAACATCCCTACTAATAACAACCCTCACCCTTTAATCACACTCTATATCCCTTCTCCCCACTAGGATATCCTATGAACACTCCCTTTCTAGACCTTGGATCTAGTTTACTCTCCTTTTGATGCTGCACAACCAAAAACTCTCAAGTTGGAAAGATTAGGAGGTTTACCACACCCCAGAGTTCTATAGGAGTCCTAAAGTTTATTGCTATAGATGGGGATCTATTGAAGAGGTATATAGTCGTACTAACGACTTCTCCCCGAAAAGGTTTTAGGACACCGGAAGAAACAAGAAGGCATCTAACCTTATCCATAATGGTATGGTTCATCCTTTCGTCAACTCCATTTTGCTGTGGGTTATGTCTAACCGTTCTACGGTGTAGAATGCTATGCGAAGCACACAAATCAGAAAACTCACGGTTACAAAATTCAAGACCGTTATCGGTCCTGATAGTTTTTAGTTTATTTCTAGAATGATTTTTTGCAAAACGTTTCCATTCACAAACTTTTTCAAAAGTTTGATCTTTGGTTTTTAAAAGAAAAACCCAAACATGCCTTGAAAAATCATCAACAATCGACAAGAAATAAACATTACCATCACAAGTTGGAACCTTTTCGGGTCCCCACAAATCACAACGCATATAATTAAGTATTGCAGAAGACTTATGAGTGTTGGCTGAAAAACTGATTTTGTGTTGTTTTCCCAAAACGCAGTGGTCACAAAAATCCAAGGAATCAATTTTGTCACCACACAAAATATTTTGTTTTTGTAAATAATAAAGTCCCTTTTCACTAATGTGGCTGATCCTCCGATGCCACAATATAGTGTTTTCAGGAACAGTTTTTGAAAGCAATGCAGTGGAGTTACAAACCGTTTTACCAAGAAGAATGTATAAGGTTTATTTTTTAAAACCTTTAAGCATGACTAGGTTCCCTTTACAAACACGTAAAATATCGTTTTTAGATTTAAACGAAATACCCAAAGAGTCTAAATGACTAATAGAGATAAGATTCTTACGTAAGTCGGGCACGTATCTCACCTCATTGACTTTTCTAGTAACACCATCATGCATTTTGATGAAAACATTACCAATACCTTTAATATCACAAACTTGATTATTTCCCATAGAAACCTTTCCTTGACTTAATGGTTTGAAATCGGAAAAACAAGTGTTTGTTGGGTGTCATATGAAAAGAACAACCAGATTCGAGGACCCAATGATCAATAACTTCGAACATGAAGGAGAAAGAGTTACACACAAAACCTCTGAAAACATAGAATTACCATCTGAATTAAAATCATGGGTTTTATTACTCCCTTTACCATGTTTACGTCATTTTTCATCTTTAATCCGTTTAAAACACTTGTTTTTCATATGGCCCTCTTTGCCACTATAAAAACATTTTATTTTATTTTTCTCTCGTGATTTGGATCGCATTTTACTTTTAAAACGGTGACTAGGAGGTTCCCTCTGGTCAACTCTTCCTCGCACAAAAAGATTTTCGCCTCGAGATTTATTTTCTTTTTATAAATCCAAATCCTTAGATTTCAAAGCATTTTTAACTTCAGAAAGGATAAACCATCTTTGCCATATTTAATAGTAGATTTAGCATAGTTAAAAGATTCCGGTAAAGCATTTAATAAAATGACTGCAATATTTTCATCAGAGATATTTTGTCCAACGTCTTGAAGTTCCAAAACGATTTTATCTAAATCATCCATATATTTCTAAAAGCTGTTTTTGACCCGCTCAATTTGAAACTGAAAAGCTGCTCTTTTAAATAAAATTTTATTTGAAAGTGATTTTCCCAAATATAGTTTTTCCAATTTAGTCCAAATTTCAAAAGCATTGTCTTTATGATTAATTTCTCATAAAACATTATCAGTTAAATGCAAGGTGAGGCAAGCTGTGAGCATCACCTAGTTTCTCTGAAAAGAATTTCACCCTTACAAGATTCAGGGATTCTCTTTAGGGCTACAGATAGCGGGTGCAAATTTATTTTGTACCAAAACTGCTTTCATTTTCCTCCGCCACATTACAAAGTCAGATTTTTCATCAAACTTATCAGTTTCAATTTTTGGAACTAACATGTTTCGAAGGCAAATAAGTGTAATTAAGTGACTAGGAAAAGTGAAAGATTTGAAAAAGTTTTGAGAGAAAAGAATAAAATTGCCTAGTATTTTTCGAAAAAAAGAAAAATACAATTTCAGGAATACGGCATTGGTTTGTTTTAGTTTGCTTGATTTGTATTTTTGTAAAAAAAATGGTGCAACAATGTGAAGCACAAAAACCAAGAAACAACAAATATAACTGAAATAATGAGAGTCACGGCAGCAACTAAAACTGCCTTACCACAAACAGAAAAAGACAAAATACAGGAAATAAAAATAATAAAATAAAAACTTTGAAAAAAACAGAAAAACGTGTCAAAACACAGGTACTTGATATCTCACGGATTAAAGCCAGGCTTGGTTTTGTAATTTTTTGCAAACAAAAAAAAACAGAACAAGAAGAACACTAGCGATGAGAACGATGAATGGGGAGTAATACAAAAAAAAATAAATAGTAAACAACGCAAGCTGAATGGGAACACAATTCAGCAAGAAGAAACGATAATAGTAATCGGTGGCAAGCCAAGCAACAGAAACAGAAAAGAAGACGAAACGGCGGCAAGCCAAACAACAGAACAGATTACTAGCGGCAAGACAGAAACACCAGAAATAGTAGCAATAATCGGCGGCAAGCCGAGAGAAAAAAACATAAACAGAAAGATACCTGAAATTAAAAAGGAGAGTGAAAGAGAAACTTCTCTGGCCAGATCTTAGGAACTCAGTAGTTCCCTCAGATCTGGTATCGTCGATGGTTGCCGGTGTCGATAAGCCGAAACGTGGCTCTGATACCACTTGTTGTAGTAACTAATTACTATTACAACGGCTATTTACTATTACTAGCCAAAAATAGAAAGACAAAATAGCGGAAAGAAAACAGAACAAGGATTACACAATGATCCTCTTTTTGATAAACAAGGAAAAATAAAACTTAAGGGCTGCAAAAACAATAAACAATTAATAGTAAACTTAAAGGTAGAGAAATCAGAAGAAAAGCTTGCCATCCCCGCGGACAGTAGCCGCCAACGGGAACAGTGAAGAGCGGAGAGAGACAAGATGGCGAGCAGCAGCTGCGTAGAATGGGCCGCGTCGAGGCGTCGCTGGTGAGTAACGAGGTGATCAGAACCCTCAGATCTGGACCTCCACCAAAAAACCGTCACTGGTGCCACACCCTCTCTCTCTCTCTATCTTTCTATCGCTCTCTTACTTTCGGTTCTCTCTCAAACACATAGTAAAATATCAAGCGATGATATAAGGAAGCCGACGGTCGCAGGAAGCTGGCAAAAGGAGGAGAGCGGTGGCAGAAGCCGCGGAGAAGAAGAGAAGAAGAGTCGGGAAAACCAACGATCAAAGAGGCGAGAGAAGAATAAACTTCAAGAGAAGAAGGAGAAATGACTCGCACTTTGGAAACGAGGGGGTGAGAGAGGAAAATTAAAAAGGAGTGGCATCAACAAAGTCTGCCCGGGTGGCTGAGGCCAGTCTAACCCGGTATTTCTTGACCCTAGTCAAATGGGCACCTCTTCTCAAGCCGAGGTCCAATTCATCATAGGGAGACAAAACGGGTTGGAAAAGAAAATATTGGGAAGACTTCAAAGCCCGAAAAGGCCTACATATCAAAAACTCATAGTAAATTGTGATAAATGTTTATAAATTACTTTTAATCAGACCTAGCACAAAATACTTTTCCAATGGTGAAACTTTTGGGCAATTGATTGAAAACTTCAGTTATCACATAATAGGGTTAATTTGTGATTTTGTATAAGTTTGTGGCAACTTTTGAGATAGAATATAGTTACGGAGAGTTTTATCACAAAGCCATAAATACCATTGCTTTCCACGACTATGCTCTGTATATTGTTTGTTCGTTTGCAAATTGATTGCATTTTTTTAGTAGTAGCAGAACTTGAAAATAAGTTATTCCTTATAAAGTAACTAACTAAACAAAGTACCCAAACTAAGCAACCTTTGAGCCATATTATCATATCGACGGAAGTATGAGCTACTTTATCTTTCATCTCTTAACTCTCTTTACATGTGCATAGTAATGGAATAGGACACAAATTGTTGCGTTGTGAGAAGGGGATTAAGAAGCCTACTTGCCTGTATAGGCTAACCATCTCATCATAAAGTCACTAAAGTCATGGAAATAATAGGGGAAGTGGTCTCTAAAATGGATGTGACAAATGAGATAACTCCTAATCTATAATGTCTATGACACTCATGTGGGTAGTCATTACATATTAATTACAATTGTACGTGGTGATGAAGGTCACATTTCTAATGAATTTTTGGAATCCTCCATATGTAAATTCTAAAATGCTAATTAGGTACCTAAATCTAATTAAGGTTCTAATCATACACAGGATGACTCTTACGTTTGTAGTACAAGAATCATTGTAATAGAGGGAATCATGAAAATAAGAAAAATCTTATATAGATTTCTATTTAATGCACGTAAACTGTATTTGCATTTGCTGATACCAATCTAACATTAAAGGTATCTTGCCTCGTGGGTAGTACTTTTTCTCAAACGTTCTCTAGATTTGATATTCATTTCATTCGGAATTCCAATAATAAATAAATAAGTTCAAACTCCAACACAGAAAATTTAATAATATTCTCTAATTATACTTATTACCGAATGAAGATATATGTTACCTTACAAACAAGACAATCGCGTTTTAGTTCAAGAACTTTGTTCATTGTTCTTTTAACTTTCTTGCACAACATACGTAAAAAAGTTCAATAAAGAGAAATGTATGTCAATGATTCCTTCATAATGACAAAATAGATTTTGCACTCTATTTCACTAAACTGTAGAATATGTGATCGTCTACAAAAAATATTTTTTTCATCCTTCATATATTTTAAGGAGTCAAGCAACTCGAAACCTTAGGATCCTTCTAGCTGCACATCAACACATTCTTTGTCATTCCATGGAATAAATGATTCGTCATCGGTGAGATTCTAAAGCAATATACAATAAATTTCCATATAAGAAGCTACTTGTTTGAATAAATTAACCAGTAGAATAGAGATAATATGAAGACAAATGAAAAGATAAATAACAATAAATTGTTGAATAACTTTCACAGGAAAAGTTTACTCGTGTGTATATGCTCTAAAAGTTAGACTTGCAATGTTAAATGATTTTAATCCTCAAAAAATTCATTAAACCCACTACTATTTCATTACAAAACAGTCCTAATAGAACAATATTGCTAAATTCTATTTATGCATGGTGGAAAGCTTAATGTAATTAATGAAGTTTATGCATATCCCATGTAGTCATAATTTTTGTTTATGTTAATAAGACACGAGAACCATAAGAATGGAAACAAATAACTTCCAACATATCGAGGTACTTTTATTAAATAAGCTCCTAACTATAAAAATCTGACTGTGCTAGAGTACTTTACTTTTGAAGCAAAGAGGTGATGCTAGAAATTGTTCATCCTAAACCTACCTCTTTTGACCATCACTTCTTGAGATTTTCTAGTTATGTGACCATGTTAAAAACATTTAGCCATGCAATAAGACTAAAATCCGGCCATCATAAAACATAATAGTAATCCTAGTTTAGCTAGAAATAAAATTAGGGATATGCCTTCCTCTCCCCTGCAATACTATCTTTGTTAACTTTTTTAAAAATAATTTATTTGCTAAAAAAAAAGGAAATCAAGAACAATCTCAATAATATACAATATAAATAATTTCCTTAACTGCTGCCAAAAGAAAAAGCCACGTAACAAATTCAACTGCTTAAGATCATTATTGGCGGCAACTGCTTCTTCAATCTTCTTTTTAAGAACTGTAGAGTTTATTTCAAAATGTGAAAATTATGAAGATCAAAGATTGCCATCGTTTTAATTGTAATATAAACTCAAGAAAAGGTGAGAGTAAATATATCTATACAAAATGATTTGATCACTAGCAAGGGGACACCTTTTCGTGAAAATTTATTATTTCAACTTTACATATAATTTGCATTGAATGGATGCTTAATTTTTTGCAAATGAATCACTCATAAATAAATAAAGCAATACATAAAGTTGATAGTAAAGAAGTATCACAAATTTGTTGCGTTGTGAGAAGGGGATTAAGAAGCCTACTTGCACGTATAGGCTAACCATCTTATCATAAGTCACTAAACTCAAGGAAATAATAGAGGAGTGGTCTCTAAAATGGATGGATTCGACAAATGTGATAACTCCTAATCTATCATGTCTATGACACTCATGAGGGTACTCATTACTTATTAATTACAATTGTATGTGGTGATGAAGGTCACATTTCTAATGAATTTTCGGAATCCTCTGTAGGCTTTCTGGGCCAATTTTCTCTCAATATTTTCATTTTCCAGCCCAATCTATTTTTAACCCAATGATGAATCCATGGGCCTCAAACCAAGATAGGTGGTTGAAGTTTGAATGGGTCAGAGATGCCGGGTCAGGCCGGGCTAATCAAGAGTCACAACGGGCAGCCCGGGCTGCCTGGTGTGACTCTTGATCGATTTATGTTTTCTCTCCCTCCTCGGCTCAAGAGGTATTCCAGACTCTTCCTTTCTTCTATCTTTTTCTTCTCCTTCTCGTCCTTCCCGAGAGCCATGTCTATCTCTTCTACTTCTCCCCTTCTTTACCGCGTCTGTTGCTCTCCTCTGGTGACCTCCGTGGTCCTCTATTACACCATCTCTGAAAGTGGTGGTTCTGTGTTAATCTTATTCGGTCATTTCTGATCTTTTTGTGGGGAGAGCCGTAAGGGTGAGAGAGGGGGTGAGAGCCGGTGATCTTTTTCTGTTTGAGGCCCGATCCGAGGGTGATTTTTTACTGTTGAAGTTGATACCTTTTTATCGCGGCCCGTACCTCGATACAGTTTTCATTTCAACGCCGCTGCTCGATGCCGTTGAGTCTCATTGTATGCCACTGGGGGTTCCGACATTGCAGCGACAGGTAAGTGCCCCTTACCGATTCATGGTTCATTTTTTTCTTTTAACGGTTATTGTATTTAATTTTGGTCTTGCCGATTAGCTTGAACAGATTTGTGAAACGAGGAAGAGGAAGAGGGATATTTTTACTGTAATAGAATAGGTTTTTTACGCTGCCTTACTATTCTTTTACTGATTTGTAATAGTAATTAGAGTGTGTAATAGTAATTAAGTCCTATCAAGTGGCATTAGAGCCACGGTTTGGCTCGTCGACACTGGCAACCATCGAAAGTTCCTGGATCTGAGGTAACTGTTGAGTTCCTTAGATTTGGCTAGTGAAGTTTTCTTTAACTTTCTCCTTTTCTTTTGGTTGTCTTTATTATATTTTTTTTGGATTGCCGCCATTTTATTTTTTTGTTTTTCATTCTTGACTTGCACGCGGTTATTGCTTATGTTTCTCTTTTGATTCTTGGTTATTTGCCATACATTTACATTTCCTTTGTTGCTTTAGCT